>CM077154.1:73848228-74493338 GCA_039583875.1 Platanthera guangdongensis | reverse complement strand
GGTAAGACCCCCTCCCCTTACCAAGGAGGGCTACCGGATTTATGCCCAGAACCGCCGTCTTACGGTGGCACTAACTCACTGGTTAGTCGACACCGCAACACGCGATTCGCCGGCTAGTACGATCATAACCTGTAGGCCAATATGAGAAATAAGAAGTAAAGCTGTATATAAATGCCATCAGTCCACAAGTCACAGTACAATCATATAGAAGAAATGAATAGTACAATAGTCCAAGTATAGTAGAAAGAAAAGAGTAAAAAGGGGCTTATGCCCAGTACATCAAATCTCTCTCTCTCACAAATAGTAATGCGGAAGCTATACTAGAACATCAAGACTCGTCCCACTGAGGACGCACAGTAGTAGTGGTAGCCTGCTGAAGCGGTATCTGCTCCTCATGTCCTGCCTCCTCGACGTGCTGGTGCTCCATCTCCACGGGCTCCTAAAAATAGTTGGTCACCGACCATTAGTCAAAAAGACTAAGTCGTTTCCTCCACACCTCGCCCCGCAGCTCTAGGCACCGAGCGGGAGGACGAAGCGGAGGACAACAAGGGGTAGCAAAATGGAAGCAGGTGACAATATCTATCTAAAGTGGTACTAAGTAATGAAATTCTATACCTAGAAATGCTAAGTACAGTACAAGTAGTAAGTAAGTAAGTACGGTGCAGTAAAGGAGAGTAAAGAAACAGCAGTATAACAAGTAAATCAACTAAGCTACCACTAAGCTATCATCACAATGTACTAAACTTATATAATGCCCATACAAATATATAAGTTAGGATTTCCAGGAAATATAACTTATCATATAAAAGAGCCCATACTAATTTATATGATAAGGATCTATGAAGCGTATGACCTAATATGAATGAATGATATGATGCAATTTTATGCGCAGGCAAGTGCAACTCACACAAACGACTCTGTGATCACAGACCTTTAGTTCCCACTTTTTGAGAGCTAGCATCACTCTCGGGTACCACGCTGTGGCTACGGCAGAGCGGAGCGGGCGTCTCCGCTTCTAGACCGGTATGCACACTACCAAGCCTTAGACCCCTCTCATACGCCTCTGTACACGTCCAAGGTGCACTCTAGAGTCTCGCGTACGTACTTTGCTGACAAACCCGTCAGTCTTGTTGGGTCGGATGTGTGTTATCGGGGGTCGTCCTCCAGACCGCAGTGTAAAACAACCCACTGGCCCCTCTAACTCCCACAACCGCCTGGTGCACCGTACTGCCATCGGTGTGACGAACGGCCAGTACCGCATGCCCCGCACGATATTTATGCACATGCAAGTAATTCACACGAGCCTTCCGCTCGCAGGACCAAAACCGTCCTGAATCCCTCAAACCCAAACCCGGGTGAGAACGCACATTAGTGCCTTTATGTCAATTCCTCCAACCTAAACGGGTGAGCATATATCATGAAACTCTCCAACCCAAACACGGGCGAGAAGGTACAACCATGTCCTAACCTATTAAGCTACTCTTGTCTACGGTTTATTATACTTAGAGATTTAAGGTTAATCCCAGGACTGCCCCCGGTATTCCCTGTGAAGGGCTCTCAAGGGGCACTAGGAACTGTGTTGGGATTACGCCAGCGTTCCCTTTCGCAAGGATACTTATTTTAGTTGATGAATACCATGTATCCCCAGCTCTCCTTATTGCTTAAGTATACCCTAGTGACTTAAGGTGTTACCGGGTACCGACGGTCTTCCGCCGATCCCCCACTCCAGTTGATGACCAAGACTTGCACTTTTGATCCCTCACTAAGACAACTCTACCCACCAGGGTTACTCGTGTTGAACTCTCTCTTATTTCTGCCGATAATCAATCCCTGGTAATTCCTAAGGCAAGACCTATTTGTGTTATATGCAGACCATGACCTATGTATACCCTAGAAATGTGATCTTCCAAAACTTAAGGCATCTTGCCTCTAAATATTTATCCTAGGGTATTATGGACTAAGGGAACTACCCTAAGATTCTCATAATTTTTCCTGGCCAAATGGTCATTTAATTAATTCTCTTAATTTAATCGCTCGGCCACTTTACACATGAAGTGATTTAATTAAGCATCCACTGACTTAGGGAATTTTTCCTGAGATGTATATTGACCAGATATTGCTGCCTTCAAAATTTCATAATTTTCCTTAAATTATTTATTGTCATTTTCTTTTTATAACAATCCCACATAAATTCCATTTTACACATGAAGTATAAGCATTACATATTCAAAAATTCCAGAAAATTACAGAGCCTTTAAGACACTAAATTATGGCTATTGGCAGAGATTCATCAAAATTGAATGTAAGATGGCCTATGGGGTTCCATTTTAAGGTATTTACCAAAATGCATTGTACTAGTTTAACACAAGTAATGTATCCAATAAATTCTGAGAAATTCATGATAAACTAATAACAATATTTTATGACAGTAGAATAAATCCCAAATTTTTCAGAGGTATGTATATATCATTTCAAGAATTATCATGATAAGGTAAAATGGGAAATTTAGGGTATCTACTCCAAGGTTCTTCAAAACAGGGAAATCATAATTTTCTAGGTCAAGTGTGATGTAATCTATGCCTTGGTAATGTTGTTTGGATTTGTTTTGAATAATTTATATTTCCAATTTTAATTCCAAAATAGCTATTTTTAAAGTAAATTCCAATAAATGGAATTTTGATTCCAAAAATTCCATCATTAATTTGAGGGGTGAAAATTTACCCTAATGAACCACTGGAAATAATTTCATGACATTGCATGTCACCATTGGGCTAAATACACAAATTGAATTTTTGCTATTTGCACACAAGCCTTAACATAGGCTAGCACATGCAAGTGGATTCTCCACATGCAGTGATCCCAAGGTGCTGAAAATTTTATCATGCACCAAGGGTGACCCACTGACCCACCACCAAAATTTGGGGCCATGGGGAGGAGTAGAACTCCATATATGCCATTAATTTAAATTTTGATATTTTTCCAAAACTATAGGAAAATGTTTTCTAAAAATTCCTAAATTTTGGCAGGAGGTAAGTAAGCCCTAATAATGCATGTGCCCAAAATTTGGATCATGGTGACTAATATTGAGACTAGGGCATCCAATATAATTTTTGACCTAGTCTAGGACCAGTCCTAGGAGAAAGGTCCTACAGGGCTGTACCCTACACCAAAATGTATGTTTGGGTGGCATTTTAAGGTAAGACCCTAGGCTACAATTTTCATTAAGGGCCTAAGCTCTGGAAATGCCTCTAAGAGGCCTAAATTTGACATGCAAGGGTACTGATTAATGTGACAGAAAATGACACTATTCATATATTAATTATTTTAATTCAATTTACTGTTTGCACGAATCTTGAAGCAAAACCTACGGGATCTGGTCATCGTCCCCGATGAGTTAACGGCCACGATTCATTTTACCTGGACGATGATGGCCGGCCTTTTCCGGCCAGCTGAGCCACCACACCGCCGGCGGATATCGCCACCACCTCGTTAAGGTGGGGGCTAGCGTTTCCCGGCGGTGGGGCCGCGGATTTGGCTCCTCCGGCGAACCCGAGCAAGAAATGAAAAGCTCGAATTTCTCCATTTCCTCACATGGCATCGGGCTCGATTGAGCCCGATATCTCCCTAGGTCGATCTAGAAGTTAGTACGGGAAGAGGTGAGGTGAAACGCACCATAATCGGGCTTGGCTGCGGGTCAGGCGGCGGTTTGCCGTGGTGGTGGTGCGCCGGCGAGCTCCTCCCCGAAAGTTGCATTCTCCACCGTTCTCCATGTGTAAGTAGTCGAATTCCACTCTCTGGACCTTCTGAAGCTAATGGAGGGGTTATTTGGGGCTGATAGAGGGTATATGGGGAGATAAGCCCAATGTGAGCTCGGTTTGAGCTTTGGTTGTGTCACCATGGGTGCCATGTGGCTCTCAGCTCTGTAATTCTGCTGGAAATGAAGAGGGGAAGTCAGCCACCTGGTTTTGGGCAGCCAAAACCAGCTGATGGGGTGGCCATGTGGCACCATTCTCTTCATCCTCTTTCTCTCTCCACTTCTCCTAAAATTTCCAAATTTACCCCTTGCATGCATTCTCTCTCCTGATTTAGAGGGGTAGGGTTGGTCTTGTTCACTTGGGCTGACTTTGGGCCAAGTTTAGTGGGCTTGGTCCAAGGGAACTTGACTTGGCCTTCATTTCACTCTTTAGGTCAATTTGTTGACCAAATTGACTTTTAGGGTTGACTGGTCAACTATGGTGGGTGGACTGACCCACTTGGTGGAAATGGGTCTAGTGGCACCACCCAACTTGGTTTGGGTCAAGGGGTGCCCCACTTAGGTTAATTAGGCCTATGAGTGGGGTTTGACCAGATTAAGCCCAAGGTTGACCTTGGTCAACTGGGGTCAAAATGTTGACCCAGTGACATACCCTAGGGTCCACTTAGATTGTTTTTAGGGTTAGGGCAATGTGGTGGGGTCTGGTGGTGTGGCTAGGGTCTTAATTAGGCTAGTTTGACCTAGTTTGACTTGGTCTATAGTGGGCTCCACATGGCCACACCCACTATCTAGGGTCAACCTAGTTGATCTCTTAGGTCTCACCTCATGCTTAACCCAATCTAAGTTGAGGGGTCCAGAAGTAACATGGGATGTTACAAATTCCAATAAACAAGAAAATAATTTCGTCCCGAAATTTAAGTTCGGGTCTACGGGGTTCTATTGCAATAATTATCAAGAATCTTAAAAGCATAACTTAAATGTACCTGATGCGAATAGCTCCGGGTGTTGCTCCAGCATCAGATCTCTCGGCTCCCAAGTGTGCTCCTCCCGTCCATGGTTGGACCACAGCACCTTCACAAGGGGAACTTCTTCTTCCGCAACACTCGGATGGCTGTATCGTCAATCCAGATCGGCTCCAATCTCACTGACCTGTCAGGCTCTACCGGTCCGGCTGTAGTGGTAATGTGCTGCTCCGGCCGAAGAAGAGCCCTCCGTAAGGAAGAGACATGAAAGACGTCATGTAATGCACCCAACTCCGTGGCAGCTGCAGTCGGTAAGCCAAGGGGCCGATCCGCTCCAGGATCAGGTATGGCCCCATGTATCGTGGACTGAGCTTCTTGTGCCTCCGCACGCGAGAAACACCGTGTACTGGACGTATCTTCAAGAATACCTGTCTCCAACCTGGAACTCCACCTTCCGGTGCCGAGCATCATAATACTTTGCCTGCCTGCTCTGGGCCTCCAGTAGCCGATCCCTGATCAATCGAATCTGAGCCTCAGTGTCCTCTATATAATCAGATCCCAAAGCCCTGGTATCCACATCCTGTACCCATGATAGCGGAGTCCGGCATCTCCTCCCATAAAGCGCCTCGTACGGAGCCATCCTGATGCTAGCCTGGTGGTGTTATTATACGAGAATTCGATCAATGGTAACAGCCTCTCCCAAGGCCTCCCGTATCCAATATGCATAATCTGAGCAGGTCCTCCATGGTCCGGATGGTCCGCTCGGTCTGTCCGTCGGTCTGCGGGTGGAAGGCGGTACTAAGGTAAGCCGAGATCCCAAGTGAGCATGCACGGCCCTCCACTCGCTCGAAGTGAACGACCATCACGGTCCGAAACAATAGTCCTGGGGATACCATGATATCTGATGTACTGCTCCACAAATAGTCTCACCAGAACTGCAATGGGGCATCCTTCCGAACTGGGATAAACCGCGCGACTTTGGTCAATCTGTCCACTATAACCCATATAGAATCATGTCCGGGTGGGAGCGAGGCAATCCGTGTACAAAGTCCATAGCAATGTCCTCGAACTTCCACTCTGGAACTGGCAGTGGCTGTAATAAACCCGGGCTCTTGCATTCCGCCTTCACACGCTGGCAGGTCTCGCAATGGGTCACAAAATCCGTGATCTCCCTCTTCATCCCGGGCAATACATAGATCTCCGCAAATCTGCCCACATCTTGGTGATGCCGGGGTGCACTGAATATCTCGCAATGTGCCTCTCGGAGTATGTCATCTCGAATACTGCCCCCTGCTGGTATGTAGATGCGCCCCGGAACCGAAGAAGATCATCCTGTAGTGTGTAGTCCTCGACCTTGCCCCTCGCTAGGGCACTGAAAATCGGCTGTAACGCGGCATCCAGCCTCTGATGTGCTCGGATGCGCTCCTGTATATCATCGCAGCTGATCACTGAGCTCAAATACTCTCTATATACCACTGGCTCGGTCTCGGACACCACGGTAATGTGCATGTCCTCCATCATCTGAAGCAGCTCTATGGACATCAATCGGGGCTCGGTCCAGAAGTGACGGCCCTCCTGCTCAAGGCATCCGCAACCGTGTTCGCTTTCCCCTGGTGATAGTGGATCTTGTAGTCATAATCACAGAGGAACTCCAGCCACCTCCTCTGTCTCAGATTTAAGTCCTTCTGCGTATCAATATACTTGAGATTCTTGTGATCTGAAAAGATGTCACAATGAATCCCGTATAGGTAATGTCTCCATATCTTTAGGGCGAAAACCACAGCCCCGAGCTCTAGATCATGTACTGGATAGTTATGCTCATGCTTCTTCAACTGTCGCGAAGCATAAGCGATAACGTGTCCGTGCTGCATCAGACTGCACCCATCCCCTGATAAGAGGCGTCGTGTAAATCTGGAATCCTTCGCTCCCGGATGGAAGCGCAAGAATAGGGGATGAGATGAGCCGGTCCTTCAGCTCCTGAAAAGCCGTCTCACACCGCTCTGACCAAACAAAATCAGCATCCTTCTTCGTCAAGACGTGAGGGGGAGTGCTATCCTTGAGAACCCCTCACGAACTTGCGATAATAGCCTGCTAGTCCCAAGAAACTGCGGATGTCAGATGCGGTCTTCGGTCGCGGGCAATCCCTCACTGTCTCTATCTTGGCGGGTCCACAGCTAACCCAGCCCCACTGATCGTGTGCCCCAGGAAAGCCACCTCCTGCAACCAGAACTGGACACTTCGAAATTTTGCGTACATCTGTGCCTCCCTCAACCTCTGCAGGACCTGTGCCAAGTGCTCAGTATGCTCCTCCCGAGTCCGAGAATAAATAAGGATGTCGTCGATGAATACTATCACGAAGCGATCCAAGAAAGGCTCGAAAACACGGTTCATTAGACTCATGAATGCAGCAGGGAGCATTCGTGAGCCCAAAAGGCATCACGTGAATTCGTATAATCCATAGCGCGAACTGAAAGCCGTCTTTGGTATGTCCTCTTCCCTGATACGGAGCTGATAATAGCCGGAACGCAATCTAACTTGGAGAACCAGAATGCTCCCTGTAGCTGGTCAAATAGCTCATCTATCCGAGGCAGAGGATAGGTGTTGCGGACTGTCAACCGGTTCACTCCCGGTAATCTATGCACAATCGCAGTGATCATCCTTCTTTTTCACAAATAGAACTGGTGCTCCCATGGCGATGAACTAGGCCGTACAAATCCTGACTCGACTAGCTCCTGCAGTTGAGTTCTGAACTCTGCTAACTCTCTAGGAGCCATCCTGTAGGGTGCTCGGGACACGGCTTCGCTCCGGCACTAGCTGAATCCTGAAATCCAAGTCTCTAGCAGGCGGTAGCCCGGGCAATTTCTCCGGGAATACGTCGGAGAAATCCCGAACCACCGAATATCTGAGATAGTCGCCTCTGTCCCCACCATCTCGAAGCAGACAATATAGACTTCTTCACCCTGCTCATGGGCCTTCACAGCTGTATAGAAGATAATAGTAGGTGGCAGAAAGGCTGGATACCTTCAACGATAAACATGGGAGTCGCCATGTCTCAGCGTGATCCTCCTGGACGGACAATCTATCTGGGCATGGTTCCGATGCAACCAGGCCATGCCCAAGATCAAGTCGAAGTCTTGCAGCTTCAGAATAGTCGCCGGCGCCTCAAAAGCCTTGCCGCCAATCTCGGCCTCCATGTCACAATGTGCAGTAGTCCGCAGCTCCGACCCATCGGGTAGGCGTACCCTCATCTCCAGTCCAGGGAACCTCTCCACGCCTTCAAGTCCGTCGATGAAGGCCTCGGATACGAACGAGTGCGAAGCACCCGTGTCGAAAAGAGTATGAGCGGGCTTGCCGCTGATCATGACTATGCCTGAGGTTTGTTTATGTGAAGGTTAATGGTTATCCTATGGTTCCAAGTACTATATATATATCATGGAAAATTTAAGGAAACTCAAAATTAACTTCAAGTACTGTAATGACCTCCTCGGGATTTCTCGGCTCTGTGAGGTCCAAGGGCGTATATCTGCTCCTGCTCGCTCTCCTGCCATGATATCCCCGGCCTCGGCCTCGTCCTCGGCCTCGTCCTCGGCCCTGCTGTACTGGGCCACTGGAGGTGGAGGAGGAGGAGGGGGATGGAATCGGTGCGGGCACCCGACCTGATGTGCCCCAGGCTGGCGGCATCCATAACAAACCACTTGTCGGTGGCCTCGGTCATCCTGTCTCCTCGGATCATGTATCTGTAGAGGTGGGGGAGCCAAAGCTGGAGGAGGCCCCTGCTCCTGCCTGAAGTTGGGACGACGACGTCCCCCACCCCTCCTGTATCCATGGTCCTGCCCCTCTGAGAGCCCCTACTGCTCTCACCTGACGTCGATCCATCAAATGGTCTCTTTCCTCCGGCTCGCACCATCAGCTGGTCAGCCTCCAGCTTCTTCGCCATCTCGATGATCTGTCTGGATGTGCCATGAGAAATGAATAACAGAGCCTGCCTCAGATCATCCCTAAGGCCCCGGTAGAACCTCTTCGCATACCTCCTGTCGTCGGTGTCCTGAATCCCCGCGAACCTGGCCAAGTGGGAGAACTCCCTCTGGTACTCTATCACTGATCTGGTCCCCTGCTTGAGGTTCAAAAACCTCTCCTCCAAAGCATCCCTGTCCGTAGCAGAGACGAAGTGTTCCAGGAACACATCGCCAAACTCCTCCAAGAAATCTCTGACAGCTCAAAGTCCGCATAGGTAGTCTCCCGGACTGACTTCCACCATCTCTTCGCGTGGGCCTCTAGCACGGAAGTGGCTAGAGGTACTGCCTGACGACTGGGCAGCTGATGCCCGCTAAGATCTCGTGTATGGCCTCCAGCCATTCTTCCGTCTTCACTGCATCCTCTGTCCCACGGTACGTCGGTGGGGACAGGCTCTTGAATGCACTCAGCCAGCTCGACCCGGATTTGGCTGTGGAGCGGGACTTGCTGGGCTCTAAAGGCATCCAAAATCGCCGTCAGGGTCTGCCCATCTCCGTATGTAGGAATGGAGTGGCAGCTGGAGGGGGAGGAGCCACATTTTGCGGCGCTGCGACCTGTGGAGGTTGCATAAAGGTAAGGTTAGAGCAAAATTGGCCTAACAAGTTGTACTTTGTGGCATTTATGTGACTTTACATATGGGCACACCACTGCTTCCGCTGCATAGTTTGTCCGCAAACTAATGCTGGGGCGGGGGTGGTCCCATGTTGTGGACTTCTTTCTCATATGATCGTTGTTCGAGTGATACCAGTTTGTAAGACCCCCTCCCCCTTACCAAGGAGGGCCACCGGATCTTATGCCCAGAACCGCCGTCTTACGGTGGCACTAACTCACGGGTTAGTCGACACCGCAACACGCCGATTCTGCCGGCTAGTACGATCATAAACTGTAGGCCAATATGAGAAAATAAGAAGTAAAGCTGTATGTAAAATGCCATCAGTCCACAAGTCACAGTACAATCATATAGAAGAAATGAATAGTACAATAGTCCACAGAATAGTACAAAGAAAGAGTAAAAAGGGGGCTTATGCCCAGTACATCAAATCTCTCTCTCTCACAAAATAGTAAATGCGGAAGCTATACTAGAACATCAAGACTCGTCCCACCTGAGGACGCACAGTAGTAGTGGTAGCCTGCTGAAGCGGTATCTGCTCCTCATGTCCTGCCTCCTCGACGTGCTGGTGCTCCATCTCCGGGCTCCTAAAAATAGTTGGTCACCGACCATTAGTCAAAAAGACTAAGTCGTTTCCTCCACACCTCGCCCCGCAGCTCCTAGGCACCGAGCGGAGAGACGAAGCGGAGGACAACAAGGGGTAGCAAAATGGAAGCAGGTGACAATATCTATCTAAAGTGGTACTAAGTAATGAAATTCTATACTAGCAATGCTAAGTACAGCACAAGTAGTAAGTAAGTAAGTACGGTGCAGTAAAGGAGAGTAAAGAAACGGCAGTATAAACAAGTAAATAAACTAAGCTACCACTAAGCTATCATCACAATCGTACCCTAACTTATATAAATGCCCATACAAATATATAAGTTAGGATTTCCAGGAAATTTAACTTATCATATAAAAGAGCCCATACTAATTTATATGATAAGGATCTATGAAGCGTATGACCTAATATGAATGAATGATATGATGCAATTTTATGCGCAGGCAAGTGCAACTCACACACACGACTCTGTGATCACAGACCTTTAGTTCCCACTTTTTGAGAGCTAGCATCACTCTCGGGTACCACCGCTGTGGCTACGGCAGCAGCGGAGCGGGCGTCTCCGCTTCTAGACCGGTATGCACACTACCAAGCCTTAGACCCCTCTCATACGCCTCTGTACACGTCCAAGGTGCACTCTAGAGTCTCGCGTACGTACTTTGCTGACAAACCCGTCAGTCTTGTTGGGTCGGATGTGTGTTATCGGGGGTCGTCCTCCTAGACCGCAGTGTAAAACAACCCACTGGCCCCTCTAACTCCCACAACCGCCTGGTGCACCGTACTGCCATCGGTGTGACGAACGGCCAGTACCGCATGCCCCGCCACGATATTTATGCACATGCAAGTAATTCACACCGAGCCTTCCGCTCGCAGGACCAAAACCCGTCCTGAATCCCTCAAACCCAAACCGGGTGAGAACGCACATTAGTGCCTTTATGTCAATTCCCTCCAACCCTAAACGGGTGAGCATATATCATGAAACTCTCCAACCCAAACACGGGCGAGAAGTACAACCATGTCCTAACCTATTAAGCTACTCTTGTCTACGGTTTATTATATTAGAGATTTAAGGTTAATCCCAGGACTGCCCCCGGTATTCCCTGTGAAGGGCTCTCAAGGGGCACTAGGAACTGTGTTGGGATTACGCCCAGCGTTCCCTTTCGCAAGGATACTTATTTTAGTTGATGACTACCCATGTATCCCCAGCTCTCCTTATTGCTTAAGTATACCCTAGTGACTTAAGGTGTTACGGGTACCGACGGTCTTCCGCCGATCCCCACTCCAGTTGATGACCAAGACTTGCACTTTTGATCCTCACTAAGACAACTCTACCCACCAGGGTTACTCGTGTTGAACTCTCTCTTATTTCTGCCGATAATCAATCCCCTGGTAATTCCCTAAGGCAAGACCTATTTGTGTTATATGCAGACCATGACCTATGCTTACCCTAGAAATGTGATCTTCCAAACTTAAGGCATCTTGCTCTAAATATTTATCCTAGGGTATTATGGACTAAGGGAACTACCCTAAGATTCTCATAATTTTTCCTGGCCAAATGGTCATTTAATTAATTCTCTTAATTTAATCGCTCGGCCACTTTACACATGAAGTGATTTAATTAAGCATCCACTGACTTAGGATTTTTCCTGAGATGTATATTGACCAGATATTGCTGCCTTCAAAATTTCATATTTTCCTTAAATTATTTATTGTCATTTTCTATTTAATAACAATCCCACTTAAATTCCATTTTACACATGAAGTATAAGCATTACATATTCAAAAATTCCAGAAATTTACAGAGCCTTTAAGACACTAAATTATGGCTATTGGCAGAGATTCATCAAAATTGAATGTAAGATGGCCTATGGGGTTCCATTTTAAGGTATTTACCAAAATGCCATTGTACTAGTTTAACACAAGTAATATATCCAATAAATTCTGAGAATTCATGATAAACTAATAACAATATTTTATGACAGTAGAATAAATCCCAAACTTTTCAGAGGTATGTATATATCATTTCAAGAATTATCATGATAAGGGTAAAATGGGAAATTTAGGGTATCTACTCCAAGGTTCTTCAAAACAGGGAAATCATAATTTTCCTAGGTCAAGTGTGATGTAATCTATGCCTTGGTAATGTTGTTTGGATTTGTTCTTGAATAAATTCTATTTTCCAATTTTAATTCCAAAATAGCTATTTTTAAAGTAAATTCCAATAAATGGAATTTTGATTCCAAAAATTCCATCATTAATTTGAGGGGTGAAATTTACCCTAATGAACCACTGGAAATAATTTCATGACACTTGCATGTCACCATTGGGCTAAATACACAAATTTGCATTTTTGCTATTTGCACACCAAGCCTTAACATAGGCTAGCACATGCAAGTGGATTCTCCCACATGCAGTGATCCCAAGGTGCTGAAAATTTTATCATGCACCAAGGGTGACCCCACTGACCACCACCAAAATTTGGGGCCATGGGGAGGAGTAGAACTCCATATATGCCATTAATTTAAATTTTGATATTTTTCCAAAAACTATAGGAAAATGTTTTCTACAAATTCCTAAATTTTGGCAGGAGGTAAGTAAGCCCTAAATGCATGTGACCAAAATTTGGGATCATGGTGACTAATATTGAGACTAGGGCATCCAATATATTTTTGACCTAGTCTAGGACCAGTCCTAGGAGAAAGGTCCTACAGGGCTGTACCCTACACCAAAATGTATGTTTAGGGTGGAATTTTAAAGGTAAGACCCTAGGCTACAATTTTCATTAAGGGCCTAAGCTCTGGAAATGCCTCTAAGAGGCCTAAATTTGACATGCAAGGGTACTGATTAAATGTGACAGAAAATGACACTATTCATATATTAATTAATTTAATTCAATTTACTGTTTGCACGAATCTTGAAGCAAAACCTACGGGATCTGGTCATCGTCCCCGATGAGTTAACGGCCACGATTCATTTTACCTGGACGATGATGGCGGCCTTTTCCGCCAGCTGAGGCACCACCACCGCCGGCGGAATCGCCACCACCTTCGTTAAGGTGGGGGCTAGCGTTTCCCGGCAGTGGGGCCGCCGGATTTGGCTCCTCCGGCGAACCCGAGCAAGAAATGAAAAGCTCGAATTTCTCCATTTCCTCACATGGCATCGGGCTCGATTGAGCCCGATATCTCCCTAGGTCGATCTAGAAAGTTAGTACGGGAAGAGGTGAGGTGAAACGCACATAATCGGGGCTTGGCTGCGGGTCAGGCGGCGGTTTGCCGTGGTGGTGGTGCGCCGGCGAGCTCCTCCCGAAAGTTGCATTCTCCACCGCTCTCCATGTGTAAGTAGTCGAATTCCACTCCTCTGGACCTTCTGAAGCTAATGGAGGGGTTATTTGGGGCTGATAGAGGGTATATGGGGAGATAAGCCCAATGTGAGCTCGGTTTGAGCTTTGGTTGTGTCCATGGGTGCCATGTGGCTCTCAGCTCTGTAATTCTGCTGGAAATGAAGAGGGAAGTCAGCCACCTGGTTTTGGGCAGCCAAAACAGCTGATGGGGTGGCCATGTGGCCACCATTCCTCTTCATCCTCTTTCTCTCTCCACTTCTCCTAAAATTTCCAAATTTACCCCTTGCATGCATTCTCTCTCCTGATTTAGAGGGGTAGGGTTGGTCTTGTTCACTTGGGCTGACTTTGGGCCAAGTTTAGTGGGCTTGGTCCAAGGGAACTTGACTTGGCCTTCATTTCACTCTTTAGGTCAATTTGTTGACCAAATTGACTTTTAGGGTTGACTGGTCAACTATGGTGGGTGGACTGACCCCACTTGGTGGAAATGGGTCTAGTGGCACCACCAACTTGGTTTGGGTCAAGGGGGTGCCCCACTTAGGTTAATTAGGCCTATGAGTGTGGGTTTGACCAGATTAAGCCAAGGTTGACCTTGGTCAACTGGGGTCAAAATGTTGACCCAGTGACATACCCTAGGGTCCACTTAGATTGTTTTTAGGGTTAGGGCAATGTGGTGGGTCATGGTGTGGCTAGGGTCCTTAATTAGGCTAGTTTGACCTAGTTTGACTTGGTCCTATAGTGGGCTCCACATGGCCACCACCCACTATCTAGGGTCAAACCTAGTTGATCCTCTTAGGTCTCACCTCATGCTTAACCAATCTAAGTTGAGGGGTGCAGAAGTAACATGGGATGTTACACGTTATACTTCTTCTTATTTTTCCCCCTTTTCTTATTTTTCTGTTTAGGTCTATTAGCTTAATATCATCTAATTGGAGTTTTTAGTATGTTTTTTTGAATTAATGGAGGTTGGCTTAATGAAGCACCTATCCCCAGCTTATCATTAAGTCCGGCATTTACTGTACTTGTGATGTCCATCAATTGATGCTTCTCCCATTTAGGAATTCTTCAAGTTACCTTGCCTCAGCCAATTCAGTTCTTAATGAGATGATTTGTTCATTTGCTAAAGTTAATTCATCTTTCAGTTTAATGTTTTCAGAAAAGAAAGTATCTTGTTCAGGCAGTTTTTCTCTAAGTGTTTTAATTTCTTTCTGAGATTTTATTAGATTAATACATAATGATTTAAATTCAGTTCTATAGCTATCTGAATTGAAATCAAAAGAGGACAGTACCTGATCTGCCTCAGATTCAGATGATTCTTCATTGTCTGACAGCTCAGCTTCTGATAGGTTGCCCGATGAGTTAATATACGTTTTTTTATGTACATTAATTAAGTCGTTTTCATTTATTTTCGTTACTTTTACTTAATTTTGTTCAATAAATTGCTCCTATTTTTGTACATATTATGCTAACTTAGATTTATTTTTGTTTCCTGAAATTTTCAGGAAAATTGTCAAAAATTGTAAGTACACGCCGGTACATCAAGTCACTCCCATGACCTGGGCGTGTACATTCAATTCCCGTGAACTCAGCTAGTTTTTGAAGAAATTGATGAACACGCCCCCAGACATGCCCGTGTCAAATGTGACACGGCCGTGGCCGAGACCCGTGTCATTCCAGCTGGTCGAAATTGCGCTCAAAGATCGCCGACCGACTCGACACGCCTGTATCAAGATGCGACACGGGCCTGTACACCTCTACCTGGACCGACAAGACAGCGCGATGACTTTTTGACACAACCATTCCCGGATCAAACTTCCCGACACGCCCTCCGACACGCCCGTGTCGGCAGAGACACGGGCATGACTTCCACGTGGACCGCCCCGAAGTCAAACGTGCCCTCAAATCGTCGGATCAACTCATGAATAGTGCTGACACGCCCCCCCCCCCCCCCCGACACACCCGTGTCAGAGGGCGTGTACTTTGAAATTTTTTTCCTATAAATAGGCAGTTATTGTATGTCTTCCTGTTATCCCTCTCCTTTATTTTGGTTTTAGCTTTGTAATCTCCTTTTTAGATTAATAAAATTGTAGATTTTCTCCCTTTCTATAGATTTGGATTTTATCTATGTGCCCTCTTCCTTATGCAATCTTATTTATTTTTTTTATCCTAAGTTGTCGTTCTTTTTAATGGGTGTGTGGCTGTATGAGTGTAACTTTATATTTTTTATGTTTCTGTTATTTTTACTTAGTTTTGTTAAACTTATGATTTTTATAGCTTTTTATGCATTCCTATAAATCTGTAAAGGTGTTTTCAAAGTGGTTTCTTTTTTTCTAACTTAGATTTTCTTGTTTAGATCGTAAAACCATTTGTTCTTTTTACTTTATTTCCACTTTTTTAGCACTTTTACGGAGTTATAGGAATGAATATAAAGTTGTTTCAATTTTTTAAGTACTTTGATTTTCATTTTAAATTTTTGCTCCATTAATTTTTCCGTCTTCTTTTTTTGCATTTCAACCGCATTCTAGCGATAGAAATATATTTGTTTTTATTTTTTTGATCACTTTTATTTTGCGTTTATTTGCAAAACTTTTTGCTCCATTAATTTTTATTTTCACTTTTTATGCATTTCTACCGCATTCTAGCGGTAGAAATGTGGTTGTTTTAATTTTTCAGTCATTTAGTTTTTCTTATTTTTGTATGTGTGCGTGCGTGTATGAGTTATATTTCATAGCTTACTTTTCCTTCAATTAGAGTGTGTGGGTGTGTGTATTTATTTTGTTCTTGAGTAGGACTCGCTTTAATTTTTCGCCTACTCATTTGAGTAGGACTTGTGTGTGTGAGTATTTAAATTCTGTAGAGTGTGTGCGTGAGTTTAATTTCTGTAGAGTGTGTGAGTATCTTATATTATGTGGAGTTCGTGCGTTTTTACTTCCTGTAGAGTGGTGTTTTTACTTTCTACAGTGTGTATGATTTTTTATTTATGTCGAGTGTGTGCATGTGTTTTAATTCCAAATAGAGTGTGTGGGTGTGTGCATTTATTTCCTCCTACTTGTTTGAGTAGGACTCGCTTTAATTTTCCGCCACTCATTTGACTAGGACATGTGTGTGTGAGTATTTAAATTTTGTAGAGTGTGTGCGTGAGTTTATTTTCTGTAGAGTGCGTGAGTGTGTACATTTATTTTCTCCTACTCGTTTGAGTAGGACTCGCTTTCGTTTCCCCCTACTCGTTTGAGTAGGGGTCGCAATTTACTGTTTTATTACTGCTTTCCTTTATTGCTTTCCTTTTACTGCTTTCTTTTTATTGCTTTCATTTTCTCGCTTTTTCCCGCACGCTGTCCCCATTCCGATGAGTGGCTAACCGCCCTTAGCCCTCAGTATCAAAGAGCATTGGGATAGATAAAATAACTTTAAATAATTAAAGGTCCTGTTTTTCTATTTAATTAAATTACTTAAGGTTTGCCCAGGGTTTATGAAGTGTAAACTCACATAATCGATGTGTGGGCTCTACTTCCGTAGTCCATATGCCAGCTAGCCGAGAGGCCATGCGTATGGACCGATCACCCCTTAGTAAATGGAGTTCTGCACTAACCCTCGAGAGAGGAGGCGCAAAATTCTACCGAATTGGGATCCCGACACAATTGGGGGGTTCTTAGCGTAATGTAGGCATTAAGAGCAATCCTTCGTCGGACGAGAGCCCGGTCGAATAGTCTTAATGTTCAGGTGAGCGATAGTCCTAGAGATAGGTGAGCTCGTTTTAGTGGAACCTCTACAACCAAGTCTCCGTCTTAATTAATTTGAAACTTAGGATCTCTTTTTATTAAAAGTTTATTTTAGTTCATATTTTATTCGATGCGGTTGCGCTAAGCTCTTCATCGGCGCCATCTTTTAAAAGTTTTTATTTTCTGCCTTTTTATATATAAAAAATTATCCTGACAATATAAAATATCGGTAAAATAATAGTCTCCTGCAGGGAAGAGTAGAAATAATCAACCCATCCCCGAGAACAATAGACCTCGATATTCCACACTAGAATATCATGTACTACACACGATAGGTGCACTTGCCTCATTTCGTTAATACTTGATTTCACCTGTTTTATATTCAAATAATATATTTGTGCGCCCCGTTTTCTAAATAAAACCAAATTCTCTTTTCTAAATAAACCGCCCGGGGTACCGCACTTCCTTAATAATTTTTGGAGTTTTAACCCCCATCAAGTTTTTGGCGCCGTTGCCGTGTAAATTTTGTGTCGTTATTTTGAACTCTGGAGAATTATTACTTTTACCTATATATATACATAAAAAAAATGGCCAACAAAAAAATACTACTAATCCTAATTTTAATCATACTACTACTAATAATAAAACTACTTAAAAAAACTTACAAAAAAAGAGTTTATTTTATTATTTCATATATATTTATATTAAAAAAACTATAAAACTCAAAACTCTAAAAATCTAGAAAATCTATAAAACTTAAAAAAACAAAAAACCAAACAAAAATATAAAAACTAAAAACTCAAAAACCAAAAAAAAACTAAAAAACCACAAAACCCAAAACAAAAACAAAAAACAACCCTACTTAAAAACACAAAAAAATATATCTACTAATTTGCTATTTTAAATGTATATATCCTTAGAAGCAAAAAAAATCCTCTCCTAATCACCAAAACCAGAAAAAAATTCTCGTATATATATTTTATTTTGACTTATTTTATTTTCTTTCAAAAAACACAAAACAATTTTACCAAAAAAACATAATAAACACTTGAAAATAAATAACTTTTTTCTATTATTCAAAATTATATATCTATTTTTCGCTTCGTCGCTTCCCACTATTGTGCGTGTTAGGGGACCGCATTTTTGTACATGCTCAAAAGCAAAGACGTTAGCTTAGAGTCACACACACTTGCCCCCTACCGCACGCATACTTTTGGCCGAGCTTATCTTTTTCATTTTTTGTTATCTTTCTGCCTTTTGTTATTAATAATGCTGGATTTCAACCCGGGCCTCCCTGAACTCATGTTAGAGAAGCTTCTACCCTCCCATTTAATTTTTGTACATCTTTTATTTTGTCATTATCGTTCAGCATACTTAAATTGTAACATTGGGTATGTTTGGTTTAAGTATGAGGGTGTTTTCTTATTTTTTCTATTCTGTACTTTTATATTCTGCAATAATACAAAAAAATCATCAAAAATAAAAAAAAATGCAAAAATACAAAAAAACTCCAAAAATGTTTTGCTTGTTTTTATAATCAAAAACTGAAAAAATTCATAAAACACAAAATTTTCAAAAACAAAACTTAGAAAATAAAAAAAAATTCAAAAAAAGTTTTATTTTTCACTTTGTACATTTTTTGTAAACAAATAATCTTTCTCTTTTCCCCCTATCTTCTTTGTACATAACACCTCTTTCGTTCCCCTTTCTTGTAAATAACTTGTTAAAATTTTTTTAAAAAAATCAAAACTTAAAAAATAAAATTTCAAAATTCAAAAAACTCAAAACTCAAAAAACGTAGAAAATCCAAAATTCCCAAAAAAAGAGAATAACACTAAAAAACCAAAAAAGATAATAATCAAAAAATAAAAAAGATAAAAACCCTATAAAATTCAAAAAATTGATGATCAAAATTCAAAAAATGATAAAAACCCTAAAATCCCCAAAAATTGTAACCAATAAATCGAATATCTCATTCTTAACCCTTTTCACTCTCCAAACATCTTGTTGCGAGTTTATTTATAAGCGAATTTTCTTAATTCTTTGTTTACTATTCGTTCATCAATTGGAGATTTATAGATTTAGATATCTGGGATTAAGTTTTAACGAATTTCTTATGCTTATCTTTGTTTATTTAGATAAGGTACTTGTTTTCCGCACCAGTTCTACTCATCTAAATAGTTGCACATTTATTTTGTTAAAAAATAACAACCTTAGATTTCATATTATGTTACTCCAAGCTTTTTTTGAAATATAAGAACGTTTTATTTATAAAGGTTGCACTCAAAAGTTTTTTATTAAACCTAGTTTTATTTTTGAAAAAAATAAACAAACCTTTCCACTTTTTTTCATATCTTACTTGACATGTTTTCAATCCTTAAAAGATCCTATGTCAATGAGAATAAGATTTCATTCCGTAAACATAGGCATCCAATATTTGAAATAATTATATGTTACGGAGTAAGAGGATAAAATCCATTACTCTTCTACATATACATTGGACTATTATGAAGTATTTAAAAAAAAATTATATGTTATGGAAAATAAGATTTCGTTTTCCTAACATCCACTTTCAAACCAAAAAATTCATTGGAGGTTCGAGCAAAAAAATATACCCTCGCCTCTAAAAATTCAAAGCCTTCTTCATATTCCACGACATCCCACTCCACAAATTTTAAATGTTTCTAGATTTAATTTAAAATCTTTTTGAGAGCATAATTTGTAAATTGAATTATTTCCTATAAATCTTACAGGCTAAAGTTTTTATAAATCCAATCTATTTTTGTTAACCTAACAAATAATTTTTTTTGATATTTGTTTGATTATATTGAGAAGTCTTTAGCTGAAACTCTTCGTTTATTTAAATTTTTGTCATAATTTAGGACTTAACTCCTATACCCCGGATAACTATTTTGATCTTCCTTTCGATTAATTCAAGTGGTAGCTAAACTTGGGATTTCTTTAATTTATTATAAGTTCATCTACAACTTTTGCTCTGGAATAGCAAAATCTTAAGTATGGAGGTATTTGATGAGTTGTAAATATACATATTTTTATGTATATTAATTAAGTCATTTTCATTTATTTTCGCTATTTTTACTTAATTTTGTTCAACAAATTGCTCTTTTTTATACATATTATGCTAACTTAGATTTATTTTTGTTTCCTGAAATTTTCAAGAAAATTGCCAAAAATTGCAAGTACACGCCCGTGTACATCAGGTCATGCCTATGACCTGGGCGCGTACATTCAATTCCTATGAACTCAGCTATTTTTTGAAGAAATTAATGAACACGCCCCAGATACGCCCGTGTCAAATGTGATATAGCTGTGACTGAGACCCGTGTCATTCCAGCTCGACGAGATTGCGCTCGAAGATCGTCGGCCGACTAGACACGCCCATGTAAAGATGAGACACGGGCATGTACACCTCCACCTGGCCCGACAAGACAGCGTGACGACTTTTTGACAGAACCCATCCCTGATCAACCTTCCCGACACGCCCTCTAACTCGCCTGTGTCGGCAGAGACACGGGCGTGACTTCCACGTGGACCGCCCCGAAGTCAAACATGTCGTCAAAATTGCTGAATCAACTCATGAATAGTGCTGACATGCCCCCCCCCCCCCCCCCCCCCCCCCCCGTCACGCCCGTGTCAGAGGGCGTGTACTTTGAAATTTTTTCCTATAAATAGGCAGTTGTTGTATGTCTTCCTGTTCTCCCTTTTAGAACCATTTTGTATAGGGGATATGCTGCTTAGATGATTCCAAAGCCTATGTAAGGGAATTTCTCCCCATCTCCTTTATTTTGGTTTTAACTTTGTAATCTCCTTTTAGATTAATAAAATTGTAGATTTTCTCCCTTTCAATGGATTTGGATTTCATCTATGTGCCCTCTTCCTTATGCAATCTTATTTATTTTTGTTTTATCCTTTGCTTTCGTTCTTTTTAATGGGTGTGTGTCTGTAAAAGTATAGCTTTATATTTTTTATGTTTTCGTTATTTTTACTTAGTTTTGTTAAACTTAAGATTTTTATAGCTTTTTATGCATTCATATAAATATGTAAAAGCGTTTTCAAAGTGGTTTTCTTTTTTTCTAACTTAGATTTTCTTATTTAGCTCGTAAAACTTTTGGTTCTTTTACTTTATTTCAACTTTTTTAGCACTTTTACGGAGTTATATGAATGAATATATAGTTGTTTTAATTTTTAAGCACTTTGATTTTCATTTTAAATTTTTGCTCCGTTAATTTTTCCGTCTTCTTTTTATGCATTTCAATCGCATTCTAGCGGTAGAAATGTATTTGTTTTAATTTTTTTGAGCACTTTCATTTTGCGTTTATTTGCAAAACTTTTTGCTCCATTAATTTTTATTTTCACTTTTTATGCATTTCTACCGCATTCTAACTGTAGAAATGTGATTATTTTAATTTTACAGTCATTTAGTTTTTCTTATTTTTGTATGTGTGCGTGCGTGTATGAGTTAGATTTCATAGCTTACTTTTCCTTCAAGTAGAGTGTGTGGGTGTGTGCATTTATTTTCTCCTACTCGTTTGAGAAGGACTCGCTTTAATTTTTCACCTACTCATTTGCGTAGGACTTGTGTGTGTGAGTATTTAAATTCTGTAGAGTGTGTGCGTGAGTTTAATTTTTGTAGAGTGTGTGAGTATCTTATTTTATGTCAAGTGCGTGCGTTTTTACTTCCTGTAGAGTGCTGTTTTACTTTCTACAGTGTGTGTTTGTTTTTGTTTATGTCGAGTGTGTGCGTCTGTTTTAATTTCAGGTAGAGTGCATGGGTGTGTGCATTTAAATTCTCCTACTCGTTTGAGTAGGACTCACTTTAATTTTCCACCTACTCATTTGAGTAGGACTTGTGTGTGTGAGTATTTAAATTCTGTAGAGTGTGTGCGTGAGTTTAATTTCTGTAGAGTGCGTGAGTGTGTGCATTTATTTTCTCCTACTTGTTTGAGTAGGACTCTCTTTCGTTTCCCCCTACTCGTTTGAGTAAGGCTCGTAATTTACTGCTTTATTTACTGCTTTCCTTTACTGGTTTCCTTTTACTGCTTTCTTTTTTTTGCTTTTATTTTCTCGCTTTTTTCCCGCAAGCCGTCCCCATTACGATGAGTGGCTAACCGCTCTTAGCCTTCAGTTTCAAAGAGCATTTGGACAGATAAAATAACTTTAAATAATTAAAGGTGTTTTTCTATTAAATTAAGTTTCTTAAGGTTTGCCCAGGGTTTACGCAGCATAGAACCACATAATCGATGTGTGGGCTCTATTTGCATAGTCCATACGCTACCTAGCCGAGATGTCGTGCCTATGGACCGATCACCCCTTAGTAAATGTAGTTCCGCACTAACCCTCGAGAGAGGAGGCGTGAAATTCTACCGGATTGGGATCCCCACCCAACAGTAGGGTTCTTAGCATAATGCGGGCATTAAGAGGAATCCTTTGTCGGATGAGAGTCCGGTCGAATAGTCTTAATGTTTAGGTGAGCGATAGTACAAGAGATAGGTGAGCTCATTTTAGTGGAACCACCACGGACAAGTCTCCGCCTTAATTAATTTGAAACTTAGGATATCTTTTTATTAAAAGTTTATTTTAGTTCAAATTTTATTCGATGCGGTTGCTCTAAGCTCTTCATCGGCACCATCTTTTAAAAGCTTTTATTTTCTGCCTTTTTATATATAAAAAATTATCCTGACAAGATAAAATATCGGTAAAATAATAGTCCCCTCCAGGGAAGAGTAGAAATAATAAACCCAATCCTGAGAACAATACGACCTCCATATTCCACACCAGAATATCCTATACTACACACGATAGGTGCACTTGCCTCCTTTCGTTAAAACTCGATTTGACCTGTTTTATATCCAAATAATAAATCTGTGCGCCCCATTTTCTAAATTAAACCAAATTCGCTTTTCTAAATAAACCGCCCGGGTCGCCGCTTGTCCTTAATAATTTTTGGAGTTTTAACCCCCATCACTACTTGATGCATCAATAGCCATCAAGCAAATCTCCTTTGCTTTAGCCTCTTCTTCATCTTCACTAGAGCAGGAAGATGAGGATTTATCTTCAATTTCACTCCAGGTTTCAGCCATAAAGCCTTTCTCCTTCCTTTTATGCTTGCTAGAGGAAGGCTTGTTGTTGTGCTGCTTCCTGGGCTCCTTTTCTCTCCTTCTCTCCTTCTTTTAGTTCTATGGACACTCTGATATGAAGTGTTTCGCCATCCTGTAATAAAAGCAGACAATTTCTTTAGTTGTGGTTTTATCAGACCTTGGCTTGTCATCTTGTTTAGATGACTTTCTTCTGAAATTCATCATGGCCATCTTGTAGAATCTCTTGGCTAAGAGACTCAGAAGTTCTTAACTAGCTAATGGAGCTTCTGTTTCTTCTTAAGCTTTGAATGCTTTGTTTTGCTCATTTCTAGCTGATGAGGGAGTCTTCTACTCAGCTGCTTCTCTAGTCTTCATTAACGTTTCATAGGACTTGAGCTTTCCTAGTAGAGATTCAGTGGAGATCTCATTCAGACTTCTAGCCTCCTTGATTGGTTAGATTCTGGAATCCCATGAGCTGGGGAAGTACATGAGGAATTTATCATTGACCTCATTGAGTGTTATGTTCTTATCCAAAGTTTTCAGCTCATTGATGATTGAGCTGAGTCTATTGTACATGTCACTCACTGACTCTGACTCTTCTTTCTTGAAGTTCTCATATTGAGAGATGAGATTTGATCTTCTGTCTTTCCTCTCATTTGTAGATGCAGCAACCATCTGGTTTAGAGAATCCCAGATAGCCTTAGCTGAGGTGCACTCTGCCACTTTCTGGAAAATGTCATTTAACATTGTCTGAGCAAGAATGTTAATGCCCTTGGCATCAGATATCTTGACCTTCTTTTGTGCATCTGTCAACTCAGGTGATGGAACAACATGAGTGCTGCAAGTTGCAGTAGATGTAGTCTCTAGAATTGGTGGTCATGTTAAAATAGAATTAAAAATATCATCATCAATGGAGTTCATATATAGTTTAATTCTTGACTTCCAGATAGCAAACTTGTTTAGATTGCAAACTGGAGGAATGGTGCTTGCATAATCATTGTACTGTGCCATGATATGAAATAACCAAAATAACTAAGGAAAAAGAAATCAGATCTATCAAGGATCTATTGGTTCAAGGGTTAGCTTGAGAAACCAAAGGAACACCCCTCTGATACCAATTGAAAGACAACATAGGCAATTGATAATCTACTGATACCAATTGAAAGTTAGGGGATAGACCTGATTTACTCTCGAAGGCGGTGGGTGGGTGAATAGAGTAACTTAAAACTTTTTGGCTATATAAAAAAATTTATGAGATAAGTAAGTGATAATAGCAGTTGTATAAAAGGAAATGGAAACTAAGCTAAACTACACTATTACAACACAATAAAACAAAGAGAAAATGAACAACCAAACAACACAAGAATTTTATAGTGGTTCCCCAAACTGGGTACATCCACTCATCTACCACACTGGTAGGAATCCACTTTCAGTTTTTTGATTAGGTGACTGCCACCACAAGATCTATTTACAGGGAGATCTCACAACCCTTTAGGCTTTTGATCAGGTGCACAAAAACCAACAATAAACTTTTGAAGGGAGTTAATAAACCCTTTGTACAGGAGGTTGAGAGAGTTGATTGTTAAGCCTGGAATCCGCGACCTGTTCGCGCAGCTTTCCAGACCGAGCGGCCTGGTTGTTCTAGCTGCCAAGTCTCCCGAATCGGACGATCACCAGAGGGCGGTCTTGTGTCTAGCCGCATCCCAGGTCAAATCGTCTGGTCATCACCAGAGACGGGCGGTCTCCGTGTCAGGCCGCCGCCAGCGCCGACCCTGCTCAGCGACAAGGCCCAGGATCCAGGAAATCAGCTCGCCGGAAGGAATCCGCCAGGCCGCGCGGCTTCCCTCCTTTCTCGTTTTCTGCTCTTTTGCTTCCCCTCACCTCTGCCCGGTTCTCATGTACACCAGGCAGCCGTTAACTTTAGCCCTGCCCGCTTGGGCAGGCCCCCGAGCCTATAAATAGGGGGAGGGTGCACTCCCCAAGACGCGCTGGCTTGTATCCAGAAGCTCTCCTGTTAAGAGCTGGGGTCTCAAGTCTAGTATTTTGCGGCTTGTAGTCCGGCCGACTTCCTCTTTTTCTCCTTCTTGTAACTGTTTCTTACCTCAAAGAAAGGAAAGCTCGTCATAGGAGTGGCATTTAAGCCGCGGCGGGCGAACTCTACTGTTGTCACTGCCAGCGGCCTCTTTTTCTGTCCTTTAGCTACGACCGCTAGTAACCGACTAGTCGACAGTCTCCTCCTTTCCTTTCCCTCCCCCGGTGCTCGAACCGTTAGCTGGTGGTGCCCGACTCCCTGTCCGTTTTCGTGCATCAACAGTTAACACGTGGCCTTCAGATCTCGATTAGTCGATGAAATCAGCGGTCTCGTTGGTTAGACCGCTCTAGCTTCTAGAGCTCGGCGGCCTGTCGAGCAAGCTGCGACTTTGCCGGCTAAGGCTCTCAACCCGCCTCCAGCACTGTAGAACCTGTCGTTCTACCCGCTCACTTTTCCGCCGGTCTTCTTATCAGCTTGCTGCGCCGTCTAGCCGCCAGTTCAAGCCGCGACTAGTCGGTGGTCTCTGAGAAAAGTTTGGTTATCTTCTTCCTTTCAAGATGAATCCTACAAAGGGACAGGAGGAATCTGGTTTCATGACAATTAATACGGATCTCTCAGAAGTGCAGGATTGTTCATATTTTAATAATGTGTTCCTTGGCCATGATAATAAATTTTCTGCGAATTGTGCTGAGCATGCACCAAAATCTGTTGCAAATGAACCTCCTTATAAGGAAGAAGAAGAGGCCCCTTCTCCATTCATTAATCGTATTCGGTGGGATACTGTCTCCGATGATTTTATAGTACCGCGTCTCCCGGAGTATTCCGGATGTGATGATCCGTTTTCTCATTTGCAAGTCTTTGAATCAGCTATTTCACTAAGAAACGTGTCAAATGGGATAAAATGCAAACTCTTTGTTATATCTTTTGGCGATATTGCAAGGGAATGGTTCTATAGTTTGCCACCTCGATCGGTAACCAGTTTTAAAGACCTTCGAAGTCAATTTATTTCAAGGTTCACTATTTACAGGAAGCGGAGAAGAGACGTTGGAGCTCTCTTCCGAATCAAGCATGGAATTGACGAGTCTAATCCATATTTTGTTAACCGTTTCCAAAGGAAAGTTCTGGATGTTTGTAGCGTCCATCAAGACTATTACTTACATGCTTTCATAAACGCACTTCGAGAAGGCCCTTTGAAATTTTAGCTCACCACAAAGTACCCCAAAACTTATGGAGATCTTATTGATATCGTGAATAAGTTCATAATAGGCGAAGAAGCAAATAAAGGTTATATCTTGTTTCTGAATCAGATGGCTAAACAATCTCAAGGGACTTCTGGTGATCAGCATTTCATTTCTTCTCAAAATGTTTCACAAGTTAAATATTGCAAATCTCCTCCTCTTCCTCAGGATAGAACTACATTGTCTCTTTAGCTGAACGGATTATCCGAGTTTATGGAAGTACATCCAGTCACATCTTTGCGTCCAAAAACTCCAAAGCGTAAAAAAGCTTCAGATAAATATGTTAAATTCAAAATTCCTATGGAAGATCTTCTGATAATCCTTCAAGGAATGCCTGAGTTCAAAAAGCCTCGGCATTTGAAATCTAAAATCAAATATCGGCATGAGGAGCTTTTTTGCAACTATCATAAAGATATTGGTCATCTAGCAGAAGGTTGCATAGCTCTCCGGGAGTTAGATAATCAACTTGCAAGAGCTGGAAAGTTGCAAGACTATGTCATTCAGTAATTTTCTAAGGCATTCTTCCATGGCTTACTCGATAGTTCAAGCAGGGATTTCTTTTTATCTATATGATAAAAATGCTTATGATCAGAATAATATATAAAGTCCCCTTGTCAATTGGTATTAATGGGGCATAGTCAAGCTTCGAACATATATCCTTTTGCCACATCCTTGACATCAAACAAGAATTACCTTTCATTTAAAGCTTATTTCTTAGCTTTACTTATAATGCTAACATGCATACATACAAGGGCCAAAGGCCCTTTGAATTCTTAAGCCCTCCACATCCCGCTTGACAACAGTCGCAGATGTGTAGTGGAAATTCCGCTTCACATCAGTCGCAGACATTACGTACTTGTCCCGCTTGACCTTCGTCGCAGACATTGCGTACTTGTCCCGCTTGACATCAGTCGCGGATATTAAGAATTTTAGTCCCGCTTATGTGTTCCTTGTGAGGAAAGTACTGCCACACGCACCTGCCCACATCGACACATAAGCGCATAGCTCCACCTATTCTTGCAGGACATCACGAGCATATCTGCTATCTCGCGGCTTTATTAAGAGGCCTGTGCCAATTTATATCATTCAATACACATGCCGCGCGGTTAATGATTCCGGCTTAAATTATTTGGCTTTTATGTGCCAATTGTCGGTTTATTATTCATATGGACAGGAAGTCGGCCGACCTGTTACTGGCAGTTAATTCTTGACCTTAGTCCGCCGACTTATATGGTATTAATTATACTAGTCGATCAGCGACCTGTCATCACAAAATTATTCGGCTTCCATGTGCCTATTGTCGGCCTGTATTATCAGAAGCCACAGAATATTTCTCTATCTTTGTCTCTTTCATTAAAAGGGCAATTCGTATCAGAGTTCGCCCTAGCCGCAATCTTATACTTCAATGTCATGGTTTTTTAACGACTAAGAAGCGTGGTCGCGCGGCTTATTGGTCGTAATTTATGTACAAGTAAGTCGCGATCATTTCCCTCTTCCCAGCGGCTAACCTTAGTTACTTCATCAAGACAAATGGCGGTTTAACATGTTAGCCGCGCGGCTAATCGTGGATGTGCATTCCGAAATAAACCGCAAGGATATCTATCTCTCTTGCGAGTAACTTCATTGAAGTCGCAGTTTGGCGTCAGACCGATTTATATGTTAACTGTCTATTAAATCGGAAGTTATACTGAGACCGCGCGGCCTTGAACAAGTAAGAAAAATGAGATGTAAAGTAAGAGACGTCAAAGGTGAAATTTTTCCTTCATTCCTTTTCCTATTTCATTAAATGTTACAAAACGTTAATCGCGCGGTTAACAAAATAATAATACCGCCGATTTCCCATAAAGATCAAAATACAAGTGAAGAATTATCAAAGGTCCTAATCGGCCGGCTTGAGCTTTTTAGCCGCAGGAGAACGTGAATCACTGTCATCATCGATGTCGACGGAGGATTCAGAGTACCCGCTGCTGCTAGTCGCCGAGATGCCTGAACCGCTAGAAGTCGCCGACTCTGTCCGCGCGATCTCGGATGCTTGACCGCCGGACTCAGATGATGCGCCTCTGCTCCGGCTTTCCTGGCTGCCCTCTTCCACGTCGTCTTCCTCCTCTTCGCCATCTTCCTCGCCGACCTTACCTTTGCCCTTGATCGCCCTGTAGACGGCGGCCACCTTCTATTTCACGGTGGGATAAATGTCGGCACAGGTGATGTCGGTGAAGCCGGCCGCCAAGCCGCCAAGGTCTCGGCGGCGGTTAAGCGCTCCATAAATCCCCTGGATGACTTGCGGGAAGACGTCTTGGAAGGTGTGGCTGGCCGGGTCATACATTGCCTGCAAAAGAAGTAAAGGTAAGCCGTGCGGTTTAAGAATGCTAAACGCACGAGTATTTGGTAACGTCTTACCGCCTCCCTTTCTTTCAGTCGCTTGTTTTCTTCCTCTTGTTCCTCTAACCGCCTCTCGAGGCCGCTCTTCTCTTTCATTAACTGCTTGTAGGCAAGGCCCATGAAGTGGCCTGTCACGAAGCTCCTCGCCCCGACTTGAGCGGCTAGCCGCGGCAGGTCGTTTGCGGGAACTCAGCACAGCACCTTCAGGGCGCGCTTGCCATACAGCGCAGTGCAAACCACGTTCGCGTGGCGGGTTACTTCTTCCCTCCACCAGTAAGGGATGGCGGTGGAGACCGTCACGGACTCGCCATCCGGACTCCACATCACAGCCGGGCTGCCATGGACGTCCTTCAGGCCACTGCCCGTTCCCTGCAGTATAAACTCGCTGGAGGATGCTGACTCCTCCTCCTCCACAGCCCGCGGCGGCTTGGCCCGCCTGGCTCGCTTCTCTCTTTGGGTGAGAGTCAGGCCGCCAGGCATCTACAGCTTGTTCTGCGGGACCTCCACAGCAACTACAAAGATAAAGACAAAGTTAGTTTATAGGTCGCACGGCTAAAAGTGCAGTTCGGCCGGTTTGGAGCTTACTATCTTCCGCTTCGATTCCTTCTAAGGACGGAAGCAGCGGGATGTAATGATTTACATCAAGCCGCTCCCCCTTGAAGAAGGTGTATATTTCCTTCTCCATACTGTCCAAGCCGCCGCTGCCGAAGGCGGCCTCTTCACGGATTTGCGGGTTGATTGGCAGCAACCCCAGGTTTCCCTCGAAGATGAGAAACCGCTCAGACCAGTTGGCGATCTTGTTCACCAGGTTTACGATCTTAGCCCCCTGCAGCCAAGTACAAATGCCCCCGGAAGATCCTTGTCCCGGAGTCCGGGATAGACCGCACCGAGAAGCATTCCCGGAACAGCCTCATAGAAAATCGGACTCTTTCCGACCTTAAGTATGAAATAAAGCTGTATATGGCGGCTATCGAGTTTGGTGGCAGTTGTCCTGGCACAACTCCATAATGGTCGAAGACCGCCACGACCTCCATCATGACCAGAAAGCGGAAACCGCAGTCAAAATGGTCGATGGGGATGACAATCTGATTTGCGTTCGATGTATTAATCTGCTCGTCTTGCAGCGGAAGCGGCGCGACTAGTGGGCTTCCCTGCACGTGTTTCGCTACGAAATCGTCCAGCTCGGCTTTTGTAAGCTGGCATTCTTTATGGTCCGCGGAGTGGAATGCGGAGGCCGCATCTGTCTTGACCGCAGAGGCCTTATCAGAGCGCAACGACTTGGACTTAGCCCGCATCCTTTCTGTCTTGTGATGAAATCTCCGGGGTTGGCTCTATTTATAGAAATCCTGTGAAAGTATAGTACTCAACGTCAAATCGCGGCTAGCCATCACGCCGCACGGCCTAAACCTACAGAAAATACAGATCAGTGCAACGACTAAGCCGCAGTTTAGTTCGTCAGTCCGCACGGCTACATCCCAGCACTTAGAATAATTTAATGACAAATCATGTGGGTATCAAACTGTCAGGTTGTTGATCTGTTCGCCAGACCGCATGGCTACTTTCCTATACATAGATTTCCAGAACAAAACACAGGCATGGTGATCATAAATACAAACCGCATACGCCGCAAACAGTTCGCAGCAGAATAAAAATATAACAGTTTACAACAACCAAATTGTACAACATCCAGCAGAGAAAATATATTACAATATAATATTCAATTGTTCGCACGGCTTAGATCGCTCAAGTCGCTCAGCCTTGCTTGTCGCCATTCTGTCTGTCCCGTCCTATTCGCGCGACCTGTTCACCGGTTTGCACAATCGCAACGTACACCTAGCTAACCAGATTGTGAAGCGAGTGCAGAGACCGATGAACCCGCACAGTGTCGCGTTCTACTCTCGCAAACGGGATCATTGGAATCGCACGGACCTCTAGACCACTTGAAACTGCGGCCTGCCCGGGCGCCGTGCCCTCTGGTGGATTCGAAGTCTCACCAGAGGCCAGGCGGCCAGTTACCGGCAACTTTCCAGAAGTTGGCAGTGCAGGCCGCTGTTCTCCGCCGGTCTCCGTTGGCAGATCTTGGTCTTCGCCGTCCTCAAGATATGGAATCTCTTTTCTGTCTCCTTCTAACCGCCCGGCCATCAACAAATACTTCTCTGCCTTATCCTGCTCCAAGGCGACCTGTATCTCTGCAATCTTCGTCTCAGCGGCCTCCATCTCGGTCTGCAGCACAGACTTCAACTTTATGGTCTCCTGCTCAAACGCGGTTTGCAGCCTTGTGGTCTCTTGCACCAGGAGGGTTTGCAACTCTTGGATCCTTTTCTCGGCGGCCTCCTGGTCAACCCTCTTTTCTTCATCCTTAACTCGCAGGGCTTCGGTGTGCGCGTCCAAAGCCGCCTGCAATGTGTCGACCTCCTTCTGTAAGTCGGCCATCTCTTTCTCGCGAACACTTAGCGGGGGAGGCGACAGCATAGACAAAAGCGATGTCAAGTCATCCGGTTTCATCGTGGTCTCCGGTTCACCTGCAGAAGATAAACCGCAGTCAGGTTCACCCGGATAATTGCGACCTTCTTGCAAGGAATTCGGTAGGATAAAACCGCCGCTTTGATTTTTATCTCCTTCGGAGGCCGCGGTATGGTTTCTAAACACTGGCCGCCTGAATCGTTCGGGATCTATCCTCTTTAGCTTTTCTTTCCATAGCCGCTCGGCTTCTTTATCTCGGCCTTTCAGTTGAGTCGTGGTCAGGAAAAAGCTGGTTGGCGGATTTAATATTATATTCGCCCCCTTCTTCCTTGACCGCGACTTGTAGAAGTTAACAATTCTCTAAACTTCTCGGTGTTTACGTACCTTGCATTAATGGAAGTGTGATCTCCACCGGCTTCTCAGCGATCAGCTTCTTCATCTCCTCCATCTTCTCTCGAAGCTTCAGTTTCTCGGCTCCTTCAGAAGCCGTGGTAACCGGATGGCCACGCTTCTCCCCAACGACCTCGACTTCGGGGCAGTCAACCTCCTCAGAGGCCGCTGGAGTCGACAGTAGCGCATGTTGCTGCTGGAGGGTCTCCATGCCCTTGAGGATGTCGCTAAGCGTCTCTCTATCCGCGGATACATCCTCCGACTCGGTCGGCTTGAAATCCGGTGTGGACGGACTCTCGGGTACCTCATTCTCGTGCAGCCTATGTTGAAGACTGTCCGCGCCGGTCTTTACGGAAATATTCTGGTTTCCGGCATGCATCTTCCTCATCTTCCTCTTCATCCTTTCCTCAAGGGTCTCGCTCTATTGCTTCTGCCGTTTCAAGGAGCCGAACACCATTTTGTCTGTTTGCTCTATTCGACCAAAATCTGTCTGGTCTCCAGCGCTTTCTCCGGCTCGTTGTCGTCCACAACGACTAGGTCGACCTTGGCCTGCGATTCGCGCGGCTTGCCAGATTCAACACTTTTCTCCTCTGTCTCACCTATTTTTAAGTGTGGTTCGCCCGATGGAGAGAAAGTCATATCGAAGGATTTGGCAGTTTCGGTTTGTGGTGGAGCAATCTTCGAAGCCGTTTCAGGATTGGTTGCAGCCTGTGATGATTTGCCGACTGTCTGCGTCGGCCTCTTTTCATATCCAGATGCCGCTAGAGCAACCGGCTTCCCAATCTTCTTCGCAGGCTGACGGTCAGAGTCATCCGGTTTCTGGTTCCGGCTTTTTTTCTTCTTAGTCGATTTCTTGTCGCGGTCTAACATCAATGACATTACATCCATCTTGTGAACGTCCGCGTCGGCTTGAAAGATTCTGACCGCAAGTGGAGAGTAGCGACCCGTGGCTTGGCAGAGATCTTGAAGAATGTCAAGGGCCAGGGGATTTTATAGACACTGATAAGGCAGTCGCGGTCTCCGGCTTAGTTCTAGATTTTCGAAGTTTTTTGGAAACTTAAAAATGTGCGGAGATTATGGTAAGCCCGAAATCAGCGACCTGTTCACGCATCTTTCCAGACCGGGCGGCCTGGTTGTTCTAGCTGCCAAGATTCCCGAATCGGACGATCACCAGAGGGAGGTCTGGTGGCTAGCCGCATCCCAGGTCAACTCGTCTGGTCATCACCAAAGACGGGCGGTATCCGTGTCAGGCCGCCGCCAGCGCCGACCCAGCTCAGCGACAAGGCCCAGGATCCAAGCAATCAGCTCGCCAGGAGGAATCCGCCAGGTCGCTCGACTTCCCTCATTTCTCGTTTACTGCTCTTTTGCTTCCCCTCACCTCTGCCCGGTTCTCCTGTACCCCGGGTAGCCGGTAACTTTAGCCTTGCCCGCTTGGGCAGGCCCCCGAGCCTATAAATAGGGGGAGGGAGAACTCCCCAAGACACGCTGACTTGTATCCAGGAGCTCGCCTGTTAAGAGCTGCGGTCTCAAGTCTAGTATTTTGCGGCTTACAGTCCGGCCATCTTCCTCTTTTTCTCCTTCTTGTAACTGTTTTTTTACCTCAAATAAAGGAAAGCTCATCGCAGGAGTGGCATTTAAGCCGCGGCGGGCAAAATCTGCTGTTGCCGCTGCCAGCGGCCTCTTTTTCTGTCCTTTAGCTACGACTGCTAGTAACCGACTAGTCGACAGTCTCCTCTTTTCCTTTCCTTTCCCCGGTGCTCGAACCGTTAGCTGGTGGTGCCCGACTCCCTGTCCGTTTTCGTGCATCAACATTGATGGTATCTTCTCTTTTCTCTATTCAACAGAGAAGACTTAGTGGATTGCTATTGTCAAAGCTCCTTCTGGAATGTTGAGATATTCAGAAAGCCTGGAGCCTTGCTCAGGGTGTTGGTCTTGAGCCTTGTCTTGTTGAAATCCAGGAACTTATAGACAGATCTAGAGTTGTTTTCCTTGAGGATTCCTGGAGTAGAAGTTGAAGAAGACTCTTGATATAAGATTGATGTTCTTCTTAAGTCTTCTGAAAGATCAAGGGGAAAACAGAAAGTTTTCAGCATAAAGAAGAAGCAGATGTTCTTCAGTATATTTCTGTATCTCTTCTTTGTATCACACATGCATAACTATTGTATGAAATAAAATTCTCTCTTATATATTCTACTGACAAATTCCCCTTTTGGATTTTGAATTCCAAGCATTAATTGTTGACTAATTCTGGAGAATGAAACGGTTGGAATATATTCTTTAATGAGTTTCCCCAACTTTCCCATTAAAATAAGCAAGCAATTTACTCTGATGAAATTCATAATTAATGTTGTCAAAAACGGCTATATTCTTGAGAATATAAGCATTAATTACTCATAGAATTACTGCTAAATAATATAAAAAATTAGTGACAGAAATAAGGAAAACTTATCAATCTTACACGGGACAGAAATCTTCGACCTCTGTGTAGAATTCATCGACTGGAGTTCCAAGTTCGTCGAGTTGAGAAATCCTATTCGTCGACCTGTGCTCAGCGAACTACAAATGGGAAATATCTTGCCAATTCTGCGCTCCAAGTCGTCGAGCAGAGAATCTGTCTTCGTCGACCTGAGTTCAGAGAAAAATAAACTTGAAAGAATCTTTCAAAGCTGAACTCCAGATTCTGTCGAGCAGAGAATCTATCTCGAGGAAGAAATCATCGACATGTGCTTGAATATCGTCGAGCTCAACACAGAGAATGATTTCTGAGTTCGTCAATATGTGATCGACGATCGTCGAGCTGAGTTTGAAGAGCTTCGAACTAATAATCTAAACACTGAATTCTTCTAAGTCTTGAGTCTACTGAAGTCTTCTGCAGGCTGGTCCATGAAGATTGATACTAAAGACTAGCCTAAACTCTATGACTAACAAACTTGACCCTGGCTATACAAGGTGGGTCAAACATCCTAATTAGTGAAGCTAGCACAAATTCAATCTAGGGATCCAACAAGATGGCTTTGTCATGACTAGGTCATGACAAAACCCTATGAAGCTCAAGAAGACCAAGTGAACTTAGGATTGAAGGTGAGATCACCATGGTGTGCAAATAAGACTTTCCAATTACCTAACACAGGGTTTGACTTTAGGGCCTCACCTTGACTCTTTTACCCCACCATAACATCCCTACTCCCTTTAGGAGGTTCATTGGGTCACAAAGGACCCATTGAGGTCGATCAGAGTGGTCAAGTTGACCAAAGTACCCCCTAACTCTAAAATGATCAAAGTGACCTATCTAGGGCCAATTAACCTCCAACTTTTTTTTAGATGATCCTGCATAAACCTCTCTAACCCTTTAAGAGGTGCATTGGGTCACTAAGGACCCATTTGGGTCAACCCAAGTGATCATGTTGACCAAAGTCAACTCAACCCTAATATAGGTCAAACTAGCCTAAATAACCAAACCAAGACCAAACCACTTGGGCTAAGCCCAATTTGAGTGGCCCATTAACTTTAGGAGGCTGATGTTTACATGAAATGTCATCTAAATTTCAGAGGGGGTGACTAGGAGAGAGAAAAATGAAAGTTTTTCCTTTAATGAAGGAGAGAGAAAGCAGAAAGAGAGAGAGGACTTATGGAGGGAGGCCATGTGTCACTCCATTCAACTCCACATTGCCCCCATTCATCTCCCTCTCCTCTTGGGATGAGGAGCTATCAATTCCAACCAGCCAAAACTAATGGGGGGAGCCCAACTACCATGGCCAACCACCCCATCACCTCCCCTCCCATGAAAATATAAATCTCTCAATACTGCCTCCTATTCCCAGATTTGATCATCCCATCACCTTCAAAACGTACATGGCAGTCAAAATAATGTATTGGATCAATAACTTTGGTGGAGGATCGAGGAATCGGGCAAGCTCGTCGAAGAGAAAAAATGCCATGGCCGACCGCTGCCGCCGCCGTAGTTAACCCCGAACAAGGTCCACTTCTCCTCCTCTCCCCTTGTGCTAGTATCCTAGATCAAATTAGGCTGAGAAATCAGTCTCAAACGAGCCGATCCAAGAGAGGAAAATTGGAGATTTTCTGAAATTTCATGGTGGCGGGTTCGCCGGAAACCACCACCTCTGGCTGCAAAACCACCGTCGAGCGATAGCCACCACCTCAACGGAGGTGGTGGTGGCGGTGGTCGGCCAAGGAGGTGGACGGGTGGCCGGCAATGGAGTTTGGAAAAGCTACAGGAAATGGGATTTTTGGGTGTTGTTCGGGTGAGTGAAGAAGATGAAGAGTGCTTTGTTTTTTTTATTATATTTATATATATAATATGTTGATTTGTTATTCCTTTAACATACATACTTTGATACTGTTAAACAAGGCACTTTAGTGCTGAACCTTGAAAAGTGTCCAACATCAAAATTGTAGCCCTTGAAATGTTCCTTAAATTACAACTAATTTCAACCCATTTGGGTAAGTGGTTTGATCACAACACTCAAAATTGTGCAACCTATACATAGGCTTGAGCGAGACTAAATTTGGTGCCCCCATCAATCCTTCCACCCAAATGACTTTAAATTTATGTTGGGGATCACTCTTATCTTTACCTATAACATATGCAAAAATGGGAATGTTATAGTTTTTATAATAATTTAATAAATATTTTGTGATTTAATTAGAGATATAATGACCTCAAATGTCCCCAAAATTTTTGTGGCTGCCTATTCGGGTCATGATTTGACCTTGATAAGAATTTCAGCCCTTTGGTGCTTATTTGCATAAGTATTGGTGTGACCAAAGATTGGCCCCTTTAGGGTAATTTAGGGCAAAAGAGTGTTTGGGGCATAGAGGGGTCTATTCTCACCCAAAGGTGTTGGGACTTTGGCCAAAGCTCCATGGTTAGTGAAAACACCTTATCATGGAGTTTGAGATGGATTGGGTTGGATTTGCCCTAGGACCCTAGTTCAAACCCTAAGGTTAAACTTTGGCGATTTGTGAAGGACATGGTGTGATATGTCTATGTTTGTACTTGGAATTTAGTCCATGTAATCCTACGATGGTAAATAGCCCTAGGGAGGAATTTGGTGATATTTAGACTTATGCACACAACTTAAACCAATTATTGATAGTTTAGGTCTATATCTTTTATGAAAATATTAAAGGATCATATGACCTTGAATCTTTATGAAATTCTGGTAGAAGAGTTTTTATATCATTATGAGTCTCTAGAATTTGTGGTGCGATGGTTGGAAGATATTAGATCATACTTGTAGTTATAACCTTTATGTTGCCCCTATGGAAGATTTTGATAACATCATTGTTAGCATAACTTAGAATGATATGAAACTTGGTCAGTGATGATTTAATATCATATTAAAGACCTCGTAATATTTGTGTAATTTTTGCATAATATTTGGATGTAATTCTCTTTTTAATTCTATTTATTGTATTTATCTTGAATTAATTATTTAGGGGATGATACTTTTATAAAAGTTTGTGAAACTTAGTATTCACTGTTATTGTGGCATCATATAGTGTTCATAAATTTTGGGTGGCCATAACTTAAGGAAACTAGTACTTCTTGTTCAAAATTACCCTTGGCCTAACATTTGGAAAATTTCATAAATGTCAAATTAATTAAGAAAATTATAAGTTTCTGGATTTAGGCTAATTATGTCAGGATAGACCCCCAATAATTATCTTAGGGCCTTTAGATGAAAATTTGGAGTACCTCCGGAAATGTACATCATTTAGCTTAGGTTGGTCTGCATTTAGTAAAACTGTGGAAATTGTTATAACATGTGGAATGGACATAGGGAGTTGGGTTGATTGTATACTGATGTGGTAAGGTGAAAAAGAAAGCTTCTTTAGGATTCATGATGTGGAAGTATTGATTTGACTGGTGTTAAATGGTGCTTGGGATCGACGAAACATCATCCTTCCTGTGGAGAGAGAAAAGAGCCAAATGCACTAGGGTTAGATTAAGTATAACCTTAAATTGGGTTTATTATGGGTAGATACCAATAATAATAAGTACCTTGTGAAAGGGAGCTTTGTGCATCAGCCCATCGTAGTTCCTAGTGCCCTCGAGAGCCCTTCACAGGGAATGACTTGGGTAGTTCAAGGTTATGGTAAGCCGTAAGACTAAATGGAATGGAAGAGTAATTAGAAATATTCTAGGGTTACACTTACACTCACACTCCCCGGTGTTATGGGAGTTAGGTTAGGTCTCATGAGCAGTAGGCTCGGTGGTTTTGGTGGTAGGTAGGTTAGCCCGGTGAGCCGACGACTCAATGGATATTTGTGTCGGACGGGTTAGTCCGAGAAGCTTTGTCTCGGTAGATATTTGTGACGAACGGGATAGTCCGGGGATCTTTGGCTCGGTGGGTAACAACATTAATGTTGTATGTGTATAAGATAAAAGGTGGTGCGTCTTTGGTATTCGAGATTCGTCGCACCGACACCAATATGTTCACTCGGCAAGTGTGGTTTAGCACTTAACCAAAAAAAGTCCGGTGTGCCAGCCGACAAGAGTACGCAGGGGCTCCACTTAGTGCACCAGCGGAAAGGCGTACGATAGGTTTGACTGGTAGTGCTAATACCTGTTTAGAGTTGGGTGAGGCCCAACCCACCGCTTTCATTTTCCACTAAGGAGGTATCCTGGGAGGTTACGCTCCAGAAAGGGGGAACTAAAGGTTTGTGTGCACAGAGTCGGGTGTGTGTGTTGCACTTGCATATTCTTATCAGAGCATACTTGCACGTCACAGCATATTCATTGCATATAACCCTTGACACATATTTTATTAATTGGTATGAGACTTTTTATATAATAGACCTTGCAAAACGACCCCTTGGTCTACAGGTTTGTGTGGGCATTCTTATAGATCATGGTTACTTAGTTTACCTTTTTGTACTTTTAATTATTCTTTAGTTTACTTTAAACGTTCTAACTGTTGTACTTTACTTATTTACATTACTGCTTTCTTGTTATATTTCTTTTATACATACACCTACTAGGGTTGTTGTCAGCTACTTGTTCCACTCTGCTTTGTTATCCTTCGCTTTCATCCTCCCCACATGGTGCCTAGGAGTTGCGGGGGTGAGTCAAGGACGATAGTGGCTTAGTATTTTGACTAATGGTCGGTGGATCACATCATTTTAGGGGACCGAGCAGTAAGTGCATCAGTACCGAAGGGACAAGGAGGCAGGACATGAGGAGCAGTTGTCGCGCACTACAACTACTACACGGTGATGGGTCGAGGATGGGTTTTAGTTTGCTTCCGCTTAGATGTTGAGAGTTGCGAGAGTGTTGTAGTGAGGACTTGATATACCGGGCTTAAGCCCATTTATATTTCTATTTGCCTTCTGGCTTCAGTGCTTCTTTATCATGTGGACGTTGCTGTGATTTTTATTTCAAATTATATATGATATGTGGACTTGAACTTACCTATATACTTCTCTTTCTTTGGTGATCGTTAGGCCGACAGTATTGTCGTTTTGTAGTGACGACCCACTAGAGCGTCGGTGTCACTATAAAACGATGATTCTGGGCATAAAACCAGGTAGCAGTTTCATAAAGAAAATGAGTGTCTTATAGATGGAGGAACCTAGGGCGCCAACATATCAAGAGTTGGGTTGGAGGCAGCAAGGAGGCCCAGCCCAAGGGTAACAAAGAGGTTTTCCCCAGGGGGGAAGGAACTATCAAGGAGGTCTAGGAAGGTTCAACCAGCAGGGGTAGTGATATGGTCCTAGAACACCATACCCCTGCCTCAACAAGCTATGACCATCGGCCGAGGGAGAGGTAGAGGCAGAGAAAGAGGAAGAGTTGGAGTAGGAGCTGGAAGAATTAGGAATCCTCAGGAGGGGAGACAGGAGGGGGAGGTAGCGTTGCCATATTGTGACTTCCATGAGGAGGAGGGTCACATAATGGCTACCTGCCTGGAGTTCATGGAGATGAAGAGAGCTAGGGGAGCAGGGGAATAACACCAATTGGTACGAATAGTGGAGGTGACTGCGACTGGGGAGGAGGGGGATTAACGCTACCCATAAGGGAAGCATTCATACAATGTACCGTCGGAGCGTGGCCTCGACGTCATAAGCCCCTCCCCCGGACGAGAAGATCACCTTCTCTCGAAAAGACATGCCAGACCACGTAGATCCTTTTTGTGATGTGCCGGTGATCCAGACCGGCATTGAAAACTTCATGGTGTCGCGGATCCTTGTCGATAATGGGAGCTCGGTGAATGTCATCTTAAAATTCAATGAGTTGGGGGTAGAGGCTGGAAGGGTGCTGGCAGCAGACTGGCCGTTGTTCGGATTATCGGGAGAAAGGATGGAAGTTGAGGGGGGAGTGGGACTCCAGGTGACTCTGGGGGGGGGGGGGGGGCGTCCAGGAATTGTCGTTTTGTCAAGTGGATTGCCCCAGCAGTTACAACTCCATTTTTGGGTGCTCTCTGATCAGTGCCTTTAGGTATGTCCCATCATCTTTCCACCAATGCCTGAAGCTCAATGTCGGGGGGACCCAGATCAAAGTACGAGGAGATCCAAATGCATCTAGGGAGTGCTATGTGACGGCCGTGAATACCATTTCTTGGCAAGGAGAGGCCGAGGAAATGGAAAAGAGGATGGAACGATGGGAGCATGAGTTCGGAGGCAAAATAGAGGAGGAAAAAGGAGAAATGGAGGTTTAAGGGCAAGGAGAAGTGGGATGGAGAGAGTCATTGTGGTGGAGCTGGAAACGGCAGGAGAGAAGGAAGAAGAGATGGAGGTAGAGGAGTAAAAAGGGGAGATGGAGGTCAAAGGGATAAAGGAAAGTGAAGGAGGGAGGAAAGAAAAGAGAAAGATGAAGGAAGTGTGGGAGTCGTCTAGGGTAGGAGCTCGGCTATAGAAGAGGGGAAGTTCGTTGTTAGAAGAGGGAATCCTAACCAATGAAGAGTGGAGAAGTTTCTGAGAGAAGTGGATATGGCTATTGCAGAGCGCGAGACAGTAGTCTGTGAAGCCAAGGAACGGGAGGATATGTTGAGGGAATAGGAGAAAGAGGAAGAGCAATCAAGACTGAAGGCGGCAGTGGAGGTTCTAGAGATCGAGATCCTCACCAAGGAAGGGATGGAAGAAAAGATAAAAGTCGGTGGGGATTTTAGTTCTGAGGACCAGAAGGAGATCAGTGCATGCATTCAAAGGAACATTGATGTCTTCTCCCAGAGCGCAACTGACATGCTGGGGGTTGATGCAGACGTTGCATGCCACTGTTTCAACCTCGACCCCCATGCTTGTCCAATACAACAAAAGAAGAGAGTCATCACCACCAAGATAGGCGGTCCCATCAGAGAGGAAGTGGAGAAGTTGCTCAAGGAGGGGTTCATATCTGCAAGTAAATATCCGGTGTGGGTGAGTAATGTTGTAATGGTGAAGAAGGGAGAGTGGAAATGGAGAATATGTGTGGACTTTTCTCTTTTAAATAAAGAATTCCCTAAGGATTGTTATCCTCTGCCTCGAATCAACGTGCTGATTGACTCAGTCGTCAGTTTTTCACAAATGAGTTTTCAAGATGCATTTTTTGGATACCATCAAATATGCATACACCCGCCGGACGTCAGGGATGTCACCTTTGTCACTAAGGATCAAAGAATGATGGATAGAATCTTCCGAAAGTAGAAAGGGTGGAACCTCAAAGTTTATGTGGACGACCTGATGATCAAGATCCAGGACATCAGATCCCTTGTCCTAGATCTAGAGGAAACCTTTGAAACCATATGGAAATACAAGATGAGACTCAACCCCATAAGTGTGTCTTCAGGGCCAACAAGGGAAACTTTTTAGGGCACCTCCTTACCCCATCCCGAGTAGTTCCTAATACAGATAAGGTGAAGGTAATCCTAGAATTAGAATCTCCGAAGAATGCCAAAGAGGTCCAATGTCCCACTGGCAAGCTGACCGGATTAAGAAGGTTCCTCTCCCGGGCTGGGGACAAGGGCTCTCCTTTCTTCCGAACACTGAGAGGGCACAAGATATTTGAATGGACCACTGAATGCAAAGAAGCTTTTCAAGCTCCAAAACAACAATTCACTCGTACACAACTACTCCAAGGGATAAGAGAAGGGGAGGGTTTGTTCTTGTACCTAGGAGTAGGGGCCGAAGCAGTGATTCAGTTCTTATACGAGAGGAAGGAAAGAGGCAGTTCCCGATCTATTATGTATGCAGGGTCCTGAATAAGGCGGAACTCAGATACCCTATCCTTGAAAAGTTGACATTCACTCTCATCATATCAGCCAGGAAGTTCAGGCCATACTTCCAGGCCCATTCAATTCAGGTGTTGATGGATCATCCTCTCCGCCGCATCCTAGAGGGGGTGGAGCATTCTGGGAGGTTGGCCAAATGGTCGATAGAGCTTAGTGAGTTCGACCTCGCTTTTACTCCTCGGCTCACCATCAAACCACAAGCGATTACGGATTTCCTGGCATATTACGTGGTCGAGGTCTAAGAAGTTGTAGCACCTCTTCGAGCTGCTTGGGAGATACTAGTAGATGGAGCATCCGGAAAAAGTTCTTTTTGAGGATGGATGATCTTGGTGAGTCCATAAGGGACCAGAATTGAGCAGGCTCTGAAGATTCACGTCACGATCACTAACAATCGAGCAGAATATGATACGATTATCGCAGGACTTGGGCTAGCTCGAGAGCTAGGCATACTGTACATTAAAGTCTCCACATAATCTATGGTGGTAGCAAGAAAAATCAAAGGAGAATTTGAAGCAAGGGAACCGACCCTCCAATTGTATCTGATGAAGGTCAAAAACATCATCGGGAAGTTCCACAACTTTTTAATTCAACACGTCCCGAGGGGGGAAAGTGCTCCGGCTGGCCTGCTCGCCAAATACGGCCCTCAGGCTGGAGGAACAGTGATGGAACTCTTCAGGCCATCCCTATAATAAGGAGAATTAATGGAATAGACCAGCAAGGCTCTTGGATGGATCCCTTCATCATCTTTTTAATCTCAGGACAACTTCCCGAAAGGGATCTTGATAAGAAGCAGATCAGGTATAAATCAACATATTACCTGCGAAGGATGGGACATTTTACAGAAAGACACTATCGGGTTTGTTGTCTCGATGTGTATCTGAGGGAGAAATTCCAAGAGTTCTAGAAGAAATCAATTCGGGGGAATGTGGAATTCACTCGGGAAGCCGGACCTTGGAGGGGAGAGTGTTGAGACAAGGTTACTTCTGGCCCACCCGCACAGAGGATGTAGAAAAATTCGCGAAGTGATGTAAGAAGTGCTAGGAGTTTGCTCCTCTCCAGCTCCTTCCCGCCCAAAGATTACGAACAGTCATGCCTCCCTGGCCCTTTGTAATATGAGGAGTAGATTTGGTGAGTCCTTTTCCCCAAGCTAGTGGCTAAAAGAAGTTTTTGTTGGTCATGGTGGATTACTTTTCAAAGTGGATAGAGGTGAAAGAGTTGGTTAAAGTAACGTCACAAGTGGTCAAAATTTTTATATGGGGAGAGATCATTTGCAACATGGGCTTCCGTTGGCCATCGTCACTGATAATGAACCACAATTCGCTAGCAGAGAATTCGTTGATTTATTTGTCTAGCTAGGCATAGACCTCCATTTCTCCTCAGTTCATCATCCTCGAAGCAATGGACAGGTAGAAGCGGCAAACAAAATTATCGTGAATCTTTTAAGAAGGTGGAGAACTTGAGGGGAAGTTGGGTAGAACAGCTCCCTTCTGTTCTCTGGTTTTTGAGGACTACGCCAAACACCTCCAGGGGAGAGACTCCATTCAAACTCTCCCATGGCTCGGAGGCTGTCAAACCTATAGAGTTCGAGGTCATATCTCCAAGAGTAACCGCTGCAAAGAGAGGAAATGATCGATGGAGGGTAGATAATGAGGAGGGGCAGAAACTCTCTATGGATCTGGTGGAAGAGCTCAGGGATTTAGCATTCATCCGACATGAATAATTCAAGCATCAGATGGCGATATACTTTGATAAACATATAAGGGCCAGGAAGTTCCAGAAGGGTGACTTGGTCCTTAAAAAAGTAGACGCAGTTGGCAAAGGAGACTCAATGAGAAAACTCAATCCCAACTGGGAAGGCCCTTTTGTGATAAAGGAGGTCCTGAAGTCAGGAGGGTACCACCTCCAGGATGTGGACGGGGTACCCCTCGATCGTGCCCGAAGCGGCGACGACTTAAAAAGATTCTATCCTTAATATTTTTTCATCTTTCAATACTTGTAAATTTGTTGTGACCTGATATAATGGAATCCCATGTATCTTCTTTCATGACATGAGGGTGAAACAGATGAATGGAAAGTCCCTGAGCAGACCCGCTGACCAGGCTCTCACCTAGCTGGCAGGATTATAGGGTCACACGTTGGATGGAGGTTGTTTGGAGAGGAGACACAGAGCAGACCCACCTACCAGGATCTCACCTAGCTGGCAGGGATGTTTGCTCACTCAGTGGTTGGAGGTTATTTGGAGAGGCGACCCCGAGCAGACCCACTGACGAGGCTCTCATCAAGCTGGCTGGGCTGTAGGCTCACTTGGTGGCAGGATGTTGTTTGGAGAGGAGGCCCCGAGCAGACCCGCTGTCCAGGCTCTCATCAAGCTGGCAGGGCTGTAGGCTCACTCGGTGGCTGGAGGTTGTTTGGAGAGGAGACCCCGAGCAGACCCGCTGACCAGTCTCTCATCAAGCTAGTAGGGTTGTTGGCTCACTCAGTGGTTGGAGGTTATTTGGAGAGGAGAGCCCGAGCAGACCCACTAACCAGATCTCATCAAGCTGGCATGGAAGTAGGCTCACTTGTTGGCTGGAGATTGTATGGAGAGGAGACCTCGAGATGACCCGCAGACCAGGCTCTAATCAAGCTGGCAGGTTTGTAGGCCCACTCGGTGGCTGGAGGTTGTTTGAGGAGGAGACCCCGAGCAGACCCACTGTCCAGACTCTCACCAAGCTGGCAGGGTTATAGGCTCACTTGGTGGCTGGAGGTTGTTTGGAGAGGAGACACCAAGCAGACCCACTGACCAGGCTCTCACCTAGATGGCAAGGTCATAGGCTCACTCGGTGGTTGGAGGTTGTTTGGAAAGGCCCCGAGAAGACCCGGTGACCAGGCTCTCATCATGCTGGCAGAGCTGTAGGCTCACTCGTTGGCAGGATAAATGGTATGATCCCCCAAAGAAAATTATTTTTACTTATCGGGGAATGATAAAAGTTTGTGAAAAATAAGAAACTCCTATGGGAAGAAGAGGTTGGTGTAATACAAAGGAGGATGGCCATCACCAGCCGGCAATCGGCGAAGGATTAATCTCGGGTGATTACAAGCGCTGGATTCATCTCGAGGCAATATACTGGGAGGAAGCTAAACGGTCTCGCATGGAGGAAGCTAAGAGATTTCTAAACCAATTCTCAAGCGAGACGACAAGTATCTCTACCTCGTGTGTAGAAACAGAGTAGAGACTCGCCCGCAGTAAATAAAGCAAAATAAAATAAAATAAAAGGAACATCGAGCGAAAGGATATGACAAAAATTTTCTTGTTCATTACAAAGAATGAAAGGGGAGTATTCTCTCATGAGGAAATACTTCAATATCTCAGAAAGCAAATAAAAAGTTCAAGTGAAGGAAGGAAGCAAAAAAAATATGGGCGGGGGGGGGGGGGTGCCAGGTCTCGTCGGCGCCTTTTCAATCATCTTCGCTAGAAGTTGAATCCTCGTCCGCCTCGCCATAAAGGTGTGGCACAAGGTCGCGGGCAGTGACATACTCAGAGTCGTTTTTGACAACCCACATCTCCTTCATCTTCTTTAAAACGAGCTCGGCCATCTTTATGTTGGCGTCCCGACAGATCTCTTCGACCTCGTCAAATGAGTAATGAGAAGGCGAGGGAGCTTCGATTGGTTCCAGGCGAGAGGGAAGTTGTGCGGTGTCCAGGAGATGGGCATTCTGGGCCTTTAAATTTTTATTCTCCCCTTCCAGAACTGTTATGCGCGAGCCCATCCGATTCGCTGTCTCGGCATCCTGTGAGAAGCCCATCAATCAACAAAAATATATGCGAGAGAGTGAGTTTGGCCAAAGATAAAATTAAAAGTCTTACCACACCGCCCTCGCTCTTTGCGAGAAGATTTTCAGCAACTTCCAGCCGCTTCTCGAGACCATCCGACTTCTCTCACTCCGCTACCATGCCCGCATCAGCATCCTTCCATTTCTTATTGCTGAAAAAAAGGCGGCGTGAGATTTGGTGCGAGAGCACCAAGGCGCGAAGCTGAGCTTGAGCGGTCTTCAAGACAAGGTCTCGCGAGGAGTCCTTGTCGAAAGGATTCGTCCCAGGACCACCATTTAGGTCATAGCCGAGGGAGAAGGCTTGGCTGGTTGGAGGGTCTTACTCCTTCCATGATGGACGGAGGGTGGATACCGACACCCGGTTTGTGTCCTTTTCCCATAGCTGGAATGGGTTGCCGGCGACATCTTTTTCCACGAGCCCCATGTTGTAATTCTGATGCAAGGAGTGGGCTGGGCGGCTAGAGGAACCAACTTCACGAGATGAAAGTTCAGTGGGTTGAGCTGAAGTATTTGGGGGCCTGTCGAATTATGTCGTCTTGTGAGACGGCGAGACAGCTTGTGGGCGAGGTGATTGTGAGTCTTCTACAGAGATGGGGCTCAGGGTTCCCGACATCTCTTTTCTTTCATTCCGGTCTATCTCTTTTATCCCTTTCGTTAACGTCACAACCTTTTGGATTTTCTTCTTGGGCTGAGCCGAGGAGCAGCGCCGGGATCTCCAGGTCTCCTCTCGTAGGAGGGGGTAATGACTCTTTCGCCGCCTCGACCGCCATGCTGGCGAGCGCGAGACCCTTTGACGGCCCAGTGCTGCTCAAGGAAGGAGGATGGGTTGGAATATTCCTCTCTCCAGAACAAGTAAATGGTTAGAATTGACAAAATAAGAGGATGATGAACATAAGGCTAAAGAAGAGTGAGTGTACCTTCAACATGAAACATAGGAAGAAGCGAGTCGTGATCTCGACTTAAGTAGTTGACCTCAAAATTATTTCCCGCGAAGAACTCGCAGAAGTCTTTATCCGAACCTCTGACCTTGGGAGTCGCGTAGTATATTTCGGCGGCCGACACTGGGGCATGTGGAATGCCTACCAGATTCCCGTGGATGAAGACGACGCAGGTGAGCCAGTGGTGGTTCTTGTTGGGGATCTCGCACACCTTCAGACCCTATCTTGTGAAGTACGAGACACCGTCGTGGTTGTCGTGGTAGTTGAATAGCTTGCGGAAGATGTTGAGGCTGTACTCAATAGCTGTCAAATGCAAATAAAATCGAGATGGCGTTCGAGTTTAGTTGCGCGGGGATGGATCCAAAGTATTTCAATATCTGTTTAACCTCTGGCCAGAGGGGAAGTCTCAGCCCTGACTCAAAGTTCGAGACGAAATAGTCGAGTTCGCCGGGGTAGAACATGTTGATCGACCCGCCGACCTTCGGGGGCCGCGACTAAAACCGATCTATAAGGAATTCACAGGTGAAGCAGCTATAGTACTCCTCAGAGATCGTGACGAGAGGAAAGTCATGGTTGGCGAATCTTCTGCCGCACTGGCTGCGCGCCTCACCCTCCTCAGTCCTTTTTTTTCCCATGATAAGCGAGATGATGAGAGCGAGAGGAGGTATAAAAGGCTTGGTGGGAGTAAGCCGCGAGAGGAAGGAGGCAAGAAGTCTAGACCTAAGACGTGGCAGGTGGGGGCAGCACGGGTGTAGATTATTTCGATCTTGGGGGAGGTATTTATAGCAGATTGTGAAAGTGAAAAAATGGGAGGGAAAATATGAAGGGGAAGTTGAAGAGGCGCGTCGACGGTTCATTCTCTCTCCTGACATCAAAACGTGATACACTGCAAGGATTTTCCCAACAAGCCAGAACAAAAGAAAAAAGTGAGACAAAAATCAATTAACATAGCTATAACGAGTAAGCCCAGCATGAAAGGAATCAATAGGATAGTGTTGGGAATTGTGCCCTATAATGTTCCTCAGGATTTGAAGATGTATCACCAATCATGGTAAGGAGCATAATGTATTTCATGTGTGCTCTAGATCTTGCATACATGTAGTCCATGATTGGACAAGTGAAGAAGATGAGTTTGGTGGTATACTCAAAATTCATCGAGCTCATCATGTAGTTCGTCCAGCTCAGCTCGCTGGTCGTCGAGCTCAGCTCAACATTCCTTGGGAAAAGCTCAAGAGCCCGAGATTCAAAGTTCATCGTGCTCAGCTTGAAGTTCGTCGAGCTCAGTTTTCAATTTGTCGAGCTTAGCTTACAGATCGTCGAGCTCAGTGCAACACTTATGAAGCTAAAGCCAGAAAAATTGACTAAGGCAAAAAGAACTGAGACCCTTAAAAAGATCAGAGTTCGTCGAGCTCAGCCAACAGATCGTCGAACCTAGCTTAAGCTAGAAAAACTGACTAAAGCAAAAAAGCACTGAGACAGTTGAGATAGTTGAGAAGAAAGCGTTGAGATAGCTAAGAAGAAAGCGTTGAGACTGCTAAGAAGAAAGCAATGAGACAAAAGGTTGTCTCAGCAGTTAAGAATAAAGCGCTAAGACTGCTGAGAAAGAAAGCGCTGAGATAGAAGCTTTTCTCAGTTGTTAAATAGAAACCTCTGAGACTGCTGAGACAGAACCGCTGAGACAAACCCAGAGAAAATTCACAAGTCCAGAAGCGCTGAGAGCCAAGACAAATGGTGTTGTGTGACTTAACATCACTCAACGCTTTATGGATTTCGGGAATATTTTCTAAGTCTAGATGGTGATGACCAATACTGACGTCATCAAAGTCAACTTACATGTAGTCATTGCGGTAAAGCTGCAGTGGCACCGAAAGCTGCTTTGTCCTTTTCTAAAGAAGGTAGGGCTCACCAATCATTGGCTGGGCCCCCATACAATTGTGCCGTTGATTCAAATCAATGCATATAAAAAGGAAAAAAGAAAGTGGATTAGGGTAACGAAGAATGACGGAGAACAAACGCATAAAATACAAGAGAAAACTAGAGGTGGATGGACATCTTCTTCTCCATTAAGCTTGAAAGCTCAAGTCAAATAGAAAAAGCCTGAAAGGCAAAGGAAGTGAGCTGAAGCTCTTCAAGTTCAGCAAGATATTTCTTTCCAGAATAGAGAAGCTATTTCATCCATTCAACAAACTGATAGATGTTCATCTGTGCAGCATAAAAGAGTCAGTTGTAGAAGAGGACTAACTCCTTCTATAGCAAGAGTACTGTAATGACATCTGCTCAGTCCAACAAGGTACACTCAGAGACTTATCTCTGAGTTAATTGTTTTATTTTTCTTAAACACTCTGTATTATCTTCCTGTAGGATTCAGTTTATCTGAATCTGAGTGTAAGGCACTGAAAAATGTTTAAGTTGTCTACCTAAATCACCTAGAGGGGGGGGGGGGTGGGGGGGGGGGGGGGGGCGAATAGGTGATTTCTACATCTTTTTCCGAAATAAAATTGAACGAGCGATGCACAAAAAAATAGCCAAACATACACAGACGACACCAAGAATTATAGTTATTCCCCGACCTTGGGTACATTCACTTTTCACCTCACCGATCTAGCAACGCACTAGACTCGTCTACTCCACTATTCTCGGACTGAAATAATCTAACCACTCGGAACAAAGTTCCTACAACTCGATCCATCAAAAAGGATCTACACTCAAAAGAGAAACTTCCTACAAATAACTCGGAGAACAAAGCTCCTACACTCGAAGAATAATCTCCTACAAGAGTAAAATGAAATATAAAGAAATACAAACAGTATTAATCACAGATCGGAATAGTTCAGCCCTTCTTCTTCCTTAAACTTTGAAGCTCTATCAGAAATAGATTGAAGAAGACACGACAAAATCTCTGGATCTGAAAATTCTAGACTCAGCACGATCAAGAAAAGAGTCGGTCGATGTAGAAGATCTTGATCTGTTGAATCACTTGCTCTGAATCTTTAGATCGAAAGCAGATCAGCGATGAAGATGATGAATAGTGCGGCTTCCGATTTTTGGAAAGAGAAAACGCGATTCAGAATAGTTAGGGATTCTTCATAGGGTTGGTTGATTATGATATGTCCTTTTATTGGACTTACCTAACGGTCATAATCATATTAAATACATGACACATGGACCAATTATGCGCTAATCACTTTTGAAATCACGTCTGTCGAAACTTAAAAAAATTCAGTAAACAGTACAACATTTCTCGAGAAGAATGATAGTACTAGAGTAAAGGTTTTCTGATTCTCAAGAAGTATGATGAGGATCTCGAGAAAAATACTTAGCCAAAATATGGAGGTGGAAATCAAGAATTTCGAGAATGAAGGGAAGTACTCGAGAAGAATAATGTTTTGTTCTCGAGAATAATTATTCTGGTACTCGAGAACAAAGAAGTATCTCGAGAACAGATGTTTGGCTCTCGATAAAACATTCTAGGTCTCGAGAAATATTTTCTGCTTCTCGAGAACCAAACATTGTATTCTTGAGAAAAAATCCTTGGCATCTTGAGAAAAGAACTTAGAAAATATTCTGTCTGAAAAAGAAGTAACTCGAGGAAAATGAACTTCTGTTCTCGAGAACATATTCTGTAACTTGAGAAAAGAATCTGTTACTCGAGAAATGACTTCTGGTTCTCGAGAAGTAATACTGAGCTTCTCGATAAATAACATGTGGATTCTCGAGAAAAATAAATTATTTCTCGAGAAAAAGACTTAGAAAAATATCATGACTGGGCCTGAAGTAACTGGAGAAGGAAAGTCATAGAGTACTTGAGAACACATTACTTTCTCGACAAGAGTACTAATCTTTCTCGAGAACTGTTTCTACAACTCGAGTTCATGACAAGTCTTACTCGAGAATAAACTTAAGTTCTACTCGAGTATAAGGTTTCATACTCCAGAAAAAGACTTGGATTTTTTTTTCTGAAAATCTGTAAACTTAATTTCTTCAAGATATACAGCTGCCAACTTTTCTCCTATTCCTTTAGTGCTTGAAAAAGAAGTGTGTCCCAATAGAGAGACTACACATAAGTCAACACCATGTATCACACAATAAGGGATTACATTGTATGGTCCTGTGTTTGGTGACTCATTGTAGACTGACATTGGTCTACACTTGGCAATTGTATCCTCCAAACACTCAAATAGAAATAACATCAAATACAAATTTAATTCATCTTAGTTCATGGGTGACTTTATATAAATCCGGGTTATTGTGGATGCAATACCCAAAAATCTACCCCTATTTGTAGAAGTCAGAACCCTCTACACAAATGTGAATTATATCAAGATAAACAAGTAAAGAAACAAATAACTATGATAGAAGAAATGTTATAATATAGAAAAATCAGATCTGCAAAACTAAAGGTTTATATTTATAGAAATTGTCCAAGAAAAATACAGTTCCACAAGATTTCAAAAATTGAATTTTCTGATCATCAAAAATATCTACTGGTTCTGGTGTTGTTATTGTCTTTCTTACTTTTCTTGTTGTTTCTTTTGGTAGCTGTAGGGTTTTGGGAAATATTTTGGAGGTCTTGGTGGAGCTTTGGGATTATTCCTTCCATATTCTCTGTCATACAACCTTCTCTTGGTAAGAGATTTTTCATATAGATCTCATTCATAGGAGCTGTAGTGACTATTCCTATCTTCATTAAAGTCAACTACAAGTTTCAGAGTATCAAGAATCAGAGCTTTGGAGATTGGACTCCAAACTTCAGAGAATTCTTGAGGTCTTCTCCCTAGCTTCAGGATGAGGAGTTGATTTGCTGGCTGATGCACCATCACCCTATATTTTTCTTTTGACTTTCTGAATCTTTGGAGGTGCTTGAGGAGGCATATTTTCTTGTTCTAACTCCCAAACTTCCTCATAGTTTTCAGGAGGTTGTCCTTCAAATTAGTCAGGAGGTGGTCCTTCAAAGTATTCAGGAGGAGGAGAGAATGTTGGCCTATTCATATCCAAGTGTGCAAGAGGGGGTGCAGAAGGATCTATTTCCAGATGACGGAAGAGTTGATTACGCATCCAAATGGTAGTATCATAAGTGTATAGCTTTGTGCTTTTAACTTCTTTGAGCACTGAAGTCTGGATCTCTTTCAGTTGATCATCCCACTGATTTTTCATTATTTGCACTTGTTTCTCAAGCTGTTCTTTAACTTTATCCTCCCACTTTCTAACTTCTAGAGATAGGGTGCTAATTACATCTTCATTGAATTGCCTAACTTCTTCACAAGTTTTGAAGTTGCGTTATTGTGCTTTCTTTTCAAGTTGAATCTGATTATTTACGAGGGTAACTGATTGATCCATTACTTCACCAATGCTGATAATGGTATGATGTATTGATTTTCCACCAATTTGTAAAAGCCTTTTAAATTCATCAGTATTATTTTGGATTTCAGCAAATCCACTGCTCATTTCCTTTTCCAATGCAGTTACTTTGTCAGTTATAGTTTGAAGGGAAGAATCAAAGTAATTTCTCTGAGCAGCTAGTATAGCTTCAATCTTGCTTAAGATAGAACCTTCAGGAAATATTTCAGATTGAGTGGATGGTGGAGTTAGAACTGGAACTGTCCATGAAGCAATCTCTTCAATGATGGCAGTGGTGTAGAGGTTTGCTTTTTGCTGATTGTGCTTACTTCATCTTCAGCATCTATGGGCGGTATGGAGGGAATATTAAAGTGAAGACTGGGAAGTGGTGGTTCAGCAGCTTCAACAGGAGTTTCATCTTCAGAATAATGAATAGAAACAACTTCTACATCATGTGTATCTTCAATTGGAGATGGTACTGGTTCATGTATAGGAGATTTTTCATGAGGAGACTGTATTGGAGAATAGTGATGGTCTGGATGTGCTAGAGACTTTGCAGGAGAAGAGGGATGTTCTTCAGGAGCAGTAAAAAGAGGCTCTTTAGAAGGGAGTTCCTCTATCATCTGGTTGATATCTTCAGCAGTAGACAAAATTTGGTCATGAACCGAGGCATCAGTCAGGTTTCTGTATTTGGTATACCTGCAGCAGTAAAATTTGTATGTTCTGTGTGAAACAAGGTGGGAGTGGCAGTAGCAGGAGAAGAAATTGGGGTTGGAATAGCTGTAGTTGCTGGAGCAGGAGTTGGAGATGGAGAGGGCTGAGCTAGATCAGATGCGGCAGGCTCCTCCTAAATAATTTGATCAGTTATCTGATGAGAAGGGGGAGATGGAGTCATGTCCACATCTTCAATTTCCTTTATAGCTTTGTCAGACTTCTGAAGTTTAACCTCCCATCTCTCGATGGAAGTGATGAAAACTTTCTTTATATGGAGGAGGACCATGCCCTTTTTCATGGAGAATTCTTCAGGGTCCATCTAACACAGGTATAGAGAAATGATCTAGCCATAATTAGGGCTCTTAATACATGCCTTAATTTTGTCAAAGAGCATCATACCCCGCTGATATTTCTTTCTACATATAACTGCAGTCATCATATCAAAGATTTCTAGTGTGAAATAACTTATAGAGCTTGTCCTGCAGAGGAGGACTTTTCCCAGAATATTTGCCAGTAGCTTACTTTCAACATTCATGAACTATCTGCGAACAGCATGAGATGATTGGGGAATCCCACAGAAACTGTATGCCCATTCATAATCTGTTCCTACTAAATCGTCTTCTTGATCTATCACAGGTAGTTGCAGAAATTTGAAAATAGAGAGAGAGGTCATTTTTACTTGACATCTCTAACCCTTGATTTGAGCACCTTGCCATTGCGCTTGACTTTGGCATGTTGAAAGAATTCTTCGACATCAGAAATTAAAACACGGCGTGGGTGTTCCAAAAGAAAATATAAGCCGATAGTATCGAGTAAGATTAGAACGTTCCTGAAGTCATCTGAAAGTTCGCCAATCCCTATTGAGACTAGTTCGCGGCCGATTCCGAGCTTGGAAGATGATGCCATTGATGTGGAGAAAGAAATGTTGGCTAGCCGACGAATGGAGATATGGGCTTGATTGCGGCAGTCGGCGAAGATGGAGAAGGTGAAGCATTTTTTCTCAAGAGAAAGGGTTTTGAAATCGAGAATAGAAAATTCTTGTACTATAATCTATATATATTTTCCTTTAATTTTGATGATAAAAGATTTAAACAGCGTTAAAAAAATACCGGGAATATGGCAGTGAAGTTTCTGGGTGCCAATATGAAAAATTTGAACTTGATGAAAAATTCCCAATCTGATTTCTCGAGTGGATTATTATTCTCGAGAAGAGTACTAAATTACGATATACGAAATAGGATAGACGAAAAGCGATATACGAACGTCAAACTCCGGTCAACGAAATTTGAACTCCAATAGACGAAAACCGATCGACGAAATTCGAACTTCGATCGACGAAATTGGATAGATGAAAACCGATCGACGGACGTCGAACTCTGATCGACGAATTTAATCTTCACATGCTGCTGCTGTGTTCTCGAGTAGAAATTCCAAGTTCCGAGTAGAGAAAACCTTGTTCTCGAGTAGAGTTTTCATTCTCGAGAAATAATTTCGCCGTTCTCGAGTAGAGCTTTTGTTCTTGAGAAATAATTCAGCCGTTCTGGAGTATAAGTTATGTACTCAAGAAATGAAGTCCATGATTTGAAATTTTCTTGATTTTGAAGTATAACCATATTGTAAATCTGCTTGAGACCTTTTTCTTCATACTTATTCTTCATTATTGAACATGCCAAGTTCTATTTTGAAGAACGAGAACTTGGCCTCGTCCAGCGGTTTCGTGAATATATCTGCAATCTGCATGTCAATTTGGACAAATTTGAGATTTATGTCACCATGCTCCACATGCTCCCGAATGAAGTGGTATCGCAGCTCTATCTTCTTTGTCCGGTTGTGAGAGACTGGGTTGTTGGCTATCGCAATTGCACTGGAGGTTTGCAAAATAAAGGAATTCCTTGACCTTGAAGTTGTAGTCTTCAAGTTGGTTCGTTATCCAAAGCAATTGTGCAAAACAACTGCCGACAGAAATGAATTCTTACTCGGCCATTGAGATTACGACACAATTTTGCTTTTTGCTGCTCCAGGAAATGAGCCTCCTTCTAAGGAATTGGCAAGTCCCGAAAGTGCTCTTTCTATCATCTTTGCTTCCTGCAAAATCTGCATCTGAGAAACCAATTAGTTCGCCGTCATTACTTCTTGGGTACCATAAGCCAAGATTTGGTGTACCTTTAGGGTATCTCAAAATCCACTTTGCACCAGCATTGTGAGATTACTTAGAGTTCACTTGAAATCTAGCACAAGCGTATTTCGAAAACATTATTTCCAGTCTACTAGCGGTAAGGTAGAGCAAGTATCCAATTATGCTTCTATACTTGGTTTCATCAAAAGATTTCCATTTCTCATCCTTGTCCAGAGATATAGTTGGACCCATTGGAGTACTCATATAGGTTGCATTCTCCATCCCGAATTTCTTAATTAACTCCTTGGTGAACTTCGTTTGAGAGATGAAAATTCCATCTTCAGATTGTTTCACCTGAAATCCTAAGAAATACTTCAGCTCTCCCATTCTGCTTATTTCGAACTTTCCTTGCATAAGTTTGGAAAACATTTTTCAAAGGTTATCGTCAATACAATCAAATATGATGTCATCGACATAGATTTGCACTAGCAAAATCTTTCCTTTTATTTCCCTAAGAAATAATTTCTTATCTATCTTTCCTCCTTCGAATTTGTTCTCAAGAAGAAAGTTAGACAGCATCTCGTACCAAGCCCGAGGAGCTTGTTTCGAACCATATAAAGCTTTAAATAAAATATAAACATGCTTAGGGTAGTTAGAATCACTGAAACCCAGAGGTTGTCCCACATACACTTTTTCCTTTATGTCACCATTAAGAAAGACCGACTTTACGTCCATCTGATAGACAATGAAGCCCTTAAGTGTTGCATATGCTAGGAACAACCTGATTGCCTCCAGCCTTATCACTAGTGCATACGTCTGATCGAAGTCGATTTCTTCTTCTTGTTTGTATCCCATGGCGACGATTCTGGCCTTGTTCTTTATAATTGTTCCTTACTCGTCCATCTTGTCCCTGTAGACGCATTTTGTTCTGATAGCGTTCTTACCTTTGGGTCTTGGAACAAGCTTCCATACTCGGCAACCCTTGAATTTATTCAGTTCTTCTTCCATTGCCATTATCCAAGATGCGTATGAGTTTGCTTCCTCAAACTTCTTCTGTTCATCCTATGAGAGAAGACTTAAATATAAATTTTCATTAGTTGTACCTCTATGAGTTCTGACACCATGTCGGGGATCTCCTATGATTTGATCCATTGGGTGATCCTTCAAGTGTATGAGCTCTAGAGTCCTTGCATCTGGAGCTTCCTCAACCACAAGAGTGACTTCATAAACTTCAATGATGTCTTCATCATGGTCATCAACTTCTCCAATTGGGTTTGGAGTGCTGACCTTGATGAACTTTTGATCTTTTCTTCAGTCAGCTCATCCAAGTTTAATTCTTTTATTCTTGAACCCGCATCGTCAATAAACACACTAGAAGAGCTGCCTTGTAGCAGGCTCTTCTCATCAAATACAACATGAATATATTCTTCTACAACCAGGGTTATCTTATTAAAAATCCTAAATGCCCTACTATGGCTACTATAACCTACGAAAATACCTTCAAAGCTCTTTTCCCTAAATTTAGTGGTGTTATACTTACCATTGTTAAGGACGAAACATTTACAACCAAAGATTCTAAAATATGAAATAGTCAGTTTCCTTCCCTTTAGTAGTTCGTAAGGTGTCTTATTATAGTTCATGTTTATGAGTGCTCGATTTTGCACGTGGTATGCAGTGTTGATGACTTCAGCCCAGAAAAATTTCGGTAGTGAGGCATCACTCAACATGGTCCAATAGGCCTCTATGAGTGTTCTATTCCTTCTCTCAGCTACTCCGTTCTATTGAGGAGTATGAGGAGAGGAAAACTCATGAAAGATACCTATGCTTTCACAGAATTCTGTCATGGGCCCAGACTTGAACTCTGTTCCATTCCACTTCTGATTTTGACTATGGAATAGTTGTATTCATTCTGGATATGCCTGACTAAATTAGTAAAGATATCAAAAATATTTGGCTTGTGTTTCACAAAGAACACCCATGCAATGCGAGAGTAATCAATGACAATAACCAATATATAATCCTTATCTCCCAAACTTCTAACTTGTAGTAGACCGAACAAGTCCATATGAAGTAGGTGTAAACACCTATTAGAGTCTTTCCCAATAATGCTTTTAAAGATAGCCCTTGTTTGCTTGCCTTTTATACAGGCGTGACAAGGTCTATCTTTACCGCAGTTGACATTTGGTGCATCACATAATAAATTAAGAGAAAATAATTTGTTAATTGTTTTGAAATTAATATGTTCTAATCTCTTGTGTCATTGGTCACCAAGAGACGCACTATCTTTAGCCAAAAAGCACACTGGCATAGAAGAGTTTATGCAAATAAAATTTAAACAAAATATATTTCTACTACGAGTGCCTGATAGAATCCTTTCCAAATTGTCAACCGATTTTATCAAGCACTTGTCTGCATGAAATTCTACAATGTATCCTTTATCGAAGAGCTGTCTTAAGTTTATAATATTGTGTTCCAATTCTTAAACATAAGCAACATCTGAGAAGAATACACTACCGATAGTAATCATACCGTAGCCTTTAGTAATTCCTCTATCAGAACCTCCAAAGATGACCTTTGGCCCAATCATAACCGGAGAATAATTCTATATCGGGCTTCTAGTCCCGGTCATATGCCGAGAGCATCCACTGTCCAAATACCAGATAGGATTTTTGCTAGCCTTTGGACATACCTGCATTCACAAATAAGTTTGCCATAGGAACCCAAACTCGTTCGGGTCCTTGGTCTCTAGTTTGCATACTCCCCCTACGTGTGTTAACATAATGAGTGGTCTTTCTCACATTATTAACTTGAGGAATTACATAACTTCTGCAGTTAAACCAACAATCTATAGCAAAGTGACCAACTTTACCGCAGCACCAACAGTCAAACATGTTGTATCTTTGCCTAAATTTCTCCTTCTTGACCTTTTGAGAGTGTTGTCTTTCAAGGGCAGCAGACTTGGAGGTAGATGCTTCATGGTGATGGCACTCACATAACTTCTTCTACTTAAGAAGCTTTTCCACAACGGGTTTTACTTTTCGTGCTTTCTTGATGTTGTGACCAGGACTATAAGGGCCATAGCTTTGAAGAGTGATCTCCTCACAAGGTGCCTTGAAGACAGTTACGCCAAAGTTCCGGGGATGGGTCCATCATTAGTACCGAGGCTTGGGATATACATAAGCCTAGCAAAGTGACCATAGGAGAAATCAAGATTAAACTCATTAGTTGGAAAGATAACCTTTTTGAATGAAGTCTGATCTTGAGAAGCATTCCCCTTCTCCTTGGCCAAAGCTTTATTGGTATCGTTATTCTTCCGTTGTGCCTTATTTCTCCTAGAATATTTACTAAGAGCATCCATATGGCCTAAGCCAGCACATTTGGCCAGAGCTGAGAATTTAGCAACAAATGGAAGGACAGTATTAAGCTTGGAGAAACTTTCAACAATTTTCTTTTCAGCTTCAAGTTGTTCTTCCAATTCTTTGATGATTTTGTCCTTCAGTTCTAGGTGCTCGAGAGCTTTATTATACTCTTCAATTTCATCATTGAAATTCTCTCTGAGTGAGTCCGTCTTGCTGACTTACTCTCTCAAAGTGCTCTCTTCAGCCTTGAGAGATTTAATCTCCTTGGCCTGAGTTTTCAAAACTTTTCGACATTTGTCGTAAGTCTTGATTAACTCTTTATATTGAGCCATGAGTTAGACTCAACGTCAAAAGTGCAGTTCTCATGATCATGGTCAAAAGCATCTGATTCAGAGAGAAGAGTATGAGAGTTTACCTTCCTACTGTATTCGGGTTCTTCATCCTCATTTGTTTGTGCCATTAGCCCAAATTAGACTTCCTCTTCTTCACTTGACTCAGATGAGTCAGAGTCAATGAGAGTCTTGCCCTTCTTGGCTACTAGGCTTCTTTCAGTTCTCTTCTTGTTGTAAGAAGATTTCTTCTCCTCTCTTTTTCCACCGTCCTTCTTCTTGTGAGGGCAATCAGCAATGACGTTTCCTGGCTTGTTGCAATAATAACAAAAAATGTCAAAAGAAATATGTTTGTTCTATTTAGAATTATACTTGTCATGACTACTTGAGCCTTTCTTGTGACGATCACCATCATGACGTGATCTTCTGGACGAGGCATCTTTTCCTGTCCACTATTTCTTCTTTTTCAAGAACTTCTTGAACTGCCTTGAAAGAAGAGAGGACTCTCCTTCAGATAGCTCTAAGCCTGAGGTGCTTGGCTATGAATCTCCTTCTTCACTCACTTCTTGTGCAGGAGCAGGTGATGCAGCTTTGACTTTCCTTGAGCTGTATTCCTTCAGTGTGACAGACTTCTCCTTGAATGAAGACCGACTCATCCCTTGGCGACGATTCTGGCCTTGTTCTTTATAATTGTTCCTTACTCGACCATCTTGTCCCTATAGACCCATTTTGTTCCGATAAAGTTCTTACCTTTGGGTCTTGGAACAAGCTTCCATACTCGACAACCTGTGAATTTATTCAGTTCTTCTTCCATTACCATTATCCAAGATGCATCTGAGTTTGCTTCCTCAAACTTCTTCTGTTCAACCTATGAGAGAAGACTTAAATATAAATTTTCATTAGTTGTACCTCTACAAGTTCTGACACCATGCCGGGGATCTCCTATAATTTGATCCATTGGGTGATCCTTCAAGTGTCTGAGCTCTAGAGTCCTTGCATCTAGAGCCTCCTCAACCACAGGAGTGACTTCATCAACTTGAATGATGTCTTCATCATGGTCATCAACTTCTCCAAAGTGGGTTGGAGTGGTGATCTTGATGAACTTTTGATCTTTTCTTCAGTCATCTCATCCAATTTTAATTCTTTTATTCTTGAACCGGCATCGTCAATAACCAAACTTGAAGAGCTTCCTTGTAGCAGACTCTTCTCATCAAATACAACATGTATATATTCTTCTACAACCAGGGTTTTCTTATTAAAAATCCTATATGCCCTACTATGACTACTATAACCTACGAAAATACCTTCAAAGCTCTTTTCACTTAATTTAGTGGTGTGATACTTACCATTGTTAAGGACGAAGCATTTACAACCAAAGATTCTAAAATATGAAATAGTCAATTTCCTTCCCTTTAGTAGTTCGTAAGGTATCTTATTATTATTCTTGTTTATGAGTGCTCGATTTTGCACATGACATGCAGTGTTGACGGTTTCAGCCCAGAAAAATTCCTGTAGTGAGGCATCACTCAACATGGTCCTACAAGCCTCTATGAGTGTTCTATTCCTTCTCTCAGCTACTCCATTCTATTGAGGAGTGCGAGGAGAGGAAAACTCATGAAAGATACATATGCTTTCACAGAATTCTGTCATGGGCCCAGACTTGAACTCTGTTCTATTACAACTTCTGATTTTGACTACGGAACAGTTGTATTCATTATGGATCTGCTTGACAAAATTAGTAAAGATATCAAAATTATCTGACTTGTGTTTCAGAAAGAACACCCATGCAAATAGAGAGTAATCATCGACAATAACCAATGTATAATCCTTACCTCCCAAACATCTAACTTGTAGTGGACCGAACAAGTCCATATGAAGTAGGTGTAAACACGTATTAGAGTATTTCCCAATAATGCTTTTAAAGATAGCCATTCTTTGCTTGCCTTTTACACATGCGTGATAAGGTATATCTTTAGCGCAATTGACATTTGGGACATCACGTACTAAATTAAGAGAAAATAATTTATTAATAGTTTTGAAATTAATATGTTCTAATCTCTCGTGTCATTGGTCACCAAGAGACACACTATCTTTAGCCAAAAAGCACACTGGCATAGAAGAGTCTATGCAAATAAAATTTAACCAAAATATATTTCTACTACGAGTGCCTGATAGAATCGTTTCCAAATTGTCTACCGATTTTATCAAGCACTTGTCTGCATGAAATTCTACTATGTATCCTTTATCGCAGAGCTGATTTATGCTTATAAAATTGTGTTCCAATCCTTCAACATAATCAACATCTGAGAGGGATACACTACCAATAGTAATCATGTCATAGCCTTTAGTAATTCCTCTGTCAGAACCTCCAAAGATGACCTTTAGCCCATTCATGACTGGTGAATAATTCTATATTGGACTTCTAGTCCCGGTCATATGCCGAGAGCAACCACTGCCCAAATACCAGATATGATTTTTGCTGGCCTTTGAACATACCTGCATTCACAAATATTTTTCCTTAGAAACCAAACTCGTTTGGGTCCTTGGTTTCTAGTTTGCATACTCCCCCTACGTGTGTTAACATTGTGAGTGGTCTTTCTCACATTATTAACTTGAGGAGTTAAATAACTTCTGCAGTTAAACGAACAATCTATACCAAAGTGACCAACTTTGTCGCAGCACCAACAATCAAACATGTTGTATCTTTGCCTAAATTTCTCCTGCTTGACCTTTTAAGAGTGTGGTCTAGCAGGGGCAGCAGACTTGGAGGTAGATGCTTTATGGTGATGGCACTCGCATGACTTCTTCTCCTTAAGAGGCTTTTCCACAACGAGTTTTACTTTTCGTGCTTTCTTGATGTTGTGACCTGGACTATAATGGCCATAACTATGAAGAGTGATGTCCTCACAAAGTGCCTTGAAGACACTTACGCCAAAGTTCCGGGGACGTAGTACCGAGGCTTGGGCTCTACATAAGTAGGTCTAGCAAAGTGACCGTAGAAGGAATCACAATCAAACTAGTAAATATTCTCCTAGAATATTTACTAGGAGCATCCATATGGCCTAAGCTTTCTTGGCTTCCTTATTCTTCCGTTGTGCCTTATTTCACCTAGAATATTTACTAGGAGCATCCATATGGCCTAAGCCAGCACCTTTGGCCTGAGCTGAAAATTCAGCAACAAACGGAAGGACAGTCTTAAGCTTGGAGATACTTCCAACAAGTTTCTTTTCAGCTGCAAGTTGTTCTTCCAATTCTTTGATGATTTTGTCCTTCAGTTATAGGTGCTCGAGAGCTTTATTATACTCTTCAATTTCATCATTGAAATTCTCTCTGAGTGAGTCCGTCTTGCTGACTTCCTCTCTCATAGTGCTCTCTTCAGCCTTGAGAGATTTAATCTCCTTGGCCTGCATTTTCACAACTTTTCGGCATTTTTTGTAAGCCTTGATTAACTCTTCATATTGAGCCATGAGTTCAGACTCATCGTCAAAAGTACAGTTCTCATGATGATGGTTAGAAGCATCTGATTCAGATAGAAGACTATGAGAGTTTACCTTCCTACTGTACTAGGGTTCTTCTTCCTCATTTGTTTGTGCCATTACCTAAATTAGACTTCCTCTTCTTCACTTGACTCGGACGAGTCGAGTCTATGAGAGTCTTGCCCTTCTTGGCTACTAGGCTTCTTTCAGTTCTCTTCTTGTTGTAAGAAGATTTTTTCTCTTCTCTTTTTTCGCCATCCTTCTTCTTGTCAGGGTAATCAGCAATGACGTGTCCTGGCTTATTGCAAGAATAACAAACAATATCAAAAGAAATATGTTTGTTCTATTTAGAATTATACCTGTCATGACTACTTGAGCCTTTCTTGTGACGATCACCATCATGACATGATCTTTTGGATGAGGCACCTTTGCCTCTCCACTGTTTCTTCTTTTCCAAGAACGTCTTGAACTGCCTTGAAAGAAGAGAGTACTATCCTTCTGATAGCTCTGAGCTTGAGGTGCTTGGCTATGAATCTTCTTATTCACTCACTTCCTGTGTAGGATCAGGTGATGCAGCTTTGACTTTCCTTGAGCTGTCTGCCTTCAGTTCGACAGACATCTCCATGAATGAAGACCGGCTCATCCCATGGCGACGATTCTGGCTTTGTTCTTTATAATTGTTCCTTACTCGTCCATATTGTCCCTGTAGACCCATTTTGTTCTGATAGCATTCTTACCTTTGGGTCTTGGAACAAGCTTCCATACTCGGCAACCCTTGAATTTATTCAGTTCTTCTTCCATTGCCATTATCCAAGATGCGTATGAGTTTGCTTCCTCAAACTTCTTCTGTTCATCCTATGAGAGAAGACTTAAATATAAATTTTCATTAGTTGTACCTCTACAAGTTCTGACACAATGCCGGGGATCTCCTATGATTTGATCTATTGGGTGATCCTTCAAGTGTCGGAGCTCTAGAGTCCTTGCATCTGGAGCTTCCTCAACCACAGGAGTGACTTGATCAACTTGAATGAAGTCTTCATCACGGTTGGAGTGGTGATCTTGATGAACTTTTGATCTTTTCTTCAGTCGATTCATCCAAGTTTAATTCTTTTATTCTTGAACCGACATCGTCAATAAGCACACTTGAAGAGCTGTCTTGTAGCAGGCTCTTCTCATCAAATACAACATGTATATATTTTTCTACAACCAGGGTTTTCTTATTGAAACTCCTATATGCCCTACTATAACCTACGAAAATACCTTCAAATCTTTTTTTAACTAAATTTAGTGGTGTGATACTTACCATTGTTAAGGACGAACCATTTACAATCAAAGATTTTAAAATATGAAATAGACAGTTTCCTTCCCTTTAGAAGTTCGTAAGGTGTCTTTTTATTATTCTTGTTTTTGAGTGCTCAATTTTGCACGTGGCATGCAGTGTTGACGGCTTCTGCCCAGAAAAATTCCTGTAGTGAGGCATCACTCAACATGGTCCTACAAGCCTCTATGAGTGTTCTATTCCTTCTCTCAGCTACTCCGTTCTATTGAGGAGTGCGAGGAGAGGAAAACTCATGAAAGATACCTATGCTTTCATAGAATTCTGTCATGGGCCCAGACTTGAACTCTGTTCCATTGTAACTTCTGATTTTGAATACGGAATAGTTGTATTCATTCTGGATCTGCCTGACAAAATTAGTAAAGATATCAAAATTATCTGACTTGTGTTTCATAAAGAACACACATGCAAAGCGAGAGTAATCATCGACAATAACCAATGTATAATCCTTATCTCCCAAACTTCTAACTTGCAGTGCACCGAACAAGTCCATATGACGTAGGTGTAAACACGTATTAGAGTTTTTCCCAATAATACTTTTAAAGATAGCCCTTGTTTGCTTGCCTTTTACACATGCGTGACAAGGTCTATCTTTAGCGCAGTTGACATTTGGGGCATCACGTACTAAATTAAGAGAAAATAATTTATTAATAGTTTTGAAATTAATATGTTCTAATCTCTTGTGTCATTGATCACCAAGAGACGCACTTATCTTTAGCCAAAAATCACACTGACATAGAAGAGTCTATGCAAATAAAATTTAATCAAAATATATTTCTACTACGAGTGCCTGAGGGAATCGTTTCCAAATTGTCTACCGATTTTATCAAGCACTTGTCTGCATGAAATTCTACTATGTATCCTTTATCGCAGAGCTGGCTTATGCCTATAAGATTGTGTTCCAATCCTTCAACATAAGCAACATCTGAGAAGGATATAGTACCAATAGTAATCATACCGTAGCCTTTAGTAATTCCTCTATCAGAACCTCCAAAGATGACATTTGCCCATTCATGACTGGAGAATAATTCTATATTGGGATTCTAGTCCCGGTGATATGCCGAGAGCATCCACTGTCCAAATACCAGATATGATTTTTGCTGGCCTTTGGAAATACCTGCATTCACAAATATTTTTCCTTAGGAACCCAAACTCGTTTGGGTCCTTGGTCTCTAGTTTGCATACTCCCCCTACCTGTGTTAACATTGTGAGTGGTCTTTCTAACATTATTAACTTGAGGAGTTACATAAGTTCTACAGTTAAACCAATAATCTATAAAAAAGTGACCAACTTTGTCGCATCACCAACAGTCAAACATGTTGTATCTTTGCCTAAATTTCTCCTGCTTGACCTTTTGAGAGTGTTGTCTAGCAGGGGCAGCAGACTTGGATGTAGATGCTTCATGGTGATGACACTCACATGACTTCTTCTCCTTAGAGGCTTTTAAACAACGGGTTTTACTTTTCGTGCTTTCTTGATGTCGTGATCAGGACTATAAGGGCCATAGCTATAAAGAGTGATCTCCTCACAAGGTGCATTGAAGACACTTTCGCCAAAGTTCCGTGGACGGGTCCATCATTAGTACCGAGGCTTGGGCTCTATATAAGTAGGCCTAGCAAAGTGACCGTAGGAGAAATCAAGATCAAACTCGTTAGTTGGAAAGATAACCTTTTTGAATAAAGTCTGATCTTGAGGAGCTTTCCCCTTCTCCTTGGCCAAAGCTTTCTTGTCATCCTTATTCTTCTGTTGTGCCTTATTTCTCCTAGAAGATTTACTAGGAGCATCCATATGGCCTAAGCCAGCATCTTTGGACTGAGCTGAGAATTCAGCAACAAACGGAAGGACAGTCTTAAGCTTGTAGAAACTTTCAACAAGTTTCTTTTTAGCTGCAAGTTGTTCTTCCAATTCTTTGATGATTTTGTCCTTCGGATCTAGGTGTTCAAGAGCTTTATTATACTCTTCAATTGAAACATTGAAATCCTCTCTGAGTGAGTCCGTATTGCCGACTTCCTCTCTCAGAGTGCTCTTTTCAGCCTTGAGAGATTTAATCTCCTTGGCCTGAGTTTTCACAACCTTTCGACATTTATCGTAAGCCTTGATTAACTCTTTATATTGAGCCATGAGTTCAGACTCATCATCAGAAGTGCAGTTCTCATGATCATGGTCAGAAGTATCTGATTCAGAGAAAAGAGTATGAGAGTTTACCTTCCTACTGTACTGGGTTATTCTTCCTCATTTGTTTGTGCCATTAGCCCAAATAAGACTTCCACTTCTTCACTTGACTCAGATGAGTCAGAGTCACTAAGAGTCTTGCCCTTCTTGGCTACTAAGCTTCTTTCAGATTTCTACTTGTTGTAAAAAGATTTCTTCGCCTCTCTTTTTCCATCATCCTTCTTCTTGTGAGGGCAATCAGCAATGACATGTCCTGGCTTATTGCAACAATAACATACAATATCAAAATAAATATATTTGTTTTGTTTAGAATTATACCTGTCATGACTGCTTGAGCCTTTCTTGTGACGATCACCATCATGACGTGAACTTTTGGACGAGGCACCTTTGCCTCTCCACTGTTTCTTCTTTTTTAAGAACTTCTTGAATTGCCTTGAAAGAAGAGAGGACTCTCCTTCTGATAGCTCTGAGCATGAGGTGCTTGGCAATGAATCTTCTTCTTTACTCTCTTCCTGTACAGGAGCAGGTGATGTAGATTTGAGTTTTCTTAAGCTGTCTGCCTTCAGTGCGACAGACTTCTCCTTGAATGAAGACCGACCTATCTCTTCTTCAGCTTTTCTTGAATTGATTATCAACTCATATGACATAAGCTTTTCGAAGAGAATTTGTTGGTCAGTCTCTTCCATCTTGCCAAACTCGCGAATTGCACAGACTTTGTTGTCCCATTCCTTAGTTAGGGACCTCAGAAATTTATCATTCAATTCTCCATTAGTGAAGATCCATCCATATACTCTTAGGTCGTTGACAATCTTGAAGAAACTTTCAAAGTTATCTGAGAATGAATCCTTGGGACCTTATCTAAATGCTTCATAATTTTGATTCAGGAGGAATCTTCTATCATCCCTAACCTCTTTAGTACCTTCCATCAAGGTGATGCGAGACTATCACATCTCCTTAGCAGATTGGTAGTGAATCCGTTTTTGCAGCATAGAATCATCAACTGCACTTGCGATGATATTTTTGGCTTTCTTGTCTAAGGAGACAAGTGCAATCTCATCCTTATCTAGATCCATCATCTTCTTTGGAACTTTCATGGTTGGATCAATAGTGGAGACCGTTATAGGAATATAAGGTTCTTCTTCAACAATCATGAATATCTTGGGTCCACAGCTTCCATGAAATATTTAATTCTTTCTTTCGACATGGGAAAGTTTGTCTTTGTCCATAATGGAAGTTTTGCAAAATCCTTTGCTTTATCCATGCTTGACTCACTAATAAGACAACTTGGGGCAGATGTGTTCAAGGTGTTAACCTTTTGATGAACAACCTCCCTCTGATACCAATTGAAAAGTGTTTAAGTTGTCTACCTAAATCACCTAGAGGGTGTGAATAGGTGAGTTCTGCATCTTTTTGCAAAAAAAATTGAACGAGTGATGCACAGAAAAATAAGCAAGCATACACAGACGACACCAAGAATTATAGTGCTTCCCCAACCTTGGGTACATCCACTTTCCACCTCACCGATCTAATAACACACTAGACTCGACTACTCCACTATTCTCGAATTGAAAACAATCCTACCACTCGGAACAAAGTTCCTACAACTGAATCCCTCAAAATAGCATCTACACTCGGAAGAGAAACTTCTTCAAATAACTCGAAGGACAAAGCCCCTACCCACAGAGAATAATCTCCTACAAGAGTAAAATGAATGCAAAGAACTACAAACAGTATTAATCTCAGATCTGAACACTTCAGGCCTTCTTCTTCCTTGAACTTTGAAGCTCTGTCAGAAATAAATTAAAGAAGACACGGCCAAATCTCTGGATCTAAAAATTCTGGACTCAGCATGATCAAGAAAAGAGTCGGTTGATGTAGAAGATCTTGATCTATTGAATCACTAGCTCTAAATCTCTGGATCGAAAGCAGATCGGCGATGAAGACGATGAATAGCGGTGGCTTCCTATTTTTCGAAAGAGAAAATGTGATTCAGAATACTTAGGGATTCTTCTTAGGGATTGTCGATTATGATAAGACCTTTTATAGGACTTACGTAAGGGTCATAATCATATTAAATGCATGAGACGTGGACCAATCATGCGCTAAGCACTTTTGAAATCACGTCTGTCGAAACTTAGAAAAATTCAGTAAACAATACAACATTTCCCGAGAAGAATGATAGTACTCGAGAAAAGATTTTCTGATTCTCGAGAAAAATGATGAGAATCTCGTGAAAAATACTTTGCCAAAATGTGGAGGTGGAAATCAGTAATTTCAAGAAATATGAAAAGTACTCGAGAAGAATTAAGTTTTGTTCTCGAGAACAATCATTCTGATATTCGAGATCAAAGAAGTATCTCGAGAACATATCTCTGACTCTCGAGAAAACATTCTAGGTCTCGAGAAATATTTCCTCTATTGTACCCTGATGCGCTCTCGTATATTACATTCCACGATCAGGGAGTTCAAATACTCCAGGTAGATCTCCGGCTGGGACTCGAAAACGACCGAAATGTGCATATCCTCTAACATCCGTAACAGCTCCATAGACATCACCCGAGGCTCTGGTACTGAGGTGCTGGCTCTCCTACTTAGGGCATCTGCCATGGTGTTCGCCTTCCCCGGATGGTAATGCATGGTGTAATCATAATCGCATAAGAACTCAAGCCACCTTCTCTGGCGCAGGTTCAGGTCTTTCTGCGTATCAACATACTTGAGGTTCTTATGATCTGAGAAGATATCACAATGAACCCCATATAGATAATGTCTCCAGATTTTCAATGCAAATACTACCGCCCCGAGCTCCAAGTCATGTACAGGGTAATTCTGTTCATGCTTCTTCAACTACCTTGAAGCATAAGCGATGACATGTCCGTGTTGTATCAAGACTGCACCCATCCCCTGATATGAGGCATCAATATATATATATGAAATCCTTCCTTCCTAGATGGAAGTGTAAGAATGGGGGAAGAGGTGAGCCTATCCTTCAACTCCTGAAACGCCGCCGCCGCGCACTTCTTCGTCCATATAAAAGTTGCTTTCTTCTTCGTCAAAGACGTGAGGGGGAGTGCTATCCTCGAGAACACCTCCATGAACTTGCGATAATATCCTACGAGCCCCAAGAAACTGCGTATGTCCGACGCTGACTTTGGCCCCGACCAATCTCTAACTGCCTGCACCTTGGCTGGGTCCACGACCAACCCTGCCCCACTGATAGTGTGACCTAGGAATGCCACTTCTTGCAGCCAGAACTGGCACTTGGAGAACTTAACATACAATTGGTGCTCTCAACTTCCCCAAAACCAAGGCTAAATGTTGTGTATGGTCTTCCTGTGTTTGGGAGTAGATCAGTATATCATCGATGAAAACTATAACGAATCTGTCCAAATAGGGCTCGAAGACGTGGTTCATCAAGCTTATGAATGCATAAGGAGCATTCGTGAGCCCGAATGGCATCACCATAAACTCATACAATCCATAGCGGGAACTAAATGTCGTCTTCAGAATGTCCTCCTCCTGGATCCGCATATGATAGTACCCTGATCTCAAATCTAATTTGGAGAACTAGAAGGCTCCCTGAAGCTGATCAAAAAGCTCGTCGATCCGGGGTAGCGGGTATGTGTTCCCGACCGTTAACCGATTCAGCTCCCGGTAGTCGATGCAGAGACGCAGTGAGCCATCATTCTTCTTGATAAATAATACTGGTGCTCTCCACGGCGATGAGCTCGATCGGACAAATCCTGACTCTACCAGCTCCTGTAGCTGTGTCCTGAACTCTGCTAGCTCCTTTGGCACCATCCTGTACGGCGCCTGAGATATGGGCCTAGCTCCTGACACCAACTGAATACGGAAGTCCGTGTCCCTAGCCGGTGGCAATCCGGGCAATTTCTCAGGAAACACGTCGGAGAAATCCTGGACAACCGGGATGTCCATAATGGAAGCCTCTGCCCCCGCCATCTCGAAGAAGATAATGTACACTTCCTCTCCTTGCCTGTGTACTTTGACAGCCTGTACAGATGATAATAAGAGATGGGAGACAAGTCTAATACCTTCGACGATGACATGGGAGTCTTCGTGCCTCAGGGTGATCCTCCTCTATGGGCAGTCGATCTGGGCATGATTCCAATGTTACCAAGGCATGCCCAAGATCAAGTAAAAATTTGGCATCTTCAGAATCATTGCGGGCGCTTCAAATGTCTTTCCGCCGATTTCCGCCTCCATACTGCACCTGGCAGATGACAGTATTACCGATCCATCAGGTAGTCTCACTCTCATCGTCGCGCCTGTGAATCGTTCCAACCGTCCAAACCTTCAATAATGGCTTATGATAAGAATGAGTGCGAAGCACCCGTATCGAATAGTGTATGAGCGGGCTTGCCGCTAATGAAGACTATGCCTGAGGTTGATTGAGTTTCAAATGGGTAGTCATTCTTCATGGTTAAGTACTATACATAAAAAAGGAAATGTCTTAATTTAATAGCATTATTGTGTACATGTGATGACATCTTCAGGGTTCCTCAGCTCGGCGAGGTCCAATGCATACATCTTCTCTTGTTCTCTTCCTCGGCCCCCAGGTCCCCGGCCTTGGCCTCGACCTCAACCTCGTCCTCGACCTCGGTACTGCTGTACCGAAGGGGCTACCAAAGGTGGAGGAGGAAGTGGACGAAACAAATGCGGGCACTTAGATCTAATGTTGCCCTGCTGATTGCACTCGAAACAAACTATCGGTCACTGACCACGATCATCCTGCCTCACCTTGCCATGCATCTGTGGTGGTGGAGGAGCTGGTGCTGTAGGGGGTCTCTACTCCTGCCTATAGTTGGGACGATAATGTCCCCCACCTCTCTTGTGCCTAATGACTCTGCCGCTCTGTGAGCCCCAGCTATTCTCCCAAAAGATCGACCCATCCTATGGTCTCTTTCCTCTATTCTCCACCATCAGCTGGTCTGCCTCTAGCTTCTTGGCCATCTCGATGATCTGGGCTGAAGTGCCATGAGAAATGAACAGTAGGGACTGCCTCAATTCGTCTCTAATGCCCCGGTAGAATCTCTTGGCATACCTCCTGTCGTTTGTATCATGTATCCCCGCGAACCTGGCAAGGTGGGAAAACTCCCTCTGGTACTCAATCACCGACCTGGTCCCCTGCTTGAGGTTCAAGAACATCTCTTTTAACTCATCCCAATCAGTGGTGGATACAAAGTGGTGCAAGAATACTTCGTCGAACTCCTCCCAAGATATTTCGGACAAATCCCTATCCGCATAGGTGGAGTCCACCATGGACTTCCACCACCTCTTCGTATGGGCATCCAGTGCAGTAGTTGCCAAATAAACTACCTCGCTGACAGGGCAGCTGATGTCTGCCAGCATCTCATGTATAGCCTCGAGCCATTCCTCCGTTTTTACTGCATTCTCCGTCTCGTGGTACATGGGCGGGGACAAACTCTTGAACGCACTCAACCAGTTTGATCCCGGATTCGGCAGCGGTGCCGGAACCTGTTGGGACCTGAAGGCTTCAAGGATGGTCGTCAAGGTCTGGCCCATCTCTATCTGTGGAAAAGAAGTGGGATCCGGAGGGGAAGGAGCCACACTCTGCGGCACGTCGACCCTGGGAGGCTAGACAAAGGTAAGGTTTATATTAGAATTGGCCTAACTCATTGCTTATGTGAATTGTTTTATTTGACTTTTTACACATGGGCACGTCATTGCTTCCACTGCATAGTTTGTCCGCAAACTAATGCTCGAGCGGGGTTGCCCAGTGGTGTGGACTTCTTATCTTATGATCGTTTGTTCAAGTGATACCAGTTTGTAAGACCCATCCCCTTTACCAAGGAGTTAACCCGGTCTTATACCCAAAACCGCCGTCTTACGGGCACTAACATACGGGTTAGTCGACACCACAACATGCTGATTCTGCCGGCTAGTACGATTATATAACCTGTTTGGTCAAAAGAGAGTAAGAAGTAAAAGCAGTATAAAGCAACCACTAGTCCACAAGTCACAACACTATTTCATAATAAATAGAGTACATTAGTACAGCATGAGTTATATAAAAATAGAGAAAAACGTGGATTATGCCGAATACAGATGACAAATATCTCTCTCATAAATGACAACAAGAGGAAGCTACACTATCCTCAGAAGACTCGTCTGTTGGGTTTCTCTATGAGGATGGCACAACGCTTGTGCACGCAGCGAAAAAAAAAATTAAACATCAAGAAAAACCCAAAGAGATGTGGATCGGGCTATAAACGTTGAATCAAGAAGTTATCAAAAACTAGGCAAAAATTACCTCGGTGGCGTTGAGTCACAACTCAACGGAGATGCTCCAAATTTCTTCTTCCTACTAGCGGCGAGTTCTACGTGGAATAATGTCCACGTTTCTGCAGAAGTCCACACGAGCAGGAGAACGCCGATCTATCCGTCGCACGGATTATCGGGAAGGAGAAGACCGCACCTTGCTTTCCCACTGACTGCTAGGTCCGCGCCAGGGATTGCAGCGCCAGCGACGATCGCCGGAGGAGAGGGGGTCGACGGAGCGAACACGGCGGCGGCGGAACCCTTCCATCGGCGGCGGGATTCGGGATCGGCGGAACGATCGCGGAACGGAACTCTTCCGTCGCGGGTTTCGATATGCTACAGGAGAAAATCGCGAGCTTCTTTCCCGAAAACCCTAAGTGTCCTATTTATACCAAAGGTATAAATAAACCCAGGAAAATCGCTATCCGCAGACCACCCCAAAATAGGATTCCAGAATCGGCGAGAATGACCAGCCGATCGGTGAGAATCGATCGTCGAGAATCACTAAGGATCGGCGAGTATCGGCTAGAATCGGCGAGAACCAGTCAGCGAGAATCGGTCGGCAAGAATCACCAGCAGATTCGGCGAGTATCAATCGGCGAGAATGCCCGATGATTCACGTCGAATCGCAGGTTGACGATTCTCGTCGATCGTCGAGAATCACTGACGATACACGTCGAATAGGGTCGACGATACACGCCGATCGGCGAGAATCAGAGAACTATTCTCGACGATTCTCGTCGATCGGCGAGAATCAGAGAACTATTTTCGACGATTCTCGTCGACCCTCGGCCGACTATTCTTACTAATCCTTCGAGGCAACATTTGCCCAACCCGATGATTCTTTAAGGCAACTCTTTGCCTACAACCCTATTCAGGTCGGTGATTGGTAACCCTTACCAACACAGTCAATCATCCAACTTATCCACATCTCTTATGTGCGACCCTGCAGGCTCATATCGCGTTGGCAGTGAGATTACATGTTTGATCACTTCCAGATCATCATGGTAACTCCAACAGACTCCCACTTGATCTCGAAAGTATCAAAGCAAAAACCTCACAAACAATGAGCGGCATCTAGCAATGCATCATTGCTCCCCAAGCAATAAGAGTTCATAACTCATAAGCCTTTATGACCAATGTATCAGCGTTGTCTTTGTCCCTTTGTCCCTTCCATCCGGGAAGAACTAGAGGCATGGACCGTGTCACTCTCGTAATAGCTCAATCCAAGTTTCTTGATCCAGGACGGACTTCCAGAGAATGGTGAGTCCAATATCACATATTGACTCAACCAAGCATGGCCATGCATTTCTCAGTCCAGTTCCATCAAGGGGCCCATGGATGTAACTCCTGTCATACAGGAGGACAAATCCCATATCTGCTCACACACAAACACCCAAGTGATTCGTAACATGCCCAACAACCACCCTTATCATCAACATTTCTCAAGGAAGACTTTAGATAGCATCAAAGCACGCTCTTCCTCACTTGATGAATGCTGTGACTTCAGGTTAAAGGACTACAACACCATTGTCAATTGAGACCTACTCGTGACACGATTGGATGACAATCCACAGAGCAGTCTTAGGTTGGGTCTATCCAGTACAACTTGTTCACTAACAAGTACCCACGTGATGACTTGATATCACAATATCATGACCTGTGAGAACCGATCATCAGTCAACACACGTGCTAGTCTTCATGTACCATCATCACCCTTATCTTCTATGATGATACTCGACCAGGGATCTTTAAGAATGAAGCTTCAAATAAATCATGGGCTCTCACATTCAAGTAACGTACTTGATGTCCCTTGGAAGCGAACATTCTAAGGGTATCTATTATGTTAACATTTAACTTTCATATAGAAAAATACATAATAAAAGAACTTGCCATTAATTATAAGAGAAAAATTAGGTACACAGTTCATCATATGAACAAACAGCCAACAAAATACAAGATTACATGCAACCCACAAGATTCTCGCTAGAGTTGATCATTTAGGTATCGTATACCCATCGATCTAGTATGACCATCATGCTTTCTCTGTGCGAGAGGCTTTGTCAGCGGATCCGCAATATTCTCCTCAATCGGCACTCTGCAAATGTTTACATCTCCTCGTTCGACAATCTCACGAATAAGATGAAACCGCCGGAGTATGTGCTTGGAGCTCTGATGGGATCTAGGTTCCTTATATTGTCAATTGCACCATTGTTATCACAGTAGAGAACTACGGGACCAACAATGCTAGGAACTACATCAAGCTCGCCGATGAATTTCCTAATCCATACAGCCTCCTTCGCCACATTAGCTGCTGCGATATACTCGGCCTCTGTTATAGAATCAGCAACTGTCTCTTGCTTGGAACTCTTCCAGCTCACAGCTCCTCCATTCAGGCAAAACACAAAACCTGACTGAGACTTGGAGTCGTCTCGATCAGTTTGGAAGCTAGCATCCGTGTAACCACTTACAACGAGCTCTTCCTCTCCACCATACACCAAGAACACGTCCTTAGTCCTTCTCAAGTACTTCAGGATATTCTTGACTACAATCCAGTGACACTCACCGGGGTCTGACTGATACCTGCTAGTCATGCTCAAAGCAAAGGAGACATCGGGTCGAGTACATAACATCGCGTACATGATTGATCCAATCGCCGAAGCATATGAAATCAACTTCATGCGGTCCTTAACTTCACAAGATTTTGGACACTGGTCCTTAGAGAGATTCACACCATGAGACATGGGCAAAAATCCTTTCTTGGACTCAAGCATGTTGAACCGCTTCAACACCTTTTCGATGTACGTACTCTGGGTCAAACCCAGCAACTTCTTCGATCTATCTCTATAGATCTTAATACCGAGTATATAAGTCGCTTCACCCAAATCCTTCATTGAAAAGCAGTTCCCTAGGTTGTTCTTAACAACTTTCAGGGTAGGAATGTCATTCCCAATCAACAGTATGTCATCTACATACAATATCAGGAAGACAACAATGCTCCCACTGATTCTCTTGTAAACACAAGGCTCATCTTCATTCTTGATGAAACCAAACTCTTTGATTTTCTCATCAAAACGAAGATTCCAACTTCGAGAGGCCTGTTTCAGTACATAAATGGACTTATTCAGCTTGCATATTTTAGTGGCTTCATCTGGGGATACAAAACCCTCGGGTTGTGTCATATACACTTCCTCAAGGAGGTTTCCATTAAGGAAAGCCGTTTTGACATCCATCTGCTAGATCTCGTAGTCATAATACGCAGCAATAGCAAGCAATATCCTAATGGACTTTACCATGGCAACAGGGGAAAAGGTCTCATCATAGTCAATACCATGAATTTGCTTGAAACACTTAGCCACCAGTCGCCCTTTGAATGTCTGTACATTCCCATCCATGTCGGTCTTCTTCTTGAAGACCCACTTGCACCCTATAGGTCGTACCCCTTCAGGTGGTTCCACCAAGTTCCAAACTTGGTTTGCATACATGGAGTCCATTTCGGATTTCATAGCCTCAAGCCATTTGTCGGAGTCCGGTCCATTCATAGCCTCTTGGTAGGTTGCTGGTTCATCATCATGATCCATAAGCAACACATTACCTATTTGAGACACGAGAAATCCATATCTCTCAGGCTCAAACCTCGGTCTACCAGATCTACGTAGGACTTGTGTTCCCTGAGCAGGTTCTCTAGCTACAACATCTTGTAGTCCTGTCTCAGAATCCAATTCCGGTTCATTCACTACATGTGGTTCTTGAACTTCTTCAAGCTCTACCTTTTCAGTCTTTCTTGATAAGAACTCTTTCTCCAAGAAGACACCAGTCCTTGCGACAAACACTTTGCCCTCAGATGGTAGGTAAAAGTAATACCCTTTCGTTTCCTTAGGATATCCCACCAGATAACATTTATCCGATTTGGGTTCCAGCTTGTCAGGCATTTGACGTCTCACGTATGCCTCACAGCCCCAAATTTTAATGAACGACATACTAGGATGCTTCCCAGTCCATATCTCATATGGTGTCTTCAGAAACGTTTTAGTTGGAGCGCGATTCAATGTCATTGCAGCAGTCTCTAAAGCAAAACCCCAAAAGGAAATATGCAAGTCTGCATGACTCATCATCGAACGTACCATGTCTAACAGAGTACGATTTCTCCTTTCAGACACACCATTATGTTGTGGTGTTCTAGGTGGATTGAGCTGTGATACAATACCACACTCTTTCAGATGATCACGAAACTCATGACTCAGGTATTCGCCACCTCGATCAGATCGGAGTGCTTTAACCCTTTTACCCAACTGGTTTTCTACTTCATTCTTGAACTCTTTGAACTTTTCAAAGGTCTCGGATTTGCACTTCATAAGATACACATATCCGTATCTACTGAAATCATCAGTAAATGTAACAAAGTAGAAATACCCTCCTCTAGCCATGGAACTCATGGGTCCACATGCATCACTATGTACAACACCCAAGAGATCCGCAGCCCTCTCAGTATAACCAGTGAAAGGAGCTTTAGTCATCTTGCCTAACAAACAAGATTCGCATCGCTCAAATGATTCATAATCAAATGAGTCCAAAAGTCCATCTTTATGGAGCTTGGATATGCGCTTCTCGTTGATATGGCCCAAACGACAATGCCAGAGAAAAGTAGGGTTCGAGTCATTTGTTCTTAGTCTTTTATTATTATCTACATTACAGATCAGATGGTCCAAGTTCAAAACATAAAGACCATTAAACAATTGGGCTACAGCATAACAAACATCATTCTTAAATATAGAACAACAGTTGTTCTTAATTATAAAAGAAAATCCAATCATGTCCAAACATGAAATAGATATAATGTTTCTAGTTATGGCCGGAACGAAATAACAATTATCAAGTTCTATTACAAGCCCACTGGGCAAAGAAAGACGATAAACCCCTACGGCTACAGCAGCAACTCTTGCTCCATTGGCGACGCGGAGGTCCACCTCCCTTTTACTCAGCAATCTTCTCCTTCCCAGTTCCTGCACATTTGTACAAATGTGAGAACCACAACCGGTATCCAATACCCAAGATGAAGGAGCAGAAAGGTTTATCTCTATAACGTAAACATTTGAAGCGGAAGTCATACCTCCCCTCAATTTCTGCAGACCCTCAATGTATGAAGGACAGTTCCTCCTCCAATGACCAGCCTTGCCACAGTGGTGGCATTTCCCTTCCTTCACCGTGCTTTTCTTTTTCATTAGTGCTGAAGACTTGGGCTCAAGATATGACTTAGGTCCCACCTTCGTCTTCTTGAAACCCTTGGCTTTGCCCTTGCCCTTATGCACCATCAGTATGGGGCTGGCAGGCTTGGCCTTCTTCATGTTGATTTCGGCAGTTCTCAACATGCCTAGGAGTTCGGGCAGTGTCTTGTCTATCTCATTCATGTTGTAGTTCAAGACAAACTGCTCATAACTGTCCAGCAACGATTGCAGGATCAGATCCGTGGCCAACTCTTGACCAAGAGGAAAACCCAGCCTTTCAAGGTTCTCGATATACCCAATCATCTTGAGTACGTGAGTCCCTACTGAGTCTCGAACTCCCATCTTGCACTGAAACAACGCTTTCGTGATGTCGAACCTCTCTTGACGAGCCTGCCCTTGAAACATTTTCTTGAGATGCTCGTCAATCTCCTTGCACCCCATGTTCTCATGTTGCTTCTGAAGCTCAGAGTTCATGGTGGCAAGCATAAGGCATTCGACATCCAAAGCATCGTCAGTATACTTCTTATAAGTATCCTTCTCAGCACGGGAAGAGTTCCCGGTCGGCACCTCGGGGGCTTCTTCTTCCAAGACATAGAGCTTTCGCTCCTGCCTGAGAACAATTCTCAGCTTCCTGTACCAGTCCATTTAATTTGTCCCACTGAGCTTATCCTTCTCAAGGATGGCTCTCAGAGACAACGTGGAGTGTGAAACACTTGCCATGGAATTCTACAAGAATTTATGCAGAATAAAATCAGTACCAAATTTCAAATACAATTTATTTTAATTTGGACTTCAATTAAAATACTCCCACTATTTTATTCGAAATGATAGCCCTCACTAACAATTCGGAGAGTTCATGCGAGCTACTCTCTTAGTGGACAAGATCCGTATTTCACCAACATTATGAGTCTGCTTTGGCGTTCCTCTCACGATGCGGTTATTTAGGTAGGCAACGCTTGCCAATTGCATCCTCATGCAATTCTTGCATGGTTGGTGAATAACTCCTTATTCGCATCCAATATATGGTGCATGCCAACCCTTTCCATCTAGGCACTCAACCTTTGAGGTCACCTAGTTAAGTATGACCTGATGTCGACAGTGGGATATCACAATTATCCGCTCGCACCCTTACCAAGATAGATTAATGCACCTTGCTTTGGCAAGCCCACACTTTATCGATCGAGGCAGGAAGAGTGTCATCCATCGGAAGGCATCCGAACACTTAATATTAGATGAAGGGATTTTTCAATTATAGGTTAACAATTAACCATGATCAACATTTGATCAATGTGCACATCCAAAGAAAAACAAAATTTCTAAAACCACATGCATCCCTTATGTGCACATCCTGACACCATCAACATTTGATAGAAGGAAGGGCTAAATCTGAACATCCGGAAACTTCCAAATCCTCAGATTTACATGCATTGGACAAAGGCAAAGACAACTCAACTTAAAGCAGTAGACAAGCTCATCTCTCTATGTTGGATTCACAATCCAAAACATACTCGAGGGATGGTTACTGCTAAGGAGACAACAATTTCTAAAACTTAGAAATTCCCACGAAATCCCAGACGTTCTTGGAGGAGACCAAGACTATATCTAGACATTTAGAACACTTCTAAATCCCTAGGTTTACACGCACTGGAATAACAAACTTCCAAAACAACGATCATGGCCGCAACCTCTCTTTGATACCACTGTTGGGTTTCTCTATGAGGATGGCACAACGCTTATGCACGCAGCGGAAAAAAAAATAAACATCAAGAAAAACTCAAAGAGATGTGGATCGGGCTATGAACGTTGAATCAAGAAGTTATCAAAAACTAGGCAAAAATTACCTCGGTGGCGTTGAGTCACAACTCAACGGAGATGCTCCAAATTTCTTCTTCCTGCTAGCGGCGAGTTCTACGTGGAATAATGTCCACGTTTCTGCAGAAGTCCACACGAGCGGGAGAACGCCGATCTATCCGTCGCACGGATTATCAGGAAGGAGAAGACCGCACCTTGCTTTCCCATGGACTGCTAGGTCCGCGCCAGGGATTGCAGTGCCAGTGACGATCGCCGGAGGAGAGGGGGTCGACGGAGCGAACACGGCGGCGGCGGAACCCTTCCGTCGGCGGCGGGATTCGGGATCGGCGGAACGATCGCGGAACAGAACTCTTCCGTCGCGGGTTTCGATCTGCTACAGGAGAAAATCGCGAGCTTCTTTCCCGAAAACCCTAAGTGTCCTATTTATACCAAAGGTATAAATAAACCCAGGAAAATCGCTATCCGCAGACCACCCCGAAATAGGCTTCCAGAATCGGCGAGAATGACCAGCCGATCGGTGAGAATCGATCGTCGAGAATCACTAAGGATCGGCGAGTATCGGCTAGAATCGGCGAGAACCAGTCAGCGAGAATCGGTCGGCGAGAATCACCAGCAGATTCGGCGAGTATCAATCAGCGAGAATGCCCGATGATTCACGTCGAATCGCAAGTTGACGATTCTCGTCGATCGTCGAGAATCACTGACGATACACGTCGAAGAGGGTCGACGATACACGCCGATCGGCGAGAATCAGAGAACTATTCTCGACGATTCTCGTCGATCGGCGAGAATCAGAGAACTATTCTCGACGATTCTCGTCAACCCTCGACCGACTATTCTTACCAATCCTTCGAGGCAACATTTGCCCAACCCGATGATTCTTTAAGGCAACTCTTTGCCTACAACCCTATTCAGGTCGGTGATTGGTAACCCTTACCAACACAGTCAATCATCCAACTTCTCCACATCTCTTATGTGCGACCCTGCAGGCTCATATCGCGTTGGCAGTGAGATTACATGTTTGATCACTTCCAGATCATCATGGAAACTCCAACATCGTCACACCTGACGTCATGCTGCAGTAGTAGTAGTAGTAGGTGGTGGTGGTATCAGCTCCTCATGTCCTGCCACCTCGTCCTGCTGGTGCTCCATCTCCTTGAGGTCCTAAAATGATTGGTCACACCAACAGTTAGTCAAAAAGGCTAAGTCGTTTCCTCCGCACCTCGCCCCGCAACTCCTAGGAACCGGGCGGGAGGACGAAGTGGAGGACAATAAGCGGTAAAACAAGGAAGCAGGTGACAATGGAACTATACTAACATGTATATATACATAAATATCCCTATTCTAGCTGTTCTATATATATAGTGCAGGAAAGTAAAAGAACTGAACAGGAACAAGTATGTGCAGTAAGTAAACAGTACTGGAAGTAAGCTGAGTAAAGATTGTAAGTAAAGTAAACTACTACTATCATCACAGAAGTACCTTAACTTATATGAATGCCCATACAAACATATAAGTTAAGGTTTCCAAAAATATAACTTATCATATAAAAGAGCTCATACTAATTTATAGGATAAGGATCCATGGTGCGTATGACCTAATTATGAATGTATGGTATGCATGTATATTATGGTCCATGCAAGTGCAACTCACACACACGACTCTCTGATCATAGACCTTTAGTTCCCACTTAAAGGAGCTATCATCACTCTCGGGTACCACCGTTGTGGCTACGACAGCAGTGGAGCGGGCGTCTCCACTCCTAGGCGTGTATCACACTACCAGGCCTAGACCTCCCAAACGCCTCTGTACACATCCTAGGTGCACACTAGAGTCTCTGTGTACTATTTGCTGGCTACCCACCTGTCGTTTTGGTTGAGTGTGCGTTTTTGGGGATCATCCTCCAGACTGCAGCGTAAAACAACTCACTGGCCCCTCAAACCATCACACCTCGCCAGATCCACTGTACTGCCGTTGGTGTGACAATTGGCCCAGTACCGCATGACCCGCCATAAGTTTATGCACATGTAAGGTATTCTAACCCGAGCCTCGAACTCGCAGGACTAAACCATCCTGAAACCCTCCAACCCCTCACGGGTGAGATTGCACATCAATGACTTAGTTCTGAATCCCTCCAACCCTCCACGGGTGAGAATGCACATTTGTGCATTTATTCAAATCCCTCAAACCCATCACGGGTGATAATGAACCACAATGCCTTAACCTATTAGACTACTATTGTCTAGTTTTAGTTACACCTAGTAGTTTAGGGTTAATTCCAGGACTGCCCAGGGCATGCCCGGTGAAGTGCTCTCGAGGGCACTAAGAACTATGATGGGGTTAATCCCAAAGCTCATTTTCTCAAGGATATTTACTCTTATTAGTGTCTACCCCTTGTCCATATTCTGCTCTCATTATTACTCTGGAGTGATCCTAGTGACTTAAGATGTTAATAGAAGGGCGGCGGTCTTCCGCTGGCCTTTGTTATAATTATTATCCTAGGACTTGCGCTCTATCGCTCGTAACCAAGAAATGACATATAATAGACCAACCAGGATTTATTCTCCCAAAATAATTACCATCTCAATGTCTATTCATATCCCCCTGCGATCTCAATGTCTATTTTTACCCCCCTGCAGTCCGAGTAGTATATACTATCTGAGCTAGACGCAAACCATGACCTAATACCACCCTTAAAGTACGACTTCCAATTTCTTGGCCAAAGTGACCCTAACCATTTACCATGGGATGGTATGATATATGATATTGATTATGTGGAGTTTTCACTATTTTTCTAAGTCATAAAGACCCTAAATTAAATCCTTTAATTAGGTGTCCTATGTCACTATATACAAGAAGTACTATATCAAAAGATCCCCCTTGTCTAATAAATTTTCTTGATGATCATCTAGGCTAATTATGATTGGTTTCCAAGAATTGTAAATTTCCCATTTTATTTCCATTAAATTTTATTTAAAGTTAAATCCATGAATTGGCACTTTACAAATTAAGTACATTAAATATGTTTCTAAAAATTCTAGAAATATTACTGCAGATGTAAATTGCTGAAATAATACCAAATACAAAATTTCATAGCCCTAGATAGTAATTTAGTTCACCAACACTCATATGACAAATATAATAAAAATGACATTTATTGGATTTTAAACCTATAGAGGCATCCAAAAATATTAAGAAAATTACACAATGTCAAAAGCATATAATTAAATCAGTAGGAATTTTTCCATAATATTCATACTGTAATTTCGATCATTTGTTAAATAATTTTCATAAAGGCGTAAATTGTAAATTCTACATAATACCAAATTCTAATCATCTAACAGACCCATAAAATTTTCCAGGTGTTAAATATGACTCCCTTGAGTTCTTAACAAAATTTGAGAATTTTAACTCATCAATAACCCTATTTTCAAATTTTTATTCCAAAATGGCCTAATACTCAAAAATTCCAAATAATGGGATTTTTAATCCCAAAAATCCCATTACTTCTGTTGAAGGTATATTTCACCCTAATAATCCTCTGACCAAGATTTCATAGACTTTTCATGTCCCAATTAGGCTAAGTCCCCATTATGTAGATTTTTGCTAAAGGCACCCCAAGCCTATATTCATCACACTCATGCAAGTGGGTTTACCCAATATGCATAGGCCCATAGGTGCTAAAATTTTTATCATGGACTTATATTGACCCAAAGGCCATGCCACCAAAATTTGGGGCCATTCAAAGCTATATTACTCCCAATATTCCCTTAATTTAAATATATGTTATTTCATAAAAACTATAGGAAAATTTCTTCCAAATATTCTCATATTTTTACAGGGTCTAAGTTTGACCTAATCAAGCACATACCCAAAATTTTGGGTCATGTGGAGTGCTGGTTTGGCATGTGCATTCAATTACATTTCTGCCCTAGCCTAGGACCAGTCCTAGTAGATTGGTCCTACAGGGAGATCTACTGTCCCAAATCTGGGCTTTATGGTGGCAAATGAAAGATAAGACCTAGGGCTACCTATTTTATTTTAATTACCATCTTTGACAATGCCTCTAAGTAGTTTAAATTAATCATGCAAGTTACTGTAACAATGTGACATAATATGTACTGTTCATTATCAAATTAATTTATCAATCATATGAAATGAAACGGACGACATCCGTTTATCTCCTACCTCCAACCAACGGCTGGAATGAGCCCAACCTGAATCATCTTGATTTCCCATTTCCGGCCACTTGGGCCGGCGCCGCAGCCGGCGATTATTGCCACCACCTTCGTTGAGGTGGTGGCTGGCGTTTCCCGGCGGTGAGGCTGCCGGAGGCGGCTCCTCCGGCAATCCCGAGCAAGAAGAAAAAGCTCGGAATTTTGCTCTCAGCTCACATGGTATCGGGCTCAATTGAGCCCGTTGCCTCTCCTAGTCGATCTAAACTTCTTGTATGGTGAGAGGTGAAGCAAAGCAGACCAGAATTGAGGCTTGGCGGTGAGTTTGGCGGCGGTGAGCCATGACCGAGCTTGCTCCGGCGAATCCTTCTTGTTTCCTTGTTTCTCCAGCAATTTCGTTACTCCAGCACTCAAATTCCACTTATTTCCTCCTTCTGAAGCTAATGGTGGGGGTAGTTTTGGCTGGGAGTGGATGTATAGGGAGTTAAGTCCAAGGTGAGGCTCGGCCAAGCTTGGGATGTTTCACCCATGGTATCAAGTGGCCATCCAGCAGCATGTTCCCTCTGGAATGAGCCGGGGAAGCTTGCTAAGTGTCTTGGACAGAAGGAAGGAGGACCACATGGCCCTCATTTTCTTTTATCCCCTTTCTCTCTCCTAAAATTCCCATTTTACCCCATGCATGCATTTTCTCTCCTAATTCAGAATGTTAGGAGCTGTCTTTGACCAGTTGGGCTGGTCATGGGCCATGGTTAGTGGGCTTTGCCCATTGGGAATTGGCTTGACCTTCTTTTTTCTTCCTTTAGGCTTCATGTTGACTTTGTTGACTTTTAGGGTTGACTTGGACAACTTGATGAGTGGGCTGACCCCACCTAAAGGTCATGGACCCTTTGACACCACCCAACTTAGGTTGGGTCATGGTGGTGTCCCACTTGGACTATTTGGGCCTTTAGGTGTGGGTTTGACCAAATTAAGATTAGGGTTGACTTGGGTGAACTCTAGTCAATTGGTGACCTTGTGATATGGCTTATAGTGCCCATGGGTTGGTGTTAGGGTTAGGGATGCAGTGGTGGAATCAATGTGTGGTTAGGACCCTAATTTGGGGCTGGTTTGACTTAGATTACCTTGGGCCCTGTTGTGGGCCCCATGTGGCTAGATCTTTACCCCATGGTTCAAACTAACCTAAACCCATGTCCCCTACCTCAAGTTCTAACCCAACGTAAGTAGAGGGGTCTAATAGAAAGTGGGATGTTACACCCTCTTTGGGAAGCTACTGTCATTTGAAATGCATCTGGCTGCAAGGAAAGAAGAGGAGAACCAGAACAAGTCTCAGGCAAGAGACAAGTCTGTAGCAATCAAAGCTGATGGCTCCAGCAAAGGTAGAAGAAAGTCTCCCTCTCCACCATGGAGAGATGCTGAATCTGATTCTAGAAAATTAGAGAAAAGCACATCAGTCTACCAATGGCCTGATGAAGATTTTGCTGCCTTTACCAGGCAATTCTAGAAGTTCTTAAAGAAGAAGCACTGGAGAGGAATGCCTTCCTCCTCCTCACATCCCAAGGATGACTACTACATGGGCATGAGAAAATCCTCTAAGGAGGATAGGTATGGTTCCAAAACTGGTGTTGGGTATTGTATCCACAATTACCTGGATTTGAGGAAGCCACCTGTCAAGTTAAGATGAATTCCCAATATATTTGATGAAACCTCTCAAGTTGTGCTTGCAGTTATTCCACGCTAAGTGCACACCAATGTCAGGGTGCAGTAGGTCAATATACATGGGTCTGCACGTCGTAATCCCTCGTTGAGCAGATCAGTGTGTTGGCCTACGTGTACTCTCTCTATTGGAGTGCACTTACTTTCAAGTACAGGGCCGTGTTTATACAAGAGCAGACCAGGAGCAAGGATGGGTCAAGGGGCAGCTTGAAAGTCCACCTAGTGTCAGCTATGTGCACCTATGGGGGGGGGGGAATAGGTGACGAGTAGCGCTTTTGCGGAATTTACGAACGTACCTGCACAATAAAAATAGAAAGCACAGCACACAGAATACACAGGCAAATTATAGTGGTTCCCCGACTTGGGTACATCCACTTTCCCCCTTCGACCTATCTCCCCAACAAGGGACGACTCGAACACTTCTCCAACGGGATTGAAATCCAATCCCTGCACTACCGGAAGGAACCCTTCCACACGTGAGAGTCAACACTCCCACAAAACGGGTTGCACCCAACCCTTACAACACGGAACAAAAGTTCCTTTACAACGAAATTAAATATAGAGTGTACACGTGATACAAACTTCTTTTGGAGACTACGATGTTCCTCTTCGTTCGACGACGTGTTCTTGAAGTCGATGAAGAGTCTACAACCTCGGTCTCTCTTGGAGAGGATCTCCCCGGAACCGGCGACGGCACACGAGCGGCGGCTAGCTTCGGGATCGGCGGCTACGATGATGAGCGGCTGCTGAACTTGGAGATCCAAACTTCGTAGCGAAGCAAACTAGGTCTACCAACGGTCACTCTAGGATCGGTCGTCTCGATCGATTCGGACGGAGGAGTTTTTCCCGGTCAACAAATCGAGAAACAAGAGATCTCTGGATAGACACGTGAGACACAAGCTTTGCTAAGCTTCTGTCGCCGGAGATTACGAAGGAATCTCAAATGTTGACGGCGACCAACAATCCCGAGCGCGACGGCGGCGGCGGAGAGGAGTCGCGGAATTAGGGTTACGAGGCGGCTCGGTTTCTTTTTCCTTTTCTTCTACTTTCTACTGTTCAAAATACCCATGTATTTATACACTGTAGATACTACAAATTTGACCGTTGTGGGACCCACAGGAGAAATCCCTAAGTCCGGTTCAAACTAGTCCTGAGGCAGAGTCCGGTCCAGCAGCATCCTGAGAAAACGCTAAGTGAAAATCGGCGAGAATCGCAAGCGATTCTCGACGAATCGTCGAGAATCACCAAGTGATTCTCGACGATTCGTCGAGAATCGTTAGTGATTCTCGCCGAATCACTTATTGATTCTCAACGAGTTTCACTTTGTATACATGAGCTCCTTGGCCACTGGTTCGGCGAGAATCACTAGTGATTCTCGCCGAATCTTACTTGGCACCGTTTTGAGGTAGCCAGAAGGAGTCGGCGAGAATCACTAATGATTCTCGTCGATTCGGCGAGAATCACTAGTGATTCTCGTCGAATTTTCCTTGGACGAATTTTCGTCTTCCACCCAGGAGCTGCTCCTTGATCCATCCATGCTCCTTGTCTTCTCTTGCATATGAACTGCCCTGTACTTGAAAGTAAGTGCACTCCAATAGAGAGAGTACACGTAGGTCAACGCACTGATCTGCTCAACGAGGGATTACGTCGTGCAGACCCGTGTATATTGACCTACTGCACCCTGACATTGGTGTGCACTTAGCGTGGAGGAGCTGCAAGTACAACTTAAGATGTTTCATCAAATACATTGTGAATTCATCTTAGCTTGACAGGTGGCTTCCTCAAATCTAGGTAATCGTGGATACAATACCCAACAATCTCCCCTTATTTGACGAAGCCAAAACCCTACTAGCTAAGATGAATAACACCTATCAAATAATAAACATAGCATTCAGAAATTAAACATGCAGCACAAGAGAATATATGCAATCAGATCAGGACTTGAGTCATTCACAACTTCAAATATATATACCAAGATAAATATATTCACATATAATCCAGAATTGTTTATATGACAATAATAATCATTAAATGTTCTTAAGACACAGTGACAAGCTATAAAGTGTTGACTATTTGTCCTTAGCTAAGTCACCCTTAGGATTTTGAGCCAAGTACTTCTTGCTTTGCCTCTCCATGTATTCTTTGGGCTTCGGGTAATACCTAGGAGGAGCAACTTTATCTGGATCCTTGTTGTTTCTGAAAAAGATGTTGCGTTTCGCTTCAAACGTTTTGTGCGTTTCCCACTCATACTGGCTATATACTTCGTTTCGATTGATCTCTCCTCTTTCTTGTAGCCAGAAGGTGTCTAAGATGATGTTCCTTGAAACTGGACTCCACCTTTCGTTTCGTACATCCTCCTCATTCATTCGAGTTCTCTTTGCAGCCTGTGTCTCCTTGGAGGTCCCTTCTTGAACTTTTCTCTTTCCCCTGGCTTTTGCTAAGGCCTCTTGGTCAAACATGCTCCTCAGTTTAGCTTTGGAGAGATCCCTAGTATCAGTGTCATGTGTGGAAATATCTGCAGCAGCACTTGCACTTACATCCTCAGCAACACTTACTTCCTCAGCAGCCTTAGATGTCTCAGGGACATGAATACCGGCAGGGTTGTCAGGCAGAACGACGCCTAACGTACCTAGCGCCTGTTGGAGCATCCACCAGCAGCTCTCATAGACATATTTGCTTGATTGTGCGAAGTTTGTGTCCATGCTTTCTTGAAGCTCGGCCAGCTTAGCTATATACTCTTTCTCCCCCTTTTTGGCTTCGACAGCTATGCAGTTGGCATATGAGTGCAGGGAGTCATCAATATGCTTCGTGGTCTTGGTGAATTCAGTGATCAGGGTCTGCTGATTGGCATTTAAAGTGACCATATTACCATCAAACTTCTGAATGTTGTTGGCTACAACGTGTGCGTTCTGATTTACGACAGGCAGAGTATCAGTATTCTTTTTTAAGCCGGCCATTAAGAGTGTGACAGCTTCGCCGGCCGCGGTATACTTCTCGTCAAATTTCTTCTCCATTACGTCCAGTTTATGGTTGATTTCCACCATATTCTTAAGCATGAGATTTTCAGAAGTCTTAATCCTTTTCAGCAGTGTTTTCTGAGCTGTATCAAAAGAAGCTTTAAGCTCATTCACTATACCTTGAATGACATTGACCGTGTGAGTGGCCAGCTCATCTCGTAACGGTATAGTCGGAGGCACTTCTTGGCCTTGCTCTTGCTCTTCAGCAGACGCATCGGTAGAACTGGATACAATCACTGGCTCTAAAGGAGGAATGTTGGCGGCCTCTATAAATTTATCTAACTCCCCCTCCACGGGTGCAGACTTGTCAGATGGAGGTTCAACAGGATCCGGAGTCTCAAATACTTCATGTCCCTCATTCTCATCTTCCTGTCCATCCTCATCCAAGAAATCATCGATATAAGCAGCTTCTTCTAATTCTTGATCAACAGTCTCCGGTGCTTCAGCTTCGGTTCTTTGAGTGTTTCTGTTCAGGACCTCCTCATCCTCCAGCTCAGGTTCACTTACTTCATGAATTTCGGCCACCGCATCCCTGGCCACCTGGGCAATTTCAGAAACAACATCTGTATGAGGGGGTAGAGTCTCCCCCTCGATTCCTGCAGTCACGGTATCAGGAATTTCACCGGGGGTGACTGTTGGAGATACCTCTTGTTGCTCTTCCACAGCAGGCTGCCCGATACGCCGCTCCCATCTATCAAACACACTTGCATCCATCTTTTTCAAGTAGTGGAGAGGGACTCCTTTGCTCATGTCGAACTTGTCTCCGTTGAGCTGGTTGAGATATAGACTTATGATGCGGCCGAAACTAGGAGTGCCCAGAGTGTCCTTGATCTTCTCGAATAGCAACTCCCCCCAGTTGAACCTCTTGCGGCAGACAACAGCTATGAGAATCTTGAACATATCACCTGAGATATGGTCATGTGAGCCCGGCTTGCAGATGAGCACTTTTCCAATAATGTCAGAGAGGAGCTTCCCTTCTTCATTCATTTCCTTTCTCTTTATTGATCGAGTTCCTCGAGGAAGACCGCAGAATAGGAGAGTTCTGGTTTTGTCCTCGTCCTCCAGATAGTCCTCCTGCTCCGAACTAGAAAGCTGCAGGTAGCGAGTCAGCTTGCTGGCAGACATCTTTACTTTTGTCCCAGCCACCTTGCTCTTGATTATGGAGTCTTTATCTCTGAGTCTTGCGGTAGAGAAGAACTGCAGCACCTCTTTGTCCAGAATTTTGCAAGGGTGCTCCAGGACGAAGGTTAGCTCAGCCTCTTCCAGCATTAGAATGATATTGCGGAATTCGTCCGAGGCGTGAGAAAATCCAGTTCGAACCAGCTCGCAGCCAGAGACCAACCCTGCAGTCGTCCTTGGAGCCATTGTAGATCTAGAGAGAAGCCCTACTCAAAACGTTAATGAACTTTCAAAAAGAAAGCACCACTAGTGAGAGCGGCCAAGAGCGGGTGAGGAAGAGGTTACCTGAGGACTTATATGGAAGTGAGGTGAGGAGCGTCGGGAAGACCTTCGGTGGATGGAAGGGTTTCCTGTGGGGTTCGGCCTTGCTATAACGTTGCGAAAACCTTCTAGATTTGAGATGGACCTTGCGAGAACCTTGCGGTCACAGGGAGACTTCACGATTCGACGAGAGCTGCTGCGGGTTTCGGCGAGTCGGAGGGAGAGCTCCTGCGGGTTGCGGCGAATCTACGGAAGAATTCGGGAGAGCTCTTGCGGGTCGTCGGGAGAGCTCTTGCGAGATTCGTGAGGAAGGCGAGGGTCGTCGGGAGAGCTCTTGCGGGATTCGTGAAGAAGGCGAATGGGCGGAAGAACTCTTTCGGCGGGATTTTTCTAATTCGTCGGGATTCGGGGTGAATGCCAAGGGTCGGCGAGCTCCTTCGGCGGGATTCCTAGTATATAAAGTGAAATTGAGGTTTTTCTTTACCACTTGTAATTGAGGGGTTATCTTTACTAGGAATTGAAAGGTTCCGAGGTTCCGAATTGAATGGTTTTTCTACTGGGAATTTCCACGTTGGGAAGCATAGCAACATTTTCAAATTCTTCTGATGTCAAGTTAATATAAGATTAATAAATACATGTTTATTGTAACGACAATCTATTTGGATTTGAGCGAGACTTCAAACACTTCTTGATGTTAATTGTGATTTGTCGAGATTCATGATGACATAACTTCGTTAACCCATTATAGATGTGTAATGGTTTGCATGCATCGAGTTAATCTCTCCGTAGAGGTGCACACATACATGATAAGCATAAGTATACGTATACACATGGATAGAAATATATATATATATATATATATTTTTAATGAGGATGCATCATGACACAAGTCCTTGAACTGATCAAAATTACCTGGGATTTTGAGAGTCATCGTCTTAGTCCCCCAGGTAGAACACATTAGAGGCTCAGTGTGAGTATGCTCAAACAGATAGCACATCTGGTATTGCAGATGCTTGTTCCAATTTAGTCTTGAGCCACCTACTGTCTAGTTCCCATCATATTCACGGGGACCTAGACTACCCTGCAAGAAAGAATTACTTTACCTTAGGAACCCAAATCATGTTGGGTCCTAGGTTCCTGTTAGCATAAGCACGCAACTGCCTTCCTTCAGAAAACCTATCTGGAAGACTACCTCTGTCCCTAGAATGTGGATAAGCCCTTGCTGTGGGCACAGAGGGGTTGTGCCAACAGTCAATGGCAAAGTGCCCCACTTTGCCGCAGCACCAACAAGGGTGAATGTTGTATCGCCGTTTTCGACCTGATGTAGTGACTGATGGAGTCACGGTCCTAGGTCTAAATGGGATAAGGCATGTTCTTGTCACACAAATTCCTCTTCCATCGTGACACGTGGAAGGGTGGAACGAATGCATGTTGTGAGCGTTATGAGGCCGAGAAGGTGGTGCCATTTTTTCAGGCATCTCCCTTGCTGAGGCCCCATGAAGCCTGACATCATGACTTCTATCCTCCCTATCCCGTGTGCTCGAGTGGTGAGAAGTCTTCTGTGAGCTGGGACATGCAGATCCACACTGTGTTGTGGCAGTGGCCGTGAATACAAAGGGCTCAGAATGAGCCTTAGGTATTCTCTCGTGGGTGGCCATGCCGGCCCTTGCACTCCGGGTGTCTCCACATGGGGACAGATCACCCTTGCAGTGACCACGACTATTCCTAAGGTCATACCTGAAGGCATGATGAGTTGCCTTCCTGCTTGGAGTGGGGGGTCGGAATACCGTTTCCCCATTTCTCCACGAATTGACAATCCGGGAGATCCACCCGTTTTCTTGCTTTCTCTTAATGGCATCAACCTTGGAGAAGTTTGATACGATTCTTTTCTCATTCTCCAGACTACTCTCTAGAGCTGAGATCTTAGAGTCCTTGGCCTTGTTGGATGCCAATTGGAGAACCAACAAGACCTTCAGTCGAGCAATCTCTTGTGCTTGCTCCTCAGCAAGTAGATTGCTTGACTGAAGGGCTCTCTTCAGGGAATCAGCATTTTCTGAAGGAGGGCAGTTCCTGTCTTCAGAAATTTCAAGAGATACGGGGCAGGATGAGGAGGTTACCTGCACTTCTATGTTATTGTCGTTAGATCCAGTGACTATTATTTCATCCACATCAGAGCTGCTTTCCTCACTGTCCTCTTCAGTCTCTAACACGGACACTGGAGCTCTGATGCAATCCGAGGGATCCTTGCATTCATCTTCAGAAGTGAAGACCCCCACATACGCTTCATCCTCTGATTGGCAGCATATTTCAGCTTTCTCTGACCCCCCCCATCAGCTCTGAGATCATTATCCACAGAGATTTTGCCGTTCTATATTTTTCCAATCTAGAGCGAGAGGCTCCGGACCAGACATCCATGATAATTTGTCGAATCCTCTCGTCCAAGTGAAATAGAGATAGTTCCGTCTCAGACATCTCAGCAACGCCCATGTGCACTTGGATCCCAGAGTCGGAGGTCTTCATGGGGATAAACGGACCCTCTTCCAGGATGAAGGATTCTCGAGGATCGATAGCATCAAGGTGAAAGGATACTCTCATTCTCCAGATGGGATAATAATCGTTTGTGCATGCGGGGAGTTTGAGTGGCGGAATCTCATAATCCAGATCCATGCTTCTGACACTGGTGGCAGGATTCTACTCAAGGTGTTAACCTTTTTGAAGAGTAACCTCCCTTTAATACCACTTGAAAGTCCACCTAGTGTCAGCTATGTGCACCTATGGGGGGGGGGGGAATAGGTGACGAGTAGCGCTTTTGCGGAATTTACGAACGTACCTGCACAATAAAAATAGAAAGTACAGCACACAGAATACACAGGCAAATTATAGTGGTTCCCCGACTTGGGTACATCCACTTTCCCCCTTCGACCTATCTCCCCAACAAGGGACGACTCGGTCACTTCTCCAACGGGATTGAAATCCAATCCCTGCACTACCGGAAGGAACCCTTCCACACGTGAGAGTCAACAATCCCACAAAACGGGTTGCACCCAACCCTTACAACACGGAACAAAAGTTCCTTTACAACGAAATTAAATATAGAGTGTACACGTGATACAAACTTCTTTTGGAGACTACGGTGTTCCTCTTCGTTCGACGACGTGTTCTTGAAGTCGATGAAGAGTCTACAACCTCGGTCTCTCTTGGAGAGGATCTCCCCGGAACCGGCGGCGGCACACGAGCGGCGGCTAGCTTCGGGATCGGCGGCTACGATGATGAGCGGCTGCTGAACTTGGAGATCCAAACTTCGTAGCGAAGCAAACTAGGTCTACCAACGGTCACTCTAGGATCGGTCATCTCGATCGATTCGGACGGAGGAGTTTTTCCCGGTCAACAAATCGAGAAACAAGAGATCTCTGGATAGACACGTGAGACACAAGCTTTGCTAAGCTTCTGTCGCCGGAGATTACGAAGGAATCTCAAATGTTGATGGCGACCAACAATCCCGAGCGCGACGGCGGCGGCGGAGAGGAGTCGCGGAATTAGGGTTACGAGGCGGCTCGGTTTCTTTTTCCTTTTCTTCTACTTTCTATTGTTCAAAATACCCATGTATTTATACACTGTAGATACTACAAATTTGACCGTTGTGGGACCCACAGGAGAAATCCCTAAGTCCGGTTCAAACTAGTCCTGAGGCAGAGTCCGGTCCAGCAGCATCCTGAGAAAACGCTAAGTGAAAATCGGCGAGAATCGCAAGCGATTCTCGACGATTCGTCGAGAATCGTTAGTGATTCTCGCCGAATCACTTATTGATTCTCAACGAGTTTCACTTTGTATACATGAGCTCCTTGGCCACTGGTTCGGCGAGAATCACTAGTGATTCTCGCCGAATCTTACTTGGCACCGTTTTGAGGTAGCCAGAAGGAGTCGGTGAGAATCACTAATGATTATCGTCGATTCGGCGAGAATCACTAGTGATTCTCGTCGAATTTTCCTTGGACGAATTTTCGTCTTCCACCCAGGAGCTGCTCCTTGATCCATCCATGCTCCTTGTCTTCTCTTGCATATGAACTGCCCTGTACTTGAAAGTAAGTGCACTCCAATAGAGAGAGTACACGTAGGCCAACGCACTGATTTGCTCAACGAGGGATTACGTCGTGCAGACACGTGTATATTGACCTACTGCACCCTGACATTGGTGTGCACTTAGCGTGGAGGAGCGGCAAGTACAACTTAAGATGTTTCATCAAATACGTTGTGAATTCATCTTAGCTTGACAGGTGGCTTCCTCAAATCTAGGTAATCGTGGATACAATACCCAACACAGCTCTTGGGTGGAAAGACGAAAATTCGTCTAAGTGTAATTCGACGAGAATCACCAAGTGATTCTCTCCGATTCGACGATTCTCACCGAATCATCGAGAATCATTAGTCATTCTCGCCGACTCTATCCGACTACCTTAAAACGGTGCCAAGTAAGATTCGGCGTGAATCACTAGTGATTCTCGCCAAACCCATCGTTGAGCAGATCATGAATACCAAGTTATATTCGTTGAGAATCAACAAGTGATTCGGCGAGAATCACTAGTGATTCTCGACGAATCGTCGAGAATCACTAACTGATTCTCGCCGATTCGTCGAGAATCACCTGCGATTCTCGCCGATTCTTACTTGGCGTTTTCTCTGGAAGCTGCTGGACCAGATTCTGCCGCTGGACTATGTTGAACCGGAACTAGGGTTTCCTTCAGGTGGGACCCACAACGGTCACTTTGGAGTATACGTGTGTATAAATACACAGGTATTTTTGAACAGTAAATAGAGCGAAGAAGAAAAGAAATACGCGAGCCGCGACGTGACCTAGATCGTTGTTTCCGCTCCGCCACCGCTGCCGTCGCTGATCTCGCCAAGTTGGTCGCCGTTTGATCGTGGTTTCGCCCAGATCCTCCTGCGACAGAAGCTTAGCTAAGCTTAGCGTCTCACGTGTCTAACCGGAGATCTCTTTTCTCTTGATTTGTAGATCGGGAAAATCTTCCCCATCCGAATCGATCGAGACGATTGATCCTAGTGTGACCGTTGGTAGACCTAGCTTGCTTCGCTACGAAGTTTGGATCTCCAAAGAACAGCAGCCACACATCGTTGTTGCCGCCGATCCCGTGAACCTAGCCGCCGTCCATCTTGCCGCCACCGGTTTCGAGGAGATTCTCTTCAAGAGAGACCAAGGTTGTGGACTCTTTGTAGAATTCAAGATCACGTCGTCAATGAAGAGGGACACCGTAGTCTCCACACGTAGTTTGTATTTCCTGTACATTCTATTTTACTTTTGTTGTAAAGGAATGTTGGTTCCTAGTTGTAAGGGTTGGGTGCAACCCGGTTTGTGGGAGTGTTGACTCCTACGTGTGGAAGGGTTCCTTCCGATAGTGCAAGGATTGGATTTCAATCCTGTTGGTGAAGAGACCGAGTCGTCCCTTGTTGGGAGATAGGTCGAAGGGGGAAAGTGGATGTACCCAAGTCGGGGAAACACTATAAATTGCCTGTGTACTTTCTTTGCTGTGCCGTTTTATTTTCTTGTGCATGTACAATATTAAATTCCGCAAAAACACTGCACGTCACCTATTCCCCCCCCATAGGTGAAGATAGTTGAACTAGGTGGACTTTCAATTGGTATCAGAGGGAGGTTACTCATCAAAATGGTTTACACCTTGAGTAGTATCCTGCCACCGTTGTCAGAATCATGGAGCTGTATTATGAGATATCGCCACTAAGACTTCCCGCATGTACAAAGGAGTATTATCCCGTCTAGAGGATGAGGGTGTCATATCACTTGGAGGCCATCGATCCTCGAGCATCTTTCATCCTGGAAGAGGGTCCTTTTATTCCTATGAAGACCTCCTGCTCTGGAAAGAATATCGAAGTGCCCAAGTGCATTGCAGAGATGTCAGAGACGGAACTGTCACTATTTAACTTGGACAAGAGGATTCGTCAAATTATCTTGGATATCTGGTCCGAAGCTTCTCGCTCTAGATTGGAAAAATGTAGGACGGCTAAATCTATGTGGGTGATGATCTCAGAGCTGATGGGGGGGTCAGAGAAAGCTGGAATCTGCTGTCAACCAGAGGATGAAGCCTATGTGGGGGTCTTCACCTCTGAAGATGAAGGCAAGGATCTCTCGGACAGCATCAGAACTCCAGTGTCCGTGTCAGAGACTGAAGAGGCCAGTGAGGAAGGCAGCTCTGATGAGGATGACACAATGGTCACTGGCTCTAATGACAATAACACAGAAGAGCAGGTAACTCCTTCATCCTGCCCCGTCTCTCTTGAAGTTTCTGAAGACAGGAACTGCCTTCCTTCAGAAAATGCTGATTCCCTGAAGAGAGCCCTTCAGACAAGCAACCTACTTGCTGAGGAGCAAGCTCAAGAGATTGCTCGACTGAAGATCTTGTTGGTTCTCCAATTGGCATCCAACAAGGTCAAGGACTCTAAAATCTCAGCTCTAGAGAGTAGTCTAGAGAATGAGAAAAGAATAGTATCAAAATTTTCCAAGGTTGATGCTATAAAGAGAAAACAAGAAAATGGGTGGATCTCCCGGATTATTAATTCGTGGAGAAATGGGGAATCGGTATTCTGACCCCCCACTCCAAGCAGGAAGGCAACTCATCATGCCTTCAGGTATGACCACAGGAACAATCGTGGTCACTGGAAGGGTGATCTGTCCTCATGTAGAGACACCCGTAGTGCAAGGGCCGTCGTGGCCACCCATGAGGGAATACCTAAGGCTCATTCTGAGCCCTTTGTATTCACTGCCACTGCCTCAACTCGGTGTGAATCTGCATATACCAGCTCACAAAACACTTCTCACCACCCGAGGACACAGGACAGGGAAGTTAGAAGTCATGGTGTAAGTTTTCACGAGGCCTCAGGAAGGGGGATGCCTGAAAGGAAGGCACCACCTCCCCGGCCTCATGACGCTCGCAACATGCATTCCTTCCACCCTTCCACGTGTCATGGTGGAAGAGGAAATTTTGTTAGGAGATCATGCCCTATCCCGTTGAGACCTAGGACCGTGACTACCTCAGTCACTAGATCAGGTCAGAAACAGCGATACAACATTCACCCGTGTTGGTGTTGTGGCAAAGTGGGACACTTTGCCATCGACTGTTGGCACAACCCCTCTGTGTCAAGGGCAAGGGCCTATCCACATTTTCTGAGCAGAGGTAGCCTTCCTGATAGGTTTTCTGAAGGAAGGCAGTCGAGTGCTTACGCTAACAGGAACCTAGGACCCAATATGATTTGGGTTCCTAAGGTAAAGTAATTCTTTCTTGCAGGGTAGTCTAGGTTCCCGTGAATATGATGAGAACTAGACAGTAGGTGGCTCAAGACTAAATTGGAACAAGCGTCTGAAATAACAGAAGTGATATCTACTTGAGCATATTCACATTGAGCTCCTAAAATGTTTTACCTGAGGGACTAAATGATAACTCTCATAATCCCAGGTACGTTTGATCAATTCCAGTACTTGAGTCATATTGTATCCACATTTACATATATATATATGTATATATAGTTATACCTATATTTACACCATTGTGTGAGTACATCTAAGGATATGTTAACATGGTAAACATAAACCATAGATACAATATTGAAGACTTATCGGAAATTCCCCTGGTAGACTCGAGATCTAACGTCTACAAGCTTAAATTAGTTCACTGAAAACCAGCGTAGATTGGCCTTACAAAGTATTTACATACTTAGAAGATGCTTAAATTAATTTATATGGAAAAGCCGGCTCAAACCCTAATAGCTTGGCTTTAAGGAGTATCTATATAGTTAGAAGACTTTCAAATTAACTTAGACAAACGGAAACCGTGAGAATCCCATTTAACTCGTCGAGCTTGGATTTAAGGAGAATCACATTTAAGGAGAATCCCATTCCCGCCGACTCGTCACATTCCTTACGAATCCCGCACGGTCTTCGTCGAATCGTCTTCCCGCAAGGTTCTCGCCAAATCCCGCCGAACTCCGCAGGAACCTCGCCGAATCGTGCAGGCTTCCGTCGAACTCCGCAGGATTTTCGTCGAGCGAAGAAGAACTCCGCCGAACTCCGCAGGAAACTCACCGAATCCGCTAGTTTCTCACCGAAGGTTTCTCACAAGAATCCCGCCGAAGTTTCTCACCGACGATCTCTCCCGGTTTCGATTCCTCCTTCCAGGAATTTCTCCGCATGCACTCATCGGGTGTCCCTCGTCTTCATCGAACTAACTCACCGTCTACGCCTTTAGGTAACCACCCCCTCACCCTTACTTGGACTTGTTCACTAGTGTCGCTTTCTTTTTGATTTTTGATTAAGCGTAGAGTAGGGCTTCTCTCCCTAGATCTGCAATGGCTCCAAGGACAACCGCTGGGCTGGTCACTGGCTGCGAGCTAGTTCGAACAGGGTTCTCTCATGCCTCTGACGAATTCAGAAACATCATTCTGATGCTGGAAGAGGTTGGGCTCTCATTCGTCCTGGAGCACCCGTGCAAAATCTTGGACAAAGAGGTGCTGGAGTTCTTCGCTACCGCAAAACTCAGGAATGGCGACTCTCTTATCAAAAGCAAGGTGGCTGGCGCAAAGATCAAGATGTCTGCCAGCAAGCTGACCCGCTTCCTGCAGCTCTCTAGCTCGGAGCACGAGGACTATCTTGAGGAAGAAGACAAAAACAGGACTCTCTTATTCTATGGTCTCCCACGAGGAGCACGGTCGATCAAGCGCAAGGATATGAATGAAGAAGGGAAGCTTCTGTCAGATATAATTGGAAAGGTACTCATCTGCAAGCCGGGCTCTCATGACCATATCTCTGCGGATATGTTCAAGATCCTGGTGGCAATTGTCTGCCGAAAAAGATTCAACTGGGGGGCATTGCTGTTTGAGAAGATAAAGGACACCCTGAGCTCTCCGAGCTTTGGTCGAATCATAAGTCTGTATCTCAATCAGCTAAATGGAGACAAGTATGACATGAGTAAAGGTGTTCCTCTACACTACTTGAAGAAGATGGACTCAAGTGTTTTTGACAGATGGGAGAGGCGAATTGGGCAGGCTGCCGTGGAAGAACAACAGGACGTATCTCCAGCAGTAATCCCCAGTGAAATTCCTGATGCTTTGACGGCAGGAATTGAGGGGGAGTCTCTACCCACTGATGCTCACATCGTATCTGACATCTCCCAGATAGCCAGAGATGCGGTGGCAGCTATACAAGAAGACAGTGAAGCTGTGTCGGAGAATGAGGAGGCCCTGAACCTGAACAATCTAGGAGCCAGAGGTGCGGAAGAGGAGGCTGCTGATGAAGAGTTGGAAGATGATGCTGATGAAGATGATTTCATGGATGATGAAGGAGAGGAAGACGGAAATGAGGGACAGGACGCAGTGGAGACTCAGGATATCATTGAACCTCCATCTGACAAGCACGCACCTGAGATGGTTCCTGAGAACATTGGTGCACGAGTGGAGGTGGAGTCAGAGAAATCTACAGAGGCCGCCAACATTCCCCCATTAGAGACTGTGCTGGTGTCTAGCTCTACAGGTGCTTCTGCTGAAGAGCAAGGCCAAGAAGTGCCTCAGAATATTCTTCTACGAGATGATATAGCTACTCACACCGTGAATATCATTCAGGGCATAGTGGATGAGCTTAAGGCCTCTTTTGAAAAAGCTCAAAATAAAATGCTGAAAAGGATTAAGAAATTTGAAAATCTCATGCTCAAGAATATGGTGGAGATCAATCATAAACTTGACGTGATGGAAAAGAAATTTGAAGAAAAGTATACCGCGGCCGGCCAAGCTGTCACACTTCTTATGGCCGGATTGAAAAAGAACACCGATACTCTTGCAGTAGTAAATCAGAATGCTCATGTTGTAGCAAACAACATTCAAAAGTTTGACGGTAATATGGTAACTCTCAACGCCAATCAATAAGCATTGGTCACTGAATTCTCCAGGACGACAACGCATATTGATGACTCACTGCACTCCTATGCAAACTCCATCGCAGTCGAAGCCAAAAAGGGGGAGAAGGAATATATAGCTAAGATGGCCGAGCTTCAAGAAATCATGATCACAAACTTCGAACAGTCAAACAAATATGCCTATGACAGCTGCTGGTGGATGCTCCAACAGGCGTTAGGCGTCGATTTGAATCCTGCAGGTATTCATGCTCCTGAGACTACTACGGCTGCTGCGGGAGTAAGTGCTGCTGAGGGAGTAAGTGCTGCAGATGTTCCCATGAGTGAAGCTGATGCTAGGGCTATTTCTAAAGCAAAACTGATGAGCATGTTTGACCAAGAGGCCCTAACAAAAGCCAGGGGCAAGAGAAAAGCTCAAGAAGGGACCTCCAAGGAGATACAAGCTGAAAAGAGAATTTGACTGAGTGAGGAGGAAGTAAGAAATGAAAAGTGGAGTCCAATTTCAAAGAATATCATCTTGGACACCTTCTGGCTACAGGAAAAAAGAGAAATCAATCGAAACGAAGTATATAGCCAGTATGAGTGGGAAATGCACAAGACGTATGAAGCAAAACGAAACATCTTCTTCAGGACCAACACAGCGGCAGATAAAGCTCCTCCTCCCAGATATTATCCGAAGCCCAAAGAGTATATGGAGAGGCAAAGAAAGAAGTATTTGACGCAAAAACTCAAGGATGACTTAGCCAAAGAAAAATAGTCAAAACTTTATAGCTTGTCATTCTCTATTAAGAACGATTAATGGTTATTGTTATTATTTGAACAATCTTGAGATTATGTATATATATATATATATATATATATATATATATATATATATGCATTTGAAATTATGAATGACTCAAGTCTTGATTTGTCTGCCTATATTATCTTGTGCTGCATATTTTAATTCTGAATGCTGTTTATATTATTTGATTGGTGTTATTCATCTTAGCTAGTAGTGTTTTGGCTTCGTCAAATAGGGGGAGATTGTTGGGTATTGTATCCACAATTACCTAGATTTGAGAAAGCCACCTGTCAAGCTAAGATGAATTCACAATGTATTTGATGAAACCTCTCAAGTTGTGCTTGCAGTTATTCCACGCTAAGTGCACACCAATGTCAGGGTGCAGTAGGTCAATATACACGGGTCTGCACGTCGAAATCCCTCGTTGAGCAGATCAGTGTGTTGACCTACGTGTACTCTCTCTATTGGAGTGCACTTACTTTCAAGTACAGGGCCGTGTTTATACAAGAGAAGACAAGGAGCAAGGATGGGTCAAGGAGCAGCTCTAGGGTGGAAAGACGAAAATTCGTCTAAGTGTAATTCGACGAGAATCACCAAGTGATTCTCGCCGATTCGGCGAGAATCACTAGTGATTCTCGCCGAATCGTCGAGAATCATTAGTGATTCTTGCCGACTCTATCCGACTACCTTAAAACGGTGCCAAGTAAGATTCGGCGAGAATCACTAGTGATTCTCGCCGAACCCATCGTTGAGCAGATCATGAATACCAAGTTATATTCGTTGAGAATCAACAAGTGATTCGGCGAGAATCACTAGTGATTCTCGACGAATCGTCGAGAATCACTAACTGATTCTCGCCGATTCGTCGAGAATCACCTGCGATTCTCGCCGATTCTTACTTGGCGTTTTCTCTGGAAGCTGCTGGACCAAATTCTGCCGCTGGACTATGTTGAACCGGAACTAGGGTTTCATTTAGGTGGGACTCACAACGGTCACTTTGGAGTATACGTGTGTATAAATACACGGGTATTTTTGAACAGTAAATAGAGTGAAGAAGAAAAGAAATACGCGAGCCGCGACGTGACCTAGATCGCTGTTTCCGCTCCGCCGCCGCCGCCGTCGACGATCTCGCCAAGTTGGTCGCCGTTTGATCGTGGTTTCGCCCAGATCCTCCTGCGACAGAAGCTTAGCTAAGCTTAGAGTCTCACGTGTCTAACCAGAGATCTCTTGTTTCTTGATTTGTAGATAGGGAAAATCTTCCCTATCCGAATCGATCGAGACGATTGATCCTAGTGTGACCATTGGTAGACCTAGCTTGCTTCGCTACGAAGTTTGGATCTCCAAAGAACAGCAGCCACACATCGTTGTTGCCGCCGATCCCGTGAACCTAGCCGCCGTCCATCTTGCCGCCGCCGGTTCCGAGGAGATTCTCTCCAAGAGAGACCAAGGTTGTGGACTCTTTGTAGACTTCAAGATCACGTCGTCAACGAAGAGGGACACCGTAGTCTCCACACGTAGTTTGTATTTCTTGTACATTCTATTTTACTTTTGTTGTAAAGGAACGTTGGTTCCTAGTTGTAAGGGTTGGGTGCAACCCGGTTTGTGAGAGTGTTGACTCCTACGTGTGGTAGGGTTCCTTCCGATAGTGCAAGGATTGGATTTCAATCCTGTTGGTGAAGAGACCGAGTCGTCCCTTATTGGGAGATAGGTCGAAGGGGGAAAGTGGATGTACCCAAGTCGGGGAACCACTATAAATTGCCTGTGTACTTTCTTTGCTGTGCCGTTTTATTTTCTTGTGCAGGTACAATATTAAATTCCGCAAAAACGCTGCACGTCACCTATTCCCCCCCCCATAGGTGAAGATAGTTGACACTAGGTGGACTTTCAACTGGTAAACATGTTTCCTCTAACATTACTTGTTATCATTGTAGAAAACCTGGGCATGTGATAGCCGACTGCACAGTCAAAAGAAAGGAACACAGTGAGAAAAAGGTCCACCAGCAAAAAGACAAGAAGGAGAAATCTCTCTTGGCCAAGAAGCAAAGAAGCTGGAGTGATTCCTCCTCATTAGAGTCAGAAGATGAAGAAGAAGCTTACATTGGGTTGTACTCTACTGAAGTAGGTGATATTGAAGCAGACTGCATCAAAAGGCTGGCTGCTTTAGAAGAAGAAGCTGAGAAGGTTCATCCTGCTATCAGGATTGAAGACATGGCCCCTCTATCACATTCTGATGGTGACTTAGAGGTGGATTCTGAAGAAGATAGTTTCTGCCTTGGCTGATGGCTAGGTTAGATGAAGAACTCAGCCAAGATCAGCCCGGTCCAAGCAAGGTAATTTTTGTTACTAGCTCTGCTTGTTCAGATTATGAATCATTTCCAGATTCTTGTGCTTATGCATCAAGTGATGATGATGGCTCAGAATCTGAGGGAGACATCAATCAATTGATTGATAATTATAGTGCACTTCTGCAGGCTCTAAAGAAAAGCAAGCTCCTGTCAAAACAGCAGGATCGGGAAATTGTCCCTTTAAAGCTCTCTACTTCAGAATTAGCAAAAATTGTTGGATCTGAAAACTTAAGAAGTTAGCAAACTGAAGAATATAACAATCCTTTAGATGAGAACTGCAACCTTCATGAATAACCATATCAGGAATCTTGAAGGAAGGTACAAAATGAGAGGGAACTAGTGGCTAACTACTCCAAGCCTAGCACAGTGTTGCCCTTAATATACTGATTCTCCTCCCAAAAGGGAAAGAAAGGGTTGGGATTCATGAAAAGGACAAGAACTGTTAATACCAAGGGAATGGTCAAAGCTCAAGTGGAGCCACTAGCCTCTAAGCCTCCTATGAAATTTAATAGAGTGCAATTTCCTTTTAACAGCCATAATCATGAGAGTATTTATGGTCATTGGAATCATGCTAGACCATCTTGTGTGAACAAAGAAGTTCCACAGTATGGTGTTAGTTACAGCAAAGGTGCAAATGCCTATGAGAAAATAAAATGGCCCATCCTGGACCATTTATGTATGGTGCAACAGCCCCTTTAGTCAAGGGTAAAGTTACTAACTATTCTCTAATTCCTCCAACCCACTCTAAGACAAAGGGCAAGAATGTTAGTACACCAGACCTGGGCATCTTTGAGGTCATGACAAGTATGCTTTCTGAAAATAAATCTGCTGCTAGAAGGGCTCAAGATATCCCAAGCACTTCTACTGTCAGACCCACCACTTGTCAGACTAGGGCTGGGAAACCAAAGAATAGGACTGTTGTTGCCCCTTCTAGACTAAGAGTTATTGTTAACACAGCCACCAAACCTACTCTGAAAAGAAGGTACAACATCCATGATTTTTGGTGTTGTGCCAAGGTATGCCACTTTGCTGTTGATTGTTGGCACAGTCATAGTGTGCAGAAAGAAAATGTCAGCTTGCCTGTTAGAAAAGCTGCAGGCAGGCAGAATTATTTTCACCCTAACATGCACCAAGGACCGAATAAAAATTGGGGCCCTAAGGTTAACTGATTTGTGTTTTGCAGGTTAGTCCAAGTGCCCATATCCCTATATGGTACTTGGACATTGGATGTTCCAGGCACATGACTAGAACAAGGAGCATGCTTAAGGATTATGCTCCAGTAAAGAATGGATCGAAGGTTATCTTTGGTAGGTCTGAAAAATGGGTGACTAGAGATTATGGTAAGCTCTCTATTGGCATAGACACTATCACTAGAGTAGCCTATGTGGAAGGGTTGCAACACAACCGGATAAGCATTATCCAACTCTGTGATCTTGGCTATAACATAATATTCTACAAGGATGAGTGTCAAATTAGGAGGTTAAGTGACCAAGAGGTCATCTTAACAGACACTAGAAGTGGAAATGTGTATTGTTTAGATTTCTTATGTTCAAGCAAAGACTCACCTATATGCCTAGTTGGAGATGAGAAAGCCTCTTCCTGTGTCCAGTGGCACAAGAGGCTAGCCCATCTAAATTATAGGACCATAGGCAAGTTGTTCAGCAATGAGCTGGTTAGTAATTTGCCTAAGTTTATATGCACTAAGGAGGGTTTCTGCTCTGCATACCAAAAGGGCAAACATACAAAGACCTCCTTCAAGTGCATTGGCATCATAGACTCAGTGAGTTGCTTATACATCTTACATATGGATCTGTTTGGTCCTATGCCAATTCAAAGTCTAGGTAGGAAAGTCGACACCCTTGTGGTTGTTGATGACTTTTCCAGATTTGCCTGGGTGTTCTTTCTAAGGAAGGAATCTGAAACCCCTGATGTCTTTTAGACATTTGTCAGGCAAATTCAGAATGAATTCAACAGCACTGTGGTCAAAATCGGAACCATGACACTGAGTTTCAGTCTGAGTGCATGACAAGGTTCTGTGAAGAGCTAGGGATTCATCAAGAATTTTCCTCTCCTAGAACACCCCAGCAAAATGGAATTACTGAGAGGAAATATAGGACTCTCATAGAGGCTGGTAGAACCGTACTAAGTGACTCATCCCTCCCAGAATACTTTCGCGCTGAGACAGTTAACACTGCATGCTATGTCCTTAATATGGCTTCTATTACCAAGAGCCATAAGAAGACTCCCTATGATATCTTGAAGGGCAGAAAACCAAACTTGAGCTATTTCAGGATCTTTGGTTGCAAGTGCTACGTGCTGAACAATGGAAAAGTCCATTTAACTAAGTTTGTTGTCAAGTCATATGAAGGGATATTTGTTAGGTACAACACTCATAGTAAGTCATATAGAATCTACAACTTAAATACCCAAGTTGTAGAAGAGTAAATCCATGTTGTTTTTGATGAATGCAACATGGTTAACTGTGAGCTGCCAAGCTCATCCTCCTATAGTATTGCAGGTACAGAGCAGATGATGGACCAGTTGACCATCAAGGAAGCTACCCCCACAATCCAAGAAAATGATGACGGACTGCCTATTCCAAGAGAAGGGGACGACATACCTGAAGAAAATGAAGACCAGCTAGCTGAAAACAATGAAGATCAGCAAGCTACAGCTAGATTGCCTCTAGCTACCAGGCATTTAAGGGACCATCCATTACACCAAATCATTGGTGATGCAAGCATGGTGTCCAGACCAGAAGCAGGAGCATGAATATAGCTCTTTACTCAAGCTTCCTGTCTCAAGAAGAGCCAAATAAGTTTCAAGATGCAATCAAGGACTAGTTCTAGATTGGAGTAATGCCAGAAGAACTGGAACAATTTAAGAGATGTAAGGTCTAGAAGTTGGTCCCCAGACCACAAGGACAAAATGTCATAGGGACATAGTGGATCTATAAGAACAAGTTGGATCAAGATGGCATTATTATCAATAATAAGGCTAGACTGGTGGCTAAAGGCTATAGACAAAAAATGGCATAGAATTAGACCAGACCTTTGCCCCAGTAGCCAGATTAGAAGCCATAAGTATTTTCCTTGCATTTGATGATTATCAGGGATTCAGAGTATACCGGATCGATGTCAAGTCAGCATTCCTGAATGGGGAGCTAAAAGAGGAAGTATATGTGGATCAGTAACCAGGTTTTGTAAATCCAAACTCTCCTAATTTTGTTTATAATATTAGGAAAACTCTATATCGGCTAAAGCAAGCCCCTAGGGCTTGTTATGAAACTTTATCCAGCTTCCTCATTGAGAACAAATTCTCAAGGGGGAAGATAGACAAGAACCTATTCTTAAGGGAATCAAAGGGCAAGCTTATCCTAGTCCAGATATATGTCGATGACATTATATCTGGATTTACTGATGACAACCTTTGTAGGATGTTTGCTAAACTTATACAAGGGAAGTTTGAAATGAGCGGCATAGGTGAGCTCAATTTCTTCTTTGGACTCCAAGTAAGACAGACTGATGATGGGTTATCCATATCCCAGTCCAAGTTCACCAGGGAGCTAATCAAAAAAATTTGGTATGGAGAATGCATCCACAATGAGAACTCACATGGGATCAAGTATGCTTATAGGCAAAGATGAGGCAGGGAAACTTGTGAATGAGTCTTTGTATAGAGGGATAATTGGCACCCTTCTATACCTGACTACTAGTAAGCCTTACATCATGTATTCCATATGTGTCTGTGCTAGGTATCAGGCCTGCCCTAAAGAATCTCATTACTATACTACAAAGAGAATCTTGAGGTATCTTAAGGGCACACAAGATCTTGGCCTATGGTACCCTAGAAATAGGGATTTTGATCTAACAGGATTTTCAGATGCAGATTTTGTAGGTTGCAAAGAATACAGGAAAAGTACTACTGGAACCTATCAGTTCTTAGGAAGAAGGCTAGTTTCTTGGAGCAGTAAGAAGCAAACTACTGTGGCTATATCCACTACCGAGTCAGAATATATATCAGCAGGGAGCTGCTATGGATCCAACATCAGCTTCAGTATTACAACCTTCAGGTAAGTAGAACTCCTCTCTAATGTGATTCTACAAGTGCTATTTCTTTTACTAGGAATCCTATCACATAATAGTACTAAGCATACAGAAATAAGATATCATTTTATTAGGGAGTATATGGAGAAGGAAGACATCAGTGTTGAGTTTGTCCCCACAGATAAGCAGGTGACTGATATCTTCACTAAGCTATTAGATGAAGCAAAGTTCAACATCCTAAAATTTGAGTTGGCTATGCTGAACTTGACATAACTTCAGACACTCCCTTTTTGCATTTTTTGTTGTGTAGGTATTGTTCCTCTTGCTAGACATACAGACTCACCAGTAACATCGGTTCACTAATGCCTCTATTGACGGGGAGTAAGTTACACTGGGAAGAAGAGAGAAGTTCAGCAAATGGAAGGTCCAGCCCCCATCTGCCTATTCTGCAGAAGTTAAAAAGGGGGAGAGAAGAGAACAGGTCCTAGCAAGGGGAAGACATAACAAGTGGGAGAGATGATAAACATGTAAGAAAGACACGTGTCACTCAAGTAAGGACATACACCTTGCAGTAAAATATGGGAGTAAGTGATGCTCACCATACAGGCAGGAAATGAGGTACATTTACTTATAGCTTATCAGAATTTCAATATTTATTTTGCTATATAGGGGGAGACATAGCAAGTGAGAGAGATGACAAAGGGGAAAGAAAGACATGTGGCACTCAAGTAAGGACAAACACCTTGCGGCAAAACAGGAGGAGTAAGTGATGCTCACCAAACAGGCAGGAAATGAGGTACATTTACTTATAGCTTATCAGAATTTCAATATTTACTTTGCTGTATAGGTTGTATATGTTATTGACCAAGGAAACAAAACATTTTTTAAAAGGGTTTTGACTTCTTCAATTAGGGGGAGATTGTTGGGTCCATTGTTCCCAATGTCCTTGATTTGTGAGAAGTCAAACAGGTCAATGTCACACACATCAACTGTATTTGATGTGCATTTGAGGTCTTGAGTGCAGGTTGTCCATATCACATTGATTGGACATGCAAACACAATAAGTGGTTTCTGGACATAGCAAAAATCGATCAAGTCCACAGGCGTTGAGTGGAGCAAGCTCACTCGATGCTAGAGGTATGGATTCAATATTGTAAGTTGCCTAAGTCCATATGCGTTGAGTGAGGACAGCTCACTCAATGTCATATAACATGTAGCATTGAGTCTATCTCAGCCTAACTGAAAGATATCCAAAAATTTGGCTATGTACAAAAGCATGGAGTGTAGTCTACTCACTCAACGCCACACAACAAAAAGGCTGTGAGTTAGGCTGAGTCAGTTTAAGCTTATAGAAATTGGCTGAAAATGTAGCAAAGTCCACAGGCATTGAGTGTGGTCTACTCACTCAATGCCATACAACTTTTAGCATTGAGAGTTGTTGTGCCAGTCAACTCCACAGAAAAGTTGGGCAAAATTTTCACCAAGTCCATAGGCGTTGAGTGTAGCTTACTCACTCAACTCCAGATAACAAAACAATTCTGTTAAGTAGTTTGGCATTGGGTGGAGCTTACTATCTCAACACCAAGCCACAGAAATATTTGATAAGGCAAATAACGTTGAGTGAGGCAAGCTCACTCAACTCTCTCGTGCTCTCAACGCCATGAAGCAGAAATTTAGCTAAGTCCAAATGCATGGATTGCTTGGCTTTCGTCGAGCTCAGCTTCGTCGAACTGAGCCCAGCGTACGTCAAACTGAGCCTGGAGATCGTCGAACTAAGTCTACATTTCTTCAACCTGAACTTATGCTCACGTAGAGTTGAGCTTGCTGTTTGTCGAACGGAGCTCAGCATTCGTCAAGCTCAATACCTAGATAGACAGAATTTTCTCTAAGTGTTGTGGCATTGAGTGATACCTACTCACTCAACGCCTTTGGTTCTAATGATTGAATTTTGTGTAAGTCAAGAGATGTTGAGTCATGCTGACATCAGCAAAGTCAAAAAGTCAACAATTATTGAAATGTTGTGGAAATGCTGCCAGAGATGTTGGCAGTCAGCTGTTATCATCCTATGCAATTTCTAAGGAATATTTTCAACATTAATTGTTGGGGCCCACACTTAGCAAAGAGCCGTTAAATCAAGATTAAATGGAAAGCATGCGTTGAATTGACTAAATCTCAGCCATCAATCCTGATGGTGTGACCCACTGCTCAATTGGCATTCAGAGAATAAAAATAATCAAATCAGCTAGAGTAAATTGAATCGATTCCTTGTCTAGGTTTTCTGAAAATGAAAAGTGCGGTCGAACTTCATCTTCTTCCTCGCCATTTTTGTCGAGCCTGAAGACTTTGTTCTGCACAGAGAACCTTGCTGGGGAAAGAGATAGCTGAGGCATTCACCATCTGCAATAGTAGGATCAGAAGCTATTCTGAGGAAGCAGATCTACAAGTTCTGTAGAGAAAAAGGAAGCTGTTTGAAGAAAGACTCTACTGCCAATCTATTGTCTTGAACAGCAAAAGCTTAGACTGATATCTGCTTAGTTCAGGAAGAAGAAGACATAGAGAACTTGATCTATTGTCTAATCATTTCTCTCTTTATTTCTTCTTCTGTAAAGATTCTTTTTGAATCTGGAGTTGTAAGCATGTATTATAAAGGTTGAGGTCTTAGTGACCTGTGTTAGGATTTATGCCGGGAGAAAGGTATTTGTGACATGGGTTTGGCTTAGTGCCTACGTTGTAGGTCTGTGTGACCTATATGGTCCTGCGGGATCTGTGCTGTAAGCTCTTGAGGAGCTGAGTTCCACAGGGAGAGACGAATCTAACACACTATTAGATAGGCATAGAGGGACAGTGGATATACCCAAGATTGAGGAACCTCTATAAATTGTTGTGTCGTCTGTAATTGATCTTGAAAGCAAAAAACTAACCTAATCACCAGCCACAGAAATCTACTAACAAGTTAGAAAAATCAAATAGAGACAGAAACCTATTCACCCCCCTCCCTCTAGGTGTTTAGCTAGCCTTGAAAACAAGACTTTCACTCACTCAACGTCTTATGATAGAAAATCTATCTGTGTTTTGGCATTGAGTGAAGCTTACTCATTCAATGCATATACTAATATTGCTTGATTTTGGCTAAGTACACAGATGGATGATGTCAGCATGAGTCAATAAAAGTCAACAAAATCAACAAAGTTCAAATTTGTTGCGGGAAAGATGGAGTAAGTCATTGATGGCGCAAGCGGCCAACTTTTGTCATATTCTGCAAATGGAAGGTGGTAAATTGGCATTTAAAACTGTGCCCCATAGTGCAAAGAGTCGTTGATCGACGATCAATTAAAGGGAATGATTGCCTGAGTCGACAACAAGCAATTAGGGTTTTCTGATTTCACATTACGCCTGAATGTTGTATTCTTCCTCGACACTGCTGTCGAGCCTGAAGGTCCTGTTCAGGACAGTCAACCTAAAAGCAAAAAGTGATAGTTGTTGTGATATTCATCTGCGACAGCATGGTCAAGAATGATTCTTGATAGAGAAGAGGCAGACATTTTTGCAAGCTACTTCCAGAATAGGCTGTGATTCATCTAAACATATTTGTCAACTTGTTACTGTGAAAAAGAGTATATGGGAGACTGATTTTCTGCCCAGGAAGACAGACAAAGAGATTGTTCTCTGTTGTCTAATTATTTTAAATAATTGCTATTGTTTATAAGATTTAATCTTGGATGTGAGTGTAAGATTCCTCAATGAATCCGAGTGTAGGCCTGTGTTATAGAGGCTGAGGTAAGATCTATTATTGATCTAAATGTAGGATTCTTTTGTGAATCTGAGTGGTAGGCCTATGTTATAAAGTCTGAGGTTGGATCTTGTTGGGATCTGAGTGGTAGGTCATATTGTCTGAGTTATAAGTCTTGAAGAAGATAGAGTGGTCCTACAGGATCTTTTTGTAAGCTCCTTGGAGCCAAATTTTGGGTGAAGAGCCTTGTCTAACACATTGTTAGAACGGTGTTGTGGGATAGTGGACGTAGCTATACTCTGGGGAACCACTATAAAATATCAGTGTCATCTGATTGATGTTCTTGAAAGCTAACCTAATAAATTACTAAGCACAACAAAATAAGGTATAGGTCTAGAAAATTCAAAAGAGACCTAAAACATATTCACCCCCCCTGTAGGTGTTTGCTGACCTTGAAAACAAACTCTTTCAATCTCTATAAAAGAGCAGTCAATAGCAGATAAATTTAAAATATAACGTGAGAACCTAAAGTGAACTCGCAAACAACTGCTTATCTATCCAAAAGAGAAGTAAAAAGCAGGTAAATTTAAAATATAACACGAGTACCTGAAGTGTGTAAGACCCCCTCACGGAACACAAAACACGACACGAGGGGAGTCTTATGCCCAAAACAGCCGCCTTGCGGTGGCACCAATGCACGTGTTGGTCTGCACCACAAGATGCCTATCCTGCCGACCATAAAAAATATCATCCAATGCCAACCCAACCAATAATATAAAGTAGATGTCAATCCACACATAAGTAAAATAGTCCAAAGGTACATCAATAAAAGAAGCTACAACAAGCTTCTAAAATATCAGAGTACGTGTAAAACTTGCCCAATAGGGCTACAACAAAAGTATCTCAAACTCACTTCGGTGACTGACAGTAGTGACGACACCGTCCCTTCAGGCCCTGTCATCCTGGCCTGGATGTCCTGCTACAAAATCTGCGGCTGCTCTGACAGCGGGGTTTCCTCTTAAAAGGAAGACGTAGCAACCGTTAGTCAAAAGACTAAGTGGCTATCACATTCGCTCCCCCGGCGACTCCTCAGCACCAGGTGGTGAAAGGAACAAGGTGTTCAATATATTTATATAAGCAGAAGTACAAGCAAGTGAAGTAAATATACATGTCATGTGTACCAATAGAAGTAATGTAAATCAATTTAATTAGCATTCTATTGTAGCAATTCTACTCAAGTTATATCAATCCATCTAAGCATAAAGATTTACAACAGGGAAGTTACTTAACTTATAAGAATGCCCATACAAACTTATAAGTTAAGGATCAGCTCAACAGTAAAGTAACTCATCGTATAAGAGTGCCCATACAAACTAATAAGATGAGGATCTTGTGTATGTAATGCAATATAATGATATGAATGCAATGCAAAGACTCATCCATGATCATGCACATGCAACTACTATGTCTACACAGACTTGTAGTTCCCACTTTTCGAGCAGGTAGCTAACCTCTCATGCGTCAACCGTCGTGGTCAAGCGGTGACATTGAGCGGGCATCTCCACTACTAGGCGGACATCCACACTACCAAGCCTAGGACTCTGTACGCCTCAACGCTAAGAACACAACAGCGGAGCTCACATGCGTACTACGCCTCAACGGGAGTCTCGGGTAAATGTACACCGAGAACCAAGCCCCGAACTGGCCTATGTTGTGATCCGGAAGGAGCCTCGGAAAAAGCACAAGGACCAAGCCCAACCGTCCACTTGGCACGGAAGGAGCCACGGGAATGAGCACCGAAGACAATGCCCAACCGCCCAAAGTCTAACTATCAACTACAGCGGTGTGTTAGCTAGCGAGCCCGTAGTCCTGCCACACTATCCATAACACAGGATTACGACACCGCGTGTCGACTCACACTGCATGCAATTCCACATCATCGTGGCATGGAAGGAGCCTCAGAAAAGCACGAGGACCAAGACCAACTGTCCACTTGGCACAGATGGAGCCTCGGGAATGAACACCGAGGACCAATCCCAAACATCCACTATGCCTCTTCTCAGCATTACCAACCTAGTGCGGTCAAACCCCCGCACTTACACCCTTTCACAACCCCGTGCCCAAGGTACTTATGGGTTCATTATCGGTGTAAGGCTATTTCACACATTCATCATCTAAGACCACGACCATTTGTTCGTAACAGTCTTTACCAATTAAGTACAGCATATTCAAGCCAAGTTCATCATTATTCAACACATTACCATTGTCAAGCACGTTCTCAATATTTCACATGTTTAAATCTTTCTCTAACCTCCACCAAATCACCTCGATCAAGAACACTCTTCTACATCATCTGTATAGTAGGGAGTCAATCCAACAAATGTTATTAACATATTTCACCCCAATCATTTATAGTCTAAATTCCACAAACCTTAACGTACCTGTACCATGATCTCTCTACCAATACAAAACAAACACGAGAATTACATGTGCATGAATAATTACTGTACAACAACGTCAAATGGTGATTTCTGAGGCTACAGGAATCCGTGGAAGGCGTTTAACCCCTCGTTGGAAAGGTATTTCCAAGTGCTGCGACTTTCGTGTTTAGTCGAAAGCTCAGATCTGGCCACATCAAGTCTTAAAATGGACTCGAAAGTTGCTGCGCACAGAAAACAGATTTCTGCGCGCATCTTAAAGCAGGTCGGACGACATCGGTTCGTCTTCTTCCTTCAACCAAACTTTCAAATAACCTCCAGAATTTCTCCTCCCTTATTCACCCCCATAAGGTCACCTCTCTTCATGAAACCAGTCCACAAAATGCATTTGAAGTGAGGGAAAGATTGAAGACTCTAATTCGTAGGACACAAGTCCTAGCATGGCCTTTTCCTAGAAACCTTCTTCTCACGAATCAAGAACCTTTTGAGTCGATATCTCTCGTAGAAATAACTAAAGATCTAGCACCAAGGGAGAGGGTAGAAAGCTCACCTCGTTTCCGGCATTTCCGGCCATGGATCTTGTCACCCTTCTTGGCGGCATCTTCTTCTCCTTGGTCGGTGTTAAATCTTCACAAGAAGAAGATCGGCTCCAGCACCTTTTTCTTCTCCAGCAGTTTCTTACAACAATGGCTTTGAAAGGAAGACTAGAAACGGCTAGAGTTTTCTCCCCTTTTCATGTAAGAAGTTTGGCAACTGCATAGACACGTGACGCCTATCATTGGACCGCCATTTAGCTCAGTAAATGAGTCCCTTCAAAACGACGCGGGCAGAAAATTTGACAAAACCCGAAATTGAACAACACGGGTAGGGACACGCCCGTGTCACTACCTGTGTCTTGCTCGCGAAGAATGTGGTCAACGATTCGTCGAGCTCTACTCGACGAATCCAGGAGTTTCATGGACACACACGTGTAGGGACACACCTGTGTCACTTCCCGTATCCTGCTCGGGAGGAACACAGTAGACGATTCATCGAGCTCAGCTCGACGAGTCGTCGAGTTGCTTCTTGGACACATACGGGTAGGGATGCGCCCATGTCTCTACCCATGTCCTGCTTGGGAGGAACACGGTCGATGATTCATCGAGCTCTGCTCGACGAGGCGTCGAGCTACTGCTTGGACACACACGGGTAGGGACATGCCCGTGTCACTAACCGTGTCCTTCTCTGGAGATTTCACAAAGAAGACACTGAGGCACCAGAAAAGCACACGGGTATGGACACGCCTGTGTCACTACCCGTGTCCTACACTAGACCAACTTCATCTACCTTACTCGTGTGCAAGCCTAACTGCCAGCACTCCATAAGCCCAAGTCAACTCTCCTGACTTAAAAGTGCGCACAAGGGGCCTAGCGCGAATTGGGACGTTACAAATCCTATAAACAAAATAAAAGATTTCGTCCCCGAAATTAGGCTAAGGCTATGGGGAGAGAAAAGCATAAAGTAAAAAAAATATGCTTTTTAAAATTACCTCGATGAAATAACTCCGGGTAGCGCTTTTGCATCAATTCCACCAGCTCCCATGTATAGTCCTCCTCATGGTTAGATCACAGTACCTTTACCAAAGGAACAGTCTTGCGGCGCATACTCCTTGTCTCGTTGTCTACTATCTGCACCGGCTCTAGTCGTATATATCTATCGGTTGCTACTGCTCCATCAATAGTGGGGATATGTTATTCTGGCCGCAACAGCGCCTTCCAGAGAGACGATACATGGAATACGTCATGAAGGTTCTCCAGCTCTGCTAGTAACTCCAACCGGTAGGCCAAAGGGCCAATTCTTTCCAATATAGTGTAAGGCCCAACGTACCTTGGGAAGAGCTTTTTCACACCACGTACCCGTGACAATCCATGCATCGGCCACATTTTTACGAATGCTTTGTCACCCACTTGAAATTCTACCATCTGGTGCTTTGCATTATAATATTTAGCCTGCCGACTTTGAGCCTCAATCATGTTGTCCCGTATTAGTCTAATAACCGCATCAGTATCATTGATGTACTCAATTCCTAAAACCTTCGGGTCTTCATCTTGTACCTATGACAAGGGGGTTCTACAACTCCTTCCGTAAAGGGCTTCATGGGGTGCCATTCAGATGCCGACATGATGACTATTATTATAGGAGAATTCCACGAGGGGTAAGAGCCTTTTTCCACGGCTCTCCTCTATCCAACACACACAGTCTCAATAGGTCCTCCAACGTTCTGATGGTCCTCTCAGACAGCCTGTCCGTCTGAGGATGAAATGTTGTGCTAAAGGTAAGGAGTGAACCCAAGCACGACTGTACGACCTTCCATTCCCTTGAGGTAAACCATCCATCCTGGTCAGAAATAATTGTCCTTGGCACACCATGATACCATACAAAATACTCCACAAAGAGGCGTACCAAGACATCCATATGAGTTTCTTTCTTCATAGGTATAAACCTGGCTACCTTTGTTAGGCGGTCAACGATTACCCACACCGAATCATTCCCTGCGCGTGAGCGAGGCAATCCGTGGATGAAGTCCATGGAGATATCCTCGAACTTCCACTCGGGGATGGGCAAAGACTGTAATAATCCACCGGGGCTCTTGCATTCCGCCTACACCCTTTGACAACCCTCCCAATGTGTAACAAAATATCTGACGTCTTTCTTCATTCCCGGCCAACACATGGTCTTTCGCAAGTCGGCGTACATCATGGAAATCCCAGGACGCACCAAATACTGAGAGCAATATGACTCTCTCAGGATATCCTCCCGAATTTTGCCGCCTTTGGGAATGTAGAGCCATCCAAGAAAATAAATGAGGCCGTCTTTTAGCGTATACTCTTCGGTAGTCCCATTTTCAATTGACTTGATTACCGGGGCAAGAGCTGCATCCTTTCCTTGCTCCACCCGGATTCGTTCCCGAATATAACAGACTATACTCATGGTCGCCAAGTACTCTGTATACTTTTCCGAAGGAACTTTATATACCAAAGTGATCTCCATTTCCTCGAGCATTCGAGCTAATTCCTAGCTCATCAACCAAGGCTCAGAGCTTGAGTGCGGTACTTTTCTGCTTAATGCATCAGCCACCGAGTTTGCTTTTCCAGGGTGGTAGTTCAAGGTGAACTCATAGTCACACAAAAACTCCATCCAACGTCGCTGCCTAAAATTCAGTTCCTTCTAAGTGTGAACATACTTTAGATTTTTGTGCTCCAAAAATAACTCACAATGGACTCCATATAGGTAGTGTCTCCAAACTTTCAGGGCAAATACCACTGCCCCCATTTCTAAATCGTGAACTGGATAGTTGAGTTAATGCTTCTTTAGTTGCCTTGAGGCATAAGCGAACACGTGACCGTGCTGCATAAGTACCGCTCCCATCCCTTGATAAGATGCATCCATGTAAACTTGAAATCCTACCTTTCCATACGGAAGTGCCAGGATGGGGCGGAGGTAAGTCTATCTTTTAGTTCTTGGAAGGCAGTTTCACACTGGGGTGTCCACTCGTATGGCACACCTTTCTTTGCTAGGGTGCTAAGAGGAAGGGAAATCTTTGTGAACCCTTTTACGAACTTGCGATAATGCCCTGCAAGTCCAAGGAAACTGTGCACATCGACTGTTGACTTCAGGGGCGACCATTCTTTCACGGAACGTACCATGGCCGGATCTACAGCCACTCCAGCCCCACTGATCATATGGCCCAAGAAGACAACTTCTTGGAGCCATATTTCGCAATTGGTGAACTTAGCAAACAGGGCATGCTCTATTAGCTTCCCCATTAACAAGGTCAGATGTTCGACATGCTCTTCCTCTGTCTTTGAGTGGACCAAAATGTCATTGATGAAAACTATGACAAAGATATCTAGATAAGTCTCGAACACTTTGTTCATCAAACTCATGAAAACTGAAGGGGCATTTGTGAGCCCAGGCATCATCACGATGAACTCGTATAAACCGTATCTTGAGCTAAAAGCAGTTTTTTGAATGTCCTTCTCTTGTATCCTTAACTGATAATAGCCCGAGCGCAAATCCAACTTGGAAAACCAATGTGCTCCAACCAATTGGTCGAACAACTCATCAATCCGGGATTGCGGATAAGTATTCCGGACCGTCAGTCGATTGAGCACCCAATAGTCTAAGCATAATCGCAAGGTTCCATCCTTCTTCTTAACGAACAGGACAGGGGCTGCCCAAGGTGATGTGATGAGTTGAACAAACCCTGATTCCACCAGTTCTTGCAACTGAACTCTAAACTCTCTGAGTTCTTTAGAGGCCACTTGGTAAGGGGTCCTAGATACGGGCTTGGCGCCCAGTACTAGCTTAATTTGAAAATCCACCTCTCTATATGGGGGTAATCCTGGCAATTTCTCAGGAAATACCTCAGGGAAATCCCACACTACTTGTACATACTTCATATCTATTTTCATCTCCTTCAGTTCAAAACATATCATGCACACTTCTTCCCCCCTCATGTGAGCTTTCAAGGCCTAAATCGAAGATAATAAGAAACGAGGTGCAAATTTTATACCTTGAAAGGAGACACCAATGTCCCAATGTCTCAAGTAAATTTGCTTCTCCGCGCAGTCAATTCTTATGTAGTGCCAATCCAACCACGCTATGCCTTGAATGAGATTGAATTCTGGCATTTCCAAAACTGTGGCAGGGGTATCAAAGGCCTTTCCCCATGAGTATCTCCAATTCGCACTTGGCGGTTGCGGTCATCTTAGAGCCGTCTGGGAGGTGTACTCATCGAGCAATACCAGTGAAGTGTTGAATTTCTTCTTGGTCTTTAATGAAGTCTGCAGATACAAACGAGTGCGAGGCACCGGTATCGAATAACATATAGGTCGGTTTCCCGCCGACCACCACGGTGCATAAGTATCAATAGCAATACTCAAAGCTAGATTTCTAGTACATCTTAAGCAACTTATGGTTAATAATCAAGATGTGATGACTAACTATAACATACCTGCAATCACCTCCTGAGGGTTCCGCTCCTGTGTCATGTCCAGCACGAACACCTGATTCCGAGCAGGTCCGTGGTTTCCTCCTCGTGATCCTCGTCCTCGACCACACATATGTCCCTGCCCTCGTGGAGTTGCCAGAGGGAGAGCAAGAGGAGCACTCCCAAACAGCTATGGCCAGTAACGCCGGATGTGGCCTGGTTGGTTTCATTGGAAGCACACTTGCTCATTCCGACCCTCGGGTTGCTGAAACTGTTGAGGCTATGGAGGTGGAGGCAACGTGTGCGGCTGTGGAACTGGGTGCTCCATTCTAAAATTCCTGTGGAAATTCCTGCCACCTCTTTAATGTCCTCTTCCTCCTCTATAGCCATGTCTCCTTCTATTGCTAGGTCCAGCTTCCATCACACCCTCAGTAGGTCTCTTACCACTTCCCAAGTGGTCTGCTTCTAGCCTCTTCGCCATGTCAATTATTTCCACCAAACTGGAGTCCGCTAAAAATAAAAGGGCATGCCTTAGGGGGTCCTGTAGCCCTTTGTAGAAGCGCTTAGTGTATCCTCTATCATCCAAGTCATATGAGTCAGCAAATCTTGTGAGATGTTGGAACTCACTTTGATACTCCGTAACCGACTTCGATCCTTACTTCAGCGGTAAAAATCTCTCTTCGAGTTCATCTCGAGCAGACGAGGGAATGAAGTGCTCTAAAAAGGCTCCTGAGAACTCGCTCCAGCAAATCTCCATATAAACTCTCCCTTGAAAGGTGGAGCCCATGAGGGACTTCCACCACCTCTTGGAATGCAGTTCCAGGAGTGTCACTACCAGGTTCACAACCATGTTGTTCGGACATCTAATTACCGCCAGCAGTTCTTGCACGCTGTCGAGCCATTCCTCTGTATGCATTGCCGACTCTGTCCCAAGGTAGGCAGGAGGGGAGGGAGCTCTGAAAGTGCTAAACCAATTTGAGCCCAGAGCTTGTTGTTGTACGGGGCTTGTAGGGATCTAAAGGAATCCAAGATAGCTGTGGGCGTCTGCCCTAGCTCTTATTGCTGAAACTGTGTGGTTACGGAAGGGGTGGGGGTGCCCCCCACTGGCTCAACGTGCACTGGGATCGACACGTAGAGTACAAACCTAAGGTCAGGTTGGCAAAACTTAAGGTCAAAGTTGGACATACTTAGTGTGAATTACATATGGGCACACCACTGCTCCCGCTATGTCTGTTTGACAAAATGGATCCAAAAAAAGGGAACAGGGGTTCATCCAGCAGCTGTGTATTTATAGGAAAAATTTACAAAGTACACGCCCTCTGACATGGGCGTGTCAGAGGGCGTGTCACTGCTGTACTAGATTCGATCCGGCGATTTTACGGGTTCTTTGACTTCGGGGCGGTCCACGTGGCAGTCACGCCCGTATTTCTGCCGACACGAGCGTGTCGGAGGGAGTGTTGGGAAGGTGGAACTGGGGATGTGCTGGCGCATCTTGTCGGCCAGGTGGAGATATCACGCCCGTGTCGCATCTTGACAAGGGCGTGTCGGGTCGGTCGACGATCTTCGAGCATAATTTCGTCGAGCTGGAATGACACTGGTCTCGGTCACGGCCGTGTCACATGTCACACAGGCGTGTCTGGGGGCGTGTTCATCAATTTCTTCAAAAAAAGAGAAATTTCACAGGAATGAATTATCAGGCCTAGGTCACGGGCGTGACCCAAAGTACACGGGTGTGTACTTGCAAATTTTGGCAATTTTCCTGAAAAATTCAGGTAACAAAAATAAAGCAGGTTAGAATAATTTTTACAAAATAGAAATATTTATTAAAGAAATTTAACTAAATATAACGAAAATAAATAAAAATGACTTAATTAATGTACATAAAAATACGTATATTTACAACTCATCAAAAACCCTCATACTTAAGCTTTTGCTATTCCAGAGCAAAAGTTGGAGACGAACTTATAATGAATTAAAGAAATCCTACGTTTAGCTACCGCTTGAATTAATTGAAAGAAAGATCTAAATGAATATCCAGGGTATAAGTGTTAAGTCCTAAATTATGACAAAAATTTAAATAAAAGAACAGTTTCAGCTAAAAACTTCTCGATATAATCAAATAGATAGCAAAAAATTTTATTTATTAGGTTAACAAAAATAGATTGGATTATGAAAACTTTGGCTTAAAAGAATTATAGGAAATTATGAAATTTACAAATTATACTCTCAAAAATATTTTAAATTAAATCTAGAATCATTTGAAATTGGCGGAGGGGGATGTCATGATATATAAAGAAGGCATTGGTTTAGAGGCGAGGGTATATTTTTTTCGCTCGAATCTCTAATGAATTTTTTGGTTTGAATATAAATGTTAGGAAAACAAAATATTATTTTCCATAACATATAATATTTTTTTAACAACTTCATAATAACTCAATATATATGTATAGGAGTAATGAATTTTATCTTCTAACTACGTAAAATATAATCTTTTCAAATATTGAATGAAATCTTATTTCCATTGAAATAGGATCTTTTAAGGATAAAAATCAAGTCAAGTAAGACATGAAAAAAAGGGTGATAGGTTTTTCAGAAAGAAAACTAGGTTTAATAAAAAAAACTTTTGAGAGCAACCTTTATAAATTAAATGCTCTTATATTTCAAAAAAAACATTGAAGTAACATAATTTGAAATCTAAGGTCGTTATTTTCTAACAAAATAAATATGCAGCTATTTAGATTAATAGAAGTGGTGTTGAAAACAAGTCTATATCTAAATAAATAAAAAAACCAGACGAAATTCTTTCAAACTTAACCTCAGATATCTAATTCTATCGATCTCCAATTAATAAACGAATAGTAAACAAAGAATTAATAAAATTCGCTTATAAATTAACTCGCAACTAAATTTTAGGAGAGCGAAAAGGGGTTAAGAATGAGACATTTGAGTTATTTGTTACGTAATTTTTTGGGATTTTAGGGTTTTTATCATTTTTTTAAAATTTTGATTATCATCTTTTTATAATTTTATAGGGTTTTTATCTTTTTTATGGGATTTTGGATTTTCTAAGTTTTTTGAGTTTTTTTAAAAGTTTTTAACAAGTTATTTACAAGAAAGAGATGAGAAAGAAATGGTACTTACGAAGAAGTGGGGGGAAAGAGAAAGATTTTTTACAAAGAAAAAGAGATGGGGAAAGAGAGATTTTTTTTACAAAAAATGTACAAAGTGAAAGTAACAAATTTTTTTTTTGAATTTTCTATTTTATAAGTTTTTTTGTGATTTTTGTGTTTTATGATTTATTTTTTTTAGTTTTTGTTTTATAAAAACAAGGATCAAATTTTTTTTTAAGTTTTAAATGTTTTTATTTTTTGCATTTTTTGTAAAGTTTTGTGAGTTTTCTTTTTATTAGTGCGGAATACAAGTGTGCCGAATATAAAAGTGCAAAAGTAGAAAAATAAGAAAACACCCCCATACTTAAACCCAACAATGTCCCCAATGTTGCAATCGAAGTATGCGGAACGATAATATTCAAAAATAAAATATGCACAAAAAGAAAAAGAGAGGGTAGAAGCTTCCTTTAGACGATTTCGGGGAGGCCCGGGTTGATACCCTGCATTATTTATAAGAAAACGCAAAAATATAACAGGAAAAACAAAAAGGATAAACTCGGCCAAAATGTTGCGGGCGGTAGGGGGCAAGTGTGTATGACTTGAAGCTAACGTCGTAGCTTTTGAGCGTGTACATAAATGTGATATGCGAGCACGCACAAGAGCGTGAAACGCGCTGAAGTGAAAAAAAGAGATATAATATTTAATTATAAAACGATTTTATTTATTTATTTATACAAAAAAGAGATATAATATTTTTTAGGGGTTTTGTGAAAAGAAATAAAACAAGTTAAAGCAAATCATATATACAGAATTTTTGTTGTGATTTTTTAGGAGGGGAATTGTTTTAGTTTTTTATGTTTTTAGATTGTTAGAGTTTTTAGGTTTTTTAGTTTTTAAATTTGTTAGTGGTTCTAGTTCTTTTTTAAGTTTTTTTAGATTTTTTTTGGTTGGTAGTTTTTTGATTTTTTTTGTGTTTTATTAGTTTTTATGTTTTTGTTAGTTTTTAGTTTTTTTATTTTTGTTGTTGTTTTGAGTGTTTTCATAAAAAAAATGAAACTGTTTTTAGATCTTATAATTTTTTTTCATTTTTTAGTGTTTAGATTTTTTTGGGGGTTTTATAGTTTTTTTTTGAGTTTGTGAGAACGACGTCATTTCAAAAATATTTTTCTTTATAGATAATATTAATATGATAATAATTTTTTAAGTTTTTTTTGTTTTTTGTTTTTTAAAGTAGTTTTTGTTAACCCCTCAGTCCACAACACCTACAAGATACCAAGGTCCTGTTTCATTATCCGCGGACTCAATTTGGCAATCTACAGGGCCCGACGACTCGGCATAGTTCTAAGGTCCCTGGCTTATCATAGGCGGACTCAGTTTGGCAGTCCGCCACGTTAGGCAGAGCAGCAGCATTCAGCCATCCCAAGGCAGATCCCACTTCGGCGGACGCGGTGTCCGGTCCGCCCAGGACGCCGTCCTCTAGAAGGATCACGCCCTGCAACAGCAGATGGAAGCTCCAACCCGCGAGCCCAGTCCGCCCATTTTGCGTGGACTGGCGTGTTCTTTCTTTTTTGCTTCCTGTCACCGCTGCCCGGTTCTCCTGTAACCCGTGCAGTCGGTTATTTTAGCCCTGCCCGTTTGGGCAGGCCGCCATCCTATAAATACGGGGGAGGTGGTGCACCCAAGGCACGCTGACTCGTGCCCAGGAGCCTACTTGTTTAAGGCTGCGGTCTCGAATCTCAAGCTTTGCGGACTCCAGCTTGCTCAGCTCTTGCCTCTTCCTCTTTTCGTTCACTTGTAATCAAACCCTTCTTCAGTCAAATAAAAGCTCGTCACTAGAGAGGCATTCAGGCCGCGACGGGCGAAGTGTATTGTTGTCGTGGCTCACGGCCCTGCCGTTCTTCTTGCTCTCGTCTGCTTAGTAGATTTCTACTCGCAGTCTCTCTTTCCCCTTCTATTCCCCCGTGCTCGAACTGTTAGCTGGTGTTGCTCGCCCCCCTTTCCATTTTCGTGCATCAACAGTTAACACGCGACCTTCAGATTCGAGTAGTATTTCGAATACATCAGACAGACATGTCAGACCGCATAGCTCGCTACTCAGACCGCTCCAGCTCTTCAGAGGTTCTCTTTGGGATGCAATCGAGCAGGCTCATTTTGAGGCCGAGCAATCCCACAGACAGACTGATCAACGTCTTGATACAATCAGCCAGGCCTTGCTTATGTTGACCCAGCGGCTTGCTCCCCAGGGCGCAGCAGAGCCTGCGGACTCGCCAGTCCGCTAGACCTCAGCTCGCCGAACTCCGCTTCGGCAATCTCCAGTCACTCCTCACCATCCTGTCCAGTCCTCCGCCACTCTGCACGCTCAAGAGGAGTAGTTCACCTCCTTCATGAATTTTTTCAGAGAAGCAGCCAGGGGCACTCCTGCCCGCCAGCTCCATTTCGTTGATCGCCAGTCCGCCGAGCCCGCGGACTGCCCAGCTTCAGTCCGCCCTTTTTACCCTACTGAGTTCGAGACTCCGTCTCCCTTCGTCAATCGAATCTGATGGAAGTCGGCTCCAAGCAACTTCAAGGAACCCCATCTTCCATTCTACTCAGGGGAGACTGATCCAGTCGCCCACCTCCAAGCATTCGAAGGGGAAGTTGCACTGAGATGCCTCTCTGATGCCATCAATTGCAAACTTTTGGTTACCACTCTCGAAGGACAGGCGAGAGAGTGGTTTTATGAGCTGCCATTGGGCACGATTTCTTCCTTCGCTGAGCTTCGCAGCGAACTGTTGCTGAGGTTTGATACCTCAAGAAAGAGAAAAGATGGACCGGCTGCTCTCTTTGAGATCAAGCAAAGGGACAATGAATCAGTTGCACGATTCGTTGATCGCTTCCAGAAAGAGATTCAGGGGGTAAGGAATGTGAACCCCGACTACTATAAGGTTGCCTTGATTCATGGCCTCCGGGAAGGCCCCTTAAAGTTTAACGCAACAACAAAGGCACCGACAACATACCAGGAGTTGATAGCCATGGTTAATCGCTTCATTGAAGGCGAGAACGCCAACCCCACCTATGTCTCATCCCCGGAAAGCTAAGGCTGAAGGAAGGGATGCATCCGGCTCTTCTTCTCATAGAAACCACCATGACAGAAAACCTCCTCGACCTGATTTCTAACCTCCTTCTAAAAGGGGCCGGAATTTTTGCCACAAGAAACCCTTTCTCGGCCATCAACAGTTTCAAGATCAGAGACTGTCGTTGGACGCCACTCCCTCCATACCGCTGCAAGCGCTTCCCATCCTCCAGCAAGCAGCCCTGCCTGCTCCGAGCCAGTGTGATACCACCTCCGTGGAGGAGATTATAGGTCTTGATCTTGACGAAGACATCCAGATCTTGCAGAAGAAATTGGAAGAGAAGAAACAAGGGCCTCAGAGGGAGTGGAGGCCAAGAAACAACGCGCATTTCTGCCAGTTCCACAAAGAGAAGGGTCACTTGACCGAAGATTGCAAAGCCCTTCGTCTGCTAGTAGAGAAATTGCTTGCTGAGGGCCAGATTGATTTGAGCAAGAAAGACTCTTCTTCGAAGCCGTCCATCTCCAAAGGCAAGGATGTAGCTGAAGCTTATCAAGAATGTGTGGAGGTAGAGGACGAAGGCTGTCTGGGGCCAATCAACATTCCGGTTGAATTCTTTGATGCGGATGATGAAGGAGTCCTAGGACGACTCTTCTTTATTCACGGTGGGGCAGGAACCGAGTCTACTTGGAAGTCCTCAATCTCAAGGGTCACTAAAGTAGAGGTGGCCTCTTCCTCTTCCACTGCTCCATCGAGCGAGATCATCATTTTTGGCCAAGCTGATCTGCCCCAAACAGCAAATCCATTTGATGATGCAGTTGTGATTAAGGCGGTTATTGGGGATTTTACGGTTGACAGGATTCTCATTGATACTAGAAGCTCAGTCAACCTGTTGATTAAATCAACCTTTGAGGCCCTGAAGACTGGAAAGCCTCTGCTTCCACCGAAGGGAACTCTACGGCTTCTCTGGTGAGAGAAAAGAAGTTGAAGGAAGCGTCACCCTGCCAGTAAAGCTTGGAGGAGCAACAAAGCAGGTTCAATTCATATTGGTTGATGCTCCCAGCAGTTATCACGCCATCTTCGGCAGACCTTTGTTGAACAAGTATCAAGTGGTGGTCTCAACTTACCACCTCGCGATCAAGTTTTTTGCCGATGGACGGATGTGTCGGGTCAGGAGTGACCCAAGGAGAGCAAGGGAATGTTATGTTTGCACTGTCAACATGGTTGATGCCAGTCCTTCCATTGATCCAGCAGCAGCTGCAGAAGCCTCTCCAAGTTTAGAAACTACTGCTGATGGAGGAGCTCACCTAGAACCTGCCCAGGTGACGCAATGAGTCCCCATTGCTGAGGGGGAGGAGAGAAAGCTCTCCATCATCTCGGAGTTGCCTGAAGATCAGAAGGCCGAGTTGATCTCCTGGTTACTGAAGAACCTGGATGTCTTGTCTGGTCAGCGGAGGACATGTCGGGTGTGGATCCGGATGTTGCTTGCCACCACCTTAATGTTGATCCCAACTTCAAACCTATGCAACAGAAGAAAAGAGATAGCAACGAAGCTTGCTGAACCAATAAGAGAGGAAGTCGCGAAGCTCCTCAAGGTAAATTTCATTAGTGAAATTCAGTACCCTACCTAGATATCCAATGTTGTAATGGTTAAAAAACCAGGAGGGAAGTGGCGCATGTGTGTAGACTTTACAAAACTTAATAAAGCGTACCCCATAGATTGTTAACCCTTGCCTCAGATAGATTCTTTAGTTGATTCTGCGGTAGGGTACTCCTTTTTGAGTTTTTTAGATGCATTTTCTGGTAATCACCAAATAAGAATGCATAAACCTGACGTTCCTCATACGTCATTCATTACCAATGATGGTTGCTACTGTTACCTTGTGATGCCCTTTGGGCTTAAAAATGCTGGTGAAACCTACCAATGCATGATGGACCGTGTATTTAAGCAGCAGAAAGAAAGAAACCTAGAAGTATATGTAGACGATCTCTTGATCAAGAGCAAGTCTTTTTCGCTGCACTTGCAAGATCTAGCAGAGACGTTCGCTACTCTGCGTAGATATAAGATGAAGCGCAACCCGTTGAAGTGCACCTTTGCGGCGAGTAAGGGGATGTTCCTTGGACATCTCCTTACTCCAGAGGAACTTGCCCCGAATCCAGACAAATTAAAAGCTATTCTTGATATGCGCCCGCCCCCCCGTTCATCTAAGGAAGTTCAACAGTTAGGGGGGAGGTTAGCAGGTCTTGGGAGGTTCCTCTCTCGGGTTGGAGACAAGAGTGCTTCTTTCTTTAAAACTCTTCGAGGAGCGTCCAAGTTTGAGTGGACAGAAGAATGTTCTCAGGCCTTTGAGCAGTTGAAGAAGCAGCTGACTTCAACACCTTTGCTCCAGAGTCCCCGGTCATGGGAGATGCTTTTCTTGTACTTAGGAGTTGGCCCTGAGGCGGTCAACTCTATTCTTCTTCGAGAAGAGAGCAAGAAACAGTTCCCGGTTTATTATATTAGCCATATTCTGAAAAGTGCAGAGAGACGATATCCGATTCTGGAAAAGTTAGCCTTGACACTAGTCATGTCTGCTCGCAGACTCCGTCCGTACTTCCAGCCGCACTCAATTCAAGTTGTTACTGATCAACCTTTGAAAGTGTGTTGGAGAAACCGGAGCATTCTGACAGATTAGCCAAATGGGCAATAGAATTGAGTGAATTTGAAATTTCTTATGTGTCCAAGACAGCCATCAAAGCTCAAGTTCTAGCAGACTTCTTGATTGACACAGCAGAGTCCAGTTCTGATCAAGCAGGAAATTCTCTTTTGGCTTGGACCATCTATGTGATGGTGCCTCAGGCAGAAATTCTTCTGGAGCAGGAGTGGTTCTGATCAACCCAAATGACATCAAACTGGAGCAGGCCATCAAGTTCTATTTTCCAGTGACCAATAACCAAGCCGAGTATGAAGCTTTGCTAGCAAGCTTGAGACTTGCAAGAGAACTTGGAATTGATCATGATCATATCAAGACTGATTCTCTGGTGATGGCATCACAAGTCCTTGGTAACTTTGAGACCAGAGAGCTGATTTTGAAGAAATATCTTGCTCTTGTGAAAATAGAAGTCGGCAAATTCAAAAGCTTTACCATTGAGCACATCCCTAGAACAGAAAATGAGGAGGCAGATGTTCTTGCCAAGTATGGACTTCCATCAGGAGGAACAACTTCCGAACTCTTCCGCCCGACAGTGGAGGAAGGAGAGTTGATGCAGGTTGATCAGCGTCCCTCCTGGATGGACCCATTCATTCTTTATCTGTCAATAGGGAACTTTCATCATTCAATCAAAGATCAGAAAAGGTTCAGAATAAAAGCAGCTCACTATTACTTAGTAGTAGGAATCCTCTATAGAAAAACATTCCTCCCTGCCATGGCAAGGTTTGTTTCAGAAGAAGAAGCTCCAGCTGTTTTGCAAGAATTTCATTCAGGTGAGTGTGGAAGTCACTCAGGAGCAAGAACTTTAGAAAGACGGATCCTGCGGCAGGGGAATTTCTGGCCTACCATGAAGAGAGACTCTAAGGATTATGCCAGAAAGTGTGTTCAGTGCCAGAAGTTTGCTCCACTTCAACACCAAGCTGCTCAGTCACTCAGATCAATTGCAACTCCTTAGACCTTTGCAGTTTGGGGGATGGATCTCATTGGTCTTTTTCCCATGGCAAGCGGACAACGACGTTTTATCATAGTGATGATTGACTACTTCAGCAAGTGGATTGAAGCAAAGGCATTGACAAAGACAACAACTCAGGTCAACAAGAATTTCATTTGGAGAGAGATTGTCTGCCGGCACGGAATACTAATGGCTATAATCACCGACAACGGGCCACAGTTCAACAACACATAGATGATTGATTTTTGCAAGCAGATCGGAACAGAACTGCGGTTTGCATCAGTCCATCATCCCAGAAGCAAAGGCCAAGTTGAAGCAGCCAACAAGCAGGTCCTCAATTTACTTAAGAAGAAAGTGCAAAATCTCAAAGGCAGCTGGGCTGATCAACTTCCAATGGTGCTCTGGTCCTTAAGAACAACGCCTTCATCCGCAACTGGTGAAACTCCGTTCAAACTTTCTCATGGCTCAGAAGCCCTCATTCCAGTTAAGTTTGAAGTTCCATCACCGAGAGTTCTGCTTGCAAGGCAAGGTTTTGAGGACTGCCTTGAGCTGAACAATGAAGAGATGAAATTCAGCCTGGAACACATTGAGGAAATTAGTGACAAAGCAGCAATAAGGTAGGAAGAAGTCAAGAGAAGGATGACCCGATACTTTTATAAGAACGTAAGGATCAAACACTTTCAAGTGGGAGATTTGGTTCTTAAAAAAGTTGACGTTGCTGCAAGAGCCAGCTCCGTTGGAAAACTTAATCCGAATTGGGCTGGCCCCTTCATTATCAAAGAAACATTAAAGAGCGGCGCTTACCGCTTGCAAACATACGAGGGGGAGGATATGCCACATATATGGAGCGGAGATGATCTCAAACGGTTCTATTCCTGAATCTTCTCTTTTCATTTCCATTCTATGTAATCTCTTCAAGAACCATTGTGAGTAAAAGCTGCTTGCTAACATTTCTTCAAGTGTTTACATCTATTCAAACGTAACAGCTAGCACATTGAGCAAGGAAGATTCCAAAACGGTTCTATCATTGAACTCTCTTTTCTCTTTTATGCTAACTTTGCAAAATCCTCCCATTGATCAAAGAATTTGTACTAACACGTTTTCTAGTGTTTTCTCTTTCTCTCCCAAAAAACAATAACGGTTACTTGATACCAGGAGACATCACCGAGTTCAGCAAACCTCCCTTAGAGCCGTTGTCATTAGCATAACACCATGAGGACCACGTATTGTGAGGAGATTTCGCACCGTGTAGTGGGAGCTTGCAGGCTCTAGTGCGGTAGGATACCGAACTTCGGATCCCGGCTAGTACCTGACCCCGCCTTTGCATTATGGAGGGATAGGGTGGGAGTTAAGCTCTACCATGCCACTTTAGGGATATCGTTACAACTTCGATGATCGCGTGTGAAAAGCTATGTCGCTCCGGTCGCACCTGCCCACAGTCATCTTAGTTTGTAAACCTCGAACACTCCGTGGTACCCTCAAGCAGTGCCTGCAGGAGACCCACAACCTGGTTGATCTTGGAGGAAAGTAATGCCGCTCTGGCCGCAACTGCCAAAAAGATCAACTTAGACTGTACTCTAGGCAAGAGGGCAGGGTACCGTTCCATTAAGTGTGCAAAGCTTGTGGCCCGGTGAGAAAAGTAATGCCGCTCCGGCCGCACCTGCCCACTTGGTCACAAGTCTGCAGCTTATTCTTCACAGGGAATCTATTCAGTGCGGACTGCATTTTTGTTATTCGCGTAGTCCGCCAGTTTTCCTTGGGTTGATCGTATAGCTTGTGGCCCTGTGAGAAAAGTTATGCCGCTCCGGCCGCACCTGCCCGCCTGGTCGCAAGCTATAGATCATTTCATCTATTCAATGCAGACTGCATTTTTGTTATCCGTTCAGTCCGCTAGTTTTCCTTTGGTTGATCGTATAGCTTGTGGCCCGGTGAGAAAAGTTATGCAGCTCCGGCCGCACCTGCCCGCTTGGTCGCAAGCTATAGATCATTTCATCTATTCAGTGCGGACTGCATTTTTGTTATCCGCTCAGTCTGCCAGTTTTCCTTGGGTTGATCGTATAGCTTGTGGCCCAGTGAGAAAAGTTATGCCGCCCCGGCCGCACCTGTCCACTTAGTCACAAGTTATAGATCATTTCTATTAGAATATGTGCGAACTGTGAAATTATAGCCACCCAGTCCGTAGGATTGGTCGCCGGTTGGTCTTTTCAGCTCGCAGTTTGACAATAAATATAAGGCCACCATGCTTGTTATCATTAAGCTTAAAAGGTTTATTGACATAGAGAATCGCGGACTGTTATTGGAACACGTCAGAGTCCGCCTGATCTTTTCGACAACCAACTAAACTTGTCTCATTCTTTTTGCGGTGGACAGTGGTCGAATTATTTAATAAAATTTCTTAATTAGCAAGTCAGAAACTTATACAGTGCGGATGATCTTTGCATTACGCGGACTGCTACATGGAGATCGAACTTAACTGCGTCAGTTCAAAAAATAGAGAACATTGCAGGAGACACACTGATATCCGAATATCCTTTTCTATTTAATCTAAAATCATCTTACATCTTTCACGTATTCGGAGGACTCCAAACTTGAGTCCGCTCGCTTTACAAAAATAAAAAACAAAAAATACATTATTCTGCCACGACGATCTTATGTTTCTTCTCTGCAGGGAGTGCAGGGCTTAGGCTTTCAACATCAATCTCCGGAGAATAGCCCCCCGAGCCACTTGCACTGCTGCCATCTGAACCAGTGCTTGCCGCGGACTCGCTATGCGAGCTCTTGCCAACAGAGGAAGATACAGAGGTGTCGGACTCGGCGGACTGTTCTCCGCCTTGTTGGCTCGAACCAGTGTCGTCAGTTATTGTCTTGGCTTCCCCGCCTTTTTCTTCTTCTCCTCCTTCTTCCTATCCTTCTTCTCCTTCTTCTTCTCCTTCTTCTTCCTCCTCAACAATGACCTCTTTTCCTTTGGCAGCCCGCTCCTTTGCCGCAACCTGCTCTTTCAACTCAGGGAAGAGTTGCAGGAAAGGAACACCATCCACCCCTTCCCTTGCAAAGCCGTCGCGGACAAATCGCTCGATAGCAATCTTAATGGTTTCCTTCACAAGGGGGAGCATAACGGCCTGGAAGTTATCATTTTCCAAGTCATAGGCGACCTGCGAGAAACAAAGGAACAAACATCAGTTCGCGGAGGACTTCAAACTGAGACCGCTGCAAATATAACTTATACCCTTTTCTTGATCACCCTTTTTTCTTATTAAAGTTGCTCGTTTTGTCTGAGCAGGTCTCTGGCCAGGGAACAAACAAAATGGTTCATCACCACGCTATTCGCGCTTGCCTGGGCGGCTAGCAGAGGGAGGTCGGCAGAAGCAAATTTCTTCAAGTCGCTTAAGTTACGCTTCCCATAAAGCGCAGAGATCGCGGCAAAAGCATGGAGGGTTATCTTCGGACTTTTCCATGATGGAAGCGCTGTCAAGAAGAGGACATGCTTGTTCTTATTGTGCCAATGGATCATCGGGTTCCCCCTCAGATCCTTCTGACGGTTGCCAAAGCCTTGCATCGCAAAGCTTTCAGAAGAGGAGTAGTCGGCCGCGGGATCCCCCTCTTCTTTCCTCTTTCTTGTGGTCTCTTGTTTCCTTTCCCTCTGTGTATTTGTGAATCTACTGGGCGTCTGTGGCAGGTTGGCAGGCACAGCCAAGTTCACTGCCAGAAGAGAACAAGTGTTAACACACAGGTCGCTGCGTATACAAACCATAAGTACGCAGAATCTTACTTTCTTCGCGTGAAACGCCCGCCAGGCTCGCCAACAGTGGGATGTAGTACTCGATGTCAAGCCTGGCATCAGCACTAAATTTGACAATGGCGAACTCCATCTCATCCAGCCGGACACTCTTGAAAGCGGAGTCCGCGCGCTCTTGCAGATGAGTATGCGCGAACCCGAGGTCTCCTTCGAAAATCAAAAACCTTGAGGTCCAGTTATGGATCTTGTTAGGAAGAGCCACGACCTTCATTCCTCTGCAGTAGAAATAGATGACTTCTTTATAAGGGCGGCCTACGGACGTTGTTATCGAGCGGACTGAGAAGATTTTGCGGAAAATATTCATTTAGAAGGCGATCTTCTCAGACCGCAGATAAGAAATAAAGCTATAAATGGCAGCAAGGGTGTTGGGCGCGAGCTGGCCCGACACCATCCCGTAGTGTTCGAATATTTCAGCAATCTCCCATAATAATGGGAATTTGAATCCGCTATCGAAGTGGTCGATGGATATGGAACTGAGTCACCCTTGAAAAGTTTAATCTTTCCTCGTGGGCGGGAAGGCGGACAAGCAAATTAGAGTCCGCCATTTTTCTTTCAACAAAGGCCTCAAGGTCGGCCTCCGTTAGTGTGCATTTTCTATGGTCGGCAGCATGGAAAGCAACCACAGCGTTAATCCTGGTGGACACCATTTTCGCAGGCCGCATGGTCTTCATCTACACCTGTTTCCTTGCATAGAAGAGGCAACGGGGCTATATTTATAGTAGTGGGGCCTGACAGCTTTTTTGGCCAGGCCGCACAGCTCGCTTATTCAGTACCCATAATCTGCCATAATCCTATTGTTCATGCAGCAAAAATTAAAAACAACGCGGACACAAACTTAAATTCACACTGCTGCTTCCAGTCGAGTACCTGCCAAGCAAGGTTCAAAGCAGAAAATAAAGTGGACACGGTTTTCAGTCCGCCAACTCGTAACCTTTTTCCGCATGTAGGATAATTAGTTAAAATGTGGACACAACATTAGTCTGCGCAGTTCGTCACAGATCACAACACGCACAAGTTAACAATAGAATGTGCGGATATCTAATTTAGTCCGCATAAAGCACAGTACAATTCATCACAAGCCACAACATAGAGCATTGTTTAAAGCACAAATAATTATACATCAACAAATCAAATGGTTTGCAGTTTTGCGGACTCAGCGGTCTTTATTTTCAGTTCGCATTGACCTCTTCGTCCTGTCCCTGCACAAGTGTGCTGCCTGGTCACTTATTTGAAGAACTTCGCTATACAAGCGACAGATGTGATGATGAATGGAGTTAATGGTCCGGTGCATGTGAGCGGCATCCCGGTCTACCTGACTCAGGGGAATCATCGACTCCATTGCTGGCCTCAGCTCCTCATCCACGGCATGTTGGCTACCCTTTCTCTTCCCGTGCCATCGCCAAGTGCTTTTCTTTGTAGAAGCGGACATCATCAGCAAGCCTTTTCTTCCCTCTATCAGACCTCTCCAGCGCCCTTGAGATGTTGCCGATCTGATCCTTTAATGCTTTCTCGCGCTCTGCCAATGCCTTCTCGCGCTCTTTCGCCTTCTTTAACTCCGCTCTAATTTTTTGAATTTCAGCTTGAAACTTTTTTTCTAACTCTCTGATGTTATCTAGGCTGGGCTGCTCGCCTCTTGCGGACTCATAATGCGAACCCGCGTCAACTCCGGTATTCGGTGTAATCACAATCTCCCCACTCTCAATAGAGACCGGTGGTGACTTTCTACCTGCAACAAAGAAGGTCAATTTCACATTCAAATACAGTCCGCAGCGTACTCAAAGTACCAAGATAAAATATCACCATTGGAAAAAGCAGCAGCGAGTTTCCGGCTATCGAAGATAGGCCGCCTTGCCCGCTCCGGGTCAAAGGCGCTTAACCGTTTCTTCCATTCGCGATGGACTTTGATTCTTTTTTCAGCCGCAGGGCTTGTTGAAACAACAATGTCATCAGTCTCGGTGATGATCTTGATCGGCCTCGACTTCCGCTGCGGCGACCTATAAAGCCACTGATGTTTAAAATATTTAGGCGCCGGTTAGAGGTTACCTGTTTGCAACAGCTCTGCGGTAGTCAGTAGATCCTCAGCGTTTTTGTCCGTCGAGGCCTATTTCGAGGCCGCCTCGACCGTAGCCACATGGGCGGCGATTTGTTTCTTCTGCTCTGCTATTCTCTCTTTCACTCTTTCCTTCCCTTTTTCCTCAACAACGGATAAAGAGGGGGGCTCGTCGATCTTAACCCCGAGGATTTCCACCTCAGGATGCAGCACACCCAGCAAGGATTCATTGATGAGATCAAGTTGTTCGACGTCTATGGAATTTAGTATCTCGTTAGTGGACAAACTGACCGTGGAGAGGGAATTGTCTCCCTGGACTTGGGCCTCTAATGTAACTAAGTCTCTTTCAGGAACTTCTTTTTCACGCGGACTGTGCTGCAAGTCCGCATCTCTAGTCCGCACGGAGATATTTTTCTCTTTCATCGCTCGCAGCTTCTTTTCAACCCGCTCAACCACACTGGACTTGTCCCTCTTCCTCTTCTTTCTAGAAGGGCCCTTTTTCTCAGCAGAGTCCGCGACAGCCTTCCCTAAATCTGGCTGGCTCTCGCGGACTGTCTCAAGGTTTGCAGCAACCAATGCCTTTGAAGGCACGTCTTTCCCAACTTCTTCTCCCACAGACCGCCTATCTTCAGCAAGGTTAATAATGGGCTGCTGGGTGTTGGGGGATGACACTTCAGTTTCATTATTTTTGCAAACCGTGTCCGCCGAGTTCGCGGTTTTCTGAGTGGGGGCAGTGTCCGACAGATTTAATGACTTCTCACTTCTTAACGGATGTTCAGTGTGAGAGACGACAGCATCCTCCTTCTCGCGCACAGGCATATCAGCATGGCAGACTGCTTTCTCAGAAGGCTTCTGGCTATGATAACTCTCTCCAGTAGAGCGGACAGGCTCCCCTCTCGTCACTCTCTTTATTACTTTCTTAGATTTCATTGGCGTTATTGTCTTCTCACTTTTTCCAGTAAGACTAGTGAAGAAAGCGCCGAGCCTCACCATGCCGGACTACAAAGTTGAGACCGCAAGCGGTGAATAACGCCCCGTGTCGATCGGAATTTTTAACAGTTCCAGGCCCTCCAGCAATATTTATAGCGCTGACAGCATTAATGAGGCTCGCGGACTCGGCGGTTAAGCAAACATTTTCGAAGTTTTCTGGAAACTTAAAAATGTGCGGGGATTATGTTAACCCCTAAGTCTGCAACACCTACAAGATGCCAAGGTCCTGTTTCATTATCTCCGGACTCAATTTGGCAATCCGTATGGCCCAACGACTCGTCATAGTTCTAAGGTCCCTAACTTATCATAGGCGGACTCAGTTTGGCAGTCCGCCACGTTCAGTAGAGCAGCAACATTCAGCCATCCCAAGGCTGATCCCACTTTGGCGGACGCTGTGTCCAGTCCGCCTAGGTCGCCGTCCTCCAGCAGGATCATGCCCTGTAGTAGTAGATGGAAGATCCAGCCCGCGAGACCAGTCCGCCCATTTTGCGCGGACTGGCGTGTTCTTTCTTTTTTGCTTCCCAACACCGCAGCCCGATTCTCCAGTACCTCGGGCAGTCGGTTATTTTAGCCCTGCCCGTTTGGGCAGGCCCCCATCCTATAAATAGGGGGGAGGTGGTGCAACCAAGGCACGCTGACTCGTGCCTAGGAGTCTACTTGTTAATGGCTGCAGACTCGAATCTCAAGCTTTGTGGACTCCAGCTTGCCCAGCTTTTGCATCTTACTCTTTTCCTTCACTTGTAATCAAACCCTTCTTCAGTCAAAGAAAAGCCCGTCGCTAGAGAGGCATTCAGGCCGCGACGGGCGAAGTCTGTTGTTGTCGTTGCTCACGGCCCTGCTGTTCTTCTTGTTCTCGTCTGCTTAGTAGATTACTACTCGCAGTCTCTCTTTCGCCTTCTATTCCCCCGTGCTCGAACTGTTAGTTGGTGGTGCTCGCCCCCTTCCTATTTTCGTGCAACAACAGTTTTATTATTATTATTATTATTATTATTATTAGTATTGTGTTGGCCAAGTTATATATATATATATATATATATATATATATATATATATATACTATAAGGGAGGAGGTTTTTAGGGGTGGTGTAACATTTCTGTTCCCAAAATACCCTCCTAAATGGTGTAACTTTCATCTTCCAAAAAAGCCCTCCACTTTTTCTACTTCCCGCCAACATTATCATCCACAGGATCTACTGTAATCAAGTGTCATGGATGGGTCACGGATGAAGCCACAGATCCTTTATTTTCCCACCACACAATCTTCTAAAATCAATGGTCACGGATCAAAAAGCAGAGTGCCACAGATCATTTCTTTTTATTTCTCTCCGCCTCTCACGCGCTGCCATTTCCGCGTGCTCTTCGTTTTCGCTTGACTTCTGGCTCTGTCGAGCAAAACGCCGCTGATGATCTCCAGGGCATCCTTTTTCTTTCCTTCGCACTGCATCCAACCACCTCCATCCGCCTCTGTCGCACACTGCATCCAACCGCCACCGTCTCTGTCGCGTACCACATCCCGATTCTGCATCGGCGTTCCCTCATCTTCTCCGCTCCACTGTCCAGGCATCTCCAAATGCAAAGTTGCTGCACTATTTCCCTTACGCACGCAAAGGATCCACACTCCCTATCTCCAGCATTGTCGAAGAAGCTCAGACTAAAAAAGGTAGACAACGGCTTCTTTCTCGCTAAAACCAAATAGGTATACCCTCCTCTTCTTTCTCCTCTTCTTCCTCTTCCTCTTCTTCTCCTTTTCATGCCTTCAAAGTTTCGATAGTTATAATATTTTGTGGATTGACTAACAAAATATCGGTTGAACCCTAGGGCCACTCCGTTCTTGGAGACCCTTGCTGATAGGTTAGGGAGGATATGAGTGAAGAAAAAATGGTTCCGTTCAATGATAGCTCCATAGATTCTTGCAAGCAACATTTTTGTGGGTCATTGCGGTCAGCAAGAATTTGATGAAATTTCTCCTAGAAGGAGTTTTTGTGATTGAAATAATCGGATACATCGGTGTTAAGATTTTTATTCTTCTTCCAGTCATTTTTTGTTCTTTAATGATCTCCTTGCTCCATCTTTCAAATTAACATGCATAGCAAGAAATAAAGAATATATTACTTTTTCTTCAGCATTTACACTTTTACCAGGTATATATGCAAGGCTGTTGTGAGGTAATTTCTTACCATATAATCCAAATAGAAAAAAAAACTTTAGTTATATGCCTTCAATTTTAATCCTCAAAACCACCATTTCCTCTTTGTAGTTTTTGAAGATGAGGACTTACAAATTTCAGCAAGTTCTATTCACATTTATTGACCTATTTATGCTTTGATATCATTGTATGTGAAGTTGACGGGCCAGGTATGATGGTCATTCTAGAGAACAAATTGGATCATGCATGAGCATAAAGTGTTTGTGAAAATGACTGGATAATGATGCACTTATAATTTACACTTCAACACGGTAATATGCTGAACACTATTGTTTTTGTAATTTTAAATTTTATCTATTTAGTAAAAAATTTATTTTTGTCCAACAGATATACAGTTTTTTTATTTAAGATACTTTATGCTCTGTACGACTGTACCTAAAAAATATGTTAAAATTGTTGATTCATAGTGAGAGTTTCACCTACCATTCTAGATTTTTTGAAATAAATTTTACTTCGAACACCCCCACTAAATGTTATTTATTAAATATTTATTTTTTGTTTTACCTGAATATATAGTTTTTGTCCAATTAATATTTTTCCTCATGATTCATGTCTCTTCGCATGAAGTGAAATGTTAGAATGGAATTGGATCATGCCAATGAAGTCAGTTTGAAGACAATGATGTTGTTTGGTGGAGACCAAATATTTAAACAATCATCTTTCTTTATCGTCCTCCCCACATCATCCATTAATATGAGTTGAAAAATAACATGTAGTTTTACTTGAATAGTAACGCACCCCTTCTTTTCCGATCAAAGGAGTTAAACAACCATCATTTATTTTGTGCTATATTTAGTGAATATTTTGCTCTATTGATTTTGTTCGTGATTAAATTTCTATCTGAGATTATTTTATGTGTTATTTTTTACTTCTGACCATGCAAACATTACTGGACAGAATTGTGCAAACACATGCAGGGCAGAAAAGTACACCATTACCATATAGATTCATGAAATATAATGATTAATAAGTTAGGAATATATTATGTCATATTTACAGTTACATTTGTATTCTTGCCAAGTTTGTATGATATTATCTTTGGCTCGATATTGTTGACCACATGTAGAGTCAGGGATTAGGAGCTGTAACAAAACAAAACAGACTAACTCTTCTTATCAATTAAAATTTTTGCTACACATATTTAATTGACTTTAATTTCCATGATTGTAATTTCCTTGACTGTAATTTGTCTGTATTTTATTTTAAGAATACATTATTCCTAAGCTGCTTAATTTAAACTATGGTGTTACGAATAATTTTAAATGTTTCAGGTTTTGTTGATCCTCTTTCTTACCACAGACTTTGCAAACATCATATTGATTTTGGTTCACATTCGCCTCAAATTTGCTACTTATCCGGGGCGGGGGGATAAAAAAACATGAAGTTGGGCACATAAGTAAGGATTTGACATTTTCCTAAATGTGCAAAATCTGTTCACTCTTCACAACAAATGTGTCTTCGTTAGATTCATGCGAGGTCAATCTTCTTCCAACTCCCACTTCATAAGATTTTTTTCATTTGTTGTGAGAGGGTCATTTTATTTCTTCAACTCCTTAGATATTGAATGCCAAGCCCAGATTTCTACCATTGACAGCCTCCTCCTAACTTCCTGCCATCAAGGGCAATTTGTGTATTTAATTTTGAGGGAGATGCTACATTACAGGATGCTTTGGGGCATGGTAAGCTTTTTCTCTAACTGTCTCTCTCCCTCCCTCCTCCTCCCTCCCTCTCTCTCCCTCTCTCTCTACAGGTTGAAAGTTTTTTTATAATAGATGCATTCTGATAATGTGCAACTCTATTGAAATATCGTTCTTAGATTGAACCACCAGCTATAGTCGCAGCGGGTTCTCCCACTACGAGTCCAAGGTTGTACAAAAAAATAAATTTACACTATGAGTTGATCATCTTATGTCATCATGTGTTGAAATAATTTTTTAATGATGTGCAACCATTGTCTCACTACACCATCTAAATCTACTATCTATACAGTTAAATGTAATATCAGAGTTTTTATATCACTTTAGACCCCTATAAATTTATTAAGTTCTATTTATAATTATTTTCAAAATTGGTTGATTTGTGTTTTCAGCAATGAGTCATTTGAAGAATGGATAAGTTCTTGAGTTTCTCAACTATATGGAGATATTTCTTAAGCATTTTGGTGACTTGAAGAGATAATCATCATCAGATCTTCTCCAAATGTTGTGATATACTCCATTAATTTACACAACTTTATTCTCAGATCTCCTTCCTCGCTGCCATCATAGAAGGTCTTTGTTCCATATGCACCAAAGGAATTACAAATTATTGCGAGGTTTGTGAATTCCATCATATACTTTGAATTTGCTGCAAATGGCTTCTTGATTTTTTTAATGCAATTACAATGGTGTGATGTTTGTTATTTTTGTTTACTTATGATATTTTATTATTTGAACACTTCATATTATTCAATTCAATAGTTTGCTAATATTTACTTTAAAAATCAACAAATCTTTATGAGCATGCAATATACCTCTAATAATCTCACGTCATATAGCTTCTTTTGCTCCTTTTAATTTCATTTTTTTCATTTTCCGATTCCATTTTTTTCATTTTCTGATTCTATTTTTTCATTTTCCATATGCAGTTAAATTGATAACATCTGTTGTCGTTGTATTTGATCTTCTACATGTTTTTTAATTCCAAACACCACAATTACTTTTGCGTTGTTCACAAACAACTTATCTTTTTGCCATTGGGAAAGCTCATAGCGACCAACATATGTATTTAAATATGTAATTACAACAGTTTTTCAAATTTAATGTTTAACTCTTTTATACATAATTTTATAAGTTTTTAAAGAGAAGATACTCATGAGAACCTTAGTTGTCGTTTGAGTGCACATATTTTAAGAGAGATATTTAGATATGTGTAACACACGGTGATCAAAATGGATCACCGTGTGGGAGAAAGTAGAGTTGTATGATCTAAAATAAACTAATTATAATATTAACCCTCCATCGAATGTCGACTACCCCGCAGAATTTCGCCTCCCTTGCCAAATATCATCACCAAAGACAAATGTAGTCCTCACGACAAATGGTGTTCCCACGACAAATGTTACCACACGACAAATGTTGCCCCTGACAACCAATGCCGAAGCCCACGACAAATGACATAGCCCACAACCAATGTCTCTGCTCATGACACATGTCGCCGCCCATGACCAATGTCGCCACCAACGACCAATGTTGTCGCATCCATCCAAAGTCGGTGACCCTGTTGAATGTTGCCTTCCCTGTATAATGTCGTCGCTCCTGTCGAATGTCGTTGCCCCCACCGAGTATCTCCTCGCCTGCTGGATTTCGCCGCTCATGACAAAGGTTGCTCCCACCACAAATTTCAAAGCTCATGACAAATGTCTCCACCCACCATCAATGTTGCCGCCCACAACCAATGTTGCTTCCCAAGACCAATGTCGTAGCCCCGCCGAATGTCGCCGCCCCCTTCGAATGTGAATGCCCGCGCCGAATGTCGACGCACGTGCCGATTGTCTCTCCAAAGACCAATTTGGCCACCCTCGACCAATGCCCCCAATCAATGTCGCCCCCCTCCCCCTCACGACCAATGTCGCTGCCCACGACCAATATCGCCGTCCAAGACCAATGTCACCTCCCATGACCAATGTTGCTTCCCGTTACCATTATCTCCTTCCCCGACCAATGTCGCCACCACCGACCCATGTTGGTGCCCCTGACCAATGTCGGCACCTCGACCAATGACGGCGCCCCAGCCAATGACGGCGCTCCCGACCAATGTCACCTCCCTCAACAAATGTCGCTTCCTCCGACCAATGTCGGTTCCCCCGACCAATGTCGCCGGCCTCGAACAATGTCTCCACCCCCGACCAAATGTCTCCTCCCCCGACCAAATTTGTCACCACGACCAATGTGTCGCTACGACCAATTTCGCCTCCACGATCGATGTCGCCGCCATGACCAATGTTGTCGCCCTCGACCAATGCAACCTTCCTCGACCAATGTCACCCCCCACGACAACTGTCACCCACACGACAAATGTCGCCCCCATGACAAATGTCTCCCCCACGACAATTGTTGCCCGCACGGGGTCCCCCGTGCACAATTGCTTGTATATATATATATATTTAAAAGTAATAGTATTCCTGAGTTCGAAATAACGACACGAATACTCCCCGGTAACAGCGCCAAAAACTTGATGGGGTTAAAACTCCAAAAATTATTTCGAGCACGCAGCACCCCGGGCGGTTTATTTAAGATGAGCGGATTTGGTTTTATTTAGGTAAACGGGGCACGTGGATTTATTATTTGGATATAAAACAGATGAGATCGAGTTTTAACGAAAGTAGGCAAGTGCACCTATCGTATGTAGTACAAGATATTCCAGTGTGGAATACCGAGGTCGTATTGTTCTCGGGGTCGGGTTGATTATTTCTACTCTTCCCTGATGGGGACTATTATTTTACCGATTTGTCAGGTTATTTGTAAATATATAAACAAAAAGGCAATAAAAATAAAAGCAATTAAAAGATGGAGCCGATCAAGAGGTTAGCACAACCGCATCGAATAAAATTTGAACTAAAATATACTTTTAATAAAAAGAGATCCTAAGTTTCAATTTAATTAAGGCGGAGACTTAGTCGTGGAGATTCCACTAAAATGAGCTCACCTATCTCAAGGATCGCTCACCTGAACATTAAGACTATTCGACCGGGCTCTCGCCCGATGAAGGATTCCTCTTAATGCCCGCATTACGCTAAGAACCCCGCAATTAGGTGGGGAACCCAATACGGTAGAGTTTGCGCGCCTCTTCTCTCGACGGTTAGTACAGAACTCCATTTACCAAGGGGCGATCGTTCCATACGCACGTCCTCTCGGCTAGCTAGCGTATGGACTATGAAAATAGATCCCACACATCGATTATGTGGTTCTACGCTTCGTAAACTAGAGACAAACCTTAAGTAATTTAATTAATTAGAAAAACAAGACCTTTAATTATTTAAAGCTATTTTATTTGTCCAATGCTCTTCGATACTGAGGGCTAAGAGTGGTTAGCCACTCTTCGGAATGGGGACGGCTTGCGGGAAAAAGCGAGAAAATGAAAGTAATAAAAGGAAAGCAGTAAAAGGAGAGCAGTAAAGGAAAGCTGTAAAGAAAGCAGTAAATGGCAAGTCCCGCTCAAACGAGTGGGCGGGAAATGAAAGCAAGTCCTACTCAAACGAGTAGGAGGAAGTAAATGCACCCACACACGCACTCTATGGAAATGAAAACACACACATGCACTCGACAAAAAGGAAAAACTCTCACAGACAAGTACTACTCAAATGAGTAGGCGGAAAATTAAAGCGAGTGCTACTCAAACGAGTAGGAGAAAATAAATGCACACACCCACGCACTCGATAGAAAGAAAAAACACACACTCACTCTGCAAAAATTAAAACGCACGCACACTACAAAAATTAAAACGCACACGCACAACAGAAATGAAAGACGCACACACACAATAGAAGTTAAAACACACGCACTCAATAGAACTGAAAGACTAACTCCTACACTCACAGACTCTACATGAATAAAAAGGCACACACACACACACACACACTCTACAGGAATGAAATAATGCGGTAAAATCTATCTCATACACACACGCACACGTACAAAAATGCGAAAAACTAAGTTACTGAAAAATTAAAACGAATGCATTTCTACCGCTAGAATGCGGTAGAAATGCATAAAAAGACGAAATAAAAATTAAAGGAGCAAAAAGTTTTGCAAAAAACGCAAAAATGAAAGTGCTCGAAAAATTAAAACAAATACATTTCTACCGCTAAAATGCGGTAGAAATGAATAAAATGATGTCAGAAAAAATAAACGGACAAAAGTATAAAACGAAAATCGAAGTGCTCAAAAAATTAAAATAACTATATATTCATTCCTATAACTCCGTAAAAATGATTCAAAAGTGAGAATAAAGTGAAAATAACGAGAAATTTTACGACCTAAATAATAAAATCTAAGTTAGTGAAAGATAAAAATCACTTTGAAAATGCTTTTACGGATCTATAGAAATGCATAAAAAGCTATAAAAATCCTAATTTTAACAAAACTATGTAAAAACAACTAAGTATAGAAACATAAAATCGAATCTCGTACATACACACACCCATTAAAAAGAACGAAAACAAAGTTAAAACAAAGTGAAAGCAAAATAAAAATAAGAATGCATAAGAGAATGGACACAAAGATGAAATCCAAATCCATAGAAAGTGAGAAAATCTACAATTTTATTAATTTAAAACGAAGATTACAAAGCAAAAATGAAAAGAAAGGAGAGGGGGAGAAATTCCCTTACAAAGCATTTGGAATCATCTAAGCAGCCAACCCTTATACAAAATGGATCCAAAAAAAGGGAACAGGGGTTCAGCCTGCAGCTGGGTATTTATAGGAAAAATTTACAAAGTACACGCCCTCTGATACGGGCGTGTCGGAGGGCGTGTCACTACTGTACAAGATTTGATCCGACGATTTGACGGGTTCTTTGACTTCGGGGTAGTCCACGTGGCAGTCACGCCCGTGTCTCTACCGACATGGGCGTGCCGGAGGGCGTGTCGGGAATTTGGAACTGGGGATGTGCCGGCGCGTCTTGTCGGCCAGGTGGAGATGTCACGCCCGTGTCGCATCTTGACACGGGCGTGTCGGGTCGGTCGATGATCTTCAAGCGCAATTTCGTAGAGCTGGAATGACACGGGTCTCAGTCACGGTCGTGTCACATGTGACACGGGCGTGTCTGGGGTCGTGTTCATCAATTTCTTCAAAAAAACGGCTAATTTCACAGGAATCAAGTATCATGCATAGGTCACGGGCGTGACCCAAACTACACGGGCGTGTACTTGCAAATTTTGGCAATTTCCTGAAAAATGTAGGAAACAAAAATAAAGAATGTTAGAACAATTTTTACAAAAAAGAAACATTTTATTAAAGAAATTTAACTAAATATAAGAAAATAAATGAAGATGACTTAATTAATGTACATAAAAATACGTATATTTACAACTCATCATTGACGAATTCTGTCCAAGCCTAACTTAGAGTTTTTCCCTCTTTTATGTCCTTACTTTCTATATTATTTAGCATTGATTTCTCTGAGTAATTAATGCACATATTCTCTTAAATATAGCCATTATTGGCAGCATTGATTATGATCTTCATCAGGGATTAATTACTTACTTAATTAATTGAGACAGTTGAGAAACTTATTAAAGTAAATATTCTCCAGCCGATTTTCATTCTCTAGGCAATTAGCAATCAATGCAAGGAATTCAAAATTCAAAGTAGAATTTCGACAGAGAATATATAAAAGAGATTTTCTCTTTCAGACGGTAGAACACAGCATAGAAGTAGAGCAAAATACAGAGCCAGAGAATATACAGAAAGATATTCAAAAGTACGTTGTGAAAGAAAACAACCTATTTTCTCCTTGATCTTACTGAAGAAGAAGAAGAAGAACAATCACAAATCAAAAGTCTTCTTCAACTTCAACTTCAGGAGCTTTCAACGACAACAAATTCAGATCAGTCAGAAGTTCCTGGAATACCTCAAGTCATGCTGAAGACCTACACCCTGAGCAAGCCTCCAAGTGATTTCTGAAGGAGCTCTTGACAACAGCAAATTAACTAGTCTTCTTTGTTGATTAGAGAAAGAGAATACACCATCAAATCTCTCCCCCCTCCTGTATAAAGGGTTTATTAACTCCCTTCAAAAGTTTATGTTTGTTTTTTGGGCACCTGATCAAAAGCTCAAAGGGTTGTGAGATCTCCCTGAAAATAGATTTTGTGGTGTCAGTCACCAGATCAAAAACCTGCTAGTGGATTCCTACCAGGGTGGTAGAAGAGTGGATGTACCCAGGTTGGGGAACCACTATAAATTTCTTGTGTTGTCTGGTTGCCCTTTATCCTGTTGTTCTTGTCGTGGCTGTGATAGGCTAGTTGTGCTGTGATATATTGATGTGTTGTGTTAGAGTAAATTAACTTAGACTATTTTTTCTTTCTGTTATTATTGGTATCACATACTTTTTACTATGATAAAAATCTAAAACAGCCAAAAAGTTTTATTACTCTATTCACCCCCCCCCCCCTCTAGAGTAAATCAGATCAAACCTCTATCTTTCAATTGGTATCAGAGCAGGTTCCTTTAGTTGTACAAGCTAACACTTGAACCAAAAGATCTTTGTTAGATCTGTCCCTTAAGTTTTCTTTTTATTTCACAGCATGGCACAGAACAAAGATTATGCAAGCACCAGACCTCCAGTCTACAACTTGATTAAATTTGCAATCTGGAAGGGAAGAATCATGCTGTATATGAATTCTATTGATGAGCACATATATTATTCTATTTTGATAGGTACTCCTCAACCTACAGTTACTGCATCTACCTCTACTTCAAGCACTCATCTTGTTCCACCACCTGAGTGGATAGATACTCTGAAAAAGGCAAAGATAGCAGATGCAAAGTCCATGAATATACTGGCCCAAACTATGACAGATGATATCTTCCAAAAAGTGGCTGAATGCACATCTGCCAAAGCAATCTGGGACTCTCTCAACCAGATGGTTGCTGGATCAGCAGATGAGAGAAATGACAGGAGATCAACTCTCATCTCCCAGTATGAGAACTTCAAGAAGGATGAATCTGAATCTGTTACTAGCATGTACAACAGATTAAGTTCAATTATCAGTGAGCTAAAAACCCTGGATATGGATATCACTCTCACTAAAGTGAACGACAAAAACTTAATGTGCTTCCCTAACACTTGAGATTCCAAGATATAGCCAATTAAGGAGGCTAGAAGCTTGAATGAGATTTCCACTGAATCTCTTCTTGGAAAGCTTAAATCATAGTATTAACTGATCAAGTTAAGAGAAGCTGCAGAGCAGAAGACTCCTCCAGCAAGAAAAGAACAAAGCATAGCTTTTAAACCTTCAGAAGGAACAGAAGCCCCAACTGCCAATGACGAACTTCTGAGTCTCTTAGCCAATAGATTCTACAAAATGGCAAGAAAGGACTTCAGAAGAAAGTATTCTAGGCAGGATGACAAACCCAGGTATGACAAGACACCCACTAAAGAAATTGTTTGCTTTGGGTGCAGGAAACTAGGACACTTCATTTCAGAGGGTCCAAAAAAATAAAAGAAGGAAAGAAGAAGAGAAACGGACTCCAAGAAGCATCACTACAACAAGCCTTCCTCCAGCAAGCACAAGAGAGAAGAGAAGGGCTTTGTGCCTGAGACCTGGAGTGATACTGAAGATGAATCCTCATCTTCTAGCTCTAGTGAGGAGGAAGAAGAAGCAAAGGCAAGGGAAGTTTGCCTCATGGCTATCAATGCCTCTTGCAACCCATCTGATGCTGAGGAACAAGTAGAAGAGTCTGACAATGAAAAAAATCTGAATCAAAGGCAGATCAGGTATTGTCTTCCTTTGATTATAATTCAGATAGTTTTAAGACTGAATTTAAATCTTTGTGTATTGACTTGATTAACTCTAAAAAAGAAATAAAAGCTCTTAGAGAAAAATTATTTGAACAAGATAACATGTTTTCTGAAAACATTAAACTAAAGGATGAATTAACTTTAGCAAATGAACAAATAATATCACTAAAGACTGAATTGGCTGATGCAAGGCAACTAGAAGAATCCCTAAATGGGAGAAGCATCAAGTTGATGGACATCACAAGCACAGTGAATGTCAGGCTAAATGGCAAGCTGGGCTTAGGTGCTTCATCAAGCCAACCCCCGCTAATTCAGAAGATTATACTAACAACTCCAATTAAATCTATCTTAGAAAAAGGAAAAGAGAAGATAGATAATGATTAAAATGTTAAACAAACTGAATTAAAAAAATGAATAAGAAAAAGGAAAAGAATAAGAAAAATCCCAATTATAACAATGTTCAACAGATTTCATCGAACTCAGATTGACGAAATGTGTATAGTTCGTCGAACTCAAGTCGACGAACTCCTAACGCAGATTTCAACTATAATTATTCGTTGAAGTACGATCGACGAAACCAGTATTGTTCATCGACCCAAGATCGACTATTTTGGGGCCCAGAAAATGAATATTCTCATTCTCTAAGTGGAGTTCGACGAACTCATCACCATTCGTCAAACTCAGATCGACGAACTTACTTAAATTTGTAAAACCCAGTTCAAGTTAACAGAAATTTGAACTTTTATAAAACTTATAATCAACCAAGATCTCCATAAACCAATTCAATCAATGGATTATACCACCTAGAAGATATCATCACTTAGGTTATAAATGCCAACTTGAATACTCTTACATTTCCAATTTTAGTTATGTAAGGAAAGAAGGACCCATGGTAACCTGGTTCAAGAATAGCTAATCTGTTTCCTTGCGGGTGAAAGACTATCCCACCACACAACAACAATGGTATCTGGATAGTGGCTGTTCTAAACACATGACTGGAAACAAGGACAATCTAATTAACTTCAAATCAAAGATAGGACCCAAAGTAATATTTGGGGACTCCAATTGTGGCCAGGCTGAATTCTATAAAAAGGTCAAGATTGGAACTGTCACCTTCAGGAATATAGCTTATGTAAGTGGACTAAAGCACAACCTCATCTCCATAAGTCAGTTATGTGATGAAAGGTTTTAGGTAACATTTAATAAAATTTCCTATATTTTTACTTCTTTAGATAACCATGTAGTATTGACTGCCACTAGAGTAGAAAACATTTACATAGTTAATTTCTAGTCAGCTAAATCTGAAATATGTTTATTTAATCAAACTAGTAATAACAATAACCTTTGGCATAGGAGATTTGGACATGTTAATTTAAAAAATATTGCTAAATTATGTAGGGACAACCTTGTTAGATGTAACATCCGTCAGACAACTAGACCCCCTAGGAGTGGTTTTGTCATGACTAGGTCATAACAGAACCCTAGGAAGCCCAAGAAGGCCAAGTGAACCTAGGACTGTAGGTGAGATCACTATGGTCTGCAAATATTAGGTCCCTAAACCCTAGTTTAAGATAACCATGAGGCTTCACCATGACTCTAAGATCCCATCATGATCTCACCAATCCGTAAGGAGGTCCATTAGAGCCCTAAGAGTCCATTGGAGTCGACCCAGGGTGGCCAAGTTTATCTAGAACTACCCTAGGCCTAAATTGAGCAAGGTGCCTGAAAGATATGGTACCTAAACACCTAGAGGGGGGGGGGGTGAATAGGTGACCTAATCCTTTTCTAACTTTTGTTTGGCAGTCAACAGTTTATAACACAGATTTCTGAATAAGTTATCACAGCACACAGCAATTCTCAACACAGTACAATCACAGCACAGAATACACAAGATTTTATAGTGGTTCCCCAATCTTTGGGTACATCCACTTTCCCCCTTCGCCTATCTAGCAGTGTACTAGATTCGGCCAAACTTCTCCACTAGCTCAGAACCCAACAAGGTTCCTACCTCAGGCCCAAAGCCTTACACTCAGCCAAAAGGCCTACACTCAGCCACCCAGGCCTACACTCAGCCAATCAAGGCCTACACTCAGAGTTCTTCAACTCCTACACTCAGGCACCAAGCCCTACCCTCAGCCTTTATAAAATAGGCTTACAATCACTCAGATCCTATGGATCTTACAAGTTTAAAATAGAAATTACAAATGCTAACTCTACAACTCAGAAAGGATGAGAGGAGTTGAGAGTTTCTTGAAGAGTTCTTGGAAGAACTCAGCTTGATCCAAACTGACTTAGCTTTCTTCAAAGCTTCTTGAGTAGAACTGAATTAGTCTGAATCTTCTGCAGTTGATCCTTGATCTCTGCTTCTTGAAATCCAGATGACTCTGAATTGTTCTTCTCAGCCTTAGTTCCAAAGACTGAATCCTTGGTTGGAGCTCTCTCTCTCCAACTACTTAGATCTGCAGTTGGACTGCCTGATCTTCTTGTGTTGATCCTCTATGTATCACTTCTTGATTTAATCTGATCAACCCCTTCAGTTATTCTCACAACATGTAATGATAATGAACAACCTTCTATATATTTTTCTGTAAACTATGGGTGCCTATTTATAGGCTTCCTTCATGGTAACCGGCTGATCCGGTTTATAACAGACTTTTGACTTCTCTGACAGTTGCTGTAGACCGGCTGGATCGGCAGCTGTCATGTCAACCAGTCACTTCTTGAAATTCCTCTAACTGTCAGTTAGTGTCGAGACTTTCTGTTCTTAAGTGTCGACACTTATAGACCAAGTGTCGACACATGTTGTGTAAGTGTCGACACAAGTCTACAAGGTGTCGACACAATTCCTTGTATGTCTCGACACAGTTTCTTCTGCATGTGTCGACACTGAAATTGAGTGTCGACACAAGTACTTGTACTTCATTCTTTATCTGTATTCTTCTAAGTGTCGACACATCTCCTTTGTGTCGACACATCTTCATGTGTTGAAACTGTCAAGTGTCGACACTGATTCTTGGTGTCGACACAAGTCTTCATTCTTGATTCTTCAGCTGAGTGTCGACACATTCCCTTAGTGTCGACACTTATACTTAGAATATTTTACAACTTTTCTGTTCTTTGCTAAGTGTCGACACAGCTCCTTGTGTCGACACTTTCTTCAAGTGTAGAGTCTTCAACTAAGTGTCGACACATTGTGCTGAGTGTCGACACTTTCTTCAAGTGTTGACTCTTCTGATTGTGTGTCGACACATTGTGCTGAGTGTCGACACATTCTTCAAATACTGAGTCTTTAGCTAAGTGTCGACACATTGTGTTGAGTGTCGACACTTACTTCCAGTGCTGAGTCTTCTGCATAGTGTCGACACACTGTGTTGAGTGTCGACACTTGTACTTAGAATCTGTAGACTTTTGCTGAGTGTCGACACTCACTTCAAGTGTCGACACTTTCTGATGTAGACACAGCTCTTCTGGGTGTCGACACTTCTGCTAAGTGTCGACACAGCTTTTCTGCATTCTTCTACACTGAGTGTCGACACAGCTCCAAGTGTCGACACTTTCTGACTGGTGTCGACTCTTCTTCCCAGGTGTCGACACAATGACTCCAAGTGTCGACACTGCATGTCTGGGTGTCGACACAAGCTTTCTCAAGTGTCGACACTTTGCCTCTGGGTGTCGACACATGGACTTAGAAATTTTCAGCTTCAGTCCAGTGTATACCTAACCTGCACAAGTAACTCAAACAAACATCAAATACATTCTGATGTATATCATTGAGTTAGGTGAGGCTTCTTCAAATCAGGTACATTTGACCAATGTACCCAACAATCTCCCCCTATTTGGAGAAGTCATAACCCTTAGTCAATGATATACACCACTCATAATTAAAAATTACAAAATGATGTAAAACATATAAATGACAACAGGGTAAACTTGAACATGTAGTAAAGCACACATGTATACTTATTAAACATTGCAGAACAATTAAGAAACACACATATTTCAGAACATTCATACTATATTTATCATATACTGTTCCAATAATGTTTCTTATACATTTTCAATGAAGTATTACAATGTTTATCATTTAACAAATTACAACAAGCATCAAGTTAATTCCTAATCTAGTGCTGATCAGGTTCTTTGATAACAATCCCTTTTCCAGCTTTAACTTGAGCTTTCACAGCAGCAGCAGCAGCAGGCTCAGCTTCAGCAGTCTTCTTCCCTTTAGATCTTTCTTCTTCTGTTCTTCAGCCTTGATCTTTTGCCTTTCAAAATAATGATAAGGCTTAGGAAAGTACTTGCTAGGCTCCACAGCTGTGGGAGGTAGCTTTCCTAACTTGGCCTTCCTTCTATGTTGGACAATGGCTTCTTGCCTACTTTCATGCTTTCTCCATTCAGCCTCTGAGAACCACTTGTTCCTCTCATGGGCATTGTCCTTGGCTGCTTTCCAGGCTGTAAGAATTATGTTCCTAGAAGTAGGGCTCCATTGTTCAAAATCTGGCTTTTGCTCAGCAATTTCCCTAAACTTCTTCTTTGACAGCCTAGTTTCTTCTTCCTTGTCCAAAGCCTCTTGCATTGCAGCTGTGATAGGTTGAACAACCTTTTCCAAAATAACATTTGGCTTGCCAGCAAGTGGACTATACATAGTGCTTATATCTGCATGAATCATTTCAAAGTCTGGAGGTGGATAGATTACATCAGCCACTGCTTGTTGCTCACCTCCAAGATATGTTCCTTGAATACCAGATTCAGCCACTTCATTGTCATCACACAGGGGAGGATATCCAAGTGTAGCCCTGATAGAATTTGAAATCCATTTTGCATGCTCAGAACTGGCCTTGACTAACACTCTCTCCCCCTTTATGACTTCTTGAGCCATATGATCCCTTACATCATCTTTCTGAAATCTGATTTGGCTATCCAAATATCTTATGCCCTCTTTAAAGAAAGGTCTAAGCTTTGTAAGCTGTTCTGATATGACCTTCTGGGAATCTTGTATGGCATTCTTTACAGCAGCAATCTCTGCTTGAAATAACTTATCAAAATCAGCTTTGGCAGCAGCAGAGGAAGTTGAAGGTTCATCTGACTTATTCTTGATTTCAGTGACTATTGCATTGTGAGATGCAGTCAAGTTATCATTCATCCTCAACTGATTCTCCAGCACATAGCCTTGTTTGACTGCTATATCATCCACTTTCTCTTTAATAGTTTCTTGATGTTTAGCCAGATATACCACAGCATGAGCCCCCTTTGTAAAACAATCAGTCATCTCCTTTTTATTAAGGTTCATTTCAAACCTTATGGACTTGATTTCCTGGCCCAGATCAGATTGTAGAGCTTTGTGTCCTTCATCACATATGTTTCCAAAGCCTTTCTTTGTTCATCCATCTTGATTTGCAAGGCAAGCAATAGAGCACTGTAATCAGTGGATGGTGATTGTTGAACTAAGGAATGTTGAGCAACTGTTTGTAGAGCCTTCTTATAGCTCTGGCTCCTTCTCTTAAATACAAAGAACTTCTTTTTCTGAGCTTGCTCAGCTTCATCATCTTCAGATTCAGATGTACTTGCTATATCCACCCTATCCTTAGGGCTGGATGGTTTTTCAGTATGCACATCTTGTGCCTTCTCAGTATCTAGCCTGATAGGCTCTTCTTGAATATCCAAAGTCTCCCCCTCAGCAACAGCATCCTTCACTGCATCAGCAGCAGTCTTTTCCATATCAAAATCTTCTTGATCTAAGTTCAAAAAGAGATCTTCCATTGTATATTCTGCTGGAGACTGTGCAGGAGATGTACTTGGTTCTTCTAACCACTGTATCAGGTATCACAACAGATGTGTCTGGAAGAACAACATCTGGTTCTTGGTTTGCTGGCTGAGTTGGCTGATGGACATCAGACAATTCAGAATCTATTACAGAAAAATCTAATGTATTAAGGTCAGTAAGTACCTCTTGAATGAGGAGGGTGGCTTGTTCACTCTCCAGTGTAGATGGTTGTGCTACACCTGGAAGCTCCCCCTGAATGTCAGCTGCCTCCTGAGGAGCAGGTGTCTTCTCTGCAGTCACATCTACTGGACTTTCAGGAGTGAAGACCACATGTTCTTCACTGCCTGAGCTGCTTGAGGACTCTTGAGGCACAGCAGCAGTCTTCCTCTTTTTCCTGGGAGGAGAGTCTCTCTTAGAAGCTTGTTTCTCAGGGGTGGCCAAGTCCTTTGACACCAGCACCCTTTCCCATCTAGAGAATATTCTGGAGTCCATTCTCCTCATATGATTGATCTTAGATCCTGCAGCAGAGCTCATTACCTCTGGAATTGATCCAGCCAGGTAGAGACTTATTATCCTGCCCAGATTGGGCTTCTTCAGGCTTTCTTTTACTTTCTCATAAACCACCATTGACCAATCTGTCTTCAGAGTGAAGATGATTCTGGTCATGATTTCAAACATGGAGGCAGACACCCTGTCATGCCCTCCTGGTTTGCTCAGGATTACCTTGCCCACTACTTCAGACAAGAACTTGCCTTGATTGTTCATCCCCTTCCTGTTGAAGACTGATCCCACCTTCATCTTTGGATCCAGGCCACACCAAGTAAGAGCTTCCCTGGTCTTGGAAGCAGTTACCTCCTCTTCTTCTTGAATCTTAGGTAGCTGAAGTACCTTTCTTAAAGACTTGGGGGATAGTTTGACTTTGGTGCCATGCACCCTGGACTTAATCCTGAAGCCTGAGTCATCTATGGACGCGCCAGAAAGGAATTCAATGACTTCCTTCTTCCAGATTTTCGTTGGTTCTGAAACCAAGAACTCCAATCCTGAATTGGCAATTAGGGTTATCACTGATTTGAATTCCTGATCACTGTCGTCGAATGCGCCTCGCACGAGCTCATAGCCCTCGTTGACGTTCTCTTCCAGCTTGGGAGCCATTAGGGTTTGAAGATTTAGTCTTGAGATGAGAGAAATGTCGACACAAGAGTTTAGGTCTCGAAACTTTGAAAGCGTGTCGACAAACACAAACAGAACCCTATTTATACCTTTCTTGTTTGAAGACGAACAGGCGGGATGAATTTCTAATGATGTGTCGACACTGTCAATAAGTGTCGACACTGACTTATAATGTCTCGACACTCATGTGTCGACACAAAATTTAGTCAACAGATTTTATGTGTCGACACTTGGTTAAGTGTCGACACCACTATACTCGACATGTGTCGAGACTTTACTTAGAAAAATTCTGAGTAAAACTTAAGTGTCGACACATTATTGGATGTGTCGACACCTACTCGACATGTGTCGACACTAACATTCTGAAGTGTCGACACTAACTTCCTAGATGTGTCGACACCATTTTCCTGAAGTGTCGACACTTACTATTCTGTGTCGACATAGACTTGTCTATGTGTCGACACCTTTTTACTTAGCCAATTTTTGTTCTGTATACTTAGTCTAAGTTTATCATACCTAGTTCAATTTTGAACCTATTAAACTTAGCTTCTTCTAAGGGCTTAGTAAACATATCAGCTATCTGATTATCTGTTTTAACATATTCAAGTGCAATATCATTTCTTTCTACATGCTCCCTAAGAAAGTGATATTTAATCTCAATATGTTTAGTTCTACTATGTGATACAGGATTATTAGCTATGGAAATAGCACTAGTAGAATCACAATAAAGTGGAGTTCTACTTACCTGACATCCATAGTCTTCTAGCTGATGTTGAATCCACAGAAGTTGAGCACAGCAACTTCCTGCAGCTACATATTCTGACTCAGCTGTGGAGATGGCCACACTGGTTTGCTTCTTACTACTCCATGAAATGAGTCTTCCACCTAGGAATTGACAGGATCCAGTAGTGCTCTTTCTATCTTCTTTGCATCCTGCAAAGTCTGCATCTGAATAACCTGTTAGATCAAAATCTCCATTCCTAGGGTACCAGAGGCCTAGATAAGGTGTGCCCTTTAGATATCTCAAGATTCTCTTGACTGCAGTCAAGTGAGACTCTTTAGGGCAGGCTTGATACCTGGCACAAACACATGTAGCATACATAATGTCAGGTCTACTTGCAGTCAAGTAAAGTAGGGAGCCAACTATCCCTCTATACAAGGTTTCATCCACAGGTTTCCCTGCATCATCCTTGCTTAGAGACATACTTGACCCCATAGGAGTCTTCATGGTACTGGAGGAATCCATACCATATTTCCTTATGAGTTCTAGGGTGAACTTAGACTGACATATGGATAATCCACTTTCAGTCTGTTTAACTTGGAGACCCAAGAAAAACTTCAGCTCTCCCATACTACTCATTTCAAATTGACTCTGCATAAGCTTTGCAAACTTTTTGCAAAGGCTACTTTCAGTAGACCCAAATATAATGTCATCTACATATATTTGGACAAGTATTACTTTGCCTCTAGATTCCCTAAGGAATAGAGTCTTATCTATTTTCCCCCTTGTGAACTTGTTCTCAATGAGGAAACTAGATAGGGTTTCATACCAAGCTCTAGGAGCTTGCTTTAACCCATACAATGCTTTCCTAAGTCTATAGACATAATGTGGAAGAGTAGGATCAACAAAACCTGAAGGCTGCTCCACATATACTTCTTCTTTTAAATTACCATTAAGGAATGCTGACTTCACATCCATTTGGTATACTTTGAATCCTTGGTAGGTTGCATAGGCCAAGAACATCCTGATGGCTTCCAGTCTGGCTACTGGAGCAAAGGTTTGATCAAAATCAATACCTTCTTCTTGCCTATATCCTTTTGCAACCAATCTTGCCTTATTTTTAATGATGACTCCTTGTTCATCTAACTTGTTTCTGTAGATCCATTTTGTTCCTATCACATTGTGATCTTTAGGCTTAGGAACTAAGTCCCAAACCTTGCACCTCTTGAACTGGTTTAGCTCTTCTTGCATAGCTTCAGTCCACTGTGGATCTTGTATTGCTTCTTCAAATTTCTTTGGTTCTATTTGAGACAGAAAACTTGAATATACTGCTGCATTCTGATTTCTGCTCCTTGTCTGAACACCTTGTCTTGGATCTCCAATGATCAGCTCCACTGGATGATCTCTTAGATGCCTGTTGGCTGGAGGCATCCTTACTTCTGGTTGTACTTCTTCAGCATCTTCATTATGCTGAGTTCCTTGTACTTCTTCAGCTTCTGGTACATGTAGTTCTCCCCCTGGACATGAGCCATCTTCTTCTTCTTGCTGTCTTGCAGCAGGTACATCTTCCATGGTTAGCTTGTCCATCTTCTTAGAAAGACCTGAGGGGCTGCACACACTACTAGACAACTCATTGTTAATTAGTTGTGACTCATCAAAAACTACATGCACAGACTCCTCTACAACTTGTGTAGTCAAGTTGTAGACTCTATAAGACTTACTATTACTGCTGTACCCAACAAACACTCCCTCTTGGGATTTGGCAGCAAACTTAGTTAAGTAAGTCTTCCCATTGTTAAGTATGAAGCATTTACAACCAAAAATCCTGAAATAGGATAGATTTGGTTTCCTGCCTTTCACTACTTCATAAGGGGTCTTGTTTAACCTTTTAGTGATGGTAGCCCTATTTATCACATGGCATGCAGTGTTTACTGCTTCAGCCCAGAAATATTCTGGCAGTGATGAATCACTTAATAGAGTTCTACCAGCCTCTATCAAGGTTCTATTTTTCCTTTCAGCAATGCCATTTTGCTGAGGTGTTCTAGGTGAAGAGAATTCTTGAAATATCCCATAGTCTTCACATAATTTTGTCATGCTTTCAGATTGAAACTCTGTACCATGGTCACTTCTAATTTTGACCACTGTACAGTTTAATTCATTCTGAATTTGCTTAACAAAACTGTGGAAGACACTAGGTGTTTCAGATTTCTGCTTTAAGAAGAACACCCAGGAAAACCTTGAGTAGTCATCAACAACTACAAAGGTGTAGACCTTCCTACCTAAGCTGTGAACTGGCATTGGACCAAATAGATCCATATGCAAGAGGTATAAACACCTCACAGCATCCTTGTTGTCAATGCTTCTAAAGGTGGATTTAGTCTGCTTGCCCTTTTGACAAGCTGAGCAAATGCCATCTTTGACACACTTTACTTGAGGACCATTCCTCACTAACTCTTTACTAAAGAGTTTGCCAATAGTCTTGTAATTAAGATGAGCAAGCCTCTTGTGCCACTTGACACATTGAGAGACTGTCTCATCAGCTACAAGACAAACTGGAGAACTATTGTTCTCAACCATAATGTCTAAACAATAGACATTTCTCTTCCTATAACCTGTCAAAATGATCTTTTGATCACTTGACCTCTTGATATGACAACCATTTTTAACAAATGAGATGTCATACCCTACATCACTTAATTGACTTATACTAATGAGGTTATGTTTCAAACCTTTAACATAAGCCACTTGAGTAATGGTAACAAGGTTAGAAGAAATGTTACCAAACCCTTTGATGATTCCTTTTTCAGAACCACCAAAGGTCACCTTTGGACCATTTTTGATAGGGATGTAGTCCTTCAGTAGTCCCCTAGTTCCAGTCATGTGTCTGGAACATCCACTATCCAAGTACCATGTAGGGGTATGGCCACTTGGATTCTCCTGCAAAACAAATTAATGAACCTTAGAACCCAAAGTAAGCTTGGGTCCTTGGTGATTGTTAGTTTGCAAATTGACATAGCTACCTGCTGTCTTTCCAACAGGTAACTTGCTACTCAACTTGGCACTGGCATTGTGCCAACAATCCAAAGCAAAGTGGCCAACCTTGCCACAGCACCAACATTCAAATTTGTTGTACCTTTGCTTAGGTTCTGACTTAGCTGTCTTAACTACAGCAGTCTTGTTGAATGTTGGGGCTTTGCCCTTGGACTTGGACTGATCCTGAACAGTCCTAGCTGGAATAACAAAACCCAGTCCAGTCTTTCCTTTATGATGAACAAAATCATCAATCAAGGGTAGCACTGATTTAGGTTTTGAATACCTAGCTGCTAGCTCTTTCTCCTTCTGAAGATTAATCTCCAGTTTCTTAATTTGATCATTCTTAAATGCAATAGTACCCATCTGAATCACAGTAATGTGTTTCAGTCTGGCCACTTCATTCAGTTTTTGATCATAATTCTTCTCATAATCTATTGCAACTGCCTTGAGATCAGCAATTTCCTTGGCCAAATTTTTGGCTAGGGTCTTGCTTTTCTTATAGGCTTGCAATAGTACTTGATATTCATCTAGGAGTTGATGAATATCTCCCTCAGACTCAGATATATTCTCATCACTTGATGAAGAATAATCTGACTCTGAACTAGAACTGGAACCAGAACTTTGAGTTAGACCTTGTACCTGACTGGGTCCTGGCTGCTCCAGGTTTTTGGTACTTTCAGTCAAAGCCATCAGTCCTTGGCTTTGACAGTCTTCTTGCTCATAGATAGATTCCATGATCTGCATAAACTCTTCTTCTTCCTCAGCAAATAGCCCAATATAGGCTTCAGCATCTGTCTCAGTGTCTGAAGAAGACATATCTGAAAGAGTCTTCTCATTCTTTGCAACAAAGGACTTTTCCTTCTTTCCTTTGAAGTGAGTTTTCTTTTTGTCACTGGATTCCTTCCTTCTTTCAGGGCAGTCTGCAATAACATGGCCCTGTCTATTGCAGCAGTAACAAATTATCTTGGATCCAGTTGCCTTACTAGTCTTTGTCCTTTTCTTGTCCTTCTTTGAAGGCTTCTTTTCCTGATACTGAACCTCTTTCCCTTTGGAAGATGAAGGTCTAGACCTCCACTGTTTCTTCTTAAGGAACTTCTGAAAATGTCTGGTGAATGCAGCAAAGTCTTCATCACTTTCACTGCTTGTAGATTTTGTACTTTCTGACTCTTCAGATTCTGATTCAACTACCTCAGGAGGAGGAGTTGATGACTTGGTCCTGCTCTTTCTGGGTACATCTGACTTAAAGGCAACAGTCTTTTCTCTGTATTCAGTCCTTGTTGACTTTTCTTCTTCTTTTCTCACTGACAATTGCATCTCATAAGATAACAACTTGCCAAAAAGTGTGGGAGGAGGAATTTCTCCCAACTTTGCCATTTCTCTGATGGCACAGATCTTGGTGTCCCAGTCTTTGGTGAGGGACCTTAAGAATTTATCATTCAACTCATAGTTTGTGAACTCTCTTCCATATGACATGAGTTCATTTACAATTCTATAAAATTTCTTGTAGCATTCAGTGATGCTATCCCCTCTTCCTTGCCTAAAACTCTCATATTCTTGATTAAGCAAGGACTTCCTATCTTGCCTTACTTCTTCAGAACCTTCCATGTAGACAATGAGGGTATCCCACATTTCTTTTGCAGTTTTACAGTGAATAAGGTTCTGGAAGGTGGCATCATCAATTGCACTAACTATTATATTCTGTGCTCTTTTGTCCATGGTTGCTAGGACAATCTCATCCTTGGTCATTTCAGAGAAATCCTTTGGAGTCCTCTGATTTGCATCCAATACTGAAATCTTCATGGGCACATATGACCCTTCTTTGACTGTGATGTATATCCTAGGGTCAGAGGCTTCCATAAAAAGCCTAACCCTCTCTTTCCAGATCCCAAAATCTCTTTTCTGCATATAGGTAGTTTCATTGAACCCAACTCCTTATGATTCTCTGAAGACCCCATGTTTCTTGATTTTCTTGAAACTGTGTTCAGACTCAATCTTTATCTGCCAAACTGGATCTCCTCAGACAGTTAGTCCTGATTTTGAGGAACCTGGCTTTGATACCACTTGAAAGATATGGTACCTAAACACCTAGAGGGGGGGGGGGGTGAATAGGTGACCTAATCCTTTTCTAACTTTTGTTTGGCAGTCAACAGTTTATAACACAGATTTCTGAATAAGTTATCACAGCACACAGCAATTCTCAACACAGTACAATCACAGCACAGAATACACAAGATTTTATAGTGGTTCCCCAATCTTTGGGTACATCCACTTTCCCCCTTCGCCTATCTAGCAGTGTACTAGATTCGGCCAAACTTCTCCACTAGCTCAGAACCCAACAAGGTTCCTACCTCAGGCCCAAAGCCTTACACTCAGCCAAAAGGCCTACACTCAGCCACCCAGGCCTACACTCAGCCAATCAAGGCCTACACTCAGAGTTCTTCAACTCCTACACTCAGGCACCAAGCCCTACCCTCAGCCTTTATAAAATAGGCTTACAATCACTCAGATCCTATGGATCTTACAAGTTTAAAATAGAAATTACAAATGCTAACTCTACAACTCAGAAAGGATGAGAGGAGTTGAGAGTTTCTTGAAGAGTTCTTGGAAGAACTCAGCTTGATCCAAACTGACTTAGCTTTCTTCAAAGCTTCTTGAGTAGAACTGAATTAGTCTGAATCTTCTGCAGTTGATCCTTGATCTCTGCTTCTTGAAACCCAGATGACTCTGAATTGTTCTTCTCAGCCTTAGTTCCAAAGACTGAATCCTTGGTTGGAGCTCTCTCTCTCCAACTACTTAGATCTGCAGTTGGACTGCCTGATCTTCTTGTGTTGATCCTCTATGTATCACTTCTTGATTTAATCTGATCAACCCCTTCAGTTATTCTCACAACATGTAATGATAATGAACAACCTTCTATATATTTTTCTGTAAACTATGGGTGCCTATTTATAGGCTTCCTTCATGGTAACCGGCTGATCCGGTTTATAACAGACTTCTGACTTCTCTGACAGTTGATGTAGACCGGCTGGATCGGCAGCTGTCTTGTCAACCAGTCACTTCTTGAAATTCCTCTAACTGTCAGTTAGTGTCGAGACTTTCTGTTCTTAAGTGTCGACACTTATAGACCAAGTGTCGACACATGTTGTGTAAGTGTCGACACAAGTCTACAAGGTGTCGACACAATTCCTTGTATGTCTCGACACAGTTTCTTCTGCATGTGTCGACACTGAAATTGAGTGTCGACACAAGTACTTATACTTCATTCTTTATCTGTATTCTTCTAAGTGTCGACACATCTCCTTTGTGTCGACACATCTTCATGTGTTGAAACTGTCAAGTGTCGACACTGATTCTTGGTGTCGACACAAGTCTTCATTCTTGATTCTTCAGCTGAGTGTCGACACATTCCCTTAGTGTCGACACTTATACTTAGAATATTTTACAACTTTTCTGTTCTTTGCTAAGTGTCGACACAGCTCCTTGTGTCGACACTTTCTTCAAGTGTAGAGTCTTCAACTAAGTGTCGACACTTTGTGCTGAGTGTCGACACTTTCTTCAAGTGTTGACTCTTCTGATTGTGTGTCGACACATTGTGCTGAGTGTCGACACATTCTACAAATACTGAGTCTTTAGCTAAGTGTCGACACATTGTGTTGAGTGTCGACACTTACTTCCAGTGCTGAGTCTTCTGCATAGTGTCGACACACTGTGTTGAGTGTCGACACTTGTACTTAGAATCTGTAGACTTTTGCTGAGTGTCGACACTCACTTCAAGTGTCGACACTTTCTGATGTAGACACAGCTCTTCTGGGTGTCGACACTTCTGCTAAGTGTCGACACAGCTTTTCTGAATTCTTCTACACTGAGTGTCGACACAGCTCCAAGTGTCGACACTTTCTGACTAGTGTCAACTCTTCTTCCCAGGTGTCGACACAATGACTCCAAGTGTCGACACTGCATGTCTGGGTGTCGACACAAGCTTTCTCAAGTGTCGACACTTTGCCTCTGGGTGTCGACACATGGACTTAGAAATTTTCAGCTTCAGTCCAGTGTATACCTATCCTGCACAAGTAACTCAAACAAACATCAAATACATTCTGATGTATATCATTGAGTTAGGTGAGGCTTCTTCAAATCAGGTACATTTGACCAATGTACCCAACAGTGCCCTAACTAAAGGCAGTGTGGCCCTATTAAGCCCAGCCAACCCTACCATGATCTTCCTAGACCTAAAGTGGGGTCAATGGGTCACTAAGGACCCATGGAGGGCAGTCAAAGTGGTTAAGTTGACCTAAGTCAACTCTAACCCTAAATGGGTCAAACTGACCTACATACGGTCAACTGACCTTCCCTTAGCCAAGTGGATCCCACTCATGTCTTCCTAACCCTAGAGTGAGGTCAATGGGTCACCTAGGGGCCATTGGAGTCAACCAAAAAGACTAAGTTAACCCAAGTTAACCTTAGCCCTAAAGAGGTCAAAGTGTAACACCCCCTATCCGTCGCATAGCATATAGCAGAAGGTCCGGCCGGGGCCCGACGCCATATACCACAGACAGACTGGAAGGTTACTCAATGGAAACCATCCAACTAAGAATCAACGTCCTACATAGAGAGCATTCTAGCGGAAGCAATTTAAAAGTTGCAATAATTAGAACCCAGCCAATAGTATTAATGTCCACTACAAAACCCAACATGAATGACGTACAATACACAAGTACATGGCCTTACAATAGTTTACACAAATTAAAGTGTTTTCCAAACCTCGGCACGCAGGCCGGTCACACATGAATAATACAAGTAAACACTCAAATTAGGCATTCGAGGGCCAGCTCAGCAATAAGGGCTTTTGCCCTCTATTTACCACTTGGCTCCGCAACACCTGCAAGCAATAATCCACCGCAATGGTGACACACAAAAGCAACAGTCAGCTATGCTTACCAAATTATAATGACCCTGCCGCCAAAATTGGGGCGGCGAGACTCCTTCCCTACACTTTATTAGCATTGCCATAATATAGAGAAATTACACATCATCACAGGTGTAGGCTCGCACGGCCACACACCCCGTGCTCCCAGGGCACATTCTCGGTGAACCCGGTCAAAGTCCGCGGTCTCACCACCACCCCCTGGGCGGCAATATCTCGTGAGCATTAATGTGTTTTTGGTCAATGTCTAAGACCCTCCATCTATGCCAACGGCGAGTACCACGTACCTTAGATCTCTCTAACCGAACCACATAGAGTGGGTACGGTTCCGCCTAACCCATTGCTCACACCGCAACGTCAACGTAAGCCGTCTGCGCGGCTCAAGCTTCCCCGAGTCCCAAATCAATCACACACTATACATAACCTAGTTATGTACAAGTTGGCTCCTAGGCCACCAGTTGGCAGAATTACGCATCTGCCCAGTTTTCCGGTTGCACCTTGGAGTTAGTCCCCAAGACTCCCTATTGCAATCTAGCACGTAGAAAACCCGAAAAACAAACAATCGCACGGAGTCTTCTCCGGCCATTCATGCAATGCAACATCACCGATCCAGACTAACTTGTCAGGGTAGGCTTCACACATCATGCCGATGTCTGTTTCTCGATTACGGACTCTATATGCTAAACAACAGGGACTATACACGTCTACCCGAACGAACGCCTCACACTGACCGCAAACTCGCGAGAGCGGGATTCCTATGCAAAGGAAAAGAGGACTTCACATGTCCTAGGATGAGAATCATTACGCTAGCATTCCTCTTTGGAGCCATGGAAATATATGCGGACAAAAAGCACCGCAATGTCCTCGCCTCCGTAGATTCAAAGTCGGCTTGCGATTCGGGGCTCCGAAGCTCCGCCGGTGGCTGGATCTATCTCCCTTCTGCTTCCTTACTCTCCCATCTCTCTAGAAAATTAGAAAGAGAAAAACCCAAAGAGAATGAGGTTTTTCAACACTATTTCCGGGTATAACCCAGCCCGAACAGCCCCAAGACGGTAGATCCCAAAATAAGGAAATGGACGATCACGATTCGGGCTTAAAATCCAAAACCTGGGCCGAACATGGCTTGTGACACGCCCGTGTCTAAGGCCGTCTGCCCCATTCACCGTCGAAACCGACGCATCCCGAAAAGTACACAGGCTCTCAACACGCCCGTGTCCTACTTGACACGCCCGTGTCATACAGTACACGGCCGTGTAGCATGTCGTTTTCCTCCATCGACACAGGACCAACACCAACCCGTGAAGGACATGGGTATTGGACACGCCCGTGTCATACCCGAACACGCCTGGGCTCCAGGCCGTGTTTCACCTCCGACTTAACTCAGCCAACCACCCGAGAAAGACACGGCCTGCAACACGCCCGTGTCTTAGGCCGTGTTCGTTGCTCGACGATCGTCGACTCCAAACTCTTCGACCTCTCGGCCAGATCATCGACCCGAGCACGACACGCCCCTGGGACATGCCCGTGTCCCAGGTCGTGTGCCCCCTACCAAATACCAAACTTGGCTCAAAGCACCTTCTGTCGCTCTTTTGAGTTTCGGGGCATTACAACTCTCTCCCTCTTAAAAGAATTTCGTCCCGAAATTACATAAAGGAAAGATTAAAACAAAACTTAAACTGTACCTGAGTGTAATAATTCCGGGTACTCCTCAAGCATGGTCTGCTCTCGATCCCACGAGAGGTCCTCCCGACCGCAATTGTCCCAATGGACTCTGACCATACTGATCTCTTTGTTGCGTAGCCGCTTGACTTCTGAGTCCTCAATGCGAATGGGCTTGACCTTCGTCATCAACCCATTATCGACCGGCACTTGGTCGACCGCAATCACTTGCGAAGGCTCTTGCACCGCCTTCCGCAGTACTGATATATGGAATACATTGTGTAGACCACTTAGCTCCACTGATAGCCTCAATCGATAAGCTGGTTCGCCAATCCGCTCCAGAACCTCAAACGGTCCAAGGTACCTCGGGCTTAGCTTCTTTAAACGCCGCACCCGCGAGACACCCTTGAACGACTTGATCTTCAAGTACACCCAGTCACCGACAGCGAACTCCACATTCCTATGCTTGGCGTTATAGTACTTAGCTTGGCAATCCTGAGCGATCAGCAATCTCTCTCGAATCGTTCGAACCAACGACACTGCATCTTCCACCTCTTGGCACTTGTTCAACTTTGACTCACCTGTTTCCAACCAACACAACGACGTGCGACATCTTCTACCATAAACGGCCTCGAAGGGTGCCATTTGTATGCTCGCCTGGTAGATATTGTTGTAAGCGAATTCCACCAAGTATATGTGATCTTCCCACTGCTTCCCGAAGTCCAGAACGCACATGCGAAGCATGTCTTCCATTGTCTTATTGACTCTCTCGGTCTGCCCATCCGTCTACGGATGAAAGGCTGTGCTGAAACTCAGCTTAGTTTCCAACATCTGCTGCACCAGCCTCCAATCATTGGACATGAACCGCCCATCACGGTCACTCACGATGCTGCGGGGCACACCGTGAAGCCGCACAATATTATCCAAGTATAACTTTGCCAATTTCTCCACGGAGTCATCCTTCCTATACGGAATGAAGTGCGACACTTTCGTCAAATGATACATGACCACCCAGATGGCGTCGTTTCCCTTCTACGACCTTGGCAAACCTTGCACAAAGTCCATAGTAATGTCGTCGAACTTCCACTCCGGAATAGGCAAGGACTTCAAGAATCCTCCCGGCTTTTGGCATTCCGCCTTCACCAAGGCACATGTTTGACACTTCGCCACGTATAGTGCCTCATTCTTCTTAAGTCCTGGCCACCAGAACAATTTCTTCACATCGCGGTACATCTTCGTGCTCCCCGGGTTAATTGAGTACTTGGTATGATGCTCCTCGTACAACAATTCTACCCGCAAATTGCCCACATTCGGGAAGCAAAGACGACCATCCTTCCAAAGCAATCAACAACAAATTGGGAATTTGACCCATCCAAAGCATCAACCATGATTTGCTTCATGCGGCCATCCATATCCAGAGCCTACTGAATCTGATCAGCCAGGTCACACTGAACTTCTGTCCAGTTTAATAGCGCTTTGGCACTTGTTTGCTTGTCTACGTAAGAGATCTCCAAGGCCTCCAACTCCCGAAGGAATCGCTCGTCATGGACCGACAGCCAATTGTGTTGAGCTGGGGACCTGTGACTCAACGCATCTGCAATTGCAGTGCCTTTCCCGGGCACATAATGAATTTTGAACGTGTAGTCCCCCAGGAACTCCATCCATCTCTGCTGTCGCAAATTTAGATCTTTCTGATCCAACAAGTATTTCAGGCTATTGTGCTCGATATAGATATCGACCTTTACCCCGTACAAGTAGTGCCTCCACAGCTTCAAGGCAAAAATCACGGTCGCTAACTCGAAGTCATGGACCGGATAATTCCTCTCATGCAGTTTCAGCTGTCGTGAGCCATACGCTATCACACTTCCATGCTGCAGTAGGACACAACCCAATCCACTGCCCGAAGCATCACTATAAATCTCAAAACCTTCGGTCCCACTCGACGAACTCAGCACAGGCGCCGTGGTCAACCAACTCTTCAGCACCTCAAAATTTTGCACGCACTCCGGCATCCAAACAAACCTCTGCTCTTTCCTCGTCAGAGTCGTGAGGGGTAACGCTATCCACGAGAAGTTCTCCCCGAAGCGCCTATAATAGCCGGCAAGCCCCAAAAAACTCCGGACTTCAACTACCGTAGACAGCACATGCCACTCTCGTTTCGCAACAATCTTCGCCGAATCCACTGCAATTCCCTCTCCACTGACTATGTGACCAAGGAATGCAATTGAGGACAACCAAAACCCGCATTTGGAGAACTTGACGTACAATTGATTCCTCCTTAGCGTCTCCAACACCAAATGCAGATTCTTGAAGTGATCCTTGATTGATATTTTCGCATCGGGTTCGAAAACTTGATGTGGTTAAAACTCCAAAAATTGGTGAGGATTCTCGCTGAGCCCTGGGCGGCTTATTTAAGGAAAAACGGGTGGAATTGGTTTTATTTAGAAAACGGGGAGCGCGGATTTATTAATTTGGATATAAAAAGATGAGATCGAGTTTTAACGAAAGAAGGCAAGTTCACCTATCGTGAGTAGTACAGGATATTCCGTTGTGGAATATCGAAGTCGTATTGTTCTCGGGGTCGGTTCGATTATTTCTACTCTTCCCAGGAGGGGACTATTATTTTACCGATAATTAACTTATCGGGTTATTTTTTTTTACATATACTAAAAACAGAAAATGAAAGCATAAAAGAGAAAGCAATAAAGTGAAGTCGATGAAAAGCTTAGCGTGACGGAATCGAATAAAATTTGAACTAAAATAAACTTTTAATAAAAAGAGATCCAAAGTTTCAAATTAATTAAGGCGGAGACTTGGTCGTGGAGGTTCCACTAAAATGAGCTCACCTAGCTATAGGGCTAACACTCACCTGAACACTAAGGCTATTCGACCGGGCTCTCATCCGACGAAGGATTCCTCTTAACGCCCGCATTACGCTAAGAACCCCGTTATTGGGTGGGGAACACAATCCGGTAGAGTTTGCGAGCCTCCTCTCTCGAGGGTTAGTGCGGAACTCTCTTTACCAAGGGGTGATTGGTCCATACGCACGGCCTCTCGGCAAGAAAGTGTATGGACTACGGAAATAGTGCCCACACATCGATATGTGGTTCTACGCTTCGCAAACCCTAGGCAACCCTTAAGTAATTTAAATTAATTAGAAAATAAGGACCTTCAATAATTTAAAGCTATTTTATTTGTCCCAATGCTCTTCAATACTGAGGGCTAAGAACGGTTAGCCACTCATCGGAATGGGGACGGCAAGCGGTGAAAGCAATAAAGAAAGTAGTAAATGAAAGCAGGATAAGAAAGCAGTAAATAAAGCAGTAAATTGCAAGTCCTACACAAATGAGTAGGACTGAAATGAAAGCAGAAAAGTGCGAGTCCCGGCGCAAATACGTGGGCGGGAGAAAGAAAGCAGTAAAAAAAGCAGTAAATTGCAAGTCCTACTCAAACGAGTAGTACTGAAATGAAAGCAGTATAGTACGAGTCCCGACACAAATTCGTGGGCGGGAGAAATGAAAGCGAGTCCTACTCAAGCGAGTAGGAGGAAATAAATGCAAGACACGCACACACTCTACAGAAAGTAAAACTCACGCACACACACTCTCGACATAAAGTAAAACACACGCACAAGACAGAATGTAAAAACTCACACTCTACTGGAAATAAAATAAAACAATGTGCTAATTAACTATTAACGAGTAGGCGGAAATAAATGCGCACACGTACAAAAATGAATAAAAACTACGTTAATGAAAAATTAATACAACTGCATTTCTACCCCTAGAATGTAGTAGAAATGCATATAAAGCTGAAATAAAAATTAAACGAGCAGTTGAGTTAGCAAATAAACGCAAAAGGTAAGTGCTCAAAAAATTGAAACAAATACATTTCTACCGCTAGAATGCGGTAGAAATGCGTAAAAACAAGTCTAAAAAATAAAAGGAGCAAAAGTTTAAAACGAAAATCGGAATGCTCGAAAAATTAAAACGATTACATTTTCATTCTTATAGATTGATAAAAATGCTTAAAAAGTGGAAGAAAAGATAAAAAAATGAAAAGTTTTACGATTTAAAAAGACTAAATAAAAAAAAGAAAAACAAATCCACTTTAAAAACATTTTTATAAATTTATAAGGATGAATATGAAGAGTACGGAAAACCTAAGTTATGAAAACTATAAAAGATATGAAAGCATAAAACTACACTCATACACACACACACCCGTATGAAAAAGAACGAAAACAAAACAAAAGAAAAACAAGTAAAAATAAGATTGCTAATGGGAGAGTTGCTTAGATCCATTCCAAAGACATATAACGGAGAAAAACTACAATTTTTATTAATACTAAAAGATTATTCCAAAGCTAAAATGAAAATAAAAGAGAGAGAGGGGAAGAAAATCCCTTACATAGCATTTGGAATCCATCTAGGCAGCATAACACCTTAGCTAAATGGTTCAAAAAACTAGAACCGAATTACAAGCAGAAGCTCTGAATTTATAGATAAAAAAATTTCATGGGACACGCCCTCTAACACGGGCGTGTCAAGGGCGTGTCAGCACTATTCATCGACTCGATTCGGCGAGGTGACGACTTAGTTGACTTCGGGCTGGACACGTGTCGGTCACGTGGCAGTACCGCCCTAGGTCACGGGAGTGACTGTGGGCGTGTCGGGGAGGTGGATCTGGGCACGGGTCGCATCCAAAATTCGCTGGCGCGGTCTTGTCGTCCAGGTGGAGGAGTACACGCCCGAGTCGTATCTTGACACGGGCGTGTCGGGCAGTGTCGACGAACGGCGAGCGGAAAATCGTCGAGCTGGAACCTTGATCGTCGATCGGGAATGACACGGGCATGTCAGATCATTAGACACGGGCGTGTTGGATCGGTCGACAAACGTCGAGAGCAAAATGTCGAGAGCGGTGACACGGGGCTCGGTCACGGCCGTGTCGAGTTGACACGGGCGTGTGGCCGAGCGTGTCAAGCTTTTTTCATCAAAAATTGCTGATTCACTGGAAGTTGACGTGTCACGCCCTGGTCACGGGCATGACCCAAAGAACAAGGGCGTGACCCATGCAAAATTTGACTTTTCCTGAAATTTTTCAGAAAATTAAAATAAAGTAAGTTAGCAAAATATATACAAAATAGGAGCAATTTATTAAGAAATTATAAGTAAAAATGACGAAAATAAACTAAAACAACTTATTTATTGTACATAAATATAGGTATATTTACAATTCATCAAATACCCACATACTTAAACTTTTGTTATTCCAGAGCAAAATTTGGAGATGGACTTATAAGGAATTTAGGAAATCCTAAGTTTAACTACCGCTTGAATTAATTAAAAGTAAGATCAAAATAAACATCCGGGGTACTAGAGTTAAATCCTAATTTATAAAAATGTTATAAATAGAGGAAGAGTTTCAAAAAGACTTCTAGATAAAATAAAATAGAGAGCAGAAAATTTTTTTTTGTTAGTTTAACAAAGATGGATTGAAATTATATAAAAAACTTTAGCTTAAAAGAAGTTAAAGGAAATAATGCAATTTAAAAATTATGCTCTTAAAAAATTTAAATTAATTTTAGAATCATTCAAATAGGATAAGTGGTTTGGTGGTTTATGAAGAGGGCTTGGATTTAGAGGCGAGGTAATTTTTTCTCGAACCTCTATTTTTTTTTGAGTATTAGGATAATGAAATCTTATTTTCGTAACATATAAATTTTTTCTTTCTTCATAAATAATAGATAACCCAATGTATATGTATAGGAGTAATGAATTTTATCCTCTTACTCCGTAACATATAATCTTTTTAAATATTGGGTGCCTATGTTTACGGAACGAAAACTTATTCCCATTGACATAAGATCTTTTTAAGGGATAAAATATGGGTAAGCATGTCAAGTGAGACATGAAAAAAAGGAGGTGGGTTTATTTTTTCAAAAATAAAACTAGATTTTAATAAAAAAGTTTTGAGAGCAACCTTTTTAAAATGAACGTTCCTATGTTTCTAAAAATTATGAAGTAGAAATAATGGAAATCCATGATTGTTATTTTCTAATATAAAAGACGAGCTTCCATCTATAAAAATTAGAAGTACTGGTGAAAAACAAGTTCCCTATTATAAGGAAAAGACATAAAAAAATCTTTAAATCTTAACATCAGACACTTAAATCTATCATATTTTAATTAATAAACTAATAGTAAACAAAGAATAGGTAAAATTCACATATAAATTAACTCGAAACTAGATTTTTGGAAAGCAAAAAGGGTTAAGATATGGTATATTCGATTTATTTTGTTACATAATTAACAACATATTTTTGGGTTTTGTAGGGTTTTTATCATTTTTTGTATTTTTTTGGTGATTATTATCTTTTTTTTTTGAATTTTTGTTTATCATCTTTTTAGGATTTTTAATTTTTATCTTTTTAAGGTTTTTTTGTATTTTCAAATTTTTTTCTTTTTGATTTTTTAGTTTTTTTTATCAAATTATTTACAAGAAGGGGTAGAGAAAGAAGTGTTATTTATATAGAAGAGTAAGGGAAAAGAGAAAAATTTTACAAAGTAAAAAATGTTTTTGGAAATTTTTTTATTATTGGCCCGCGAACAGACTCTTATTTAGCTGGTTGGATCGATGAGTCGAACACCGCGGGCTTGCTAAAAAGAGAGTTTTTACAAATAAGAAGAGGTGGGAAAGAGAAAGATTATTGTTTTTCACAAAAAATATTTACAAAGTAAAAGATTTTTTTTTTAATTTTTATTTTATGAATTTTTGAAGTTTTTGTTTTATAATTTTTTGAATTTTGTGATTTTATGAATTTTTTTTGAAGTTGTTTTATTATTATAAAAGCAATGAATTTTTTTTTGAGATTTTAATGTTTTGCATTTTTTTGTATTTTTTTGCTAAGTACAGAATATAAAAAGTGCAGAATAGGAAAACACTCTCATACTTAAACTCAACATTGTCCCCAATGTTGCAATCTCAGTATGCAGAACGAATAATAGACAAAATGAAATATGTACAAAATAAAAAGGTGAGTAGAAGATACCCTAAGAAGAGTGCGGGAGACTCATTTGGAACCCTGTATTATTGAGAAGAAATAACAAGACTATAAGAGAAAAAACAAAGCAGATAAATTTGGCTAAAAGATTGCGGACGGTAGGGGATGGTAAGTAGAGGTGGCTCAGAAGCTTACATCTTAGCTTATCAGCTAGTACAGAAAGGCGATCCCCTAGCGCGCACAAGAGTGTAAAGCGCGCCGAAGCGAGAAAATAGAGATAATTTTTTTATTAATTAAAAAAGTTTATTTATTTCAAGTGTTTATTATTATTATTATTATTTCGGTAAAACATTTTGTGGTTTTTTGAAAGAAAATAAAAGAATAAAAAAAAATATATATACGAGAATTTTTTGTGATGTCTTTTTTTAAGATTTTAGATTTTTTAGATTTTTAGTTTTTAGAGTTTTTAGTGTTTTTTAGTTTTTTAGATTTTATAAGTTTTATACTTTTTAATTTTTTTAGTTTTTTAGAGTTTTTAGATTTTTAAGTTTTATAGTTTTTCAAGTTTTTAGAGTTTTTTTATTTTTTAGTTAGTTTTTTTTCGAAACGACGTCATTTCAATTTTTGTGTTTTTATAGATAATAATAATATAATAATAATATTTGTTAAGTTTTTTTTGGGTTTTTTTTAAAGTAGTTTATTATTATTATTATTAGTAGGTTTTTTTGTTGGCCATTTTTAAATTTTTGTTATGTATATAGATATAGGTAAAATTAATAAATTTCCAGGGTTCAAAATAACAACTCGAAAATTCCCCGGCAACATCGCCAAAAACATGATTGATATTTTCGCATTGGTTCCGAAAACTTGATGCGGTTAAAACTGCAAAAATTGTTGAGCATTCCCGCTGCGCCCCGGGCGGCTTATTTAAGGAAAAACTGGTGGATTTGTTTTTATTTATAAAACGGGGCATGCTGATTTATAAATTTGGATATAAAAAGATGAGATCGAGTTTTAACGAAAGGAGGAAAGTGCACCTATCGTGAGTAGTACAGGATATTCCGGTGTGGAATATCGAGCTCGTATTGTTCTCGGGGTCGGTTCGATTATTTCTACTCTTCCCTGGAGGTGACTATTATTTTACAGATAATTAACTTGTCAGTTATATTTTTTTATATATACTAAAAATAGAAAATGAAAGCATAAAAGAGAAAGCAATAAAGGTGGAGCCGATGAAAACCTTAGCGCGACGGAATCGAATAAAATTTGAACTAAAATAAACTTTTAATAAAAGAGACCTAAGTTTCAAATTAATTAAGGCGGAGACTTGGCCGTGGAGGTTCCACTAAAATGAGCTCACCTAGCTATAGGACTATCGCTCACCTGAACGCTAAGACTATTCGACCGGGCTCTCGTCCGACGAAGAATTCCTCTTAACGCCCGCATTACGCTAAGAACCCCGCTATTGGGCGGGTAACCCAATCCAGTAGAGTTTGCGCGGCTCCTCTCTCGAGGGTTAGTGCGAAACTCTCTTTACCAAGGGGTGATCAGTCCATACGCAAGGCCTCTCGGCAAGCTTGCGTATGGACTACGGAAATAGAGCCCACACATCGATATGTGCTTCTAAGCTTTGTAAACCCTAGTTAAACCTTAAGTAATTTTAATTAATTAGAAAATAAGGACCTTTAATTATTTAAAGCTATTTTATCTGTCTCAATGTTCTTCGATACTGAGGGCTAAGAACGGTTAGCCACTCATCGGAATGGGGACGACAAGCGATGAAAGCAATAAAGAATGCAATAAATGAAAGCAGGAAAAGAAAGTAGTAAAGGAAAACAGTAAATAAAGCAGTAAATTGCAAGTCCTACTCAAACGAGTAGGACTGAAATGAAAGCAGTAAAGTGCGAGTCCCGACGCAAATGCGTGGGCGGGAGAAAGAAAGTAGTAAAGGAAAGCAGTAAATAAAACAGTAATTTGCAAGTCCTACTCAAACGAGTAGGACTGAAATGAAAGCAGTAAAGTGCGAGTCCCGGCGCAAATGCGTGGGCGGGAGAAATGTAAGCGAGTCCTTTTCAAACGAGTAGGTGGAAATAAATGCAACACACACACACTCTATAAAAAGTAAAACTCACGCACACACACTCTCGACATAAAGTAAAACACAAGCACACGACAGAATGTAAAAACTCACACACTCTACTGGAAAGGAATTTAAAACAATGCGCCATTTAACTCTTAACAAGTAGACGGAAATAAATGCGCACACATACAGAAATGAATAAAAACTAAGTTAATGAAAAATTAAAACAACTGTATTTCTACCGCTAGAATGCGGTAGAAATGCATAAAAAGCTGATATAAAAATTAAACGAGCAATTGAGTTTGCAAATAAACGCAAAAGCTAAGTGATCAAAAAATTGAAACAAATACAGTTCTACCGCTAGAATGCGGTAGAAATGCGTAAAAAGAAGTCAGAAAAATAAAAGGGGCAAAAGTTTAAAACGAAAATCGGAATGCTCGAAAAATTAAAATGATTATGTTTTCATTCTAATAACTTGATAAAATGCTTAAAAAGTGGAAGAAAAGATAAAAGAACGAAAAGTTTTACGATTTAAAAAGACTAAGTAAAAAAAAAAGAAAAACAAAACCACTTTAAAAACATTTTTATAAATTTATAAGGATGAATATGAAGAGTACGGAAAACCTAAGTTATGAAAACTATAAAATATATGAAATAATAAAACTACACTCATACACACACACACCCGTATGAAAAAGAACGAAAACAAAACAAAAGAAAAATAAGTAAAAATAAGATTGCTAAAGGGAGAGGTACTTAGATCCATTCCAAAGACATATAACGGAGAAAAACTACAATTTTTATTAATACTAAAAGATTATTACAAAGCTAAAATGAAAATAAAAGAGAGAGGGGGACAAAATCCCATACATAGTATTTGGAATCCATCTAGGTAGCATATCACCTTAGCAAAATGGTTCAAAAAACTTGAACCGGATTACAAGCAGAAGCTCTGAATTTATAGACAAAAAATTTCATAGGACCTCTGACACAGGAGTGTTAGGGGGCGTGTTAGCACTATTCATCGACTCGATCCGGCGAGGTGACGGCTTAGTTGACTTCCTACTGGACACATGTCGGTCACGTGGCGGTCACGACCCAGGTCACAGGCGTGACTGTGGGCGTGTCGGGGAGGTGGATCTGGGCGCGGGTCTCGTCGAAAAATCGCTGGCGCGGTCTTATTGGCTAGGTGGAGGAGTACACGCCCGTGTCGAATCTTGACACGTGCGTGTCGGGCAGTGTCGACGAACGTCGAGCGGAAAATCGTAGAGCTGGAACCTTGATCATCGATCGGGAATAAGACGGGCGTGTCAGATCATTGGACACGGGCGTGTTGAATCAGTCGACAAATGTCGAGAGCAAAATGTCGAGAGCGGTGACACGGGGCTCGGTCACGGCCGTGTCGGATTGACACGGGCGTATGGTCGGGCGTGTCAAGCATTTTTCATCAAAAATTGCTGATTTACTGGAAGTTGACGTGTCACGCCCTGGTCACGGGCGTGACCCAATGAACACGGGCGTGACCTATGAAAAATTTTACTTTTCCTGAAATTTTTCAAAAAATTAAAATAAAGTAAGTTAGCAAACTATTTACAAAATAGGAGCAATTTATTAAGGAAATATAAGTAAAAATGATGAAAATAAACTAAAACAACTTATTTATTCTACAAAAATATAGGTACATTTAAAATTCATCAATCCTCCTCACTCTGTGAGTACACCAATATTTCGTCGATGAAGACGATCACAAAGTTGTCTAGGTACTCCCTAAAAGTCCTGTTCATCAGATCCATGAACACTGACGGCACATTCGTCAGCCCAAACGGCATGACCGTAAACTCATAATGCCCGTATCTCGTACTAAAAGCTATCTTGGGGATATCACTCTCCCTTATCCGCAGTTGATAATAACCGTACTTGAAATCCAATTTCGAGTACACCGATGACACGACTAACTGATCGAACAGATCATCAATCCTCGGCATAAGGTACTTGTTCTTCTCCGTTAGCTTGTTCAGTTCTCGGTAATCAATACAAAGTCTCAAGCTTCCGTCCTTCTTCTTAACAAAAAGGACCGATGCGCTCCAAGGCGACGAACTTGGACGCACATACCCCTACTCCAACAACTCTTGAAGTTGTACCTTCAGCTCCGCCATTTCCTTAGGCGCTAGCCGATACGGAGAGCGTGACACTGGTTTCGCACCTGGCACTAGCTCGATGGTGAAATATATCTCCCGTTGAGGTGGGGCTCCAGGAAGATCGCCAGGGAATACATCAGGGTACTCGGATAGCACTAAAATACTATCCAACATAGGCTTAGGCTTTGCAACCTCCACTAGAATGAAGAACAGCTCTACTCCAGCACGAATCACCTTCACCACCTGAAGAGAAGACATCAAAGTCTTGCTCGACACTTTCAAGCTTGTAAAACTCGTCTCATGACCTGATCGCAACTTAACCTCCTTGCGACTGCAATCAATATAAGCTTGTTGCTCCGAGAGCCAGTCCATGCCAAATATCACGTCGAACTCCACCAGCGGTAGTAACGACGTTTGCAAATCGAACTCTTGACTCCCAATACAAATCTTAATACCACAGATTCTATCCGCGCGCATCAAATACCCATTAGACAACAACACATCCAGTTTGTCCTTCACCGTCGAAGAAGGTACTCTGATACGCGATATGAATCCTTCAGACAAAAATGAGTGGGAAGCACCTGTATCAAAGAGTGCTCTCGTTGGATTCTCACAAATCAAAACAAAGCCTATACAAGCAGTGGTAAGGTAACACGCGCATAACAAGTATTTAAAAATTAACTTGCTATAAATTTAAACCGTACCTGTCACCACATTCGCTTACTTGATGGACTCCTGCTGGCCAAGATTGTAGACTCTAGGTTGAGCCGGAGCATATTGGGATGCGGTTGACTCCACCGTCTTGCCCTTTTCCTCATATATTGCCCCCGGCTTCCTCTCGGACTTGGGACGTCTACTCCAGCAGTCCCGAGCAAATTGTCCCGGCTTCCCACAATTGTAGCATGCGCCCGGGGTTTGGCTTGTAGTTGCCCCCGAAGCACCGGAAGAAGGGGCTGGACCCGAAGTCCTAGCCTTCTTATTGAACTTGCGATACCAGACTTCGCATTTGTCGCACTTTGAACTCTGTCCTCTTATCACCAGAGTTTTTATTCACTTGCACATTATTCAAATCCTTTTCTAACGATCGAGCAATATTGACCAGGGTCAAGAAGCCCTGCGTCATAGCCCCGAGAGCAGTAGCCTTAAGTCATCTCTCAAACCTTCATAGATTCGGTTTTTATTACGCTCCTTATCCATGAACGTAGAACTAGCGTACCGACCCAACTAAGTAAATTTGTGGAGATACTCATCCACGCTACTCTCTCCTTGTGTCAGCTTCTGGAACTCATTCTCCAATGCTATCCTCTGAGCCGAGGGAAGGTACCTCGCCAAGAAAAGCCTCGAAAACTCCTCCATCGAGATGTCCGTAAGTTGTCTTCCCCTCAATTGATGAAGCTCCAAACCTTCCCACCACAGCCTAGTATCCCCGTCCAACAGGAATGTAGTTATAGTGGTCATCTGACACTCTTCCATTTCAGTAGCTGTCAGTACTCTCTTCACTCTAGAGAGCCAATCCTCTGCTTGGGATGGGGTTCCCGTCCCCGAGAAAACCGGAGGATTGAATCCCATAACATGTTTGAGCTGCCTTTCGGTCACTCTCCTACGCACCAAAGGCTCCACCACCGCCTGCTCCACCCTTCTCGGTTCATCCCTTTGAAGCGGTACCTGCTCCAACATAGGAGCGAGCTACTGCATTTGCCTTGCAGGCTGCGTGTTGCTCATAGCAAACACCACCTCGGCCACCAATCGTACGGTTTCTACTGAGGGAGGTGTTGCAGGCACATCATTCGGTGCGCTACCAGACTCAGAAACCGGGCGTTCTGACGGCCCTGCACCACTTTTGGTCACCTATATTTGTACAAAACACCATTAAGCGACCAAACAAAATTGCAAAAAGCAATTATAGGAACACGCAGGTTCCTCAAACACGTGTATTTTCATTCCTAAGTGGACATTCATGGGTTCTTTTGATTTTATAATGATGACGCACACACATGTGCTCACCACCCCTTAAAAGAATTCGTCCATGAATTCATTTAAGTTGATCGAAACCAGTAGTCTGATACGAAATTTTAACGACCCCTATCTGTCACATAGCATATAGCAGTAGGTACGGCCGGGGCCTGACACCATATACCACATACAGACCAGAAGGTTACTCAATGGAAACCATCCAACTAAGAATCAACGTCCTACACAGAGTGCATTCTAGAGGAAGTAATTTAAAAGATGCAATAATTAGAACCCAGCCAATAACATGAACGTCCACTACAAAACCCGACAGGAATGACGTACAATACACAAGTATATGGCCTTATGGCCTTACAATAGTTCACTCAAATTACAGTGTTTTCCAAACCTCATCAAGCAGGCCAGTTACACATGAATAATACAAGTAAACACTCAAATTAGGCCTTCGAGGGCCAGCTCAGCAACAAGTGCTTTTGCCCGCTATTTAACACTTGGCTTCGCATCACCTGCAAGCAACAATCCACCGCAACGGTGGCAAACAAAAGCAACGGTCAGCTATGCTGACCAAATTATAATGACCCTACCCCCAAAATCGGGGCGGCGATGCTCCTTCCCTGCACTTTATTAGCATTGCCATAATATAGAGAAATTACAAATCATCACAGGCGTAGGCTCGCATGGCCACATACCCCGTGCTCTTAGGGCACATTCTCGGTGAACCCGGTCAAAGTTCGCGGTCTCACCACCACCCCCTTGGCTGCAATATCTCGTGAGCATTATGGTCTTTCTGGCCAATGCCTAAGACCCTACATCTATGCCAACGATGAGTACCACGTACCTAAGGTCTCTCTAATCGAACCACATAGAGCGAGTACGGTTTCGCCTAACATGTTGCTCACACCGCAATGTTAACTTAAGCTGTCTGCGCGGGTCAAGCTTCCCCGAGTCACAAATCGATCACACACTTTACATAACCCAGTTATGTACAAGTTGCCTCCCATGCCACCAAGTTGGCAGAATCACGTATCTACCCAGTTTTCCGGGTGCACCTTGGAGTTAGTCCCCAAGGCACCCTGTTGCAATCTACCACGTAGAAAACTTGAAAAACAAATAATCACACGGAGTCTTCTCCGGCCATTCATGCAATGTAACATCACTGATCCAGACCAACTTGTCCGGGTAGGCTTCACATATCATGCCTATGTCTGTTTCTCGATTACGGACTCTACATGCTAAACAACGGGGACTATACATGTCTACCCGAAGGAACGCCTCACACTCACCGCAAAATCGCGAGAGCGGGCTTCCTATGCAAAGGAAAAGAGCACTTCACATGCCATAGGATGAGAATCATTACCCTAGCATTCCTCTTTGGCGCCATGGAAATCTATACGGATGAAAAGCACCGCAATGTCCTCGCCTCCATATATCCGAAGTCGGCTTGCGATTCAGGGCTCAAAAGCTCCGCCGGTGGCCGAATCTATCTCCCTTCTCCTTTCTTGATCTCCCCTCTCTCTAGAAATTTAGAACGAGAAAAACCCAAAGAGAATGAGGGTTTTCAACACTATTCCCGGGTGTAACCCATCCTGAACAGCCCCAATCCGTTAGATCCCAAAATAAGGAAATGGAAGGCCATGATTAGTGCTTGAAATCCAAAACTTGTGTCGAACACTGCTTGTGACACGCCCGTGTCAAAGGCCGTGTGCCCCATTCGACATCGAAACTGACGCGTCCTGAAAAGTACACAGGCTCTCGACATGCCCGTGTCCTACTTGACACGCCCGTGCCATATAGTACACGGCCGTGTAGCGTGTCGTGTTCCTCCATCGTCACAGGACCAACACCAACCCGTGAAGGACACGGGTATTGGACATGCCCATGTTCCAAATGACACACCCGTGTCATACCCAAACACGCATGGGCTCCAGGCCATGTTTCACCTCCAACTTAACTTGGCCAACCACCCGAGAACGGCACGGCCAGGAGCATGCCCGTGTCTCAGGCCGTGTTCGCTACTCGACGACCGTCGACTCCAAACTCACCGACCTCTCTGCCAGATCGTCGACCCGAGCACAACACGCCCCTGGGACATGCCCGTATCTCCCAGATCGTATTCCCCCGAGCAAATACCAAACTTGGCTCAAAACGCCTTCCGTCGCTCTTTTGAGTTTCGGGGCGTTACACAAAGTGCCCTAACTAAGGGTCAAGTGACCCCTAAGATGCCCAACCAACCCTACCCAAGTACTTCTAGACTTTAGGGGAGGCCCATGGGTCACCAAGAACCCATTGTGGTCAACCCTAGTGGCAAATTTGACCAAAGTCAACAAGTGGGTCAAAGTGGTCAAACTAGCCTAAATGGATAACTCAAGACCAATCCAAGTGGGCTAAGCCCAAACAAGTGTGGCCCATTGGTCTAAGAGGTGGAGAGACGCATTTTGGGCTCACCAAATTCAGAGTTTGGTGACTAGGAGGGAGAGAGAGGGAGTTACCCAAATTTGGAGGAGAGAGAAAGTAAGGGCTTAATGGCCATCATGGCCATGGAGGCTCCATAATCCCTGCTTTTGATGGGGTTTTAACTCCTTGGATGCAGGGGAAGAGTTTCCAGGAGGTGGCCAACCGAAAACTAGTTTAATGGCCTTTAATGGTGTTTTGATGAATTGGGGAGTTACAAGCCTCCTCTCCCCAATTCCTTCTTTAAGAACCTTCATCAGGATCAGAGCAGGCGTTTCACCCAATTACATCTCGATTCCCTTACTGTTGCTATAGACGTTGCAGAGGAGCCAAATCTTGATGGCCGAAAATGGAAAGGAAGCACAGCACCTGCTCTCAGGCCGCAATTCAGGTCCTCCCCTTCTCCTTCATCCAAAGGTAGATCTTAGGACTCAATAAGAATAATAATCAGGCTCAATTGAGCCCGATCGGGAGAAGTTTTCTCCAGGATTTTCCGCAAAATTTAACCTGTTGGGTTCGCCGGAATAGGCCCATCCAGCGGCCGTGCCGCCGCCAGTCGATAGCCACCACCTCGACGGAGGTGGTGGGGGCGGTGGCCGGCCAGGGAGGTGACCGGATGGCCGGCGGCACCGCATGGAAGTTGCTCCAGGAAGAAGCGATCGGGACCGTTGGCTGGAGGTTGAAGACGACCGGCAGTCGCCCGATCTGCGCCAAGATTCGTGCACGCGATGAATTAAACTATAGGTTATATATTTTCTTTTTTTTTTCATTTCTGTCACACCTTTAGTATTTAATTTTTTTAATTATTAAAAATACCTAGACACTAGGTCAGAGAAAATGGTCAACGTATAATTTGTAGCCCTGTGAGTCTACTTTAATTTAAAATTAGTTTGAAACAATTTGGGTGTATGGTTTGACCAGGGCACTCATTTTGATGGGGTCTATATCTAGAGCTAAGCAGAGATTAAAAGAGTGCCCACACTTCATCTCTTGTTCAAATGTCTTGAGATTTGGACAGGGAGACACCAAAGTCTATACCAAGGTCCTGCCTAAAAATGAAGATTTTTGGAGATAATTTTTCTATAGTTTCTGAAATTCTTTAATTACTCTAGGGTAAATTAATTAAGGGACCAAATGACCTCCAAACTCACCTAAATTTTAGTGAGTGGTCCTTGGGTCATCATAAGACTCTGGATAAAATTACATCTCATTTGGAGATGATTTGGATTGAATTCTTGCAAACCCTAGCCTTGCCATAATAATGATATTTAGGTCAAAAGTGCACTTTGAGTTTTGAGTGGCCAAACCACCTCAACAGAGGTTGAAATTTGGGTCACTAACTTGGCATGACTTTTAACACCCTCCCATGGAAGATGGCATGGGTTGGGGTAGGTTTGCCCTAGGACCCAAGACCAAACCCTAAGGACGGTCTTTGGTGTCTTGTGAAGGGCATGTGGTCAAATTCCCTTGTATGAACTTGAAATTTGGTAGGGAGGGTACTAGTGTAGCTAAAGCCCTCTGGTAAAAATCTTAGAAGATGTGGAGATAGGTAGGCCACTCAAAACTCTAACCCTAATTCAAGACACAAATATTATAGTTATAGAATAGGGTATTATAACTTATTGAATAGTGATGAAAATTGGGTAGTGTAGTCATAGGGGTAGTATGAACCTATGGAAATTTAAATAGGAATTTGGAGCAATAATCTTAGTACTTCCTTTGTAATGCATGAGTTAGCCCTACTTAATTATTTGGATATTGTGATCTCACTGTCCATTGAAAAGTCATGAAAAATTGGGCAGAGGGAATTTTATACCATTATGCTCATGCTTGAATTTTATTAGAATTTTTAAATACATGATTACAGTACCTACTTCAAAAGTAAATAAATTTGGAAACTTGTTAAATAATTCTTTCAGAGACCATTTCTTGTTGGAAAATTATGAAACTTGGCCTAGAGTGTTTATTGTGCATTATATACATGTTTTGGTTTTCTCAGAATTTTTTGAAGTATTCTTGCTGTACTTGTCTCTTAAAAATGATTAATATAAGTTATATTTAAAATTAGGGTTAGAGGCCTAAACTTTGCTATAAAATTGGGATATTTTGGATCCTATGTTATATTATCATCTTGTATTTATCATATATTTTCTGGAGCATTTGCATGTTTGAAATGGGTACTTCATGTTCAAACTTGGGTTTTTGGATTACTAGAAAAATTAAATAAATTATCAGATAAATTAGGAAAATTATGAATTTCTGGATTTAGACTAAGCATGTCATGATCGATCCCTAATAATTATTATAGAGATATTGGATGATTATTTTGAGTACCTACCATTGTATACATCATATAGCTTATGATGGTCTGCGTTTAGTAAAACTGTAGAAATCATGGTATGGTGCAAAATGAACCCAGAGAGTTGGGATGTTGGTGTGTTGATCTGGTAAGTGAAATGAGTTCATCATCGGAGTTGTGATGAGGAGTGGATGGTTGATTAGTGTTAAGAGGTGCTCGGGGTCGACGAAACATCGTCTTCCCCGTGGAGAGAGACAAAGTGTCAAATACACTAGGGTCAGATCCAGTATAACAATTAAGGGATTGGGAGTTGGGTAGAAACCAATAATAAGTGCCTTGCGAAAGGGAGCTTTGGGCTTCAGCCCATCGTAGTTCCTAGTGCCCTTTGGGAGCCCTTCACGGGGTATGCCGGGGGTAGTCCTGGGCTAACCCAAAATGTAGGTTAAACTGAACTGCAAGAGTAACTAGTATAACTAGGGTTTCACTTTCACTCACCTCGATGTCTCGGGGTGTTAGGTTGGGTCACTCGGGCAGTAGGCTCAGTGGACTTGGTGATGGGTAGGTTAGCCCGTCGAGCTTTTGCTCGGTTGATGTTTGTGACGGACAGGATGGTCCGGGGAGATTTGGCTCGGTTGATGTTTGAGACGGACGGGATGGTTCGGGGAGCTTTGGCTCGGTAGCTGATACATAAGTTTCATGTGCATAAAGTATAAAGTGGTGGGTCTTCGGTATTGGAGGGTCGATGCACCGACGCCAATACGTTGACTCGGCAAGTGTGGTTTAACAATTGGCCAAATAAAGTCCGGTGCGCCAGCCGACAAGAGTATGCAGGAGCTCTGCTTAGTGCACCAGGGTTGAGGCATATGATAGGTCTGACTGGTAGTGCAATTACCGGTTTAGAGGTGGGCGAGGCCCAACCCACCTCTTCCGTTTGCCACTACGGAGGTATCCTGGGAGGTTCGGCTCCAGAAAGGGGGAACTAAAGTGTTAACCCCTCAGTCCGCAACACCTGCAGGATGCCAAGGCCTTGCTTCATTATCCGCGGACAAGATTTGGCAGTCCGCCCAGCTCGGCAAAACAGCAGTGATCGACCACCAAGGATGGTCCCCCATCGACGGACTCAACGCTCTCATCACCCAGTTCGCCATGCCTTTGGATCTCATGGATTCTCTACATAGGCGGACGCAGTGTCCCGTCCTCCCAGGTTGCCGTCCTCCAACATGATCGCACCTAGCAGTAGCATATGGAAGCTCCAGCCCGCGAGCCCAGTCCGCCCCTTTTGCGCGGACTGGCGTGTTCTTTCTTTTTGCTTCCCGTCACCACTGTCTGGTTCTCCTGTACCCCGTGCAGTCAGTTATTTTAGCCATGCCCGTTTGGGCAGGCCCCCATCCTATAAATAGGGGGGATGTGGTGCACCCAAGGCACGCTGACTCGTTCCCAAGAGCCTACTTGTTAATGGCTACGGACTCGAATCTCGTGCTTTGCGTACTCCAGCTTGCTCAGCTCTTGCTTCTTCTTCTTATCCTTGTAATCAAACCCTTCTTCAGTAAAAGGAAAGCTCGTCGTAAGAGAGGCATTCAGGCCGCGACGGGCGAAGTATGTTGTTGCCGTGGCTCACGGCCCTGCTGTTCTTCTGGCTCTCGTCTGCTTAGTAGATTGCTACTCGCAGTCTCTCCTCTCCCTTCTTTTCCATTGTGCTCGAACCATTTGTTCGTGGTGCTCGACCCCATTTGTGTTTCGTGCATCAACAGTTAACACGCGACCTTCAGATTTGAGTGTCATTTCGAATGCAGCGGACAACCATGTCAGACTGTCAAGCCCGCTCCTCAGACCGCTCCAGTTCTTCGGAGGATTCTCTCTGGGATGCAATCGAGCAAGCTCGCTTTGAGGCCGAGCAATCCCGCAGGCAGACTGACCAGCGTCTCGACACGATCAGCCAAGCCCTGCTTGTGTTAACCCAGCGGCTCGCTCCTCAGGCCGCAGCAGAACCTGCGGACTCGCCTGTCCGCCAGACTCCAGCCTGACGAACTCCGCATCGGCATTCGCCAGTCACTCCTCGAAATCCTGTCCAGTCCGCCTCCCCTCTGCGCCCTCAAGAGGAGCAGTTTGCCTCATTCAGGAATTTTTTCAGAGAAGCTTCCAGGGGCAGTCCAGCCTGCCAGATCTATTTTGCTGACCACATGTCCGCCGAGCCCGTGGACTCCCGAGCTTCAGTCCGCCCTTTCTACCCTGCTGGGTTGGATACTCCATCTCCCTTCGTTGATCGAATCCGATGGGAGTTGGCTCCAAACAACTTCAGAGAACCTCGCCTTCCATTCTACTCATGGGAGACTGATCCAGTCGCCAACCTCCAAGCGTTTGAAGGGGCAGTCACATTAAGATGCCTCTCCGAAACCATCAAGTGCAAACTCCTGGTTACCACTCTCGAAGGATAGGCGAGAGAGTGGTTCTATGAGCTGCCTTCGGGCACAATCTCTTCCTTCGCTAAGCTTCACAGCGAATTGTTACTAAGGTTTGCTACATCAAGGAAGAGAAAAGATGGACCAACCGCTCTCTTTGAAATCAAGCAAAGGCACAACGAATCAGTTGCACGATTCGTTAATCGCTTCCAAAAGGAGATTCAAGGGGTAAGGAATGTGAACCCCGATTACTACAAAGTTGCCTTAATCCATGGCCTCCGAGAAGGCCCCTTGAAATTTAAAGCTACAACAAAGGCACCAGAGACATACCAAGAGTTAATCGCCATGGTGAACCTCTTCATTGAAGGAGAAAACGCCAACCCTACATATGTTTCATCCCTGACAGCTAAGGCTCAAGGAAGGGATGCATCTGGTTCTTCTTCTCATAGCAAGCCCCCTCGCCCAGATTTCTAGCCTCCTTCTCAAAGAGGCCGGAATTTCCGCCACAAGAAACCTTTTCTCGGCCATCAATAGTTTCAGGATCAGAGACTGCCGTTGGCCACCACTCCCGCCATTCCTTTACAAGCACTTCCCATCCTCCAGCAAGCATCCCTGCCTGCTCCGAGCCGATGTGATAATGACCCCATGGAGGAAATTGCAGGTCTGGATCTTGACGAAGTCATCCAGATTTTACAAAAGAAATCGGAGGAAAAGAAACAAGGTCCTCAGAGAGAGTGGAGGCCAAGGAACAATGCGCACTTCTACCAGTTCCACAAAGAGAAGGGCCACTTGACCGAGGATTGCAAGGCCCTTCGTATGCTAATAGAGAAGCTGCTTGCCGAGGGCAAGATTGACTTAAGCAAGAAAGACTCTTCTTCAAAGCCGTCCACCTCCAAAGGAAAGGAAGTAGCTGAAACTTATCAGGAATGTGTGGAGGTCTAGGACGAAGGCCGTCTGGGGCCGATCAACGTTCCGGTTGAGTGCTTTGATGCAGATGACGAAGGAGTCCTGGGACGAGTCTTCTTTATCCATGATGGAGCAGGAACCGAGTCTACTCGGAAATCCTCAATCTCAAGGGTCACTCGAGCAGAGGTGGCCTCTTCCTCTTCCGTTGCTCCACCAAGCGAGGTCGTCACCTTTGGCCCAGCTGATCTGTCCCAAACAGCAAACCCATTCGATGATGCGGTAGTGATTAAGGCTGTTATTGGAGATTTCACAGTTGACAGGATTCGTGTTGACACTGGAATCTCAGTCAACTTGCTGTTTAAATCAACCTTTGAGGCCCTGAAGACTGGAAAACCTCTGCTTTCCACCGAAGGGCCACTCTATGGCTTCTCAGGGGTGAGAAAAGAAGTTGAGGGAAGCATCATCCTGCCTGTAAAGCTTGGAGGGGCAACTAAGCAAGTTCAATTCATAGATGTTGACGCTCCCAGTATCTATCATGCCATCTTCGACAGGCCTTTATTGAACAAGTATCAGGCGGTGGTCTCAACTTACCACCTCACAATCAAGTTCTTCGCTGATAGACGGATGTGTCGGGTTAGGAGTGACCCAAGGAGAGTAAGGGAGCTATGTTTGCACTGTCAACATGGTTGATGTCAGTCCTTCCGTTGCTCCAGTAGCAGCTGTAGAAGCCTCTCCAAACTCAGAAACTGCTGCTGATAGAGGAGCTCACCTGGAACGTGCCCAGGTGATGCAAGGAGTCCCCATTGCTGAGGGGGAGGAGAGAAAGCTCTCCATCAACTCGGAGCTGCCTGAAGATCAAAAGGCCGAGCTGATCTCCTGCTTGTTGAAGAACCTGGATGTCTTCGCCTGGTCAGCAGAAGACATGCCGGGTGTGGATCCGGATGTTGCTTGCAACCACCTTAATGTTGATCCCAACTACAAGCCTGTGCAGTAGAAGAAAAGAGATGTAGCAACGAAGCTTGCCGAGCCAATAAGAGAGGAGGTCGCAAAGCTCCTCAAGGCAAATTTCATTAGTGAAATTCAATACCCAACCTGGATATCCAATGTTGTAATGATTAAAAAACCAGGAGGGAAAAGGCGCATGTGTGTAGACTTTACAAAACACAATAAAGCATGCACCAAAGATTGTTACCACTTGCCTCAGATAGATTCTTTAGTTGATTCTGCGGTAGGGTACTCTTGCATGAGTTTTTTAGATTCATTTTCTGGTTATCACCAAATAAGAATACATAAATCTAACGTTCCTCATACGTCATTTATTACCAATGACGGTTGTTACTGCTACCTTGTGATGCCCTTTGGGCTTAAAAATGCCGGTGCAACTTACCAACGCATGATGGACCGTGTGTTTAAGCAACAGAAAGGAAGAAACTTAGAAGTATATGTAGACGACCTCTTGATCAAGAGTAAGTCGTTTTCGCTGCACTTGCAAGATCTAGCAGAGACGTTCTCTACTCTGCGTAGATATAAAATGAAGCTCAACCCGTTGAAGTGCACCTTTGGGGCGAGTAAGGGAATGTTCCTTGGTCATCTCCTTACTTCAGAGGGACTTGCCCCTAATCCAGATAAAGTAAAAGCTATTCTTGATATGCCTACCCCCTGTTCACCTAAGGAAGTTCAGTAGTTAGGAGGGAGGTTAGCAGGCCTTGCGAGGTTCCTCTCTCGGGTTGGATATAGGAGTGCTCCTTTCTTTAAAAATCTTTGAGGGGGGTCTAAGTTCGAGTGGACAGAAGAATGTTCCCAGGCATTTGAGCAGTTGAAGAAGCAGCTGACTTCAACACCTCTGATTCAAAGTCCCCGACCAGGTGAGATGCTTTTCTTAAACTTAGGAGTTGGCCCTGAGGCTGTCAGCTCTGTTCTTCTTCGAGAAGAAAGAAGGAAACAGTTCCCGATCTACTATGTCAGCCATATTCTGAAAAGTGCCGAGACACAGTACCCGATTCTGGAGAAGTTAGCCTTGACACTAGTCATGTCAGCTCGCAGACTCCATCCGTATTTCCAAGCGCACTCGATTCAAGTTGTTACCGATCAACCTTTGAAAAGTGTGTTGGAGAAACCGGAGCATTCTGGCAGACTAGCCAAATGGGCAATAGAATTAACTGAATTTGAAATTTCTTATGTGCCCAAGACAACCATCAAAGCTCAGGTTCTAGCAGACTTCCTGATCGACACAGCAGAGTCCAGTTCTGATCAAGCAGAAAGGTCACCTTTGGCTTGGACCATCTATGTTGATGGTGCCTCAGGTAGAAATTCGTCTGGAGCAGGAGTGGTTCTGATTAACCCAAACAGCATCAAACTAGAGCAAGCCATCAAGTTTTATTTTCCAGTAACCAACAACCAAGCCGAGTATGAAGCTTTGCTAGCAAGCTTGAGGCTTGCAAGGGAACTCAGAATTGATCGTGTTCATATCAAGACTGATTCTCTGGTAATGGCGTCGCAAGTCCTTGGAAACTATGACACAAGAGAGGCGATCTTGAAGAAGTACCTTGATCTTGTGAAAATAGAGATTGGCAAATTCAAAAGCTTTACCATTGAGCACATCTCTAGAACAGAAAATGAGGAGGCAGATGTTTTTGCCAAGTATGGACTGCCATCAGGAGGAACAACTTCCGAGCTCTTCCGCCCGGCAGTGGAGGAAGGAGAACTGATGCAGGTTGATCAACGTCGCTCCTGGATGGACCCATTCTTTCTTTATCTGTCAACAGGAGATTTTCACCATTCAATCAAAGATCAGAAAAAGTTCAGAATAAAAGCAGCTCACTATTACTTAGTGGCAGGAATCCTTTATAGAAGAACATTCCTCTCTACCATGGACAGATGTGTTTCAGAAGAAGAAGCTCCCGTTGTTTTGCAAGAAGTTCATTCAGGAGAGTGTGGAAGTCACTCGGGAGCAAGAACTTTAGAAAGACGAATCCTGCGATATGGATATTTCTGGCCCACCAAGAAGAGAGACTCTGAGGCTTACGGTAGAAAGTGTGTTCAATGTCAGAAGTTTGCTCCACTTCAACACCAGGCTGTTCATCACTCAGATCGATTGCAACTCCTTGGCCCTTCACAGTTTGGGGAATCGATCTCATTGGTCCTTTTCCCATGGCAAGTGGACAACGATGTTTCATCATAGTGATGATTGAGTACTTCAGCAAGTGGATTGAAGTAAAGGCATTGGCAAAGACAACAACACAGGTCATCAAGAATTTCATTTGGGGAGAGATTGTCTGCCGACATGGAATGTCTATGGCTATAATCACCGACAACGGGCCACAGTTCAACAATGCAGAGATGATTGATTTTTGCAAACAGATTGGAACAGAACTGCGGTTTGCATCAGTCCATCATCCCAGGAGTAATGGCCAAGTTGAAGCAGCCAACATGCAGGTCCTTAATTTACTTAAGAAGAAAGTGCAGAATATCAAGGGAAGCTGGGCTGATCAGCTTCCATCAGTCCTCTGGTCCCTTAAAACAACACCTTCATCCACAACTCGCGAGACTCTGTTTAAACTTTCTTATGACTCAGAAGCCCTCATTCCAGTTGAGTTTGAAGTTCTATCACCCAGGGTTCTGCTTGCAAGGCAAGGTTTTTAGGACTGGCTTGAGCTGAACAATGAAGAGATGAGATTCAGCCTGGAACACATTGAGGAAATTAAAGACAAAGCAGCAATAAGGCAGGAAGAGGTCAAGAGAAGGATGGCCCGGTATTTTGATCAGAACGTAAGGATCAAACACTTTCAAGTGGGATATCTAGTTCTTAAAAAAGTTGACGCTACTGCAAGGGATGGTTTAGTTGGAAAACTTAATCCGAACTGGGCCGGCCCCTTCATTGTCAAAGAAGCGTTAAAGAACGGCGCTTACCGCTTGCAAACATACGAGGGAGTGGATATGCCACATACATGGAGCAGGGATGATCTCAAACAGTTCTATTCCTGAACCTTCTCTTTTCTATTCCATGTATCGTCTTCAAGAATCATTATGAGTAAAAACTGATCGTTGTTGAAGTATTAGACCGGGCGGCCTTGCGGTCTTGTCTGGCGGTTTGTTGACTGCGCGGTCTAGCGGTTCCTTCCCAGCAGGTTCTTATTCAGACTATTGCTGTTTGTAGTCTGAGCGGTCTGGCGGTCTCACTCGGAAGCCTGGAGACCGGGCGGTCTATCGGTCTCATATTGCGGCATGTTCTCATCCTGCTGGAGTTGCCGAGCGGTTAACCCATCTATCTAACCGCGCGGCCTGTGCGGTCTCTTTAATTTCTAGCCACTCAGCCCTGTACATGTTTAGTCCCACATTGTTTATTTGTACTCTCTCATATCTCCTCCATTCTATAAAAGGGAGGTCATGCCTTTGTAAATGATATCTTTTTTTGGATAATAAAATTTCAATTGTTCAAATTTATGTCCGTTTGTTAGCTGCCTGTTCGCTACTTTTACATGGTATCAGAGGACTCGATCCTTTCCACCTGACTAAGCTCTCTCTGCATGTACGACTTGTTTATTCTTTTCGCGCCTGTTCTTGTGGCTTTTTTTCTCCACTGACCGCTGTGCTATTCGCGCGGCTTCTCCCTATTCATGCGCCTTTCTTCGGTCTGTTCTCGACCTGTTCTCTTGGGTACTTTGCTTCCTCTTCTCTTCTGTTTGCTCGGACTTTTTCAGTTCGCGCGACCTCTTACCCTGTGCCTTGGTCTGCTTCCTGGCCGTTGGTGTTATGCTTCCGTGCCGCTGCAGCTTCCTCTCTTTAGCCCGCTGCGGTTTCGTCCTTGTTCGCTGCGGTTTCTTTCTCATGTCTCGGCCTCCTCCTTAGGTCGTGCGGCTTGCTCTCCTTTTTTCTCTCCCCACGGCTTCTCTTCTTCTCGCGCGGCTTCCTGCCTTCTTTATGGCCACTTCTGGTCTCTCCACCCCCGTTATCTCTATCTCCACCACTCCTGCAGCTCCTCCTCCTCCTCCTCCTACTCCTTCGGGCAGCCTTGGCATGCTTTCTAAGCTTATTGGCTCCAACTATCCCTATTGGAGCATTTCTTTCACCTTTCTTCTTCGCTCTCAGCGGAAGCGTCATCACCTCACCGATGACCCTCCTCTTAACTCTCCTGAATTTGATGACTGGGATGCGAGTGATGCCCTTGTCCGCACTTGGCTGGCCAACAGCCTCTCTGATGAGTGCCTTCCCGTCATTCGCTATGATGAGACGGTCAAGGCCGCCTGGCTTCACCTAGTTGCTCTCTATTCGAAGGGGGGCCAGACGTCCTGCATTTATACTCTTTATGCGGACCTCTTCGCCCGCCCCTCCATGTCTCCTGCCGCAGTTTATCAGCAGGTTCAGGCTCTTGGCGCAGAGATCCTACAGAATCACCCCTTCTCCGCGGACTTGGCCGACCAGCACAAACACTTCCAGGAACTCCTGATTGTTTGTTATCTTCTCCGTCTTCCCGATTCCTATGATATGACCCGCCAGCAGATCTTGGGTGAGGCGGGATCTCCTACTTTGGATGCCACCGCGGCTCGCATTGCCGCTGTTACTTCACTGCACCAGCGGCGTCTGTTGGCCTCCCCTCCTTCCAAGGACTCCTATGCTCACCAGGCTCAGAGGGGGGGGGGGGGAGGTCCTAGTGGTCGTAGCCACTCAGGAGGGCGTGGTTCGTCCAGGTTCCTCTGTTATCACTGTGGTCGTATCGGCCATTCTGTTTACCGCTGCTGGCAGAAACATCCTCATCTTCGCCCTTACGGTGATGCTCCTTCCTCGACCCCCGCCTCCTCTCGGTCATCTGCCTCTGTGGCCACGACTTCAGGTAGTGCCCACGTCATTACCAAAGGTAAATGACTGATTGACCCGGGTGCTACAAATCATATGACTGGCAACCCTAATTGCTTCTCTCTCCTTGAAACGCATGACTGCCTACCCCCAGTTCATGTGGCGGATGGTTCACTGTCCCCGGTGCTTGGGACGGGCATCGTTCAAGTTACCGCGTCGCTTCGCTTGGAGTACACTCTTTATGTCCCGAAGTTCTCGTGCAATTTATTATCTGTTACTACTTTATGACGGCAACTTCAGTGCTCTATCTTATTCACTCCCACTTCTTGTTCTTTTCAGGACCCGAGGACCCAGCAGACGATTGCTACTGGGAATGAGAGCGGAGGACTCTATTTCCTCGACAACATTTCAGCTCTGTCCGCCTACTACTCCTCCTCTACAGATCTGCTTCAATGGCATCTTCACCTTGGACATCCTCCTCCGTAGATTCTTCGACATCTTCTACCCCACTTACCTCTAACCAGTCCTCCGCTCAACTGTGATGCGTGTCAGCTTGGCAAACATCATCGCTCCTCCTTCCCACCGAAGCAAGGCCGTGGCTCCTCTTGCCCGTTTGATCTCATTCATTCTGATGTCTGGGGTCCTGCTCCTACCCTCACCGTTGGTCGGGGTAGTTCCTACTTTGTAACTTTTATAGATGATTTTTCTAGATGTAACTGGGTGTATCTATTAAAAGATCGCTCTGAACTCTTTTCTATCTGGCAATCCTTTTTTTTTATAATTAAGACTCAATTTGGCATTTTTATTAAAGTTTTACGCTCTGATAATGCTAAGAAATATCTTAGTCATGAGTTCTCCTCTTTCTTTCGGCAACATGGTCTTCTTCATCAAACCACCTGTGATTACACCTCCCAGCAGAATGGGGTGGCGTAGCGTAAAAACCGTCACCTCCTTGATGTCGCTCGCACTCTCATGATGCAGATGCAAGTACCCCGCTCCTACTGGGGCTACGCTGTGCTCCTCGCCTGCTATCTCATCAATCGTCTTCCATCCATGGTTGTCCACGGCCAGACCCCCTTCTCCATTCTATACCCCCGCAAGGAACCTTTTCCTGTCCCTCTCCGTGTCTTTGGGTGTACGGCTTTTGTTCACGCTCCATCCGCTACCCACGACAAGCTTTCCCCCCGTTCCACCAAGTGTGTCTTTTTGGGCTACTCTACCACTCAAAAAGGCTATTGTTGTTTTGACCCTGTTCTGCGCAAACAATTTGTCTCCGCGGACGTGACATTCTTCGAGAATGCATCCTACTTCTCTCTTGCCTCCTCTCTACCTCCTGATGTCTCTGCTTCTCCACCACCTCTCTTCATTCCTTCCACGCCTATCGACGTCTCCACTCTTCCCTCATCTCCTCCTCCGTCTCCTTCTCTGTCCGTCTCACCCCTACCCCTCCTCCCTCTTCTCCGCAGCCGTCTCTCTCTAGTCCCGGGCCAGCCTTCTCCGCCACAGAAGCTCTGGTCGCTGAGGCACCCGTCGCCCTGGATCTTCCCATTGCTCTTCGGAAAGGGGTGCGGGCGTGTACTCAACACCCGCTTGCGGTAGTTGTTTCCTATGATCGGCTTTCTCCTTCTCGCGTGTACCAGGAGGCTCTTGCTATTCCTCATTAGAAATCTGCCATGGATGAAGAGATGGCTACTCTTACTGAAAGGGGTACCTGGACCCTTGTTCCTCCACAAGTGGGTACTGATGTGGTTGGCTATCGCTGTGTCTTTGTTGTGAAATTTTGCCCCGACGGCACTGTGGATCGCTACAAGGCTCGGTTGGTGGCCAAAGGCTTCACTCGGACTTACAACATTGATTACTTTGACACTTTCTCCCTGGTTGCTCGCCTCAGCACCATCCGGGTTCTTCTCTCTGTGGCTGTTAACCGGGATTGGGCTATTTCCTAGCTTGATGTCAAGAATGCCTTTCTCTATGGAGATCTTCAGGAGGATGTCTACATGGAGCAACCTCCTGGGTATGTTGCTCAGGAGGAGACACGCGTATGCCATTTGAAGAAGGCCATTTATGGCCTAAAGCAGAGCCCTCGGGCGTGGTTCGACACGTTCAGTGGTATTGTGGCTACCATCGGCTTTGCAAGGAGTTCTGCTGATCACTCCTTATTCATTCGCAAAACGGCCTCGGGACTGGTGGTTTTGGCAGTGTATGTGGATGATATTCTTCTTACTGCCGATGACCAAGCTGGGTTGGACTTGACGAAGAAACACCTCCGTCAACACCTGGTCACGAAGTATATGGGCTCCACGAAATACGTTTTGGGGATAGAAATCTCTCGGAAGCCTGACTCGTTGGTTCTCTCCCAACGGAAGTACGCCCTTGATCTTCTAGAAGAGGCGGGATTGACAGGTACCAAACCGGCCCGGTTTCCCATGGCTATTGAAGAAGACAAAACATGGACGGATGACTCGCCTCTTCTATCTGATGTCACTAGGTACAGACGGTTGGTGGGCAAACTAATCTATCTCACGGTGACCAGACCCGACATCTCCTATGTTGTAGGCAAGGTCAGTCAGTCTATACAAGCTCCCAGGGAGTGCCATCTTCAGTCTGCCTTGAAGATTTTAGAGTATGTCAAAGCAGCACCGGGCAAAGGGCTAATCTTTCAGAGGAATGGTCATCTAAGGGTTGAAGCCTACTCAGATTCAAGCTATGCGAATGATAAAGGCGATCGTAAATCCAAATCAGGTTTTTGTACTTTTGTTGGAGGAAATCTTGTGAGTTGGAAGAGCAAGAAACAGTTTGTTGTCTCCAGATCTAGTGCAGAAGCCGAATACCGGAGTATGGCGTCAACCACGTGTGAGTTAAAGTTGTTGCGGCTTCTCATGCTTGACCTAGGAGAGGTCTATGACTATCCTCTTCCTATGTTCTGTGACAACATGACCGCTATATACATATCCAAAAATCCGGTCTTCCATGAGAGAACAAAGCATATAGAGGTTGACTGTCACTTCATTCGGGAGGAGATTTTGAAGAAATAGATTTGTACTCCGTTTGTCACCTTTGACAAAAAAAATGACCTATATCTTCACAAAACCAGTCTCTACTTCCTTCTTCCACATTTGTGACAAGCTGGGCATGATTGATATCTATGCTCCAGCTTGAGGGGGAGTGTTGAAGTATTAGACCAGGCGGCTTTGCGGTCTTGTCTGGCGGTTTGTTGACTGTGCGGTCTAGCGGTTCCTTCCCAGAAGGTTCATATTCAAACTGTTGCTGTTTATAGTCCGAGCGGTCTGGCGGTCTCACTCAGAAGCCTGGAGACCGAGCGGTCTATTGGTCTCCTATTGCGGCATGTTCTCATCCTGCTGGAGTTGCCGAGCGGTTAACTCATCTGTCTAACCACGCGGCCTGTGCGGTCTCTTTAATTTCTAGCCGCTCAGCCATGTGCATGTTTAGTCACACATTGTTTATTTGTACTCTCTCATATCACCTCCATTCTATAAAATGGAGGTCATACCTTTGTAAATGATATCATTTTTTGGAAAATAAAATTTCAATTATTCAAATTTCTGTCCATTTGTTAGTTGCGTGTTCTCTACTTTTACACTCGCTAATGCTTCTTCAAGTGTTTTGTCTATTCAAGCATAACAGTTGGCATGCTAAGCAAGAAAGATTCCAAAAACGGTTCCGTACTTGAACTCTCTTTTCTTTCTTATGCTAGCTTTGCAAAAGCATCTCTTTAATCAAAGGATTCGTACTGACACTTTTCCTAATGTTTTCTCTTTCTCTCCCAAACATCAATAACGGTTACCTGATACCAGAAGACATCGCCGAGTTCAGCAAAACCTCCCCTAGAGCTGTTGTCACTAGCGTAACACCACGAAGACCACGTGTTGCGGCGAGATTTCACATCGTGTAGTGGGAGCTTGCAGGCTCTAGTAAGGTAAGATTCTGAACTTCGGATCCCAGCTAGTACCTGACCCCACCTTTGCATTATGGAGTGACATGGTGGGAGTTAAGCTCTACCATGCCGCATTAGGGATATCATTACAACTTCGATGATCTCGTGAAGAAAGTTATGCCACTCCGGCTCACCTGCCCACGGGTCATCTTAGTTTGTAACCCTCGAACACTCCATGGTACCCTCAAGCAGTGCCTGCAGGAGACCCACAGCTTGGTTGATCTTGAGGAAAGTTATACCGCTCCGGCCGCAACTACCAAAAAGATCAACTTAGACTGTACTCCAGGCAAGAGGGCAGAGGACCGTTCCGTCAAGTCTGCATCTTGCTCTTCACAGGGAATCTTTTTAGTGCAGACTGATTTTCTATATTCGCGTAGTCCGCCGGTTTTCCTTGGGTTGATCGTATAGCTTGTGGCCCGGTGAAAAAAGCAATGCCTGCTGCACCTACCCGTCTGGTCGCAAGCTATATATCATTTCTTCTATTTAGTGTGGACTGATCTTCTTTATCCGCGCAGTCCGCCGGTTTTCCTTGGGTTGATCGTATAGCTTGTGGCGCGGTGAGAAAAGCAATGTCTGCCGCACCTACCCGTCTGGTCGCAAGCTATAGATTATTTCTTCTACTTAGTGCGGACTGATCTTCTTTATCCGCGCAGTCCACCGGTTTTCCTTGGGTTGATCGTATAGCTTGTGGCCCGGCGAGAAAAGCAATGCCTGCCACACCTTCCCGCCTGGTCGCAAGCTATAGATCATTTCTTCTATTTAGTGCGGACTGATTTTCTTTATCCGCACAGTCTGCCGGTTTTCCTTGGGTTGATCGTATAGCTTGTGGCCCGGTGTGAAAAACAATGCCTGCAGCACCTGCTCGCCTGGTCGCAAGCTATAGATCATTTCTTCTATTTAGTGCGGACTGATCTTCTTTATCCGCGCAGTCCGCCGGTTTTCCTTGGGTTGATCGTATAGCTTGTGGCCCGGTGATAAAAGCAATGCCTGCCGCACTTGCCCGCCTGGTCGCAAGCTATAGATCATTTCATCTATTCAGTGCGGACTGATCTTTTTATCCGCGCACTCCGCCGGTTTTCCTTGGGTTGATCGTATAGCTTGCGGCCTGGTGAGAAAAGCAATGCCTGCCACACCTGCCCTCCTGGTCCCAAGCTATCGATCATTTCTTCCATTTAGTGCGGACTGATCTTCTTTATCCGCGTAGTCCGTCGGTTTTCCTTGGGTTGATCGTATAGCTTGTGGCCCGGTGAGAAAAGCAATGCCTACCGCACCTACCCGCCTGGTCGCAAGCTATAGATCATTTCTTCTATTTAGTGCGGACTGATCTTCTTTATCCGCGCAGTCCGCCGGTTTTCCTTGGGTTGATCGTATAGCTTGTGGCCCGGTGAGAAAAGCAATGCCTGCTGCACCTACCCGCCTGGTCGCAAGCTATAGATCATTTCTTCTATTTAGTGCGGACTGATTTTCTTTATCCGCGCAGTCCGCCGGTTTTCCTTGGGTTGATCGTATAGCTTGTGGCCTGGTGAGAAAAGTAATGCCTGTCGCACCTGCCCGCCTAGTCGCAAGCTATAGATCATTTCTTCTATTTAGTGCGGCCTGATCTTCTTTATCCGCGCAGTCCCCCGGTTTTCCTTGGGTTGATCGTATAGCTTGTGGCCCGGTGAGAAAAGCAATGCTTGCCGCACCTGCCCGCCTGGTCGCAAGCTATAGATCATTTATTCTATTTAGTGCGGACTGATCTTCTTTATCCGCGTAGTCCTCCAGTTTTCCTTGGGTTGATCGTATAGCTTGTGGCCCGGTGAGAAAAGCAATGCCCGTCGCACCTGCCCGCCTGGTCGCAAGATATAGATCATTTCTTCTATTTAGTGCAGACTGATCTTCTTTATCCGCGCAGTCGCCGGTTTTCCTTGGGTTGATCGTATTGCTTGTGGCCCGGTGAGAAATGCAATGCCTGTCGCACCTGCCCGCCTGGTCGCAAGCTATAGATCATTTCTTCTATTTAATGCGGACTGATCTTCTTTATCCGCGCAGTCCGCCGGTTTTCCTTGGGTTGATCGTATAACTTGTGGCCCGGTGAGAAAAGCAATGTCTGCCGCACTTGCCCGCCTGGTCGCAAGCTATAGATCATTTATTCTATTTAGTGCGGACTGATCTTCTTTATCCGCGCAGTAGGCCAGTTTTCCTTGGGTTGATCGTATAGCTTGTGGCCCGGTGAGAAAAGCAATGCCTGCCGCACCTACCCGCCTGGTCGCAAGCTATAGCTCATTTCTTCTATTTAGTGCGGACTGATCTTTTTATCCGCGCAGTCCGCCGGTTTTCCTTGGGTTAATCGTATAGCTTGTGGCCCGGTGAGAAAAGCAATGCTCGTCGCACCTGCCCGCCTGGTCGCAAGATATAGATCATTTCTTCTATTTAGTGCAGACTGATCTTCTTTATCCGCGCAGTCGCCGGTTTTCCTTGGGTTGATCGTATAGCTTGTGGCCCGGTGAGAAATGCAATGCCTGTCGCACCTGCCCGCCTGGTCGCAAGCTATAGATCATTTCTTCTATTTAGTGCGGACTGATCTTCTTTATCCGCGCAGTCCGCCGGTTTTCCTTGGGTTGATCGTATAGCTTGTAGCCCGGTGAGAAAAGCAATGCCTGCCGCACCTGCCCTCCTGATCGCAAGCTATAGATCATTTCATCTATTTAGTGCGGACTGATCTTCTTTATCCGCGCAGTCTGCCAGTTTTCCTTGGGTTGATCGTATAGTTTATAGCCCGGTGAGAAAAGCAATGCCTGCCGCACCTGCCCGCCTGATCGCAAGCTATAGATCATTTCATCTATTTAGTGCAGACTGATCTTCTTTATCCGCGCAGTCCGCCGGTTTTCCTTGGGTTGATCGTATATCTTGTGGCCTGGTGGGAAAAGCAATGCCTGCCGCACCTGTCCGACTGGTCGCAAGCTATAGATCATTTCTTCTATTTAGTGCGGACTGATTTTCTTTATCCGCGCAGTCCACCGGTTTTCCTTGGGTTGATTGTATAGTTTGTGACCCGGTGAGAAAAGCAATGCCTGCCGCACCTGCCCGCCTGGTAGCAAGCTATAGATCATTTCTTCTATTTAGTGCAGACTGATCTTCTTTATCCGCGCAGTCCACCGGTTTTCCTTGGGTTGATCGTATAGCTTGTGGCCCGGTGAGAAAAGCAATGTCTGCCGCACCTGCCCGCCTGGTCGCAAGCTATAGATCATTTCTTCTATTTAATGCGGACTGATCTTCTTTATCCGCGCAGTCCGCCGGTTTTCCTTGGGTTGATCGTATAGCTTGTAGCCCGGTGAGAAAAGCAATGCATGCCGCACCTGCCCGCCTGATCGCAAGCTATAAATCATTTCATCTATTTAGTGCGGACTTATCTTCTTTATCCGCGCAGTCTGTCGGTTTTCCTTGGGTTGATCGTATATCTTGTGGCCTGGTGAGAAAAGCAATGCATGCCGCACCTGCCCGCCTGGTCGCAAGCTATAGATCATTTCTTCTATTTAGTGCGGACTGATTTTCTATATCCACGCAGTCCGCCGGTTTTCCTTGGGTTGATCGTATAGCTTGTGGCCCGGTGAGAAAAGTAATGTCTGCCGCACCTGCCCGCCTTGTCGCAAGCTATAGGTCATTTCTTCTATTTAGTGCGGACTGATCTTCTTTATCCGCGCAGTCCGCTGGTTTTCCTTGGGTTGATCGTATAGCTTGTGGCCCGGTGAGAAAAGCAATGCCTGCCGCACTTGCCCGCGTGGTCGCAAGCTATAGATCATTTCTTCTATTTAGTGCGGATTGATCTTCTTTATCCACGCAGTACGCCGGTTTTCCTTGGGTTGATCGTATAGCTTGTGGCCCGGTGAGAAAAGCAATGCCTGCCGCACCTGCCCGCCTGGTCGTAAGCTATAGATCATTTCTTCTATTTAGTGCGGACCGATCTTCTTTATCCGCGCAGTCTGCCAGTTTTACTTGGGTTGATCGTATAGCTTGTGGCCCGGTGAGAAAAGCAATGCCTGCCGCACCTGCCCGCCTGGTCGCAAGCTATATATCATATCTTCTATTTAGTGCGGACTGATCTTCTTTATCCGCGCAGTCCACCGGTTTTTCTTGGGTTGATCATATAGCTTGTGGCCCGGTGAGAAAAGCAATGACTACCGCACCTGCCCGCCTGGTCGCAAGCTATAGATCATTTATTCTATTTAGTGCGGACTGATCTTCTTTATCCGCGCAGTAGGCCAGTTTTCCTTGGGTTGATCGTATAGCTTGTGGCCCGGTGAGAAAAGCAATGTCTGCCGCACCTACCCGCCTGGTCGCAAGCTATAGCTCATTTCTTCTATTTAGTGCGGACTGATCTTTTTATCCACGCAGTCCGCCGGTTTTCCTTGGGTTAATCGTATAGCTTGTGGCCCGGTGAGAAAAGCAATGCCCGTCGCACCTGCCCGCCTGGTCGCAAGATATAGATCATTTCTTCTATTTAGTGCAGACTGATCTTCTTTATCCGCGCAGTCGCCGGTTTTCCTTGGGTTGATCGTATAGCTTGTGGCCCGGTGAGAAATGCAATGCCTGTCGCACCTGCCCGCCTGGTCGCAAGCTATAGATCATTTCTTCTATTTAGTGCGGACTGATCTTCTTTATCCGCGCAGTCCGCCGGTTTTCCTTGGGTTGATCGTATAGCTTGTAGCCCGGTGAGAAAAGCAATGCCTGCCGCACCTGCCCTCCTGATCGCAAGCTATAGATCATTTCATCTATTTAGTGCGGACTGATCTTCTTTATCCGCGCAGTCTGCCGGTTTTCCTTGGGTTGATCGTATAGTTTATAGCCCGGTGAGAAAAGCAATGCCTGCCGCACCTGCCCGCCTGATCGCAAGCTATAGATCATTTCATCTATTTAGTGCAGACTGATCTTATTTATCCGCGCAGTCCGCCAGTTTTCCTTGGGTTGATCGTATATCTTGTGGCCTGGTGGGAAAAGCAATGCCTGCCGCACCTGCCCGACTGGTCGCAAGCTATAGATCATTTCTTCTATTTAGTGCGGACTGATTTTCTTTATCCGCGCAGTCCACCGGTTTTCCTTGGGTTGATTGTATAGTTTGTGACCCGGTGAGAAAAGCAATGCCTGCCGCACCTGCCCGCCTGGTAGCAAGCTATAGATCATTTCTTCTATTTAGTGCGGACTGATCTTCTTTATCCGCGCAGTCCACCGGTTTTCCTTGGGTTGATCGTATAGCTTGTGGCCCGGTGAGAAAAGCAATGTCTGCCGCACCTGCCCGCCTGATCGCAAGCTATAAGTCATTTCTTCTATTTAGTGCGGACTGATCTTCTTTATCCGTGCAGTCCGCCGGTTTTCCTTGGGTTGATCGTATAGCTTGTGGCCCAGTGAGAAAAGCAATGCCTGCCGCACCTGCCCTCCTGGTCGCAAGCTATAGATCATTTCTTCTATTTAGTGCGAACTGATCTTCTTTATCCGCGCAGTCCGCCGGTTTTCCTTAGGTTGATCGTATAGCTTGTGGCCCGGTGAGAAAAGCAATGCCTGCCGCACCTGCCCGCCTGGTCGCAAGCTATAGATCATTTCTTTTATTTAGTGCGGAATGATCTTCTTTATCCGCGCAGTCTGCCAGTTTTCCTTGGGTTGATCGTATAGCTTGTGGCCCGGTGAGAAAAGCAATGCCTGCCGCACCTGCCCGCCTGGTGGCAAGCTATAGCCCATTTATTCTATTTATTGCAGACTGATCTTTTTGTCCGCGCAGTCTGCCGGTTTTCCTTGGGTTGATCGTATATCTTGTGGCCCGGTGAGAAAAACAATGCCTGCCGCACCTGCCCGCCTGGTAGTAAGCTACAGATCATTTCTTCTATTTAGTGCATACTGATCTTCTTTTTCCGCGCAGTCGCCGGTTTTCCTTGGGTTGATCGTATAGCTTGTGGCCCGATGAGAAAAGCAATGCCTGTCGTACCTGCCCGCCTGGTCGCAAGCTATAGATCATTTCTTCTATTTAGTGCGGACTGATCTTCTTTATCCGCGCAGTCCGCCGGTTTTCCTTGGGTTGTTCGTATAGCTTGTAGCCCGGTGAGAAAAGCAATGCCTGCCGCACCTGCCCGCCTGATCGCAAGATATAGATCATTTCATCTATTTAGTGCAGACTGATCTTCTTTATCCGCGCAGTCTGCCGGTTTTCCATGGGTTGATCGTATATCTTGTGGCCTGGTGAGAAAAGCAATGCCTGCCGCACTTGCCCTCCTGATCGCAAGCTATAGATCATTTCATTTATTTAGTGCGGACTGATCTTCTTTATCCGCGCAGTCTGCCGGTTTTCCTTGGGTTGATCGTATAGTTTATAGCCCGGTGAGAAAAGCAATGCCTGCCGCACCTGCCCGCCTGATCGCAAGCTATAGATCATTTCATCTATTTAGTGCAGACTGATCTTCTTTATCCGCGAAGTCCGCCGGTTTTCCTTGGGTTGATCGTATATCTTGTGGCCTGGTGGGAAAAGCAATGCCTGCCGCACTTGCCCGACTGGTCGCAAGCTATAGATCATTTCTTCTATTTAGTGCGGACTGATTTTCTTAATCCGCGCAGTCCACCGGTTTTCCTTGGGTTGATTGTATAGCTTGTGACCCGGTGAGAAAAGCAATGCCTGCCGCACCTGCCCGCCTGGTAGCAAGCTATAGATCATTTCTTCTATTTAGTGCGGACTGATCTTCTTTATCCGTGCAGTCCATCGGTTTTCCTTGGGTTGATCGTATAGCTTGTGGCCCGGTGAGAAAAGCAATGTCTGCCGCACCTGCCCGCCTGATTGCAAGCTATAAGTCATTTCTTCTATTTAGTGCGGACTGATCTTCTTTATCCGTGCAGTCCGCCGGTTTTCCTTAGGTTGATCGTATAGCTTGTGGCCCGGTGAGAAAAGCAATGCCTGCCGCACCTGCCCGCCTGGTCGCAAGCTATAGATCATTTCTTTTATTTAGTGCGGAATGATCTTCTTTATCCGCGCAGTCTGCCAGTTTTCTTTGGGTTGATCGTATAGCTTGTGTCCCGGTGAGAAAAGCAATGCATGCCGCACCTGCCCGCCTGATCGCAAGATGTAGATCATTTCATCTATTTAGTGCGGACTTATCTTCTTTATCCGCGCAGTCTGTCGGTTTTCCTTGGGTTGATCGTATATCTTGTGGCCTGGTGGGAAAAGCAATGCCTGCCGCACCTGCCCGACTGGTCGCAAGCTATAGATCATTTCTTCTATTTAGTGCGGACTGATTTTCTTTATCCGCGCAGTCCACCGGTTTTCCTTGGGTTGATTGTATAGTTTGTGACCCGGTGAGAAAAGCAATGCCTGCCGCACCTGCCCGCCTGGTAGCAAGCTATAGATCATTTCTTCTATTTAGTGCGGACTGATCTTCTTTATCCGCGCAGTCCACCGGTTTTCCTTGGGTTGATCGTATAGCTTGTGGCCCGGTGAGAAAAGCAATGTCTGCCGCACCTGCCCGCCTGATCGCAAGCTATAAGTCATTTCTTCTATTTAGTGCGGACTGATCTTCTTTATCCGTGCAGTCCGCCGGTTTTCCTTGGGTTGATCGTATAGCTTGTGGCCCAGTGAGAAAAGCAATGCCTGCCGCACCTGCCCTCCTGGTCGCAAGCTATAGATCATTTCTTCTATTTAGTGCGAACTGATCTTCTTTATCCGCGTAGTCCGCCGGTTTTCCTTAGGTTGATCGTATAGCTTGTGGCCCGGTGAGAAAAGCAATGCCTGCCGCACCTGCCCGCCTGGTCGCAAGCTATAGATCATTTCTTTTATTTAGTGCGGAATGATCTTCTTTATCCGCGCAGTCTGCCAGTTTTCCTTGGGTTGATCGTATAGCTTGTGGCCCGGTGAGAAAAGCAATGCCTGCCGCACCTGCCCGCCTGGTCGCAAGCTATAGCCCATTTATTCTATTTATTGCGGACTGATCTTTTTGTCCGCGCAGTCCGTCGGTTTTCCTTGGGTTGATCGTATAGCTTGTGGCCCGGTGAGAAAAACAATGCCTGCCGCACCTGCCCGCCTGGTAGTAAGCTACAGATCATTTCTTCTATTTAGTGCATACTGATCTTCTTTTTCCGCGCAGTCGCCGGTTTTCCTTGGGTTGATCGTATAGCTTGTGGCCCGATGAGAAAAGCAATGCCTGTCGTACCTGCCCGCCTGGTCGCAAGCTATAGATCATTTCTTCTATTTAGTGCGGACTGATCTTCTTTATCCGCGCAGTCCGCCGGTTTTCCTTGGGTTGTTCGTATAGCTTGTAGCCCGGTGAGAAAAGCAATGCCTGCCGCACCTGCCCGCCTGATCGCAAGATATAGATCATTTCATCTATTTAGTGCAGACTGATCTTCTTTATCCGCGCAGTCTGCCGGTTTTCCATGGGTTGATCGTATATCTTGTGGCCTGGTGAGAAAAGCAATGCCTGCCGCACTTGCCCTCCTGATCGCAAGCTATAGATCATTTCATCTATTTAGTGCGGACTGATCTTCTTTATCCGCGCAGTCTGCCGGTTTTCCTTGGGTTGATCGTATAGTTTATAGCCCGGTGAGAAAAGCAATGCCTGCCGCACCTGCCCGCCTGATCGCAAGCTATAGATCATTTCATCTATTTAGTGCAGACTGATCTTCTTTATCCGCGAAGTCCGCCGGTTTTCCTTGGGTTGATCGTATATCTTGTGGCCTGGTGGGAAAAGCAATGCCTGCCGCACTTGCCCGACTGGTCGCAAGCTATAGATCATTTCTTCTATTTAATGCGGACTGATTTTCTTAATCCGCGCAGTCCACCGGTTTTCCTTGGGTTGATTGTATAGCTTGTGACCCGGTGAGAAAAGCAATGCCTGCCGCACCTGCCCGCCTGGTAGCAAGCTATAGATCATTTCTTCTATTTAGTGCGGACTGATCTTCTTTATCCGCGCAGTCCATCGGTTTTCCTTGGGTTGATCGTATAGCTTGTGGCCCGGTGAGAAAAGCAATGTCTGCCGCACCTGCCCGCCTGATCGCAAGCTATAAGTCATTTCTTCTATTTAGTGCGGACTGATCTTCTTTATCCGTGCAGTCCGCCGGTTTTCCTTGGGTTGATCGTATAGCTTGTGGCCCAGTGAGAAAAGCAATGCCTGTCGCACCTGCCCTCCTGGTCGCAAGCTATAGATCATTTCTTCTATTTATTGCGAACTGATCTTCTTTATCCGCGCAGTCCGCCGGTTTTCCTTGGGTTGATCGTATAGCTTGTGGCCCGGTGAGAAAAGCAATTCCTGCCGCACCTTCCCTCCTGGTCGCAAGCTATAGATCATTTATTCTATTTAGTACGGATTGATCTTCTTTATCCGCGCAGTCCGCCGGTTTTCCTTGGGTTGATCGTATAACTTGTGGCCCGGTGAGAAAAGCAATGTCTGCCGCACCTGCCCGCCTGGTTGCAAGCTATAGATCATTTCTTCTATTTAATGCGGACTGATCTTCTTTATCCGCGCAGTCCGCCGGTTTTCCTTGGGTTGATCGTATAGCTTGTAGCCCGGTGAGAAAAGCAATGCATTCCGCACCTGCCCGCCTGATCGCAAGCTATAGATCATTTCATCTATTTAGTGCGGACTTATCTTCTTTATCCGCGCAGTCTGTCGGTTTTCCTTGGGTTGATCGTATATCTTGTGGCCTGGTGAGAAAAGCAATGTCTGCCGCACCTGCCCGCCTGGTCGCAAGCTATAGATCATTTCTTCTATTTAGTGCGGACTGATTTTCTTTATCCGCGCAGTCCGCCGGTTTTCCTTGGGTTGATTGTATAGCTTGTGGCCCGGTGAGAAAAGTAATGTCTGCCGCACCTGCCCGCCTTGTCGCAAGCTATAGGTCATTTCTTCTATTTAGTGCGGACTGATCTTCTTTATCCGCGCAGTCCGCTGGTTTTCCTTGGGTTGATCGTATAGCTTGTGGCCCGGTGAGAAAAGCAATGCCTGCCGCACCTGCCCGCGTAGTCGCAAGCTATAGATCATTTCTTCTATTTAGTGCGGATTGATCTTCTTTATCCACGCAGTACGCCGGTTTTCCTTGGGTTGATCGTATAGCTTGTGGCCCGGTGAGAAAAGCAATGCCTGCCGCACCTGCCCGCCTGGTCGCAAGCTATAGATCATTTCTTCTATTTAGTGCGGACCGATCTTCTTTATCCGCGCAGTCTGCCAGTTTTACTTGGGTTGATCGTATAGCTTGTGGCCCGGTGAGAAAAGCAATGCCTGCCGCACCTGCCTGCCTGGTCGCAAGCTATATATCATATCTTCTATTTAGTGTGGACTGATCTTCTTTATCCGCGCAGTCCACCGGTTTTTCTTGGGTTGATCGTATAGCTTGTGGCCCGGTGAGAAAAGCAATGCCTGCCGCACTTGCCCTCCTGATCGCAAGCTATAGATCATTTCATCTATTTAGTGCGGACAGATCTTCTTTATCCGCGCAGTCTGCCGGTTTTCCTTGGGTTGATCGTATAGTTTATAGCCCGGTGAGAAAAGCAATGCCTGCCGCACCTGCCCGCCTGGTCGCAAGCTATAGATCATTTCATCTATTTAGTGCAGACTGATCTTCTTTATCCGCGCAGTCCGCCGGTTTTCCTTGGGTTGATCGTATATCTTGTGGCCTGGTGGGAAAAGCAATGCCTGCCGCACTTGCCCGACTGGTCGCAAGCTATAGATCATTTCTTCTATTTAGTGCGGACTGATTTTCTTAATCCGCGCAGTCCACCGGTTTTCCTTGGGTTGATTGTATAGCTTGTGACCCGGTGAGAAAAGCAATGCCTGCCGCACCTGCCCGCCTGGTAGCAAGCTATAGATCATTTCTTCTATTTAGTGCGGACTGATCTTCTTTATCCACGCAGTCCATCAGTTTTCCTTGGGTTGATCGTATAGCTTGTGGCCCGGTGAGAAAAGCAATGTCTGCCGCACCTGCCCGCCTGATCGCAAGCTATAAGTCATTTCTTCTATTTAGTGCGGACTGATCTTATTTATCCGTGCAGTCCGCCGGTTTTCCTTGGGTTGATCGTATAGCTTGTGGCCCAGTGAGAAAAGCAATGCCTGCCGCACCTGCCCTCCTGGTCGCAAGCTATAGATCATTTCTTCTATTTATTGCGAACTGATCTTCTTTATCCGCGCAGTCTGCCGGTTTTCCTTGGGTTAATCGTATAGCTTGTGGCCCGGTGAGAAAAGCAATTCCTGCCGCACCTTCCCTCCTGGTCGCAAGCTATAGATCATTTATTCTATTTAGTGCGGACTGATCTTCTTTATCCGCGTAGTCCGCCGGTTTTCCTTGGGTTGATCGTATAGCTTGTGGCCCGGTGAGAAAAGCAATGTCTGCCGCACCTGCCCGCCTGGTCGCAAGCTATAGATCATTTCTTCTATTTAATGCGGACTGATCTTCTTTATCCGCGCAGTCCGCCGGTTTTCCTTGGGTTGATCGTATAGCTTGTAGCCCGGTGAGAAAAGCAATGCATGCCGCACCTGCCCGCCTGATCGCAAGATGTAGATCATTTCATCTATTTAGTGCGGACTTATCTTCTTTATCCGCGCAGTCTGTCGGTTTTCCTTGGGTTGATCGTATATCTTGTGGCCTGGTGAGAAAAGCAATGCCTGCCGCACCTGCCCGCCTGGTCGCAAGCTATAGATCATTTCTTCTATTTAGTGCGGACTGATTTTCTTTATCCGCGCAGTCCGCCGGTTTTCCTTGGGTTGATCGTATAGCTTGTGGCCCGGTGAGAAAAGTAATGTCTGCCGCACCTGCCCGCCTTGTCGCAAGCTATAGGTCATTTCTTCTATTTAGTGCGGACTGATCTTCTTTATCCGCGCAGTCCGCTGGTTTTCCTTGGGTTGATCGTATAGCTTGTGGCCCGGTGAGAAAAGCAATGCATGCCGCACCTGCCCGCGTGGTCGCAAGCTATAGATCATTTCTTCTATTTAGTGCGGATTGATCTTCTTTATCCACGCAGTACGCCGGTTTTCCTTGGGTTGATCGTATAGCTTGTGGCCCGGTGAGAAAAGCAATGCCTGCCGCACCTGCCCGCCTGGTCGCAAGCTATAGATCATTTCTTCTATTTAGTGCGGACCGATCTTCTTTATCCGCGCAGTCTGCCAGTTTTACTTGGGTTGATCGTATAGCTTGTGGCCCGGTGAGAAAAGCAATGCCTGCCGCACCTGCCTGCCTGGTCGCAAGCTATATATCATATCTTCTATTTAGTGCGGACTGATCTTCTTTATCCGCGCAGTCCACCGGTTTTTCTTGGGTTGATCGTATAGCTTGTGGCCTGGTGAGAAAAGCAATGCCTGCCGCACCTGCCCGCCTGGTCGCAAGCTATAGATCATTTCTTCTATTTCGTGCGGACTGATCTTCTTTATCTGCGCAGTCCGCCAGTTTTCCTTGGGTTGATCGTATAGCTTGTGGCCCGGTGAGAAAAGCAATGTCTGCCGCACCTGCCCGCCTGGTCGCAAGCTATAGATCATTTCTTCTATTTAGTGCGGACTGATCTTCTTTATCCGCGCAGTCCGCCGGTTTTCCTTAGGTTGATCGTATAGCTTGTAGCCCGGTGAGAAAAGCAATGCCTGCCGCACCTGCTCTCCTGATCGCAAGCTAGAGATCATTTCATCTATTTAGTGCGGACTGATCTTCTTTATTCGCGCAGTCCGCCGGTTTTCCTTGGGTTGATCGTATATCTTGTGGCCCGGTGAGAAAAGCAATGCCTGCCGCACCTGCCCACCTGGTCGCAAGCTATAAATCGTTTCTTCTATTTAGTGCGGACTGATTTTCTTTATCCGCGCAGTCCGCCGGTTTTCCTTGCGTTGATCGTATAGTTTGTGGCCCGGTGAGAAAAGCAATGTCTGCCGCACCTGCCCGCCTGGTCGCAAGCTATAGATCATTTCTTCTATTTAGTGCGGACTGATCTTCTTTATCCGCGCAGTCCGTTGGTTTTCCTTGGGTTGATTGTATAGCTTGTGGCCCGGTGAGAAAAGCAATGCCTGCCGCACCTGCCTGCCTGGTTGCAAGCTATAGATCATTTCTTCTATTTAGTGCGAACTGATCTTCTTTATCCGCGCAGTCCTCCAGTTTTCCTTGGGTTGATCGTATAGCTTGTGGCCCGGTGAGAAAAGCAATGCCTGCCGCACCTGCCCGCCTGGTCGCAAGCTATAGATCATTTCTTCTATTTAGTGCGGACTAATCTTCTTTATCCGCGCAGTCCGCCAGTTTTCCTTGGGTTGATCGTATAGCTTGTGGCTCGGTGAGGAAAGCAATGCCTACCACACCTTCCCGCCTAGTCGCAAGCTATAGATCATTTCTTCTATTTAGTGCGGACTGATCTTCTTTATCCGCGCAGTCCGCCAGTTTTCCTTGGCTTGATCGTATAGCTTGTGTCCCAGTGAGAAAAGCAATGCCTGCCGCACCTGCCCGCCTGGTCGCAAGGTATAGATCATTTCTTCTATTTAGTGTGGACTGATCTTCTTTATCTGCGCAGTCTGCCTGTTTTCCTTGTGAAAGGTGAAACTAGATCTGATATACTCTAGAGGGGGGTGAATAGAGTTTATGGTGCTTTTTAAAACACAAGGAAAAAAACTTTTGCAAAGCTTTACAACAATTATTGTAATGAGTGTAAGCAGGGAAGCAGAAGTAAAATAAACCACAAAACTAAGCTATGCAGAACCTAAGCACAAGAAAATCTAGGCCAGAAACAAAAAGAAAACATGCAGAACCAGATGACACAAGGAAATATAGTGGTTCCCCAACTTGGGTACATCCACTCTTCTACCACCCTAGGTAGGAATCCACTGCAGGATGAGTTGATCAGGTGTCCTGGGCACCAATGAGCTTTTGATAAGGTGCTCAAAAACCAAAACAGATTTTTTGATCAGGTGTCTTGCCACCAATGAGCTTTTGACAAGGTGCTCAAAAACCAGATTCAAACTTTTGAAGGGAGTTTGAAAAACCCTTTACAGAGAGGGGGTTGAGAGAGTTATGGCAGTCTTCTCTTTTCTCAAGCAACTGAGAAGACTAAGTGGATTGATTTCAAAGCTCCCCCTGAGTCCTTGATCTTCAGGAAGATGAGCTTTGCTGAGGGTGATAGGCCTTCAAAGATGGATCTCCAGCAAAAGATGATTTCAGCAAGCTGAAATGTTGAGTGTCTGGAGTCTTGAAATGATGTTGGCCTTGAACACTTGAGAGCTGAAGAGATCTGAAGAATGTTTTAAGGTTTGATCTCTTGATGAGTGTTCTTCTGAATTCTTGTTGACAGAATATTTTTCAGAGTCTCTGTATATTGAGAGGTGTCCTCTGTTCTTGTCAATCTCTATTCTCCTTTTTCTTGTCTATGCTCTGTCTGATTCAAAAACATTCTATCTTTTATTCTCTGAGTCTGAATAGAAAATTGCTCTGTCAAAGATAGCCGTTGGTCTGAATTAATTACAGCCTTAATTGCATAATATGTTCTGAAGGAAAGTCCACTGAATTGTTCCTAGAAAAATCCCTTGAAACTTGCTCCAGAAGTAAATGAAAACGGCTGGTAGATCTTCTGAATTAAATGCAGAATAACTTCTATCTGATTTGAATTTGAATTCTGAAAGATAACTGAAATCGTCGAACTGAGCTCTGCTATCGTCGAGCTGAGCTCAGCGAATTGGAAAATGCAAGCAGCAAAGAAATCGTCGATCTGAGCTCAAAGATCGTCGAACTGAGCTCAGAGATAAGGATCCAGTGCAGAGTCAAAATCGTCGGCCTGAGCTCAGCGATCGTCGAATGGAGTTCGACGATATTGAGAAGTTGAGCTCAGCAATCGTCGACCAGAGCTCGACGATATTATGAGGGTTGAGCTCAGCGATCGTCGAATGGAGCTCGACGATCTGTCAATAGTTGAGCTAGACGATCGTCGACCGGAGTTCGACGAAACGTCGTGCTGGGCTCGACGATTTGGACTTAGTCTCCAGAAAAACTTTGGTCTTCAGAGCAGCTTCCAATCCTAGACTACTGACCCTTAGACTCAATTCTCATTGACCTATTAAGCTATACAGAAGGTCAAAACACAGATTCCTAGGGACATAGTTATCCTGACCCAAATTAGTAATAGGGTGTTCCAACAATCTCCCCCTATTTGGGTTAGGAAAACTATTTACAGACATAGGAAAAACAAACAACATCATACAGTCACAAAAACATAAAAACAATAGCAGCTATACATCACAGAACCATCACAGAGATATATAAAAGCATGATATCCAGAAGGCATTCAGAGAAACCAAGAATTATCACCTTACAGAGTTATTCCTTTTCTTTGCCTTTTACCATTTTAATTTCCCTGTTAGGATTTAATGCTTCCTTGTTTGATCTTGTATCATCAGCTGCTCCCAGATATGGTTGTTTAGAAGTCCTTGGAACCACTGCAGCAGGATGCAACTCCATGTACCTGTCTGCATCAAAACATTTGCTTGAAGCATATCTCTCTAATTCCTTCTGCCTTTGCTCTGACATGGTAGAGATATTGGAAGTGTCTAGCCCTTGATCTTTTGCTTTCTTTATTTGATCTAAGGCAGCCAGCTCTTTCATTCTTGCAGTCCAAGCCATAGGATTTTTCTCAGGGTCCTCAAATGGAACAGGTGGCTCATACCTGTTGGAAGAAGTATCTTGAGGAGTCCTGGCAGTCACAGTATCTTTGAGCTTGTAGGGGAAAGGACCAGAAGATGTATCAGCAGAAACATGTCCTCCCCTAGAGTAAGGATGCTGCCTGGAGTGTCCTTTGGAGTAAACCTGAGTTTCTCTTTGGTTTCCCCTATATCCTCCCCTTTTAGAGTAAGACCCCCTAGACTGGCTTTCCCTTTGATATGTTCTTGCATGAGGTTGGTAGGGAGCCTGGCTTCTAGCAGGGCCTGAACTTGCAGAGCTGGCACCTGCACCTGCATCAGGTGGAGGTGGTGGAGGAGGATGAGGGTGCTTGAACTGAGAGGAACCTTTCTCATATTTCTTCTTCTTCTTCATAGCCTTTAACTAGTTCTTGGAGAATTGCATCCAATGCTCAGAGATTGGGCAGTTGTGCAGAATATAGTAGGGAACATCATTATCATCTCTAACCTTGGCAGGAGGAACCCTCTTCAAAGCCTTACTTCTTGCCTTTCTTTTCTTTGCAATTGTGGCAGATGAGTCATCAGAAGCAGTGTTATAATCCTCAGATTCAGAACTTTGTGCATCATACAAGGCATCAATCTTCTTCATCAAATCCTCTTTTAATTTAACAGCAGCTGATGGGGCAGAAGTAGAAGGGGCAGCAACAGGAGCAGCAGCAGATGTAACTATAGGTACTGGAGCAGCAGAAGAAACAACAGTGATTACTTCAGGCATGAGGGCAGCAGCAGCTTCAGAAACAACAACTTCTACAGCAGGCTCAAAAGCAACAGCCTCTGTCATCAGAAAATCCTGTGAAATGGGCTCAACAGCAGCAGTTGGAACATTGTCTTCAGCAGCAGCAGCAGTAGTAACATCATCAGAAGCAGCAGTCACTGACAGAATAAAATCAGAAATGATTCTGGGGTCACAGCAAGAGAAGGGCACTAGAGCCTTGGACAGATCTTCAGAGAGCTGGCCAGCATTGGGCTCTGGGAGGCAGCAGAAGTAAGCAGTATCAAAAGTAGATAGCAAAGACCTTAGGTCTATTGCTAGTACTGGTGTAGCAGCAGCAGCAGAAGCAGACACAGAACCAGTAGCAGTAGCAGAAGCAGAAACAACAAGAGGAGCAGCAGCAGCAGCAGCAGCATGAAGGCTGGCTTCATAGGGCATCTCCCCCTGCCTGGATGCAGATACCTGTACATCAAGGCACACTGCTGGGGGTGCTGCTAGAGGAGTAAGGAAAGAGGAAAGCCTGGCAGAGAGAGCTGCCACTGATTGTTGTAGAGGAGCTAAAGAGGCCTCCATGAGAAGAGAGAGCCTAGGTGCAAGGAGCTCATACAACTGATCAGCAAGGGCTGGGAGATCTACATGCTCAATGAGAGGAGCAGAGGTAGAGGGTACAAGGATGGCTGATGGAGCTGGAGGAGGAGGGCTGAAGGGTGGAATGAATGGTTCAGGAGAGGGGATGGTAGAGATGGAGGATAGAGGGATGGATATGGAGGGAGTGAAGGTGGGTTGATCAATAATTTGGTTGAGAAGGTCTTGGAAAGTTGTGGAGGAGGATGGCAATTCTGGAGGAGAGGAGGGGGAATCATCCATGTAGGATTCATCCAGGAGAGTGAAGGATGGAAGGGATGGGGATGAGGTGACATCTAGTGGGGGATAGGAGAAAAGGGGGTGGAAGTGGTCTGCTGGTGGAGAGGAAATTGTTGGAGATGGAATAGAGGTTGGAGATGGGCTTGAGATTGTAATGGTGGAGGTAGCTGGAGTGGTGGATGGAATTGGTAGGGTTGGGCTTGGAGGAGGAGAAGCAGCAGCACTAGCAGCAGGCAGGTCTTCTACAGGGGCAGAGACCTGGGGGGAGTGACTCTTAGAGTCCTGGTGCCTGAAGGGGCAGATGGAGAGGGCCTGCTGGGGTTGATGATTTGCCTGTCCCATTTCCCAAAAAGGGCACAGGTGAGTCTCTTGGAGGCATTGATGTGCACTCCAGAGGAGACTAGCAGAGAAGGGCACTTGGCCTGGAGGAAGACTCCCAGTATTCTTCCAAAGTTCACAAATGTTTTGTTTATCTTTTTCTTCAGCAGATCAAAAAATACTTCTCCCCAGTTCAAGCTTTTTCTGTCCACCAGAGCTCCCATGAGGCAGAGCTGATATCTGGAGATGGTGTCATGAGCAGAATGTTTGGCCAAGAGAACCTTGCCTACTACATCAGCCAGAAACCTGTATTCCACTGACAGGTTCCTCTTAAACAACTTGCTAGGGTTCCCCTCAGGATGACCCATCCTGGCAAGTACATCTGAGAATTCTTCTCCAGAAAGGTCAGCAGAGTCTTCACCATTCCTTAAACCAAAAACCTCTGTCAATACTGTTGGGATCAGAGGTACCTGGGTGCCACCAATAGAACCAACTATGGTATTGTTGTCAAGGTTGTGGGCAGTGTATACCCATTCTTTGATTTCATCATATGCAAGTTTGATTCTGGTTGTCATAAGGGCAGATAAGTGCTGATCTTTGAACAAACTGAGAATGTCATGGAAGACTTGATCGGTTGTGTTGAAGGAGTCGAGATCGATGTCAAAGCCGGCATCAAATTTCATTGCAGCGAGTACAGCAACTGAAACGGCCATGGTACCTGCAAAAAACTTAACAAACAAAATGACCAAGGTAGAACTGTTTGGAGGGAAGAAAAAGTTTGCAGAGAAATTGAAAGCGCAAAAGAGAACAACGACGAAAAATGAGTTTTATATTAGGGTTCGACGCAGAAAAGGAAAGATCGTTGAACTCAGTTCGACGATCGAGGCTTCTAAAGGAATCAGAAGAGACTCCAAAATCGTCGATCTCCGTTCGACGATCTGGAAAGGCGTCGAGCTCCGTTCGACGATCGTTCAGTGAACAGAATCATCGAGCGCCGTTCGACGATCGTTGACCAGAAGAGATAGTTCATACTATCTGAGGAGCGCTGAACTCAGTTCGAAGATCCTGGAAATCGTCGACCTCCGTTCGACGATCTTTGGGGAAATCGTCGAGCGCAGTTCAGAGATCAGAGAAATTTTAGATACTAAGGAAAATCAGAAATTTTGCCTAGTCTTGGTCAATTTTTAGCTTTCAAAATCTTGAGTATTATTTGAGACTTCCTCCATCTAACATTCCTAACTGATTTAGGAAGAAGGTGTGTTTCTTTTCATCCAAGGGCTTGGTGAAAATATCTCCCCTTTGTAAATCAGTTGGGATATATTGCAGTTCAATTTTATTCTTCTCAACATTGTCCCTTAAGAAGTGATGCCTAATCTCTATGTGTTTTGTCCTACTATGGAGGACTGGATTTTGAGCTATGGAGATAGCACTTGTATTGTCACAAAAGATTTTTGACTTCACTAAGTTGTAACCATAGTCTAGGAGTTGATTTTGAATCCACAGTATTTGTGAACAACAACTGCCTGCAGCCATATATTCAGCTTCAGCAGTTGAAGTTGACACAGAAGTTTGTTTCTTGCAAAACCAAGAGACAAGTCTATCACCAAGGAACTGACAAGTTCCACTGGTGCTTTTCCTGTCAATTCTGCATCCAGCATAATCAGCATCAGAGAATCCAGTTAACTCAAATGCTGAATCTTTTGGATACCAGAGACCTAGATTTGGACAACTTTTAACATACCTAAGAATCCTCTTTACTAATGTGAGGTGTGACTCTCTAGGGCTAACTTGGAATCTAGCACATATGCATGTAGCAAACATTATATCTGGTCTACTAGCTGTAAGATACAGTAAAGAGCCAATCATTGCTCTATATGTTGTCTGATCAACAGGTTTCCCATGTTCATCAGCATCCAATACAGCATTGGTAGGCATGGGTGTTTTCATACAAGATGCCTCAGACATGCCAAATTTCTTAACCAGCTCATTAGCATATTTGGTTTGAGAAATAAAGATGCCCTCAGCATGTTGTTTGACTTGCAATCCTAGGAAGAAGGATAGCTCACCCATGCTACTCATCTCAAATTTAGAATGCATTAGGTTAGGAAAACCTTCTGCACAATTTTGAGTCAGTAGAGCCAAAAATGATATCATCTACATAGATTTGTACTAGTAGGGTATGGGACTTATGGGTTCTAATGAAAAGAGTTTGGTCTACTCTACCCCTTATAAAACCATTTTCCAAAAGAAAGCATGCTAGGGTCTCATACCATGCTCTAGGAGCTTGCTTGAGACCATATAATGCTTTATTTAATCTAAAAACAAAATCAGGATGAGTTGGAGAGATAAAACCTGGAGGTTGTCTGACATAGACTTCCTCTTTGATGTCTCCATTTAAGAAGGCACTCTTGACATCCATCTGATAAACCTTGAAGCCTTTGTGAGCTGCATAAGCTAAGAAAATCCTGATGGCTTCTAATCTTGCAACAGGTGCAAAGGTCTGGTCGTAGTCAATTCCTTCTTCTTGAGAATATCCTTGGGCAACTAGCCTTGCCTTGTTCCTTATTATTACTCCTTGATCATCCAGTTTATTTCTGAATACCCATTTTGTTCCAACAATGGAATGATCCTTAGGCTTTGGCACTAGTTCCCATACTTTGTTCCTCTCAAATTGATGCAACTCCTCTTGCATGGCAATGATCCAGTGTGGATCTTGCTCTGCATCTTGAATGGACTGAGGTTCAATTTGAGAAAGGAAGCAGGGTGTGCAACAGGTTTTGGTTGACCTGATTTCTGGTTTGCACACCAGCTGAGATTTCTCCAATTATCTGGGAAATTGGATGGTCTCTTGATGTTACTAAATCAACAGGGGGTGTTGATTGTTCACCAACCTGTGTTGTTGTTTCCTCTTGTGGTACAACAACTGGCTCTTCAAGCTGAGCTTCAATGTGTTGAGCATTCCCTTCATCTTCACTGCTTTCATCCTCTTGAGCAACCTGTAGCTTGTTCATATCTTCAACTAGAGAGTGTTCCTGCAAAGGTTCTATGGTAGAAGAAATCTTCTCCTTGAAAGACATGTTAGTTTCATCAAAAGAAACATGAACAGATTCCTCAATTTTCAATGATGATTTATTATAGACCCTATAGGCCTTGCTGATCATGGAGTATCCCAGAAACACTCCTTCATCAGCTTTGGCTTGAAATTTTGCTAGATGTTTCTTATCATTATTGTGAATATAGCAAATGCAACCAAAAATTTTGAAATAGTCAACTTTAGGTTTCTTCCCTTTGAGTAATTCATAGGGAGTCTTTCCCTTCAGTTTATGTATCAGGCTTCTGTTCAGCACATAGTTGGAGGTGTTCACTGCCTCTGCCCAGAAGGATAGAGGTAGATGAGCATCTGACAACAATGTAGTGGCAGAATTCAATAAGGGTTCTATTTTTCCTTTCAGCTACCCCATTTTATTGAGGAGTTCTAGGAGCTGAGAAAGTATGCCTGATCCCTTCACTCTGACAGAACTCTTGCATAAGAAGAGAATCAAACTCTGTCCCATGATCACTTCTGATCAGGGCAATGTGAGTATTGAACTCAATCTTTATACATTTGAGAAACTCTGTCAGACACTTAAAGTTATCAGACTTCTTCCTTAGAAAGAACACCCAAGTGAATCTAGAGAAGTCATCTACAATCACTAAAGTGTAGGATTTCCCTCCTAGGCTTTGTACTGTGATGGGTCCAAATAGATCCATGTGTAACAGATACAATATCCTAGGTGAATCACTCTTATTAAGTGACTTAAAGCTATTCTTAGTTTGCTTGCCTAATTGACAAGCCTTGCAGAGTCCTTCCTTCTTGTAGGGGCCAGAAGGTAGTCCTCTAACAAGGTTGTCCTTGGAGAGCCTAGCAATAGTTCTAAGGTTTAGATGTCCTAATCTCTTATGCCATAAAACATTTGGTCTACAAACTGAGTTGAATAAACAGATATCTATAGTAGTTGAAAGAAAATCTACTAGGTAGATGTTACCTTTCCTTTTACCTGTCAACACAGTTGTGTTGTCCTCTGACTTTGATTTTGCATAAGGTTTTGCTGAAGGTCACCTGGTAGCCTTCATCACATAGCTGACTGATGCTGATTAGGTTGTGCTTCAGTCCTTCCACATATGCTACCTTCTTGAAGGTTACAGAACCAATCTGGACTGCTCCATATCCTTTAGTTTGTCCAAAGTTGGAATCACCAAAGATAACTTTGGGTCCAAGCTTGGCTCTAAAGGAATTGAGGTTGTCCTTGTTCCCTGTCATGTGCTTGGAGCACCCACTATCCAAATACCATTGCTGGTTAGATGTTGGATAGGTCTTCACCTGCACATGAAGCAATTCACTTGTTTTTGACCCAGTTTACCTTGGGCCTAGGTTGATAACCTTTAAATTCAGAAATGAAAGATATCCCTGGCTGACTCTTATATCCTTCAGGATGATATCTCCTTGGAGGTATAATCCATTCAGTATAAGGGTTAAAGGTTTGGGATGAAGAACCCTTAGGATTCAATTTTGACTTGCCTTTGAAAAAATTTCCAGAGCTCTGACCTCTGTTCGACGATCGTGGAGCTGCGTTCGACGATCGTGGGTCAGATCGTCGAGCTCCGTTCGACGGTCGACTATGGCTGAGGTCAGGTATATGGGATCGTCGAGCAGCGTTCGACGATCTTGGCTGAGATCGTCGATCTGCGTTCGACGATATTTCCTGAGATCGTCGAGCTGCGTTCGGCGATCGTCGATCTTCATTCGGCGATCGTCGATCTCCGTTCGACGATTTGTACTGGACTTTGGTTTTCTGAGGCAGATCAGAATTTTTCCTGGCAACCTCTACAACTCCCTTTCCCTTGTCAGAAATGAACTTGATAGGGGTTGTTAGAATAATAGGTTGGCTGGATGAGGCACCCAAGCCCAGTGTACTGTTGAATCTTGAGTTCACTGTGCTTGTGATGTCCATCAGCTTGATGCTTCTCCCATTGAGAGATTCTTCAAGCTTCTTGGCCTCAGAGAGCTCACTCTTCAGTGAAGCTATCTGTTCCCTATAGTTCTCCAACTCCTGAGAGAGTATTGAGGTTTTCTGATTTTAAAGCATTTTGTTCAGATAATTGATTTCTGAGAGAGATGATCTCTTTCTCAGACTTTAGCAGGTCTAAACATAGTGCTTTAAATTCAAGTTTGAAATCTTCTGAAGTGAAATCAAAAGAGCTGATTACCTGATCTTCTTCAGGTTGAGTCTCTGAGTCTGACTCTGACTCCTCTTCCTCTGAGTTGTGTTGTGAGGCATTGATTGCCATCATGCAGAATTCTTTTTCCTCTGCATCATCCTCATCATCACTTGAGCTGGAAGAGGCTTCTGACTCCTCTTCAGTCTCACTCCAGGATTCAGCAACAAATCCTTTCCTTGTGTGCTTATTTTTGCTGGTGGAAGGTTTGCTATTTCCATGCCTTTTGGAGTCCTTCTCCTTTCTTCTTTCTTTTTGTCCCTTCTGTCCTTGTTCTTGTTTTCTGGACAGTCAGGAACCATATGCCCTGGTTTCCTGCAACCAAAGCAAATAATGTCTTTGCTATTGCCAATGGACTTGTCATACCTTGGCTTATCCTGCTCCTTGTATGATCTTCTTCTGAAGTCCTTTCTGGCCATCTTGTAGAATCTTTTGGCCAGCAAGCTGAGAAGTTCATCATTGGCTGTTCCTTTTTCTTCAGGCAAATCCTCAGTTGCCTTGAATGCTATAGTCTTCTCCCTTTTTGTGGCTGGAGAAGCAGCCTTCTGTTCTTCTTCTCTGTTCTTGATGAGTAGCTCATAAGATTTGAGCTTACCCAACAAGGCTTCAGTGGTGATCTCATTCAGGCTTCTGGCATCTTTAATTGGCCAGATTCTTGAATCCCAAGTGCTGGGGAAGCACATTAGGATCTTGTCATTAAGTTCTGTTAGTGAGATCTCTTTGTCTAATGTCCTCAGTTCACTGACAATTAGACTCAGTCTGTTGTACATGTCTCCCACTGATTCAGTTTCTCCCTTCTTGAAGTTCTCATATTGGGAGATGAGATGGGATCTTCTGTCTTTCTCTCATCAGCTGATCCTGAAACTATTTCTGAGAGCTTGTCCCAGATCTCCTTGGCTGAATTACATTCAGCTACCTTCTGAAAAATGTCATCTGACATTGTTTGAGCTAGAATGTTCATTGCCTTGGCATCAGCTACTTTCCACTTTTTAATGTCAGCATCTGTTCCTGATGGAGGTGGAACAGCATTTGTGCTTGTGCTCTCTGGAGGTCTTGGACACACTGTCAAAACAGAATTAAAAATATCTTCGTCAATAGAGTTCATGTATAGTCTAATCCTTGCTTTCCAAAGTGCAAACTTTGACAGATTGCACACTGGAGGTCTGGTGCTAGCATAATCTTTGTTCTGGGCCATGATTTGTGCAAGCTAAATCTAATACTAGAAAACAAAAGAAGGATCTAGTTTGGGATCTTTGGGGTTCAGGTGTTAGCCTGTACAACCAAACAGATATGGTATGTTTAACCAACCTGGCTCTGATACCAATTGAAAGGGGAAACTAGATCTGATATACTCTAGAGGGGGGGGGTGAATAGAGTATATGGTGCTTTTTAAAACACAAGGAAAAAAACTTTTGCAAAGCTTTACAACAATTGTTGTAATGAGTGTAAGCAGGGAAGCAGAAGTAAAATAAACCACAAAACTAAGCTTGCAGAACCTAAGCACAAGAAATTCTAGGCCAGAAACAAAAAGAAAACATGCAGAACCAGATGACACAAGGAAATATAGTGGTTCCCCAACTTGGGTACATCCACTCTTCTACCACCCTAGGTAGGAATCCACTGCAGGATGAGTTGATCAGGTGTCCTGGGCACCAATGAGCTTTTGATAAGGTGCTCAAAAACCAAAACAGATTTTTTGATCAGGTGTCTTGCCACCAATGAGCTTTTGACAAGGTGCTCAAAAACCAGATTCAAACTTTTGAAGAGAGTTTGAAAAACCCTTTACAGAGAGGGGGTTGAGAGAGTTATGGCAGTCTTCTCTTTCTCAAGCAACTGAGAAGACTAAGTGGATTGATTTCAAAGCTCCCCCTGAGTCCTTGATCTTCAGGAAGATGAGCTTTGCTGAGGGTGATAGGCCTTCAAAGATAGATCTCCAGCAAAAGATGATTTCAGCAAGCTGAAATGTTGAGTGTCTGGAGTCTTGAAATGATGTTGGCCTTGAACACTTGAGAGCTGAAGAGATCTGAAGAATGTTTTAAGCTTGATCTCTTGATGAGTGTTCTTCTGAATTCTTGTTGACAGAATATTTTTCAGAGTCTCTGTATATTGAGAGGTGTCCTCTGTTCTTGTCAATCTCTATTCTCCTTTTTCCTGTCTATGCTCTGTCTAATTCAAAAACATTCTATCTTTTATTCTCTGAGTCTGAATAGAAAATTGCTCTGTCAAAGATAGCCGTTGGTCTGAATTAATTACAGCCTTAATTGCATAATATGTTCTGAAGGAAAGTCCACTGAATTGTTCCTTGAAAAATCCCTTGAAACTTGCTCCAGAAGTAAATGAAAACGGCTGGTAGATCTTCTGAATTAAATGCAGAATAACTTCTATCTGATTTGAATTTGAATTCTGAAAGATAACTGAAATCGTCGAACTGAGCTCTGCTATCGTCGAGCTGAGCTCAGCGAATTGGAAAATGCAAGCAGCAAAGAAATCGTCGATCTGAGCTCAAAGATCGTCGAACTGAGCTCAGAGATAAGGATCCAGTGCAGAGTCAAAATCGTCGGCCTGAGCTCAGCGATCGTCGAATGGAGTTCGACGATATTGAGAAGTTGAGCTCAGCGATCGTCGACCAGAGCTCGACGATATTATGAGGGTTGAGCTCAGCGATCGTCGAATGGAGCTCGACGATCTGTCAATAGTTGAGCTAGACGATCGTCGACCGGAGTTCGACGAAACGTAGTGCTGAGCTCGACGATTTGGACTTAGTCTCCAGAAAAACTTGGGTCTTCAGAGCAGCTTCCAATCCTAGACTACTGACCCTTAGACTCAATTCTAATTGACCTATAAAGCTATACAGAAGGTCAAAACACAGATTCCTAGGGACATAGTGATCCTGACCCAAATTAGTAATAGGGTGTTCCAACAATCTCCCCCTATTTGGGTTAGGAAAACTATTTACAGACATAGGAAAAACAAACAACATCATACAGTCACAGAAACATAAAAACAATAGCAGTTATACATCACAGAACCATCACAGAGATATATAAAAGCATGATATCCAGAAGGCAGTCAGAGAAACCAAGAATTATCACCTTACAGAGTTATTCCTTTTCTTTACCTTTTACCATTTTAATTTCCCTGTTAGTATTTAATGCTTCCTTGTTTGATCTTGTATCATCAGCTGCTCCCAGATATGGTTGTTTAGAAGTCCTTGGAACCACTGCAGCAGGATGCAACTCCATGTACCTGTCTGCATCAAAAAATTTGCTTGAAGCATATCTCTCTAATTCCTTCTGCCTTTGCTCTGACATGGTAGAGATATTGGAAGTGTCTAGCCCTTGATCTTTTGCTTTCTTTATTTGATCTAAGGCAGCCAGCTCTTTCATTCTTGCAGTCCAAGCCATAGGATTTTTCTCAGGGTCCTCAAATGGAACAGGTGGCTCATACCTGTTGGAAGAAGTATCTTGAGGAGTCCTGGCAGTCACAGTATCTTTGAGCTTGTAGTGGAAAGGACCAGAAGATGTATCAGCAGAAACATGTCCTCCCCTAGAGTAAGGATGCTGCCTGGAGTGTCCTTTGGAGTAAACCTGAGTTTCTCTTTGGTTTCCCCTATATCCTCCCCTTTTAGAGTAAGACCCCCTAGACTGGCTTTCCCTTTGATATGTTCTTGCATGAGGTTGGTAGGGAGCCTGGCTTCTAGCAGGGCCTGAACTTGCAGAGCTGCCACCTGCACCTGCATCAGGTGGAGGTGGTGGAGGAGGATGAGGGTGCTTGAACTGAGAGGAACCTTTCTCATATTTCCTCTTCTTCTTCATAGCCTTTAACTAGTTCTTGGAGAATTGCATCCAATGCTCAGAGATTGGGCAGTTGTGCAGAATATAGTAGGGAACATCATTATCATCTCTAACCTTGGCAGGAGGAACCCTCTTCAAAGCCTTACTTCTTGCCTTTCTTTTCTTTGCAATTGTGGCAGATGAGTCATCAGAAGCAGTGTTATAATCCTCAGATTCAGAACTTTGTGCATCATACAAGGCATCAATCTTCTTCATCAAATCCGCTTTCAATTTAACAGCAGCTGATGGGGCAGAAGCAGAAGGGGCAGCAACAGGAGCAGCAGCAGATGTTACTATAGGTACTAGAGCAGCAGAAGAAACAACAGTGATTACTTCAGGCATGAGGGCAGCAGCAGCTTCAGAAACAACAACTTCTACAGCACGCTCAAAAGCAACAGCCTCTGTCATCAGAAAATCCTATGAAATGGGCTCAACAGCAGCAGTTGGAACATTTTCTTCAGCAGCAGCAGCAGTAGTAACATCATCAGAAGCAGCAGTCACTGACAGAATAAAATCAGAAATGATTCTGGGGTCACAGCAAGAGAAGGGCACTAGAGCCTTGGACAGATCTTCAGAGAGCTGGCCAGCGTTGGGCTCTGGGAGGCAGCAGAAGTAAGCAGTATCAAAAGTAGATAGCAAAGACCTTAGGTCTATTGCTAGTACTGGTGTAGCAGCAGCAGCAGAAGCAGACATAGAACCAGCAGCAGTAGCAGAAGCAGAAACAGCAAGAGGAGCAGCAGCAGCAACAGCAGCATAAAGGCTGGCTTCATTGGGCATCTCCCCCTGCCTGGATGCATATACCTGTGCATCAAGGCACACTGCTGGGGGTGCTGCTAGAGGAGTAAGGAAAGAGGAAAGCCTGGCAGAGAGAGCTGCCACTGATTATTGTAGAGGAGCTAAAGAGGCCTCCATGAGAAGAGAGAGCCTAGGTGCAAGGAGCTCATACAACTGATCAGCAAGGGCTGGGAGATCTACATGCTCAATGAGAGGAGCAGAGGTAGAGGGTACAGGGATGACTGATGGAGCTGGAGGAGGAGGGCTGAAGGGTGGAATGAATGGTTCAGGAGAGGGGATGGTAGAGATGGAGGATAGAGGGATGGATATGGAGGGAGTGAAGGTGGGTTGATCAATAATTTGGTTGAGAAGGTCTTGGAAAGTTGTGGAGGAGGATGGCAATTCTGGAGGAGAGGAGGGGGAATCATCCATGTAGGATTCATCCAGGAGAGTGAAGGATGGAAGGGATGGGGATGAGGTGACATCTGGTGGGGGATAGGAGAAAAGGGGGTGGAAGTGGTCTGCTGGTGGAGAGGAAATTGTTGGAGATGGAATAGAGGTTGGAGATGGGCTTGAGATTGTAATGGTGGAGGTAGCTGGAGTGGTGGATGGAATTGGTAGGGTTGGGCTTGGAGGAGGAGAAGCAGCAGCACTAGCAGCAGGCAGGTCTTCTGCAGGGGCAGAGACCTGGGGGGGAGTGACTCTTAGAGTCCTGGTGCCTGAAGGGGCAGATGGAGAGGGCCTGCTGGGGTTGATGATTTGCCTGTCCCATTTCCCAAAAAGGGCACAGGTGAGTCTCTTGGAGGCATTGATGTGCACTCCAGAGGAGACTAGCAGAGAAGGGCACTTGGCCTGGAGGAAGACTCCCAGTATTCTTCCAAAGTTCACAAATGTTTTGTTTATCTTTTTCTTCAGCAGATCAAAAAATACTTCTCCCCAGTTCAAGCTTTTTCTGTCCACCAGAGCTCCCATGAGGCAGAGCTGATATCTGGAGATGGTGTCATGAGCAGAATGTTTGGCCAAGAGAATCTTGCCTACTACATCAGCCAGAAACCTGTATTCCACTGACAGGTTCCTCTTAAACAACTTGCTAGGGTTCCCCTCAGGATGACCCATCCTGGCAAGTACATCTGAGAATTCTTCTCCAGAAAGGTCAGCAGAGTCTTCACCATTCCTTAAACCAAAAACCTCTGTCAATACTGTTGGGGTCAGAGGTACCTGGGTGCCACCAATAGAACCAACTATGGTATTGTTGTCAAGGTTGTGGGCAGTGTATACCCATTCTTTGATTTCATCAGATGCAAGTTTGATTCTGGTTGTCATAAGGGCAGATTAGTGCTGATCTTTGAACAAACTGAGAATATCCTGGAAGACTTGATCGGTTGTGTTGAAGGAGTCGAGATCGATGTCAAAGCCGACATCAAATTTCATTGCAGCGAGTACAGCAACTGAAACGGCCATGGTACCTGCAAAAAACTTAACAAACAAAACGACCAAGGTAGAACTGTTTGGAGGGAAGAAAAAGTTTGCAGAGAAATTGAAAGCGCAAAAGAGAACGACGGCGAAAAATGAGTTTTATATTAGGGTTCGACGCAGAAAAGGAAAGATCGTTGAACTCAGTTCGACGATCGAGGCTTCTAAAGGAATCTGAAGAGACTCCAAAATCGTCGATCTCCGTTCGACGATCTAGAAAGGCGTCGAGCTCCGTTCGATGATCGTTCAGTGAACAGAATCGTCGAGCGCCGTTCGACGATCGTTGACCAGAAGAGATAGTTCATACTATCTGAGGAGCGCTGAACTCAGTTCGACGATCCTGGAAATCGTCGACCTCCGTTCGACGATCTTTGGGGAAATCGTCGAGCGCAGTTCAGAGATCAGAGAAATTTTAGATACTAAGGAAAATCAGAAATTTTGCCTAGTCTTGGTCAATTTTTAGCTTTCAAAATCTTGAGTATTATTTGAGACTTCCTCCATCTAACATTCCTAACTGATTTAGGAAGAAGGTGTGTTTCTTTTCATCCAAGGGCTTGGTGAAAATATCTCCCCTTTGTAAATCAGTTGGGATATATTGCAGTTCAATTTTATTCTTCTCAACATTGTCCCTTAAGAAGTGATGCCTAATCTCTATGTGTTTTGTCCTACTATGGAGGACTGGATTTTGAGCTATGGAGATAGCACTTGTATTGTCACAAAAGATTTTTGACTTCACTAAGTTGTAACCATAGTCTAGGAGTTGATTTTGAATCCACAGTATTTGTGAACAACAACTGCCTGCAGCCATATATTCAGCTTCAGCAGTTGAAGTTGACACAGACGTTTGTTTCTTGCAAAACCAAGAGACAAGTCTATCACCAAGGAACTGACAAGTTCCACTGGTGCTTTTCCTGTCAATTTTGCATCCAGCATAATCAGCATCAGAGAATCCAGTTAACTCAAATGCTGAATCTTTTGGATACCAGAGACCTAGATTTGGACAACTTTTAACATACCTAAAAATCCTCTTTACTAATGTGAGGTGTGACTCTCTAGGGCTAACTTGGAATCTAGCACATATGCATGTAGCAAACATTATATCTGGTCTACTAGCTGTAAGATACAGTAAAGAGCTAATCATTGCTCTATATGTTGTCTGATCAACAGGTTTCCCATGTTCATCAGCATCCAATACAACATTGGTAGGCATGGGTGTTTTCATACAAGATGCCTCAGACATGCCAAATTTCTTGACCAGCTCATTAGCATATTTGGTTTGAGAAATAAAGATGCCCTCAGCATGTTGTTTTACTTGCAATCCTAGGAAGAAGGATAGCTCACCCATGCTACTCATCTCAAATTTAGAATGCATTAGGTTGGAAAACCTTCTGCACAATTTTGAGTCAGTAGAGCCAAAAATGATATCATCTACATAGATTTGTACTAGTAGGGTATGGGACTTATGGGTTCTAATGAAAAGAGTTTGGTCTACTCTACCCCTTATAAAACCATTTTCCAAAAGAAAGCATGCTAGGGTCTCATACCATGCTCTAGGAGCTTGCTTGAGACCATATAATGCTTTATTTAATCTAAAAACAAAATCAGGATGAGTTGGAGAGATAAAACCTGGAGGTTGTCTGACATAGACTTCCTCTTTGATGTCTCCATTTAAGAAGGCACTCTTGACATCCATCTGATAAACCTTGAAGCCTTTGTGAGCTGCATAAGCTAAGAAAATCCTGATGGCTTCTAATCTTGCAACAGGTGTAAAGGTCTGGTCGTAGTCGATTCCTTCTTCTTAAGAATATCCTTGGGCAACTTGCCTTGCCTTATTCCTTATTATTACTCCTTGATCATCCAGTTTATTTCTGAAGACCCACCTTGTTCCAACAATGGAATGATCCTTGGGCATTGGCACTAGTTCCCATACTTTGTTCCTCTCAAATTGATGCGGCTCCTCTTGCATGGCAATGATCCAGTGTGGATCTTGCTCTGCATCTTGAATGGACTGAGGTTCAATTTGAGAAAGGAAGCAGGTGTGCAACAGGTTTTGGTTGACCTGATTTCTGGTTTGCACACCAGCTGAGATTTCTCCAATTATCTGGGAAATTGGATGGTCTCTTGATGTTACTAAATCAACAGGGGGTGTTGATTGTTCACCAACCTGTGTTGTTGTTTCCTCTTGTGGTACAACAACTGGCTCTTCAAGCTGAGCTTCAATGTGTTGAGTATTCCCTTCATCTTCACTGCTCTCATCCTCTTGAGCAACCTGTAGCTTGTTCATATCTTCAACTAGAGAGTGTTCCTGCAAAGGTTCTATGGTAGAAGAAATCTTCTCCTTGAAAGACATGTTAGTTTCATCAAAAGAAACATGAACAGATTCCTCAATTTTCAATGATGATTTATTATAGACCCTATAGGCCTTGCTGATCATGGAGTATCCCAGAAACACTCCTTCATCAGCTTTGGCTTGAAATTTTGCTAGATGTTTCTTATCATTATTGTGAATATAGCAAATGCAACCAAAAATTTTGAAATAGTCAACTTTAGGTTTCTTCCCTTTGAGTAATTCATAGGGAGTCTTTCCCTTCAGTTTATGTATCAGGCTTCTGTTCAGCACATAGTTGGAGGTGTTCACTGCCTCTGCCCAGAAGGATAGAGGTAGATGAGCATCTGACAACAATGTAGTGGCAGATTCAATAAGGGTTCTATTTTTCCTTTCAGCTACCCCATTTTATTGAGGAGTTCTAGGAGCTGAGAAAGTATGCCTGATCCCTTCACTCTGACAGAACTCTTGCATAAGAAGAGAATCAAACTCTGTCCCATGATCACTTCTGATCAGGGCAATGTGAGTATTGAACTCAATCTTTATACATTTGAGAAACTCTGTCAGACACTTAAAGTTATCAGACTTCTTCCTTAGAAAGAACACCTAAGTGAATCTAGATAAGTCATCTACAATCACTAAAGTGTAGGATTTCCCTCCTAGGCTTTGTACTGTGATGGGTCCAAATAGATCCATGTGTAACAGATACAATATCCTAGGTGAATCACTCTTATTAAGTGACTTAAACTGTTCTTAGTTTGCTTGTCTAATTGACAAGCCTTGCAGAGTCCTTCCTTCTTGTAGGGGCCAGAAGGTAGTCCTCTAACAAGGTTGTCCTTGGAGAGCCTAGCAATAGTTCTAAGGTTTAGATGTCCTAATCTCTTATGCCATAAAACATTTGGTCTACAAACTGAGTTGAATAAATATATATCTAAAGTAGTTGAAAGAAAATCTACTAGGTAGATGTTACCTTTCCTTTTACCTGTCAACACAGTTGTGTTGTCCTCTGACTTGATTTTGCATAAGGTTTTGCTGAAGGTCACCTGGTAGCCTTCATCACATAGCTGGCTGATGCTGATTAGGTTGTGCTTCAGTCCTTCCACATATGCTACCTTCTTGAAGGTTACAGAACCAATCTGGACTGCTCCATATCCTTTAGTTTGTCCAAAGTTGGAATCACCAAAGATAACTTTGGGTCCAAGCTTGGCTCTAAAGGAATTGAGGTTGTCCTTGTTCCCTGTCATGTGCTTGGAGCACCCACTATCCAAATACCATTGCTGGTTAGATGTTGGATAGGTCTTCACCTGCACATGAAGCAATTCACTTGTTTTTGACCCAGTTTACCTTGGGCCTAGGTTGATAACCTTTAAATTCAGAAATGAAAGATATCCCTGGCTGACTCTTATATCCTTCAGGATGATATCTCCTTGGAGGTATAATCCATTCAGTATAAGGGTTAAAGGTTTGGGATGAAGAACCCTTAGGATTCAATTTTGACTTGCCTTTGAAAAAATTTCCAGAGCTCTGACCTCTGTTCGACGATCGTGGAGCTGCGTTCGACGATCGTGGGTCCGATCGTCGAGCTCCGTTCAACAGTCGACTATGGCTGAGGTCAGGTATATGGGATCGTCGAGCAGCGTTCGACGATCTTGGCTGAGATCGTCGATCTGCGTTCGACGATATTTCCTGAGATCGTCGAGCTGCGTTCGGCGATCGTCGATCTCCATTCGGCGATCGTCGATCTCCGTTCGACGATTTGTACTGGACTTTGGTTTTCTGAGGCAGATCAGAATTTTTCCTGGCAACCTCTACAACTCCCTTTCCCTTGTCAGAAATGAACCTGATAGGGGTTGTTAGAACAATAGGTTGGCTGGATGAGGCACCCAAGCCCAGTGTACTGTTGAATCTTGAGTTCACTGTGCTTGTGATGTCCATCAGCTTGATGCTTCTCCCATTGAGAGATTCTTCAAGCTTCTTGTCCTCAGAGAGCTCACTCTTCAGTGAAGCTATATGTTCCCTATAGTTCTCCAACTCCTGAGAGAGTATGAGGTTTTCTGATTTTAAAGCATTTTGTTCAGATAATTGATTTATGAGAGAGATGATCTCTTTCTCAGACTTTAGCAGGTCTAAACATAGTGCTTTAAATTCAAGTTTGAAATCTTCTGAAGTGAAATCAAAAGAGCTGATTACATGATCTTCTTCAGGTTGAGTCTCTGAGTCTGACTCTGACTCCTCTTCCTCTGAGTTGTGTTGTGAGGCATTGATTGCCATCATGCAGAATTCTTTTTCCTCTACATCATCCTCATCATCACTTGAGCTGGAAGAGGCTTCTGACTCCTCTTCAGTCTCACTCCAGGATTCAGCAACAAATCCTTTCCTTGTGTGCTTATTTTTGCTGGTGGAAGGTTTGCTATTTCCATGCCTTTTGGAGTCCTTCTCCTTTCTTCTTTCTTTTCTGTCCCTTCTGTCCTTGTTCTTGTTTTCTGGACAGTCAGGAACCATATGCCCTGGTTTCCTGCAACCAAAGCAAATAATGTCTTTGCTATTGCCAATGGACTTGTCATACCTTGGCTTATCCTACTCCTTGTATGATCTTCTTCTGAAGTCCTTTCTGGCCATCTTGTAGAATCTTTTGGCCAGCAAGCTGAGAAGTTCATCATTGGCTGTTCCTTTTTCTTCAGGCAAATCCTCAGTTGCCTTGAATGCTATAGTCTTCTCCCTTTTTGTGGCTGGAGAAGCAGCCTTCTGTTCTTCTTCTCTGTTCTTGATGAGTAGCTCATAAGATTTGAGCTTACCCAACAAGGCTTCAGTGGTGATCTCATTCAGGCTTCTGGCATCTTTAATTGGCCAGATTCTTGAATCCCAAGTGCTGGGGAAGCACATTAGGATCTTGTCATTAAGTTCTGTTAGTGAGATCTCTTTGTCTAATGTCCTAAGTTCACTGACAATTAGACTCAGTCTGTTGTACATGTCTCCCACTGATTCAGTTTCTCCCTTCTTGAAGTTCTCATATTGGGAGATGAGATGGGATCTTCTGTCTTTTCTCTCATCAGCTGATCCTGAAACTATTTCTGAGAGCTTGTCCCAGATCTCCTTGGCTGAATTACATTCAGCTACCTTCTGAAAAATGTCATCTGACATTGTTTGAGCTAGAATGTTCATTGCCTTGGCATCAGCTACTTTCCACTTTTTAATGTCAGCATCTGTTCCTGATGGAGGTGGAACAGCATTTGTGCTTGTGCTCTCTGGAGGTCTTGGACACACTGTCAAAACAGAATTAAAAATATCTTCGTCAATAGAGTTCATGTATAGTCTAATCCTTGCTTTCCAAAGTGCAAACTTTGACAGATTGCACACTGGAGGTCTGGTGCTAGCATAATCTTTGTTCTGGGCCATGATTTGTGCAAGCTAAATCTAATACTAGAAAACAAAAGAAGGATCTAGTTTGGGATCTTTGGGGTTCAGGTGTTAGCCTGTACAACCAAACAGATATGGTATGTTTAACCAACCTGGCTCTGATACCAATTGAAAGGGGAAACTAGATCTGATATACTCTAGAGGGGGGGGTGAATAGAGTATATGGTGCTTTTTAAAACACAAGGAAAAAAACTTTTGCAAAGCTTTACAACAATTGTTGTAATGAGTGTAAGCAGGGAAGCAGAAGTAAAATAAACCACAAAACTAAGCTATGCAGAACCTAAGCACAAGAAAATCTAGGCCAGAAACAAAAAGAAAACATGCAGAACCAGATGACACAAGGAAATATAGTGGTTCCCCAACTTGGGTACATCCACTCTTCTACCACCCTAGGTAGGAATCCACTGCAGGATGAGTTGATCAGGTGTCCTGGGCACCAATGAGCTTTTGATAAGGTGCTCAAAAACCAAAACAGATTTTTTGATCAGGTGTCTTGCCACCAATGAGCTTTTGACAAGGTGCTCAAAAACCAGATTCAAACTTTTGAAGGGAGTTTGAAAAACCCTTTACAGAGAGGGGGTTGAGAGAGTTATGGCAGTCTTCTCTTTTCTCAAGCAACTGAGAAGACTAAGTGGATTGATTTCAAAGCTCCCCCTGAGTCCTTGATCTTCAGGAAGATGAGCTTTGCTGAGGGTGATAGGCCTTCAAAGATGGATCTCCAGCAAAAGATGATTTCAGCAAGCTGAAATGTTGAGTGTCTGGAGTCTTGAAATGATGTTGGCCTTGAACACTTGAGAGCTGAAGAGATCTGAAGAATGTTTTAAGGTTTGATCTCTTGATGAGTGTTCTTCTGAATTCTTGTTGACAGAATATTTTTCAGAGTCTCTGTATATTGAGAGGTGTCCTCTGTTCTTGTCAATCTCTATTCTCCTTTTTCTTGTCTATGCTCTGTCTGATTCAAAAACATTCTATCTTTTATTCTCCGAGTCTGAATAGAAAATTGCTCTGTCAAAGATAGCCGTTGGTCTGAATTAATTACAGCCTTAATTGCATAATATGTTCTGAAGGAAAGTCCACTGAATTGTTCCTAGAAAAATCCCTTGAAACTTGCTCCAGAAGTAAATGAAAACGACTGGCAGATCTTCTGAATTAAATGCAGAATAACTTCTATCTGATTTGAATTTGAATTCTGAAAGATAACTGAAATCGTCGAACTGAGCTCTGCTATCGTCGAGCTGAGCTCAGCGAATTGGAAAATGCAAGCAGCAAAGAAATCGTCGATCTGAGCTCAAAGATCGTCGAACTGAGCTCAGAGATAAGGATCCAGTGCAGAGTCAAAATCGTCGGCCTGAGCTCAGCGATCGTCGAATGGAGTTCGACGATATTGAGAAGTTGAGCTCAGCAATCATCGACCAGAGCTCGACGATAATATGAGGGTTGAGCTCAGCGATCGTCGAATGGAGCTCGACGATCTGTCAATAGTTGAGCTAGACGATCGTCGACCGGAGTTCGACGAAACGTCGTGCTGAGCTCGACGATTTGGACTTAGTCTCCAGAAAAACTTGGGTCTTCAGAGCAGCTTACAATCCTAGACTACTGACCCTTAGACTCAATTCTAATTGACCTATTAAGCTATACAGAAGGTCAAAACACAGATTTCTAGGGACATAGTGATCCTGGCCCGGTGAGAAAAGCATTGCCTGCCGCACCTGCCCGCTTGGTCGCAAGCTATAGATCATTTCTTCTATTTAGTGCGGACTGATCTTCTTTATCCGCGCAGTCCACCGGTTTTCCTTGGGTTGATCGTATAGCTTGTGGCTCGGTGAGAAAAGTTATGCCTGTCGCACCTGCCCGCCTGGTCGCAAGCTATAAGTCATTTCTTCTATTTAGTGCGGACTGATCTTCTTTATCCGCGCAGTCCGCCGGCTTTCCTTGGGTTGATCGTATAGCTTGTGGCCTGGTGAGAAAAGCAATGCCTGCCGCAGCTGCCCGCCTGGTCGCAAGCTATAGATCATTTCTTCTATTTAGTGCGGACTGATCTTCTTTATCCGCGCAGTCCATCGGTTTTCCTTGGGTTGATCGTATAGCTTGTGGCCCGGTGAGAAAAGCAATGTCTGCCGCACCTGCCCGCCTGGTCGCAAGCTATAAGTCATTTCTTCTATTTAGTGCGGACTGATCTTCTTTATCGGTGCAGTCCACCGATTTTCCTTGGGTTGATCGTATAGCTTGTGGCCTAGTGAGAAAAGCAATGCCTGCCGGACCTGCCCGCCTGGTCGCAAGCTATAGATCATTTCTTCTATTTAGTGCGGACTGATCTTCTTTATCCGCGCAGTCCATCAGTTTTCCTTGGGTTGATCGTATAGCTTGTGGCCCGGTGAGAAAAGCAATGCCTGCCGCACTTGCCCGCCTGGTCGCAAGCTATAAGTCATTTCTTCTATTTAGTGCGGACTGATCTTCTTTATCCGTGCAGTCCGCCGGTTTTCCTTGGGTTGATCGTATAGCTTGTGGCCCAGTGAGAAAAGCAATGCCTGCCGCACCTGCCCGCCTGGTCGCAAGCTATAGATCATTTCTTCTATTTAGTGCGAACTGATCTTCTTTATCCGCGCAGTCCGCCGTTTTTCCTTGGGTTGATCGTATATCTTGTGGCCCGGTGAGAAAAGCAATGCCTGCCGCACCTGCCCTCCTGGTCGCAAGCTATAGATCATTTCATCTATTTAGTGCGGACTGATTTTCTTTTTCCGCGCAGTCCACCGGTTTTCCTGGCGTTGATCGTATAGTTTGTGGCCCGGTGAGAAAAGCAATGCCTGCCGCACCTGCCCGCTTGGTCGCAAGCTATAGATCATTTCTTCTATTTAGTGCGGACTGATCTTCTTTATCCGCGCAGTCCACCAGTTTTCCTTGGGTTGATTGTATAGCTTGTGGCCCGGTGAGAAAAGCAATGCCTGCCACACCTGCCCGCCTGGTCGCAAGCTATAAGTCATTTCTTCTATTTAGTGCGGACTGATCTTCTTTATCCACGCAGTCCGCCGGCTTTCCTTGGGTTGATCGTATAACTTGTGGCCCGGTGAGAAAAGCAATGCGTGCCGCACCTGCCCTCCTGGTCGCAAGCTATAGATCATTTCTTCTATTTAGTGTGGACTGATCTTTTTATCCGCGCAGTCCGCCGGTTTTCCTTGGGTTGATCGTATAGCTTGTGGCCCGGTGAGAAAAGCAATGCCTACCGCACCTGCCCGCCTGGTCGCAAGCTATAGATCATTTCTTCTATTTAGTGCAGATTGATATTCTTTATCCGCGCAGTCGCCGGTTTTCCTTGGGTTGATCGTATAGCTTGTGGCCCGATGTGAAAAGCAATGCCTGCCGCACCTGCGCGCCTGGTCGCAAGCTATAGATCATTTCTTCTATTTAGTGCGGACTGATCTTCTTTATCCGCGCAGTCCGCCGGTTTTCCTTGGTTTCATCGTATAGCTTGTAGCCCGGTGAGAAAAGCAATGCCTGCCGCACCTGCCCACCTGATCGCAAGCTATAGATCATTTCATCTATTTAGTGCAGACTGATCTTCTTTATCTGCGCAGTCTGCTGGTTTTCCTTGGGTTGATCGTATATCTTGTGGCCCGGTGAGAAAAGCAATGTCTGCCGCACCTGCCTGCCTGGTCGCAAGCTATAGATCATTTCTTCTATTTAGTGCGGACTAATTTTCTTTATCCGCGCAGTCCGCCGGTTTTCCTTGGGTTGATCGTATAGCTTGTGGCCCGGTGAGAAAAGCAGTGCCTGCCGCACCTGCCCGCCTCGTCGCAAGCTATAGATCATTTCTTCTATTTAGTGCGGACTGATCTTCTTTATCCGCACAGTCCATCGTTTTTCCTTGGGTTGATCGTATAGCTTGTGGCCCGGTGAGAAAAGCAATGCCTACCGCACCTGCCCGCATGGTCGCAAGCTATAGGTCATTTCTCATATTTAGTGCGGACTGATCTTCTTTATCCGCCCAGTCCGCTAGTTTTCCTTGGGTTGATCGTATAGCTTGTGGCCCGGTGAGAAAAGTAATGCCAGCCGCACCTGCCCGCCTGGTCGCAAGCTATAGATCATTTCTTCTATTTAGTGCATATTGATCTTCTTTATCCATGCAGTCCGTCGGTTTTCCTTGGGTTGATCGTATAGCTTGTGGCCCGGTGAGAAAAGCAATGCCTGCCGCACCTGCCCGCCTGGTCGCAAGCTATAGATCATTTCTTCTATTTAGTGTGGACTGATCTTCTTTATCCGCACAGTCTGCCAGTTTTCCTTGTGTTGATCGTATAGCTTGTGGCCCGGTGAGAAAAGCAATGCCTGCCGCACCTGCCCGCCTGGTCGCAAGCTATAGATCATTTCTTCTATTTAGTGTGGACTGATCTTCTTTATCCGCACAGTCCGCCGGTTTTCCTTGGGTTGATCGTATAGCTTGTGGCCCGGTGAGAAAAGCAATGCCTTCCGCATATGCCCGCCTGGTCGCAAGCTATAGATCATTTCTTCTATTTAGTGCAGACTGATCTTCTTTTTCTGCGCAGTCCGCCGGTTTTCCTTGGGTTGATCGTATATCTTGTGGCCCGGTGAGAAAAGCAATGCCTGCCGCACCTGCCCGTCTGGTCGCAAGCTATAAATCATTTCTTCTATTTAGTGCGGACTGATTTTCTTTATCCGCGCAGTCCTCCGGTTTTCCTTGGGTTGATCGTATAGCTTGTGGCCCGGTGAGAAAAGCAATGCCTGCCGCACCTGCCCGCCTGGTCGCAAGCTATCGAACATTTCTTCAATTTAGTGCGGACTGATCTTCTTTATCCGCGCAGTCCACCAGTTTTCCTTGGGTTGATAGTATAGCATATGGACAGGTGAGAAAAGAAATGCCTGCCGCACCTGCCCGCCTGGTCGCAAGCTATAGATCATTTCTTCTTTTTAGTGCGGACTGATCTTCTTTATCCGCGCAGTCCGTCGGTTTTCCTTGGGTTGATCGTATAGCTTGTGGCCGGGTGAGAAAAGCAATGTCTGCCGCACCTGCCCGCCTGGTCGCAAGCTATAGATCATTTCTTCTATTTATTGCAGACTGATCTTCTTTATCCACGCAGTCCGCCGGTTTTCCTTGGGTTGATCGTGTAGCTTGTGGCCCGGTGAGAAAAGCAATGCCTGCCGCACCTGCCCGCCTGGTCGCAAGCTATATATCATTTCTTCTATTTAGTGCGGCCTGATCTTCTTTATCCGCGCAGTCCCCCGGTTTTCCTTGGGTTGATCGTATAGCTTGTGGCCCGGTGAGAAAAGCAATGCCTGTCGCACCTGCCCGCCTGGTCGCAAGCTATCGAACATTTCTTCAATTTAGTGCGGACTGATCTTCTTTATCCGCGCAGTCCACCAGTTTTCCTTGGGTTAATAGTATAGCATATGGACAGGTGAGAAAAGAAATGTCTGCCGCACCTGCCCGCCTGGTCGCAAGCTATAGATCATTTCTTCTTTTTAGTGCGGACTGATCTTCTTTATCCGCGCAGTCCGTCGGTTTTCCTTGGGTTGATCGTATAGCTTGTGGCCGGGTGAGAAAAGCAATGTCTGCCGCACCTGCCCGCCTGGTCGCAAGCTATAGATCATTTCTTCTATTTATTGCAGACTGATCTTCTTTATCCACGCAGTCCGCCGGTTTTCCTTGGGTTGATCGTGTAGCTTGTGGCCCGGTGAGAAAAGCAATGCCTGCCGCACCTGCCCGCCTGGTCGCAAGCTATATATCATTTCTTCTATTTAGTGCGGACTGATTTTCTTTATCCGCGCAGTCCGCCTGTTTTCCTTGGGTTGATCGTATAGCTTGTGGCCCGGTGAGAAAAGCAATGCCTGTCGCCCCTGCCCGCCTGGTCGCAAGCTATAGATCATTTCTTCTATTTTGTGTGGACTGATCTTCTTTATCCGCGCAGTCCGCCGGTTTTCCTTGGGTTGATTGTATATCTTGTGGCCCGGTGAGTAAAGAAATGCCTGCCGCACCTGCCGCCTGTTCGCAAGCTATAAATCATTTCTTCTATTTAGTGCGGACTGATTTTCTTTATCCGCTCAGTCCGCCGGTTTTCCTTGGGTTGATCGTATAGCTTGTGGCCCGGTGAGAAAAGCAATGCCTGCCGCTCCTGCGCGCCTGGTCGCAAGCTATAGATCATTTCTTCTATTTAGTACGGACTCATCTTCTTTATCCGCGCAGTCCGCCGGTTTTTCTTGGGTTGATCGTATAGCTTGTGGCTCGGTGAGAAAAGCAATGCCGACCGCACCTGCCCGCTTGGTCGCAAGCTATAGGTCATTTCTATTAAAATGTGCGCGAATTGCGAAATCATATCCGCCCAGTCCGCCGAATTGTTTCCCAGTTGGTCTTTTTCGTCCCGCAGTTTACCAGTAAACATAAGGCCACCGTGCTTATATTATCATTAAGTTTAAAAGGTTAATAAAGAGAATTGCGGACTGCTATTAGAACTCGATAGAGTCCGCCGGATATTTTCGTCACCAAAGTATTCGCATTCTTACGGCGGACGATGGTCGGATTGATAAATGAAATTTCCTATTCAGCAAGTCAAAAAACTCATACAGTATGGATGATCTTTGTATTACGCGGACTGCTACATGGAGATCGAACTTAATCACGTTAAATGCAGAAAATAAAGAACATTGCAGGAGACACACACTGATACCAGAATATCCTTTCTATTTGATCAAGAACTAAGTTACATCTTCTCATCTATTCGGCGGACTACAAACTTGAGTCCGCTCCATTTACAAAAAAGCAAAAATACATTAGTCATCTTCTGCGGTCTTCTGTTTCTTTTCGGCAGGAGGTGCAGGGCTTAGGCCTTCGACATCAATCTCCGGAGAATAGCCCTCCGAGCCGCTTCCACTGCTGCCATCTAATCTAGTGCTCATCGCAGACTCGCTATGTGAGCTCTTGCCTGCAGAGGAAGATGCAGAGGTGCCAGACTCAGCGGACTGTTCTCCGCCTTGCTGGCTTGAGCCAGTGTCGTCAGCCATTGCCTTGATGCCTTCTTCTTCGCCTTCTTCTTCACCTTCTTCTTCTTCTTCGGCTTCTTCTTCGCCTTCTCCCTCCTCGACAATGACGTCTTTACCCTTTGCAGCCCGCTCCATTGCTGCGACCTGCTCTTTCAACTCCGGGAAAAGCTCCAAGAAAGGAATGTCATCCACTCCTTCCTTTGCGAAACCGCCGCGGACAAATCGCTCGATGGCGATCTCAACGGTTTCCTTCACAAAGGGGAGCATGGTGGCCTGGAAGTTGTTATTCTCCAGATCGTAGGCGACCTGCGCAAAGCAAAGGAACAAATATCAGATCGCGGCTGACTTCAAATAGAGACCGCTGTAAATACAACTCACTCCAAGCTCTTCCTTCTGCTGGGCGACCTTCTTTCCTAACCGCATATTTATTTCTTTGAGCACTCTTTTTTCTTCTTGAAGCTGATCATTTTGCCTGAGCAGGTCTCCAGCCAGGGAACAGACAAAGTGGTTCGTCACCATGCTGTTCGCACTAGCCTGGGAGGCCAACAGAGGGAGATCGGCAGCGGCTATCTTCTTCAAATTGCTCAAGTTGCGCTTCCCATAAAGTGCGGATATCGCAATATGAGCATGGCGAGTTATTCTCGAGCTTTGCCACGAAGGAAGCGCAGTCGACAAGCGAACATGCTTGTTCATATTATGCCAGTGGGTCATCGGGTTCAACCTAAGATCCTTCTTGTTGATGCACGAAAACACAAAAGGGGGTCGAGCACCACCAGCTAACGGTTCGAACACCGGGGAATAGACAGACTGCGAGTAGTGATCTTCTAAGCGGGTGAGGGCAGGAAGAACAGCAGGGCCGTGAGCCACGGCAACAACAGACTTCGCCCGTCGCGGCCTGAATGCCTCTCTTGCGACGGGCTTTCCCTTGATTCAAGAAGGATTTGGTTACAAGTGAAAGGAAAAGGTTGACAAGAGCAGAGCGAGGGGGAGTCCGCAAGGCACAAGATTCGATTCCGCCGCCTGTAAAAAATAGGCTCCTGGATCCGAGTCAGCGTGCCCTGGGTGCACCACCTCCCCCCTATTTATAGGATAGGGGGCCTGCCCAAAGGGCTGGGCTAAAATAACCGGCTGCCCGGGGTACAGGAGAACCGGGCAGCGGTGACGGGAAGCAAAAAGAAAAGAACACGCCAGTCCGCGTAGAAGGGGCGGACTGGGCTCACGGACTGGAGCTTCCACCGCTGCTGGGCGCGAGCCTGCTCGAGGGCGGCGGCCTGGGCGGACGAGACACTGTGTCCGCCATTGTAGAAAATCCGATATCCCAAGTCGTGGCGGACTGACCGAACAGATCCTTGAGTTCGCTGCTGGGGTACCACCCTTGGCCAATTGGTTACCTTGCCGGACTGGGCGGACTGCCAAATCGAGTCCGCGAGTGTTGAAAGGGGGGTCTTGGCATCTTGTAGGATGTTGCGGACTGAGGGGTTAACATAATCCCCACACATTTTTAAGTTTCCAGAAAACTTCGAAAATGTTTTCTTAACCGCCGAGTCCGCAAGCCTCAAAAATGCCGCCAGCGCTATAAATATCGCTGGAGGGCCTGGAACTGTTGAAAATCCCGATCTACACGGGGCGCTATTCACCACTTGCAATCTCCACTTTCCAGTCCGGCATGGCAAGGCTTGGAGCTTTCTTCTCTAGTCTCACTGCAAAACGTGACTCAGCACTGACAACGCTTATGAAGACCAAGAAGATAATAAAGAGGTCAACAAGAAAGGATCCTGTCCGCCCTACAGGAGAGAGCTCCCACAACAAAAATCCTGCGGAGAACACAGTCCGCCGCTCCGATATATCTGCTCGTGAGGATGCCACAGTTGACGCTGAACCACTGAGAAGTGAAAAGATGGTGACCCTGTCGGACTCTGCCCCTTCCCAGAAAACTGCAACCTCGGCGGATACCGTTGGTGAACACATTGAGGCTGACATATCTTCTCCCAATGCCCGGGTGCCCATTGTTAACTTGGATGAAGAAGCTAGGAGGACTGAGGGAGAAGACGATGCGCCCTCAAAGGCATTGACTGTTGTGAATCCTGAGGCTGTCCGTGAGAGTCAGCCCGACCTAGGAGAGGCCGCCGCAGATTCTGCCGAGAAGATAGCTAAAAGGAAGAAGAGGAAGAGGGACGGGTCGACCGTTGCCGAGCGGGTTGAGAAGAAACTGCGCGTGATGAAGGAGAAGAATGTCTCCAAGCAGACGAGAGATGAGGACTTACAACACAGACCGCGCGACAAAGAAGTTCCTGACAGCGATCTGGTCACACCGGAAGCCCAAGTTCAGGGAGATAATTCCCTCTCCACGGTCAGTCTAACCACTGATGAGATGTTAGATTCGATAGACGTCAATGAAGTAGATCTAATCAACGAATCCCTGCTGATTGTACTGCAGAAATCTGAGGCGGAGGCTACTGGGAAAAAAGGTAGCGAACTCCCTTCTTTGTCCGCTGCGGAGGAAGAAGAGAGGGAGAGGCTGAAGCAGAAGATAGAGGAGCAGAAGAAGCAAATTGCTGCTCAAGTAGCTGCGGTGGAGGCGACCTCGAAGCAGGTCGCGGCGGACAAGAACGCTGAGGACTTGCGGACTGCTGCGGAGCTACTGCGGTCAGGTAAACTTCAACCGGCGCCTAAGTATTTTAAGCGTCAGTGGCTTTACAGGTCGCCGCCGCGGAAGTCGAGACCAGTCAAGATTATCACTGAAACTGAGGACATCGTGGTTTCAAAAAGCTCTGCTGCTGAGAAAAGAGCTAAGGTCCATCGCGAATGGAAGAAGCGGTTAAGGCTTTTTGACCCGGAGCAGGCAAGGCGGCCTGTCTTTTTCGATAGTCGGCAAATCGCTGCGGCTATAACCAAATGTGATCTTTCATCCTTTCTTTGTGTCCGCCGCGGACTGTCTTTGATTGAAGAAGTGACTTTCTTTCTTGCAGGTAGAAAGTCTCCGCCGGGCTCCATTGAGAGTGGAGAGTTCGTGGTTACACTGAATACTGGTGTTGACGTGGTCTCGCATGAAGAATCCGCGGGGGATGAGCTGCCCAGCCTGAACATCATCAAAGAGTTAGAAAAATTTCAAGCTGAAGTTCAGAATCTCAAAGCAGAGTTAAAGAAGGCAGAAGAGCGCGAGAAGGCGTCCGCAGAGTGGGAGAAAGCCCTAAAGGACCAGATCGCCAGCATCTCCAGGGCGCTGGAGAGATCCGACAGGGAAAAGAAGAGGCTCGCGGACGATGTCCGCTTCTACAAGGGGAAACATTTGGCGTCAGCGAGGGAAGAGAATTGGAAGCGAGCTGCTGAGGTTGACGAGCATAGGTCGCGATTGCAAGATCGCGCTGCTCCGGAGGCCGCAGCACCGGCGGGCGGTCAACAGGTTGCGGACGAGGAGCCAAGGCCGGCAGCGGAGCCAATGGTGCCCCTTAGCCGGGTAGACCGCGAGGCTGCCCATATGCACCGGACCATAAACGTCATCCACCATCCTATCTGCCGTTTGTACAGCGAGATTCTTCAAATGAGCGACCAAGCCGCTCACTTGTGCAGAGATAGACCTGCAAAGCAAGCGCGGACTGAAACTAGGGACCGCTGAGTCCGTGCTGCCATGAATATTTGTTTGATTTGTATAATTGTGCTTTTAAACAATGCTGTTGTAGATTGAACTGTGTCGCGAACTGCGCGGACTTAATCATATATCCGCAAATTATGTTGCTTTTTTGCTGATCTGTGGCGAACTGTGCAGACTAATGCTATGTCCACAAATTATGTTGCTTTTTTGCTGATCTGTGGCGAACTGTGCGGACTAATGCTATGTCCACTTCACGTAATTTAACTTCTGCAGGTGGGAAAATTTGCGATCTAGGCGGACTGAAACTGTGTCGCCTCTTATGTTTGACTTGCAGGAAGGAATCATCGCGAACTGGGCGGATGAAAGCTGTGTCCGCCATAATTTTTGCTTTTAAATTTTTCTTGGCATTTGAATCTATACTTGTGTCCGCGTTATTGTTAACTCTTGTTGCGTGAATGGTTTGGATTTTGCGGACTATGCGGATTGGAATTGCGAGCTCTACGGCCTGGTCAAAAAGCTGTCAGAACTTGTAATTATAAATAGGCCCTGCCGCTTTCTTCTATGCAGGAAACAGCTGAAGTAAAAGGAACCCTACGGCCTGCAAAATGGTGTCCGCGCGTACTGATGCTGCTGTCGCCTTCCACTCCGCCGACCACCGGAAGTGCACATTGACAGAGGCCGACCTGGAGGCCTTTGTCGAGAAGAAGATGGCGAATTCGAAATTCCTCGTCCGCCTTCCAGCCTACCAGGAAAGGTTAAACTTTTCAACCGCTACCCAGATCGCCATTCCAGTGGACCACTTTGATAGCGGATTCAAGTTTCCGCTTCTATGGGAGCTCGCCGAAATTTTTGAACACTATGGAATGGTGGCGGGTCAGCTCGCGCCCAACACACTCGCTGCGATCTACAACTTCCTCTCCTACCTGCGATCTGAAAAGATTGCTTTCTCGATGAACATCTTCCGCAAGATGTTCTCTGTCCGCTCCATAACTGCTTCTGGAGGCCGCCCCTACAAGGGGGTGATATATTTCTACTGTAGGGGAATGAAGGTTGTGGGCCTTCCCAACAAGATCCACAACTGGACCTCGAGGTTCTTGTTCTTTGAGGGTGACCTAGGGTTCGCGCACACCTATTCGTAGGTGCGCGCGGACTCTGCCTTCAAGGGTGTGCAGCTGGATGACTTGGAATCAGCCATTGTCGAGTTCTTGGCGAATGCCAGGCTTGACATCAAGTATTACATTCCGCTACTGGTAGCTTAGCGGACGTTCTGCTCGAAGAGAGTAAGCATATTTCGAACTCAAACTTTGTATCCGCAGCGACCTTGGTGTTTAACCCATCTATTTTTTGCAGCGATATGGCGGTACCCGCGAACTTGCCGCAGACGCCTAGCGGCTTTGTTCCTACACAAAAGGAGAAGAAGGAAGCAGTCGCAAGGAAGAGGAAAGAGGAAGGGGATCCCGCAGTGGATTACTCTTCTTCTGAAAGCTTCACCATGAGTGGCTTTGGCATCAGCCAGAAGGATCTTAGGGGGAACCCTATGGTCCACTAGCATAGCAAGAACAAACACGTCGGCCTATCCACCGCGCTCCCTTCGTGGAAGAGTCCGCGGATAACTCGCCACGCCCATATTTCGATCTCCGCGCTCTACGGAAAGCGCAACTTGAGCGACCTTAAGAAGGTGCCCGCCGCCGACCTCCCTCTGCTAGCCTCTCAGGCCGCTGCAAACAGCATGGTGATGAACCACTATGTAGTCACCCTGGCCAGAGACCTGTTAAGGCAGAATGAACAGCTTCAAAAAGATAATAAGGCGCTAAAGGAGAGGAATGCGTGGATGGGAAAAAGGGTTGCTCAGCAAAGAGAAGAGCTCGGGGTGAGTTGAATTCGCAGCGGCCTTAATTTGCTATCCGCCGCGATCTATCTGACGTTTGCTTTTGTTTTGCGCAGGTCGCCTATGACTTAGAAAACAACAGCTTCCAGGCCTCCATGCTCCCTTTCGTGAAGGAGACCGTCGAGGTCGCCATTGAGCGACTTATCCGCGACGGCTTTACAAAGGAGGGAGTGGATGGCGTCCCTTTCTTGGAGCTCTTCCCTGAGTTGGCACCGCAGGTCGCGGCGATGCAGCGAGCTAAAAAGGGCAAGGACATCATTGAGGAAGAAGGCGAGGAAGTAGAGTAAGAAGAAGAAGAAGAAGAAGAAGAAGGTGAAGGGCAAGGTACCGTGGAGACGGCGGATGGAACCGGCTCAGGCCGGCGAGTTGGAGATCAGTCCGCCGAGTCAAGCACCTCTGCATCCTCCTCTGCAGCCAGGAGCTCGCGTAGCGAGTCCGCCTCAAGCACAGGATCAGATAGTAGCGGAAGCGGCTTGGGGGGCTACTCTCCGGAAGTCGACATTGTTGGCGAAAGCCCTGCACCTCCAGAAAAGAAACAAAAGACTACAGATTGATGTATTTTTATCTTTTTTTATTTTGTAAATGTGGAGGACTCAAGACTGTAGTCCGCCGAATAGATGTATAAATTTTTGATGAAATAGAAAGGATATTTTTGCATGTGTGCTTCCTGCAATGTTCTTTTTCCACGCTCACCGCACCGACACTTAGCAATCCGCACGACACGCTGATAAATCTGAGCTTTTTAACTTGCTGATTAGAGACAATTATTGTCCGTCGTTGGAATGAGAAGAAATTATCAGGCGGACTCTGTCGAGTTCCAATTGCAGTCCGCACGATATTAAGATCATCTATAACGAGTCTTGCTGATTAGAGAATTCAACTTATCAATCCATTCACTGTCCGCCTTAAAAAATGAGGACGAAAATAGCCAGCTGATAACAATGTCAGGTGGACTTCATTGAGTTCTAGTAGCAGTCCGCAATTCTCTTTATTAACTTATCAAATGATAATATATGAGAACCATTCGGCAGACTTAGCTGATATAATTTCGCAGTTCGTATATATGCCAACAGAAATAACATATAGCTTGCGTTCTCAAGGAAACCGTCGGACTGAGCGGATACAGAAAACCAGTCCGCCCAAGATAGAAATGACCTATAGCTTGCGACCAGGTGGGCAGGTGCGCATGGAATTGCTTTCCTCACCAGGTCACAAGCTATAAAATCAACCCAAGGAAACTGGCGGACTGCGCGGATAGATAAATCCAGTTCGCATCAAACAGAAAAAATGATCTACAGCTTGCGAACAGGTGGGCAGGTGCCATGGTATTGCTTTCCTCACCAAGCCGCATGCGATATGATCAACCCAAAAAAAACTGGCGGACTGCGCGGATAGATAAAGCCAGTCCGCAGCAAACAGAAGAAATGATCTACAGCTTGTGACCAGGTGGGCAGGTGCCATGGCATTGCTTTCTTCACCAGGCCGCAGGCGATATGATCAACCCAAATAAAACTGGCGGACTGTGCTGATAAAGAAAACCAGTCCGACCAAGATAGATTCCCTGCGAAGAGCAAGATATTCGGCGGAATGGTTCCCTGCCCTCTTGCCTGGAGTACAGTCTAAGCTGTTGCCCTCCTGCAGGCACTGCTTGAGGGTACCACGGAGTGTTCGAGGGTTACAGGCTAAGATGATCGGTGGGCAAGTGCGCATGGCATTGCTTTCCTCGCTAGATCATCAAAGTTGTAACGATATCCCAAATGCGGCAGGTAGAGCTCTACACCCACCCTGCCCTCCATAACGCAGAGGTGGGGTAAGGTACTAGCCAGGATCCGAAGTTCAGAATCCTACCGCACTAGAGCCTGCAAGTTCCCACTACACAATGTGAAATCTTCTCACAACACGTGATCTTCGTGGTGTTACGCTAATGACAACAGCTCTAGGGGAGGTCTAGCTGAAGTCGGCGATGTCTCCTGGTATCAGGGAACCGTTATAGGTCTTGGGGAGAGGGAGAATACACTAGAAAAAAGTGTCAGTATGGGTCCTTTGATTAATAAAATGTATTTGCAAAGAAAGCATAAGGAAGAAAAGAGAGTTCAAGCACAGAACCGTTTTTGAAATCTTTCTTAGCGTTTCATCTGTTATGATTACATAGACAAAACACTTGAAGAAGCGTTAGCAAGCATTTTCTATTCATAATAACTCTTGAAGAGGATACACAAAGTAGAAAAAAGGAGGTTCAAGAATAGAACCGTTTGAGATCATCCCCGCTCCATGTGTGTGGTATATCCTCTCCTTCGTATGTCTGTAAGCGGTAAGCGCCGCTCTTTAACGCTTCTTTGATAACGAAAGTGCCGGCCCAATTTGGATTAAGCTTCCCAATTGAACCAGATCTTGCAGCATCATCAATCTTCTTTAGAACTAGATCTCCCACTTGGAAGTGTTTGATCCTCACGTTCTGATCAAAGTAGCGGGCCATCCTTCGTTTGACCTCCTCCTGCCTTATGGCTGCTTGATCTCTGATTGCCTTAATGTGTTCCAAGCTGAACCTCATCTCTTCATTATTCAGCTCAAGCCAGTCCTTAACGCCTTCTCTTGCAAGCAGAACTCTGGCTGACGGGACTTCAAACTAAACTGGAATAAGTGCCTCTGAGCCATGAGAAAGTTTGAATGGAGTCTCCCCAGTTGCGGATGATGGCGTTGTCCTAAGGGACCAGAGGACTGATGGAAGCTGATCAGCCCAGCTGCCCTTGAGATTCTGTACTTTCTTTTTGAGCAAATTGAGGATCTGCTTGTTGGCTGCTTCTACTTGGCCATTGTTTCTGGGATGATGAACTGATGCAAAGCGCAGCTCTGTTCCGATCTGCCTGCAAAAATCTATCATCTCTGAGTTGTTGAATTGTGGCCCATTATCAGTTATTATTGCCATAGGTATCCCATGCCGACAGACAATCTCTCCCCAAATGAAGTTCTTGATGACTTGAGTAGTTATCTTCGTCAATGCCTTGGCTTCGATCCACTTGCTGAAGTAGTCGATCATTACGATGATGAAACGCTGTTGCCCGCTTGCCATGGGAAAAGGACCAATGAGATCCATCACCCAAACCGCAAAGGGCCAAGGAGTTGCAATCGATCTGAGGGACTGAGCTGCTTGGAGTTGAAGTGGAGCGAACTTCTGGCATTGAACGCACTTTCTTGCATAGACCTCAGAGTCTCTCTTCATAGTGGGCCAGAAATAACCCTGCCGCAGAATCCGTCTTTCCAGGGTTCTCGCTCCTGAGTGGCTTCCACACTCTCCTGAATGAACTTCTTGCAAAACAAGGGGAGCTTCTTCTTCTGAAACACACCGGGCCATGGTAGAGAGGAAGGTTTTTCTGTAAAGGACTCCCGCCACTAGGAAGTAGTGAGCTGCTTTTATTCTGAACTTTTTCTTATCTTTGACTGAATGATGATAATCTCCCATTGATAGATAGAGGATGAATGGGTCCATCCAAGAGGTACGTTGGTCCACTTGCATCAAATCTCCTTCCACCACTACAGGGCGGAAGGGCTCGGAAGTTGTTCCTCCTGAAGGCATCCCATACTTGGAAAGAAAATCTGCCTCCTCATTTTCTGTTCTGGGGATGTGCTCGATGGTAAAGCTCTTGAACCTGCCGACTTCTATCTTCACAAGAGCTAGATATTTCTTCAAGATCGGCTCTCTTGTTTCGAAGTTACCGAGGAATTGTGACGCCATTACCAGAGAATCAGTTTTGATATGAACATGATCAATTCCTAGTTCCCATGTAAGCCTCAAGCATGCTAGCAAAGATTCATACTCGGCCTGATTATTGGTTACTGGAAAGTAAAATTTGATGGCCTGCTCCAATTTGACTCCGTTTGGATTGATGAGAACCACCCCTGCTTCGAAAGAACTTCTGCCTGAGGCACCATCAACATAGATGGTCCAAGCCAAAGGTGACCTTTCTACCCGATCAGAACTGGACTATGGCATGTCAATTAGAAAATCTGCTAGGACCTGTGCTTTAATGGCTGTCTTGGGCACATAAGAGATTTCAAATTCACTCAACTCTATTGCCCACTTAGCTAGTCTGCCGGAATGTTTTGGTTTTTCCAACACACCCTTCAAAGGCTGATCGGCGATGACTTGAATTGAATGTGCTTGGAAGTACGGACGGAGCCTGCGAGCTGATATGACTAGCGCCAAGGCTAACTTCTCCAAAATTGGTATCGTGTCTCAGCACTCTTCAGGATATGGCTAACATAGTAAATTGGGAATTGCTTCCTGCTCTCTTCCTGAAGAAGAACGGAGCTGACGGCCTCAGGGCCAACCCCTAGGTATAAGAAAAGAATCTCTCCTGGCTGGGGACTCTGAAGCAGGGGTGCTGAGGTCAGTTGCATCTTCAACTTCTCAAAAGCTTGGGAACATTCTTCCGTCCACTCAAACTTGGATGCTCCTCAGAGAGTTTTAAAGAAGGGAGCACTCCTATCTCCAACCCGAGAGAGAAATCTTGCAAGACCTGCCAGCCTTCCCCCTAACTGCTGAACTTCCTTTGGCGAACGAGGGGTAGGCATATCAAGAATGGCTTTCACTTTATCAGTATTGGGGGCAAGTCCTTCCGGAGTAAGGAGATGACCAAGAAACTTCCCCTTACTCGCCCCAAACGTGCATTTCAAATGGTTAAGCTTCATTTTGTACCTACACAGAGTAGCGAACGTCTCTGCTAGGTCTCGCAAGTGCAGCGAAAATGACTTGCTCTTAATCAGGAGATCGTCTACATACACTTCTAGGTTCCTCCCCTTCTGATGGTTAAACAAACGGTCCATCATCCGTTGGTACGTTGCACCGGCATTTTTAACCCCAAAGGGCATCACAAGGTAGTAATATCAACCATCATTAGTATTGAACGACGTGTGAGGAACGTCAGGCTTATGCATTCTTATCTGGTGATAACCAGAAAACGCATCTAAAAAACTCATATAAGAGTACCCTACCGCGGAATCAACTAAAGAATCTATCCGAGGCAAGGGGTAGCAATCTTTAGGGCATGCTTTATTAAGTTTGGTAAAATCTACACACATTCGCCATTTTCCCCCTGGCTTTTTAACCATTACAACGTTTGATATCCAGGTGGGATATTGAATTTCTTTAACAAAATTTGCCTTGAGGAGCTTCGCAACCTCCTCCTTTATTGGCTCTGCAAGCTTCGTAGCCATGTCCCTCTTCTTTTGTTGTATAGGCTTGCAGCCGGGATCAACATTCAAGTGGTGGCATGCAACATCAGGATCCACTCCTGGCATGTCTTCTGCTGACCAGGCAAAGAAATCCAGGTTATTCAGCAAGCAGGAAATCAACTCGGCCTTTTGATCTTCAGGTAACTCCGAGTTGGTGGAGAGCTTCCTCTCCTCCCACTCAGCAATGGGGACTCCTTGCGTCACCTAGGCAGGTTCCAGGTGAGCACCTTCATCAGCAGTAGCTTCTAAACTGGGAGAGGCTTCTGGCTGCTGTTGGAGCAAGGGAAGGGCTGACTTCAACCATGTTGACTGTGCGGACGTAGCACTCCCTTGCTCTTCTTGGGTCACTCCTGACCCGACACATCCTTCCATCTGCAAAGAATTTGATGGCAAGGTGGTAAGTGGAAACCATCGCTTGATATTTATTTAACAGGGGCCTGCCAAAGATGGCATGGTAGTTGTTGGGGGCGTCAACCACTATGAATTGCACTTGCTTAGTCGCCCCTCCAAGTTTCACGGGCAGGATGACGCTACCGTCCACCTCTTTTCTCTCTCCTGAGAAACCATAGAGCGGCCCCTCAGTGGAAAGCAGAGGCTTTCCAGTCCTCAGGGCCTCAAAAGTAGACTTGAACAGGAGGTTGACTGAGCTGCCTGTGTCAACAAGAGTTCTATCAACTGTAAAGTCCCCAACCACATCCTTGATTACTACAGCATCATCAAACGGGTTGGCTGTTTGGGGTAGATCTGCTAGACCAAAGGTGAAAACCTCACTTGGAGGAGAAATGGAAGAAGAAGAGGCCACCTCTGCTCGGGTGACCCTTGAAATTGACGATTTCCGAGTAGACTCGGTCCCTGCTCCACTATGGATGAAGAAGAGGCATCCCAGAACCCCTTCATAATCTACATCGATGCACTCCACCGGGATGTTGATCGTCCCCAGACGGCCTTCGTCCTCGACCTCCACACATTCCTGGTACGCTTCGGTGACTTCTTTGCCCTTTGAGGTGGATGGCTTCGAAGAAGAAGGAGAATCCTTCTTGGCCAAGTCAATCTTGCCCTCGGCAAGCAGCTTCTCTATCAGCATGTGAAGGGCCTTGCAGTCCTCGGTCAAGTGGCCTTTTTCTTTGTGGAACTGGCAATATTGTGCATTATTCCTTGGCTTCCACATTTTCTGAGGCTCTTGCCTCTTTTCTTTTGATCTCTTTTGCAAGATCTGGATGACTTCGTCAAGGTCCAGATCTGCAATGTCCTCCATGGGGCTCGCATCAGATTGGCCCGGAGCAGGCAAGGTGCTTGTTGGAGGGTGGGAAGAGCTTGCAATGGAACGTCGGGAGTGGCGGCCAACGGCAGTCTCTGCTCATGAAACTGTTGATGGCCTTGGAAAGGTTTCTTGTTGCGGAAGTTTCTGCCTCTTTGAGATGGAGGCTGGAAGTCTGGGCGAGGGGGCTTGCTACGAGAGGAAGAAGCGGAGGCATCCCTTCCTTCAGCCTTAGCTGTCAGGGATGATACATAAGTTGGATTGGCATATTCTCCTTCAATGAAACGGTTGACCATGGCGATCAACTCTTGATAAGTCTCAGGTGCCTTGGTTGTTGCTTTAAACTTCAGGGGGCCTTCTCGGAGGCCATGGATCAAGGCGACCTTGTAATAGTCGGGGTTCACATTCCTTACCCCTTGGATCTCTCTCTAAAAGCGATCAAGGAATCGCACCACTGATTCATTATCTCTTTGCTTGATTTGAAATAGGGCAGCTGGCCTATTCTTCCTCTTTCTTGAGGTAGCAAACCTCAGCAACAACTGGCTGCGAAGCTCTGCGAAAGAAGAGATTGTGCCTGAAGCCATCTCATAGAACCACTCTCTCGCCTGTCCTTCGAGAGTGGTAACCAGGAGTTTACACTTGATAGCATCTAAGAGGCATCTCAAAGCAACTGCCCCCTCAAATGCTTGGAGGTGAGAGACTGGATCAGTGCCTCCTAAATAGAATGGGATGCGAGGCTCCCTGAAGTTGTTCGGAGCCGATTCCCATCGGATTCCATCAACGAATGGAGACGGGGTCTCAAACTCTGCGGGGTAGAAGGGGCGGACTGAAGCCGGGGAGTCCGCGGGCTCGGCGGACTGGCGGTCAGCAAAATGAAGCTGGCGGGCAGGAGTGCCCCTGACAGCTTCTCTGAAGAAATTTCTGAAAGCAAACTGCTCCTCCTGAGGCGCAGAGGGGCGGCGGACTGAGCAGGGTTCCGAGGAGTGGCTGGCGACTGCCAAAGCGGAGTTCGGCGAGCTGGTGTCTGGCGGACTGGCGAGTCCGCTGGATCTGCTGCGGCCTGAGGAGCAAGCCGCTGGGCTAGTGCGAACAGGTCTTGGCTGATTGCGTCGAGACGCTGGTCAGTCTGCTGGCGGGACTGCTCGGCCTCAAGGCGAGCATGCTCTATTGCGTCCCAAAGAGAGTCCTCTGAAGAACTGGAGCGGTCTAAAGAGCGGGCTCTGCGGTCTGACATTTCCGTCCGCTGAATTCAAAACACTACTCGGATCTGAAGTCCGCGTGTTAACTGTTGATGGACAAAAACACAAAGGGGGGTCGAGCACCACCAGCTAACGGTTCGAACACCGGGAATAGAGAGACTGCGAGTAGTGATCTACTAAGCGGGTGAGGGCAGGAAGAATAGCAGGGCCGTGAGCCACGATAACAACAGACTTCGCTCGTCGTAGCCTGAATGCCTCTCTTGTGACGGGCTTTCCCTTGATTCAAGAAGGATTTGGTTACAAGTGAAAGGAAAAGGTTGACAAGAGCAGGGTGATGGGGAGTCCGCAAGGCACAATTTTCGAGTCCGCAGCCTGTAACAAGTAGGCTCCTGGATCCGAGTCAGCGTGCCCTGGGTGCACCACCTCCCCCCTATTTATAGGATAGGTGGCCTGCCCAAACTGGCTGGGCTAAAATAACCGGCTGCCCGGGGTACAGGAGAACTGGGCAGCGGTGACGGGAAGCAAAAAGAAAAGAACACGCCAGTCCGCGCAGAAGGGGCGGACTGGGATCGCGGACTGGAGCTTCCACCGCTGTTGGGCGCGATCCTTCGGGAGGGCGGCGGCCTGGGAGGACGAGACACTGCGTCCACCGTTGTAGATAATTCCATATCGCAGGTCGTGGCGGACTGAGCGAACAGATCCTTGAGTCCGCTGCTGGGGTACCACCCTTGGCCGATTGGTTACCTTGCCGGACTGAGCAGACTGCCAAATCGAGTCCGCGAGTGTTGAAAGGGGGGTCTTGGCATCTTGTAGGATGTTGCAGACTGAGGGGTTAACACATCTGGCAGTTGCCGAAGCCTTGCATTGTAAAACTTTCAGAAGAGGAGTAGTCCGCCGCGGGATCCCCCTCCTCTTTCCTCTTCCTTGCAACCTCTTGTTTCCTTTCACTTTGAGTAGCCGTAAATCCGCTAGGCGTCTGTGGCAGGTTGGCGGGTACAGCCAAGGTCGCTGCAAAAACAGAAGAGTTAAAACACAAAGTTCGCTGCGGATACAAACTCGAGTTCGCAAAAGCTTACTTTCTTCGCGCGAAACGTCCGCCAAGCTCACCAATAGCGGAACGTAGTATTCAATATCAAGCCTGGCATCGGCTAAGAATTTGGCGATGGCGGACTCCATCGCGTCCAGCGGGACACTCTTGAAGGCAGAGTCCGCGCGCTCTTGCGGATAGGTGTGCATGAACCCTAGGTCGCCTTCGAAGATTAAAAACCTGGAGGTCCAGTTGTGAATCTTGTTAGGAAGGCCCACAACCTTCATTTCTCTGCAGTAGAAGTATATTACTCCCTTGTAAGGGCGGCCTCCGGATGAGGTTATTGAGCGGACTGAGAACATCTTGCGGAAGATGTTCATAGAGAAAGCGATCTTCTCAGACCGCAAGTAAGAGATAAAGCTGCAAATAGCAACAAGAGTGTTGGGCGCGACCTGGCCCAACACCATCCTGTAGTGCTCAAAAATTTCGGCGATCTCCCATAATAGCGGAAATTTGAAGCCGATGTCAAAGTGATCAATGGGTATGGTGATCTGAGTCGCCGTTGAAAAATTTAGTCTTTCTTCATGGGCTGGAAGGCGGACAAGAAGGTTTGAGTTCGCCATCTTATTCTCGACAAAGGCCTCAAGATCGGCCTCTGTTAGAGTGCATTTTCGGTGGTTCCTGACATGGAAAGCAACTGCAGCATCAGTCCTGGAGGACACCATTTTGGCAGGCCGCAGGGTCTTCAGCTTCAACTGTTTTCCTTCATAGAAGAAGCAACAGGGGAATATTTATAGTAGTGGGGCCTGATAGCTTTTTGGGCCAGGCCGCACAGCTCGCTTTTGCAGTCCGCATAGTCCGCCATAATCCAATTATTCACGCAGCAAAAAGTAAAAATAACGCGGACACAAACTTTAATTCACATGCCAAGCAAAGTTTAAAGCACAAAATAAGGCGGACAAAGTTTCAGTCCGCCCAGCTCGTGACATTTCCCACATGCAGACAAGTTAAATTATGAGAAGCGGACACAACATTAGTCCGCACAGTTTGCCGCAGATCACAGCAAAAATTAGCAACATAATGTGCGGATATATTATTTAATCCGCATATAGCACAGCATAGTTCATCACAAGCAACAACGTGGAGCATTGTTTAAAACACACAATTATACATCAGACAAATCAAATCAAGTTCGTAGTTCTGCAGACTCAACGGTCTTTGGTCTCAGTCCGTGTTGGCCTTTCGGTCCTATCTTTGCACAAGTGCGCAGCTTGGTCGCTTATTTGGAGAACTTCGCGGTACAAGCGACAGATGTGGTGATGAATAGAGTTGATAGTCTGGTGCATATGGGCAGCCTCCCGGTCTACCAGACTAAGGGGAACCATTGGCTCCATCGCCGGCCTCAACTCCTCATCCGCGGCCTATTGGCCACCACCTGCCGGTGCTGCGACCTCCGGGGCAACGCGATCTGGCAATTGCGACCTTTGTTCAGCGACTTCAGCAGCCCGCTTCCCCTTTTCTTCCCGCGCCGACGTCAAGTGCTTGCCCATGTAGAAGCGGACATCATTAGCGAGGCCCTTCTTCTCCCTATCGGACCTCTCCAGCGCCCTCGAGATGCTAGCGATCTGGTCCTTTAGGGCTTTCTCGCGCTCCACGGATGCTTTCTCGCGCTCTTCCGCCTTCTTTAACTCCGCTTTAATGTTCTGAATTTCAGCTTGAAATTTCCTTTCTAACTCTCTGATGTAGCTCAGGTTGGGTTGCTCATCTCTTGCGGATTCCTCATGCGAGACCGCGTCAACACCAGTACTCGACGTAACCACGATCTCGCCACTCTCAATAGAGCCCGGTGGATACTTTCTACCTGCAGCAAAGAAGATCAATTTCACGCTCAAATATAGTCCGCAGTGGACTCAAAGAATCAGGAAAAAAGATCACATTTGGACAAAGCAGCAGCAAGTTGCCGACTATCGAAAAAGACAGGCCGCCTTGCCCGCTCCGGGTCAAAGATGCTTAATCGCTTCTTCCACTCACGATGTACTTTGACTCTTTGTTCAGCAGCAGAACTTTTTGAAGCGATAATATCGTCAGTTTCGGTGATGATCGTAATTGGTCTCGACTTCCGTGGTGGCGACCTGTAAAGCCACTGACGCTTAAAATATTTTGGCACCGGTTGAAGATTACCTGTCCGCAACAGCTCTGCGGCAGTCCGCAGATCATCAGCATTCTTATCTGTCGCGGCCTGCTTCGAGGCCGCCTCAACCGTGGCTACATGGGCATCGATCTGCTTCTTCTGCTCCTCTATCTTCTCCTTCAGTCTTTCCCTCTCTTTTTACTCAGCAGTGGATAAAGAGGGGAGTTCGCCGCCCTTGACCCCAAGGATTTCCACCTCAGGTTGCTGTAGTGCACCCAGCAGGGATTCATTGATCAGATCAAATTGATTGACATCAATGGAATCTAGTATCTCATCCGTAGATAAACTGACCGTGGAGACGGAATTATCTCCCTAGATTTGAGCCTCCGGAGTAACTAACTCGCTTTCATGAACTTCTTTCTCGCGCGGCCTGTGCTGCAAGTCCACGTCTCCAGTCCGCTTGGAGATATTCTTCTCCTTCATCGCTCGCAACTTCTTTTCAACCCGCTCAGCCACGGTCGACATGTCCCTCTTCCCCTTCTTTCTAGAAGCTCTTTTCTCGGCAGAGCCCGCGGCAGCCTTTCCTAAATCGGGCTGGCTCTCGCGGACCGTCTCAGGGTTCGCAGCGACCAATGCCTGCGAAGGCTCGTCGTTCCCAACCTCTTCTCCCACAGCCCGCCTATATTCATCAAGGTTAATGATGGGCTCTTGGGCGTTGGGGGAAGATATTTCAGCCTCATTGTGTTCGCCAACGGTGTCCGCCGAATTCGCGGTTTTTTGGGAAGGGGCGGTGTCCGACAGAGTTAATAACTTCTCACTTCTCAGTGGCTGTTCAGCGTGAGGAACTGCGGCATCCTCCTTCCCGCACACATCAGCGCGGCGGACTGCTTTCTCAGCAGGCTTCTGGCTGTTGGAACTTTCTGCAGTAGAGCGGACAAGATCCCCTCTCGTCGTTCTCTTTATTATTTTTTTAGTCTTCATAGGCGTTAGTGCCTTCTCGCCATTTGTAGTGAGACTAGTGAAAAAAGGGCCAAGCCTTGCCATGTCGGACTGCAAAGTGGAGACCGCAAGTGGTGAATAGCGCCCCGTATCGATCGGAATTTCTAAACAGTTCCAGGCCCTCCAACAATATTTATAGCGCTGGCGGCATTAATGAGGCTTGCGGACTCGGCGGTTAAGAAAACATTTTTGAAGTTTTCTGGAAACTTAAAAATGTGTGGGGAATATGTTAACCCCTCAGTCCGCAACACCCGCAGGATGCCAAGGCCTTGCTTCATTATCCACGGACACAATTCGGCAGTCCGCCCAGCTCAGCAAAACAGCAGTGATCGAACACCAAGGATGGTCCCCCATCGGCAGACTCAACGCTCTAATTGCCCAGTTTGCCATGCCTTTGGATCTCATGGATTCTCTACATAGGCAGACGCAGTGTCCCGTCCCCCCAAGCCGCCGTCCTCCAGCAGGATTGCGCCTAGCAGTAGCAGATGGAAGCTCCAGCCTGCGAGCCCAGTCTGCAACTTCTGCGCGGACTGGCGTGTTCTTTCTTTTTGCTTCCCGTCACCATTGCTCGGTTCTTCTGTACCCCGCGCAGTCGGTTATTTTATCCCTGCCCGTTTGGGCAGGCCCCCATCCTATAAATAGGGGGGAGGTGGTGCACCCAATGCACGATGACACGTGCCCAGGAGACTACTTGTTAAAGGCTACAGACTCGAATCTCGTGCTTTGCGGACTCCAGATTGCTCAGCTCTTGCTTCTTCTTCTTATCCTTGTAATCAAACCCTTCTTCAGTAAAAGTGTAACACCCCCTATCCGTCGCATAGCATATAGCAGTAGGTCCGGCCGGGGCCCGACGCCATATACCACAGACAGACCGGGTGGTTACTTATGGAAACCATCCAACCAATCTCAACGTCCTACACAGAGCATTCTAGCGGAAGCAATTTATTAAAGTTGCAAAACAAGAACCCAGCACAAGCATGAATGTCCACTAGCAAGTTAATAGGAATGTTATTACAAAATACTCAAAAGTCGGCCTTAAGGCCTTACAAAATGTTTCACTTGTCTTTTACATGATTTCCAAACCTCGGCACGCAGGCCGGCCATACATGAACAAAACATAAAACATTTCCATTCGGGCCTTCGAGGGCCAGCTTCGCAAAATGGGCTTTAGCCCGCTATTGACCGCTTGGTCCAGCTGCACCTGCAAGCAAACAAACCACCGCACGGTGGCAAACAAAGCAACGGTCAGCAATGCTGACCAAATTATAACGATCCCGCCCCCAACTCGGGGCGGCGATGCTCCTTCCCTGCATTTCATTAGCACAAGCGAGCAATGCATATAATCATAGCCATTTCATCACAGACGTTGGCTCGTACGGCCACACGTCCCGTGCACTCAGGGCACATTCTCGGTGAACCGGTCGATGTTACGTCAAATAAAGCCATGAACATTCCGGACTCACCACCGCCTCTTGGACGGCCATTCCTATGAGCAATTTGTCTTCATGGTATTGGTCACGTCAAATTAAGCCATGGACCACCGAAGACCCCCATTTATGCCAACGGCGAGTCCCATGTAACCTTAGGTCGCTCTAACCGGACGACATAAAGCGGGTACGGCTCCATCTAACCCGTGCTCACATCGCAACGACAATTTAAGCCATATGCGCGGGTCAAACTTTCACCGAGTCCCATTCTACCGCAAGTCACATAACCTCGTTATGTTCAAGTTGGCTTCCAATCCACCAAGTTGGCAAGACCTCGTGTCCGCCCAGTTTTCCGGGTGCACCTTTGGGTTAGTCCCCAAGGCTCCCTGCTGCAATCTACCGCGTAGAAAACCCGAAAACACCAAATAGCACGGAGTCTTCTCCGGCCTTATGCAATGCAACATCACCGATCCGGACTAACATGTCCGGGTAGGCTTCAACCAAAATGCCTAAGTCCGTTCTCGCATACGGACGCTAAACAACGGGGACTTTACATATCTACCCGAAGGAACGCCTCCAACTCTTCGCAAACTCGCGAGAGGGGGCTTCCTATGCTAAGAAAGAGAGCTATCATGCTCAAAAGTGAGGATCGTTACCCTTGCGTTCCTCTTCGGCGCCATCGAAAAGTAATCGGATGGAATTGACCGCACTAGCGTTGCCTCCGCGGATCCGGAGTCGGCTTGCGATTCGGAGCTCCGAAGCTCCTCCAATGGCGGATCTAGCTCCTCTTCTTCTTGCCTTAGCTTTTCTTTCTCCAAGGGTTTGGAGAGAGATCAAGTGGAAAAAGTGAGGGTTTTCTAAGTCAAAACCCGGGTATATCCCTTCAGGAACAACCCCCAGCCATTGGATCCTCAATCAAAGAAATGAACGGCTTCGATTCGGGACTGAAATGCCCAATCTGGGCCGAACACGGCCTGGCACACGCCCGTGTCCAGGGCCGTGTGCCTCATTCGCCGTCAAAATCGAATCACCTGGAACCTCACACGGGCATCGAACACGCCCGTGTTCGATCTGACACGCCCGTGTTCCAACTGACACGGCCGTGTATCTGGCCGTGTACCCCATCAATTTCTCCCGTTTCCAACCCGAGCGCTGACACGGGTTCGGACACGCCCGTGTCCTTGCCCGTGTCACCTTGACACGCCTGGGCTCCAGGCCGTGTACAAGGTCTCGGCACTTCACGGCTAAGTGTCGACACGGGTCGACACGCCCTGCGACACGCCCGTGTCGCAGGCCGTGTGCCATGTCTCGACACACTGTCGACACCAAAGTGTCGACTTCGCGGGACGAGTGTCGACACGGGTTGACACGCCCTGCGACACGCCCGTGTCGCAGGCCGTGTGCCGTGTCTCGACACAACGTCGAAGCACTGTGTCGACTTCACGGCTAAGTGTCGACACGGGTCGACACGCCCTGCGACACGCCCGTGTCGCAGGCCGTGTGCCCAGTCTCGACACAATGTCGAGACCAAAGTGTCGACTTCACGCCTTAGTGTCGACACAGGCTTGACACGCCCTGGGACACGCCCGTGTCCCAGGCCGTGTGCCTGCAGCCAGAACTCAAACTGGCCCAAATTATTCCCCTTTTGCTCCTTTGAGTTTCGGGGCGTTACAACTCTACCCCTCTTAAAAGAATTTCGCCCACGAAATTACATAAAGGGAAAAACATGTACAAAACTAAAATTTGTACCTGAGCGGAACAACTCCGGATATTCGTCAAGCATCGTCTGCTCTCGCTCCCAAGAGAGCTCCTCACGACCGCAATTGTCCCACCGGACTTTGACCATCCTGATCTCTTTATTGCGTAGCCGCTTGACCTCCGAGTCCTTAATCCGCACGGGCTTGACTTTTGTCGTTAGCCCACTATCCACCGGCACTTGATTGGCCGCGATCACTTGCGTAGGCTCTTGCACCGCCTTCCGAAGCACCGAAATATGGAATACATCATGTAAACCACTTAGCTCCACTGAAAGCTTCAGCCGATAGGCCGCTTCTCCTACTCGCTCCAGAACCTCGAACGGTCCAAGGTACCTCGGGCTTAGCTTTTTCAACCGTCGCACCCGCGAGACACCCTTGAACGGCTTGATCTTCAAGTATACATAATCGCCCACAGCGAACTCCACGTTCCTGTGCTTGGCATTATAGTACTTTGCTTGCCGGTCCTGAGCGATAAGCAACCTCTCCCGAATGGTTCTTACCAAGGAAGTAGCATCCTCCACTTCCGATCGCTTATACAACTTTGACTCGCCCGTTTCTAACCAAGACAACGGCGTGCGACATCTTCTACCGTATAGGGCCTCGAAAGGCGCCATCTGAATACTTGCTTGGTAGCTGTTGTTGTATGCGAACTCCACCAAATAAAGGTGGTCCTCCCACTGCTTTCCGAAGTCCAAGACACACATGCGAAGCATGTCTTCCATCGTTCTATTGACCCTCTCGGTCTGCCCATCCGTTTGCGGATGGAAGGCTGTGCTAAACTTCAGCTTTGTTCCCAACATTTGCTGCACCAGCCTCCAATCATTGGACGTGAACCGCCCATCTCGGTCACTCACGATGCTGCGGGGCACACCATGAAGCCGCACTATGTTATCCACATAAAGCTTCGCCAGCTTCTCCACCGGATCATCCTTCCTATGCGGAATAAAATGCGACACCTTTGTTAATCGATCGACCACCACCCAAGTGGCGTCGTTCCCCTTTTGCGACCTTGGCAAACCATGCACAAAGTCCATAGAGATGTCGTCGAATTTCCACTCCGGAATAGGCAAGGACTTAAGAAATCCTCCCGGCTTTTGGCACTCCGCCTTTACCAAGGCGCAGGTTTGGCACTTCGCTACATATAGCGCCACATCCTTTTTCAAACCCGGCCACCAAAATAGTTTCTTGACGTCGCGGTACATCTTCGTGCTCCCCGGGTGAATCGAGTACTTGGTATGATGCGCCTCGTACAACAACTCCACCCGTAAATTGCCCACACTTGGGACGCACAAACGACCGTCCTTCCACAGCAATCCGTCCTCCACAACGAATTGGGAATTTGACCCATCCAGAGCCTCTATCATGAACTGCTTCATATGAGCATCCATATCCAAAGCCTGCCGAATCCGATCAGCCAGGTCATATTGGACTTCCGTCCAATTCAGCACTGCTTCAGCACTAGATTGCCTATCCACACAAACAATCTCCAACGCCTCCAGCTCCTGCACCAACCGCTCATCATGCACTGATAGCCAATTCGCTTGAGCTGGGGCTCGGCGACTCAACGCGTCCGCAACCGCATTCCCTTTGCCAGGCACGTAGTGGATCTTGAAAGTATAGTCCCCCAGGAACTCCATCCACCTACGCTGCCGCATATTCAGATCTTTCTGATCAATCAAATACTTTAGGCTCTTGTGATCGGTGTAGATATCAATCTTCACACCGTACAAATAGTGTCTCCACAGCTTCAAGGCAAAAATCACGGCCGCCAACTCCAAGTCGTGGACCGGATAATTCCTCTCGTGCACTTTTAGCTGTCTCGAGCCATAAGCTATCACGCTGCCGTGCTGCAGTAGCACGCAACCCAAACCACTGCCCGAAGCATCGCTATATATCTCATAGCCTTCGGTCCCAACCGGCGAACTCAACACAGGCGCCGTGGTCAACCGACACTTCAATTCCTCAAAAGCTCGCGCGCACTCCGGCGTCCAAACGAACTTATGCTCCTTCCTCGTCAAAGTAGTGAGAGGTAGCGCTATCCGCGAGAAGTTCTCTACGAAGCGCCTATAATAACCGGCAAGCCCCAAAAAGCTCCGGACTTCTGCTACCGTAGCAAGCTCAGGCCACTCCCGTATCGCAACAATCTTCGCCGGATCCACCGCAATACCCTCTCCACTCACTATATGCCCAAGGAACGCTACTGAGGATAGCCAAAACTCGCACTTCGAGAACTTGGCATACAACTGGTTTCTCCTGAGTGTCTCCAACACCAAATGGAGATGCTTGAAGTGATCCTCCTCACTTTGCGAGTACACCAAAATATCGTCGATGAAGACGATCACAAAATGGTCTAGGTACTCCCTGAACGTCCTGTTCATCAAATCCATAAATACTGACGGCGCATTAGTCAGCCCAAACGGCATGACCGTAAACTCATAATGCCCGTATCTCGTACTAAACGCTGTCTTTGGGATATCACTCTCCCTTATCCGCAGCTGATAGTACCCAGACTTGAGATCTAACTTCGAGTACACCGTCGACCCGACTAACTGGTCAAAGAGATCATCAATCCGGGGGATCGGATACTTGTTCTTCTCAGTCAGCTTATTTAGCTCCCGATAATCAATACACAACCTCAAGCTTCCGTCCTTCTTCTTAACAAAGAGGACCGGTGCGCTCCAAGGCGAAGAACTCGGGCGCACATAACCTTGCTCCAACAACTCTTGCAGTTGAACTTTCAGCTCCGCCATTTCCTTAGGCGCTAGCCGATACGGAGATCGTGACACAGGCTTTGCACCTGGCACTAGCTCGATCGTAAAATCTATCTCCCGTTGAGGCGGGGCTCCAGGAAGATCTGCGGGGAACACATCAGGGTATTCCGATACCACTGAAATACAATCCATCGCGGGCTTCGGCTTTGCAACCTCCACTAGTGTAAAGAACAGTTCTGCTCCAGCACGAACCGCCTTCACCACCTGAAGAGCAGACATCAACGTCTTGCTCGACCCCTTTAAGCCCGTAAACGTCGTCTCACGACTTGCTCCCAGCTTTACTTCCTTGCTACCGCAATCTATATGGGCCTGCTGCTCCGAGAGCCAGTCCATTCCAAATATGACGTCGAACTCCACCAACGGAAGTAAGGACGCCCGCAGGTCAAACTCCTGCTCTCCAATACGAACTTTAACTTCGCAGATCCTAACCGCTCGCATCGAACACCCATTGGGCAACAACACATCCAACTTGTCCTTCGCCATCGAAGAAGGGACTCCGATGCGTGATATAAATCCTTCGGACAAGAAGGAGTGCGAAGCTCCCGTATCAAAGAGTGCTCGTGCGGGTTTTCACAAATCAATACGAATCCTAAACAAGCAGTGGTAAGGTAACACATACATAACAAGCATATAAAGGAATTGACTTGCTATAAATTAAACCGTACCTGTCACCACGTCAGCTTGTTTAATGGCCTCCTGTTGGCCAAGATTGTAGACCCTGGGTTGGGCCGGAGCATAGTGGGATGCGGTCGACTCCACCGCCTTTCCCTTCTCTTCATAAGTGGCTCCCGGCCTCCTCTCGGACTTAGGACGTCCGCTCCAACAATCACGGGCGAAATGCCCCGTCTTGCCACAAGTAAAGCACGCGCCCGGGGTCCGACTCGTAGTCGCCCCAGAAGCACCAGAAGGAGCTGGACCCGAAGTCCTATGCTTCTTGAGAGCCCTTCGATAGCCGGACTTTGAATTAGTCGGCACTCTGAACTCAGATTTCTTTTCACCCAAGCCTTTCTTCGCTTGTACATTCTTCATGTCCTTTTCCAAGGACCGGGCCGTATTGACCAAGGTTAAGAAACCCTGCGTCATTGGCCCCGACAGTAACAACCTCAGCTCATCCCTTAAGCCTTCATAAAAACGATTAGTCTTGCGCTCCTCATCCATGATGGTGGAGCTAGCATAACGACTCAACCGCGTAAACTCGTGGAGATATTCATCCACGTTCCTCTCACCCTGTACCAACCTCAGGAACTCATTCTCCATTGAAATCCTCTGAGTAGAAGGGAGGTATCTTGCTAAGAACAATTCCGAGAACTCTTCCATCGGAACGTCTATCAGTTGTCTTCCTCGCAGATGATGCAGCTCCAAACCTTCCCACCACATCCTCGCTTCACCGTCCAGCAGGAACGTAGCAATGGTGGTCATCTGCCACTCCTCCGTCTCCGTCGCTGTCATGACTCTCTTCACCCTAGAGAGCCAGTCTTCAGCCTGAGATGGGGTTCCCAACCCCGAGAATAACGGAGGGTTAAAGCTCATTACATGCTTCAACTGCCTCTCAGTCGCCCTCCTTGGCACTATTGGTTCTACAACCACTTGCTCCATCCTCCTCGGCTCCGCCTCTTGAAGAGGTACTTGCTCCATCACAGGAGCTGGCTGCTGCGCTTGCCTCCCAGGCTGCGCATTTATCACGGCCAACACCGCTTCAGCAACCAATCGTATATTTTCCGCCGACAAAGGTGTTGCGGGAGCAACTTCTGGTGCACTACTAGCCTCAGAACCTCGGCGTTCTGACGGCCCAACACCACTTCGGGTCACCTATAGTGGTACAAAACACCGTTAAGCGACCAAATAACATTGCAAACAGCAATTATAGGAACACGCAGGTTCCTCAAACACGAGTATTTTCATTCCTAAGTGGACATTCATGGGTTCTTTTTACTGTTATTACGATGACGCACACAATGTGCTCACCACCCCTTAAAAAGAATTCGCCCACGAATTCACTTTAAGCACGACCAAAACCAGTAGTCTGATACCAAATTGTAACACCCCCTATCTGTCGCATAGCATATAGCAGTAGGTCCGGCCGGGGCCCGACGCCATATACCACAGACAGACCGGGTGGTTACTTATGGAAACCATCCAACCAATCTCAACGTCCTACACAGAGCATTCTAGCGGAAGCAATTTATTAAAGTTGCAAAACAAGAACCCAGCACAAGCATGAATGTCCACTAGCAAGTTAATAGGAATGTTATTACAAAATACTCAAAAGTCGGCCTTAAGGCCTTACAAAATGTTTCACTTGTCTTTTACATGATTTCCAAACCTCGGCACGCAGGCCGGCCATACATGAACAAAACATAAAACATTTCCATTCGGGCCTTCGAGGGCCAGCTTCGCAAAATAGGCTTTAGCCCGCTATTGACCGCTTGGTCCAGCTGCACTTGCAAGCAAACAAACCACCGCACGGTGGCAAACAAAGCAACGGTCAGCAATGCTGACCAAATTATAACGATCCCGCCCCCAACTCGGGGCGGCGATGCTCCTTCCCTGCATTTCATTAGCACAAGCGAGCAATGCATATAATCATAGCCATTTCATCACAGACGTTGGCTCGTACGGCCACACGTCCCGTGCACTCAGGGCACATTCTCGGTGAACCGGTCGATGTTACGTCAAATAAAGCCATGAACATTCCGGACTCACCACCGCCTCTTGGACGGCCATTCCTATGAGCAATTTGTCTTCATGGTATTGGTCACGTCAAATTAAGCCATGGACCACCGAAGACCCCCCATTTATGCCAACGGCGAGTCCCATGTAACCTTAGGTCGCTCTAACCGGACGACATAAAGCGGGTACGGCTCCATCTAACCCGTGCTCACATCGCAACGACAATTTAAGCCATATGCGCGGGTCAAACTTTCACCGAGTCCCATTCTACCGCAAGTCACATAACCTCGTTATGTTCAAGTTGGCTTCCAATCCACCAAGTTGGCAAGACCTCGTGTCCGCCCAGTTTTCCGGGTGCACCTTTGGGTTAGTCCCCAAGGCTCCCTGCTGCAATCTACCGCGTAGAAAACCCGAAAACACCAAATAGCACGGAGTCTTCTCCGGCCTTATGCAATGCAACATCACCGATCCGGACTAACATGTCCGGGTAGGCTTCAACCAAAATGCCTAAGTCCGTTCTCGCATACGGACGCTAAACAACGGGGACTTTACATATCTACCAGAAGGAACGCCTCCAACTCTTCGCAAACTCGCGAGAGGGGGCTTCCTATGCTAAGAAAGAGAGCTATCATGCTCAAAAGTGAGGATCGTTACCCTTGCGTTCCTCTTCGGCGCCATCGAAAAGTAATCGGATGGAATTGACCGCACTAGCGTTGCCTCCGCGGATCCGGAGTCGGCTTGCGATTCGGAGCTCCGAAGCTCCTCCAATGGCGGATCTAGCTCCTCTTCTTCTTGCCTTAGCTTTTCTTTCTCCAAGGGTTTGGAGAGAGATCAAGTGGAAAAAGTGAGGGTTTTCTAAGTCAAAACCCGGGTATATCCCTTCAGGAACAACCCCCAGCCATTGGATCCTCAGTCAAAGAAATGAACGGCTTCGATTCGGGACTGAAATGCCCAATCTGGGCCGAACACGGCCTGGCACACGCCCGTGTCCAGGGCCGTGTGCCTCATTCGCCGTCAAACTCGAATCACCTGGAACCTCACACGGGCATCGAACACGCCCGTGTTCGATCTGACACGCCCGTGTTCCAACTGACACGGCCGTGTATCTGGCCGTGTACCCCATCAATTTCTCCCGTTTCCAACCCGAGCGCTGACACGGGTTCGGACACGCCCGTGTCCTTGCCCGTGTCACCTTGACACGCCTGGGCTCCAGGCCGTGTACAAGGTCTCGGCACTTCACGGCTAAGTGTCGACACGGGTCGACACGCCCTGCGACACGCCCGTGTCGCAGGCCGTGTGCCATGTCTCGACACACTGTCGACACCAAAGTGTCGACTTCGCGGGACGAGTGTCGACACGGGTTGACACGCCCTGCGACACGCCCGTGTCGCAGGCCGTGTGCCGTGTCTCGACACAACGTCGAAGCACTGTGTCGACTTCACGGCTAAGTGTCGACACGGGTCGACACGCCCTGCGACACGCCCGTGTCGCAGGCCGTGTGCCCAGTCTCGACACAATGTCGAGACCAAAGTGTCGACTTTACGCCTTAGTGTCGACACAGGCTTGACACGCCCTGGGACACGCCCGTGTCCCAGGCCGTGTGCCTGCAGCCAGAACTCAAACTGGCCCAAATTATTCCCCTTTTGCTCCTTTGAGTTTCGGGGCGTTACAAAAAGGATAGCCCGTCGCAAGAGTGGCATTCAGGCCGCGACGGGCGAAGTCTGTTGTTGCCGTGGCTCACGGCCCTACTGTTCTTCTGTCTCTCGTCTGCTTAGTAGATTGCTACTCGCAGTCTCTCCTCTCCCTTCTTTTCCCTTGTGCTCGAACCGTTAGCTTATGGTGCTCGACCCCCTTTGCATTTTCGTGCATCAACATAAAGGTCTATGTACACAGAGACGAGTGGGTGAGTTGCACTTGAATGTTCACATCTTGGCATAATTGCATTTCATAGCATAACCATCGCATATAACCCTGACACCTATTGTATAAGTAGTATGAGAAGCTTTATACAATAGGCCCTGCAAAACGACCCCTTGGTTTATAAGTTCGTGCGAGCGTGCTTATAAGTTAAGGTTTTTTTTTATTCAGTAAATATATAGGTATGCTTGCTAGAAAACCGACACCCTGTCATATAAATTAGTACGGGACTTTTTATATGATAGGAGCCCTGCAAAAGATCCCTTGGCTTATGTGTTTTCATATAAGTTAAGATTACTTTTTCTTGTTCAGTCTTTCTTATCTTCATTCTGTCTTATACACTATAGAACTGCTAGATTAGTTTCGCCGCCACCTGCTTATATTTGTTATTCTCCATTTTCATATCCTCTCCTTTCCTCCTCCCCGCTCGGTGCCTATGATCCATGGGGGAATGGGCGGGAGAGGACAGGACTTAGTCTTTTAGACTAATGGTTTTCGAACCAAATCATTTTTGGGGACTGTGGAGCCCAATATGGAGGAGCAACCCTTGTAACGCCCCTATTTTTTCGGCATTATTTACTCCTCTTGTAGACGTCATAATGACGTAAGGGCATTACTTTAGCGTGCATTTGATGCCGCGTCGCCGATAGTGCATTTTCGCGTCTTTTCGATTCAGTCGGCTGAATTCATGAATCTTTGGCGGAAACGAAAATTTCAAATTGGATAACTTAATTGATTGATTTGATTCTCGGGAAGTCCTTCTAAGGGCTTGGGATTTCGTCGAACCAACCATATTAGGTTTATTTTATTCTATTTTATTCCCTGGGTGCTGTTTGAGTTTGACGATCGTCGAGCTCCCGATCGTCGAGCGGAGCTCGATGATTGACTTTTTCTTTCTGGTCGCTGTCTGAGTTCGACGATCGTCGAGCGGAGCTCGACGATTGCCTTTTTCTTTCTAGTCACTGTCTTGGTTCGACGATTGTCGAGCGGAGCTCGATGATCGCTTTTCCACTCTATCGCTGTCTGGGTTTGACGATCGTCGAGCGGAGCTCGACGATCGCTTTTCCTTCTGTTGCTGTCTGGGTTCGACGATCGTCGAGCGGAGCTCGACGATCGCTTTTCCTTTCTGGGCACTGTTTGGAGTTCGACGATCGTCGAGCGGAGCTCGACGATTGTTGGTTTCTTCTGGGCGCTGCTTGGAGTTCGACGATCGTCGAGCGGAGCTCGACGATTGTTAGTTTCTCTGTGAGTTCGTCGAGCTGAGCGGTCTGGTGTCGACATGGTTGTGGCGATACCGCTAAGCTGAGCTGTCGGGTGTCGACACAGATGTGTCGACACCGCTGTGCCGCCGGGTGTCGACACAGTTGTGTCGATACCGCTGTGTCGTCGGGTGTCCACACAGATATGTCGAAACCACTATGCCATCGGGTGTCGACACAGTGGTGTCGACACTGTCGTCGGGTGTCGACAAAGTGGTGTGGACACCGCCGGTCCGGTTTTGTTGAACCCGGTCCTCTCTGCTATTGAGTATTTATACTTTCTGCTTCTTCTTAATCTTTAAGCCGACCTAGATTTTCTCCTGCCTTCCGTACCAGAGCAGCGTGTGAGGAGACGGTTGTACGTCCGTGCTTCTTCCGGTGGCCACCGACGGAGCTTCGGTGCTTGGAATGTCCAACCGATCGTAGATCTGGAAAGCTCTCGTCGAGAGCTGCGCCCTCGTGGTAATTTCTTCCCCGTTTCTCGAGATTTTCTTGTTAGGGTTTTCAGCCCTAACCGTTATTTAGGACATTTTCGTCCAGATTTCGGCTCCTATCGTTACGTGTGGAGATTTGGAGAGTTTTTCGGGTAAATCGAAGCAAGTGGTGTTCTTGCTCTCCCTCTTGTTCTTGATTCTAAATTTTTGCCATTTTCTACACTTGTTTGAGTTTATTATGTTTCGATTGTTGAGATACTTGTCCTGAAATCCTAACTCCCCCCCCCCTCTATTCCTGGAATTGTGACTTGATGTCCCTAAAGCCTTAACCCCAAAATTCTAGTCCGTTGAATTGGTAAACAAATTGATTGTCGTGCTGTTATAACCATCGAGTCATCTTGTTCGTTTTTCTTATTAAAACTTCATTTACTGTACCTTGAAATGCTCTTGTGCAGTTCACTTGGTTGGTCATCCCATGAGTTTATGATGAATAAAAAAACAAATGAACCCTACTTGTATAATTATGTAACTAAAGGAACTCAGATGAACTGTGCACGTTGGGGTCCTCCCTCGGCATAGTGTTTAATACTCAGATGAACTGTGCGCATTGGGGTCCTCGCTCGGCATAGTATTTTATACTCAGATGAACTGTGCGTGTTGGGGTCCTCCCTCGGCATAGTGCTTAATGCTCAGATAGACTGTGCACGTTGGGGTTTCTCCCTCGGCATAGTAATCATTAATGAAAGATTGAACTTTTATTGCTGGTGCTTGTTCTGTCTTGTTAATGTGCTTAGCCTTTCTTGCTCGGCTAGTTTTACTGTTGCTTACTTTTACTCTGCTAACCGTTTTGTTGCAGTCGCTTTTCATTCTCCTTCACTTTGTGGTTTGTATAGTCTGCTTTTACTCTTGCACTACTTGTGAGTTGCTTCTGAGGTGTTCTTCTTTTGAATGCCCCAGGATTAGAGCTGTAGCAGGTTTAGCTGACAGTGTTGGGCTTCTTGTGCTGCTGGTGTCTGCAGCCGTTTGATTCCACCTCTGAGCTTGTGGTAGTTGTCTTTGTTTAGACTTTTCAGATTTTACTATGGGTTCGTGTCAGTTGTTGACGCCCATAGACTTTGACTTTTCTGTGCTGGACTACTTGTTGTTGTTACTGCTGTTACTTTTTGCCTGATTTTTCTTGCTCTCTGGGAAAGATTTATGTTAGGATGCATTTAGTTATTTTAAAGTATACAAAACTGCATTCTGTATTATTGGCATGACATGACTTCAACTACTAAATCTACTACTATTAACCATACAAAAGATTTATATATATATATATATAGTAAATGTAGAAGTCACATCATCATTTTATGATACTGCACCCTCACTCTCACGTAGGTTAACAAATGAGCTAACTCATTATTTTTTGCCGTGTAAAATCTATATATATTTTCTCACCTATGGACTAGTAGTCCACCCGACCGAGGGACACGGTCATTAACACCATTAATTTGTTGAAATTTGTGAAGTCGAAGTGGGTGACGGGACAGGCCGCGCGGCCTGTGCGGACAGCTTTGGCGGACTTGGCGGACTGGGCGGACTGAGGGTTGCGGCCTGGTGAAAAGTCTGGTGGAAGCCGGCTGTGTTCTGAGCGGGTTGTTGCATGGAGTCCGCGGTTTGGTACGGCCTGGTATCTGCGGATAGAGAGGCTTGCGGACTGATGCTTTGCTCAGTGGTCGCGGGTGCAAGCTTGCGCTGTTGGCGGGTTGGTTCGAGTTCGCGGGAAGCCTTGCGGACTGGTGTGTCCGCGGTTTGGGCTGTTGCGGACTGGGCCTTGAGCTTGGCTGAGGCCTTGTCGAACTCAGGTGTTACAGCAGGTCTTGCTGTGGAGACCGGTTGGCGAACTGGTGTTTGGAGTCCGGGAGGATGCTGCTGTGTTGGACAAGTGCGAGGAGCTTGCGGACTGGTTGCGGTCTGCGCTAGGATGTTTGGCGGACGGGACTTTGTGTCCGCCATGCTCGCACTGGCCCTTGATGGTTTTGGACTTGGTCACACTTGGTGTCAAGTTCATGGTGTCCGCCGTATCCGCGAAGTCCGCTATGACCGGGCGGACTGTTGCTGTTTGCCTTTGGTCGTGGACTTGTGGCGGATTGAGGTGTGAGTCTTGCGGACTGCCTCGGGTTGGTGCGGACTGCCATTGAAGAGGGTTTTCTGTCCTGAAGCAGTTGGAGCTTTGCGGGCTGGTGCCTTGTCCGCTTAGGTTGGGCGGACTGGAGAGGGTTCGTCAATGGTTGCCTTGCTCCTGGCGGTTTCCCTTGGTGACTGGCTAAGTCCTCGCGGACTGAGCGGACGGTCGTTTGTGTTCGCGCGGACTGGGGCGGTGTCGCTATCTCATAGGCGGTGACCACACTCCTCCCCTGGCCTATAAATAGGACCCCCTGGCACATCTACAGTAACCTAAGTAACGTGAGTGAACAGTAAATTGGGTTGGGCGAGTGCTGCGGTCTGTGTTTTCCAGTCCGCGCGGTTTGTTTCAGGCTGACGGTTTGCTGTGTGCAGGTCGCGCGGATAACTTCAAGGAGCCAGGAGTTTGGCTGTGACTTCGGTCAGTGCTTGGAAGTGTGCGGTCTCTGCGGACTCAGTAGGAGGTCGCTCTGCGGCTTGTCAGTTCTGTTTCAACTTTCCCAGCTTCAATAACCTGTCCGCCGGCTTCAGGCGGGTAGGGGAGTTCCTCAGTTCGGGTTCAGCAGGAGGCGAATAACGGTCTGTCCGCGCGGCCTCGCGGTCTCGGCGGACTTCGTGGTATTCGGTGGATTGCAGCATAGCTTGGGTGAGCTCAGCGGTCTCGGCGGTCTTGGCGACCTCGCGGTCTCGGCGGACTGGAGTGCTGTCCGCCCGGCTTGTTTTTTGGTTTCTTCTGTTTACAGCTGTAATACTAGCGAAATCATGTCTCGCTACGTATGCCTCGGATTGTAAAGAAGTGAATGCATAATAAGATCTTCTTGTGCTTCCATTGTTTTGTTGGGTGCAACCTCTAGTCCTTGGGTTTTCCGCAGGTTCAGCGTGCGAACTCGGTAGTTCCGAAGATATTAATTTGGTGTTTGGGCTATCTTGCTGACCATATTGAGAAAATTTAACATGGTATCAGAGCGAGGTTTCTGAGGTTGCGGTGGTTCAGTTGCGTGAGCGGAGGTCAGCCAGTGTTGTTACTCAGTGATTGAGTGGTGATCAACCTGTGTTGTTGCTCGGAGCTGCTGAAGGGTACCAACAGGTGATTGCAATGGAAGGAAGCTTAGCAAGAGGTCTTGGCATTGAAATCTTAACGCCGACTAACTATAAAAAGTGGAAGTCGTGCATGAAGAGTTATCTTCTAGGCGAGGAGCTGTGGGAAGTCGTCGGTGGAGACGACAGACAGGAAGTTACTGCTGCTTTCGGTACTGCTGAGCAGGTGAGGCTCTGGAGAAGAACTAATGCTAAGGCAGAGTTCGTTCTGAAGAGAGCTGTCTCTCCAGAACTGTTTGATCACATCATTGGATGTGAGTCGGCTGCTGATATTTGGACAACCATTGATGAGTTGTTCAATAGGAAGAATGTGGCGCGACTGCAGTTCCTGGAGAATGAGTTGGCCAGGGCAACTCAGGGAGACCTTTCCATCTCCAGGTACTTCTTAAAGATGAAGAGCTTGTGTGCTGAGCTGTCAGCACTGGATCCTGATGAGCCTATCTCTGAGGCAAAGATGAAAAGACACATTTTCCGCGGCTTGCGGAAGGAGTATGTGGCCTTTGTTACATCTGTTCAAGGGTGGGCTACTCAGCCGTCGTTGCTGGAGCTGGAGAATCTGCTTGCCTTGCAGGAGAGCTTAGCAAGGCAGATGGCTGGAGTGAATCTGAATCAGGAAGGCAGCGAGGCTCTCTTCTAAGGCAAGAAGAAGGGATGGGAAGGGAAGAATAAGAAGAAGGTGCAGGCCGCTGTTGAGAAGGAGGCTTCAACTTCATATCCGCCGGAGAGGAGCAATGCTCCTAAGGACTGGAAGAAGAATCTGAAGTGCTACCGGTGTCATCAGCATGGGCACTTCAAGCGGGACTGCAAGGTCAAACTGCAGCCTGGGCATGCTGCGGGAAAGGAGGAAGCTTGCTCTCGAAGTGAAGAAGCAGAATGGGGAGAGCTTTCATGACGGGCACTTGTGTCCGGGCCTTATCTGCTGAGGACTTCAACAGCGAGTGGATCATCGACTCCGGGTGTGGTCATCACCTCACCGGAGACAAGTCGAAGTTCACCTCCATGCAGGCTTACTCAGGTAATGAAGCTATTATCACTGCTGATAATACTGTTTATGCAGTAGAGAAGGAGGGGGTCGTGTCTTTGGGTAGTGATCAGGGGCCACTCACGTTAAGGAGTGTGTATCACGTGCCGGGCATGAAGAAGAACCTCTTCTCGGTGACCAACGCGGTGGACGCTGGGTATCACGTTCTGTTTGGGCCAACAGACGTGAGGTTCCTTCGCAACGTATCAGCGGTAAAGGCTGATGTTGCTCATATTGGGAGGAGGGTGAAGAACTTGTTTGTTCTTTCCACCAGTGCCTATGTTGATAGGATGAGAGCCAATGATAGTGCGGCTATCTGGCATGTGAGGCTGGGGCATGTTGGCATGGACAAGCTGAAGGCAATGGCGAGTAGAAGTCTGGTGAGGGGGTTGACGATGTTGTCCTCCTTTGGTGATGGGCATGTTTGTGCGGGATGTCAATACGGTAAGGCACATCGCCTTTCGTTTGATAAATCTCAAACAAGGAGCAAGAAACCATTGGAGTGTATTCATGGCGACCTGATGGGACCGACTGTTACCGCCAGCCTTGGTGGAAGCAAATACATGCTTGTCTTGGTTGATGACTACTCAAGGTATACTTGGGTGTACTTCTTAAAGGAGAAGTCGGATGCCTTCCGTTTGTTCGTGGAGTTCAAGGAGTTGGTAGAAGGCCGGCTTGGCTTGCGGATTAAGAAGTTTAGAACTGATAACGGGGGAGAGTTTGTCTCTTCCGAGTTTTCTAACTTCTGCAGGAAGCACGGGATCCAACGGGAGCTTACTTGTGCTCACACTCCACAACAAAATGGGGTAGCGGAGCGGAAGATCCGTCATTTGACGGAAACCTGCAAATGCTGGTCGCATGCGAAAGATATCCCGAGGTCCTTTTGGGCGGAGGGAATGTCTTGTGCTGCTTATGTTATCAACCGGATGCCACTCAGCCCTATCAACATGAAGACTCCCATTGAGTTGTTGCTGAAGGAGAAGCCGAGTGTTGGACACCTTCGGGTGTTCGGTTCAACTTGCTACGTGCATGTCCCGGATGCTTCACGGACAAAGCTGGATGCGAAGGCAAGGAAACTTGTCTTTGTTGGCTATGATGAGCGGAAGAAGGGATGGAAGTGCATGGACCCTGTGACGAAGAAGTTCGTGGTGTCAAGAGACGTTGTCTTTGACGAGCTGACGTCATATGGAGGTGGCTCGGTGAAGCTTACCGGAAGTAGCAAGGTTGAGGAAGCACCGGTGGTGGCTGCTGAAGGTTTGGAAGAGGAGCTTGCTGTTTCACCAGCAGCTCCTGTTGCTTCGAACTCCGAGGCTGAGCCTTCTGGCTCAGGAAGCAGGGGGAGCACTGCTCAATGCTTGACCCAGGTAGGAGTGGAGCCTGAAGAAGCAACGGAAGCCATGAGCAAGGAGCCGTGTCTTCGGAGATCGAAGAGGGTGGTTAAGCCACCGGCTCGGTACTGTGATGGGAATGTAGTGAGCTTTGTCTCCTGCTTCTTTGCAGGTCCTCTGGATGAGCGAGAGCCTGCAAACTTCAACGAGGCCACTGGAGTGAAGGAGTGGGAAGGTGCCATGAAGGAAGAGATTGATGCTCTGAAGAAGAATGAAACCTGGGACCTTGTGCCCAAGGTTGATGGCATTACTCCGGTTACTTGCAAGTGGGTATATAAGTTGAAGAAGAAGGCTGATGGGAGCATTGATCGTTTCAAGGCTCGCCTGGTCGCTAGAGGATTCTCACAGCAGTATGGAGAAGACTATGAGGAGACATTCAGTCCAGTTGCGAAGATGATATCTGTAAGAGTGGTGATCGCCTTGGCTGCTAGCAAGGGATGGAGGTTGTGGCAACTTGATGTGAAGAATGCTTTTCTTTACGGAGAGATTGACAAGGACATCTTCATGGATCAGCCGCTTGGTTTTGTCTCTGAAAAGCATCCGGACTATGTCTGCAAACTCAGGAAGGCTCTCTATGGGTTGAAGCAAGCTCCTCGAGCGTGGTATGGGAAGATTGCAGAGTACTTGCAATTCTGTGGATACCTGGCTTCTAACTCGGATTCAAGCTTGTTCGTCAAGAAGAAGGGAGAGCTAAGAGTCTTGGTCCTACTGTATGTGGATGACATGATCATCACAGGGAATTCGGAGGAGGAAGTAGCAAGGCTCAGGGGAGAGCTTGCTATACGCTTTGAGATGAAAGACTTGGGAGAGTTGCATCACTTTCTTGGTCTGGAAGTGGAGAGGAAGGAGTGCGGGATTCTCATTAGCCAGAAAGGGTATGCTGATCGTATTGTGAAGCGGTTCGGCATGGGCGAAGGGAAGAAGTGCTCTACTCCACTGGAATCTGGGCTAAAGCTTCGACGAGATGAGGGAAGGGTTCTTCATGATCCCTTGGTGTTCAGGGCTCTTGTTGGGAGCTTGATCTATCTGACGATTACAAGGCCGGATATAGCTTATGTTGTTGGCCGAGTGAGTCGATATATGGCTGAACCAAGGCAATCTCATCTAGTGGCGGCAAAGGGAATTCTGAAGTATGTCAAGGTGACTTCTGAGATGGGACTCCTCTATGGAAGGGATGCGGAGTTTGCGTTGCTCGGGTACACGGATGCTGACTATGGCGGTGATTCGGATGATTGAAGGTCTACTTCAGGTTATGTGTTCACTTGCGGTTCAGCTAGCATCTCGTGGTGTAGCAAGAAGCAGGACTCGGTGTCGGTTTCAACCACGGAGGCGGAGTATAAGGCTTCGGCCTTGGCTGCTCGGGAAGCCGTTTGGTTGAGGAGACTCATAGAGGATGTTCATGAAGAAGTGCAAGGGCCTACTTTACTCCAGGGTGACAATGAGAGTGCTCTCAAACTGGTAAACAATCCAGTGTGTCACGCCAGGACCAAGCATATAGAGATTGATCACCACTTCATCAGGGAGAAGGTGTTGGAGGGGTCTCTGCTGGTCGGGCATGTTCGGAGTGAAGATAATCTTGCTGACATCTTCACGAAGCCGCTGTCGAAGGGTCCTGTTGAACGCTTGCGCAGCTTGCTGGGCTTGGTCACCACTTCTCACTTCAAGGGGGAGTGTTGAAATTTGTGAAGTGGAAGTGGGTGACGGGACAGACCGCGCGGCCTGTGCGGACAGCTTTGGCGGACTGGGCGGACTGGGCGGACTGAGGGTTGCTGCCTGGTGAAAAGTCTGGTGGAAGCCGGCTGTGTTCTGAGCGGGTTGTTGCATGGAGTCCGCGGTTTGGTGCGGCCTGGTATCTGCGGATAGAGAGGCTTGGGGACTGATGCTTTGCTCAGTGGTCGCGGGTGCAAGCTTGCGTTGTTGGCGGGTTGGTTCGAGTTCGCGGGAAGCCTTGAGGACTGGTGTGTCCGCGGTTTGGGCTATTGCGGACTGGGCCTTGAGCTTGGCTGAGGCCTTGTCAAACTCAGGTGTTACAGCAGGTCTTGCTGTGGAGACCGGTTGGCGAACTGGTGTTTGGAGTCCGGGAGGATGCTGCTGTGTTGGACAAGTGCGAGGAGCTTGCGGACTGGTTGCGGTCTGCGCTAGGATGTTTGGCGGACGGGACTTTGTGTCTGCCATGCTCGCACTGGCCCTTGATGGTTTTGGACTTGGTCACACTTGGTGTCAAGTTCATGGTGTCCGCCGTATCCGCGAAGTCCGCTGTGACCGGGCGGACTGTTGCTGTTTGCCTTTGGTCGTGGACTTGTGGCGGATTGAGTTGTGAGTCTTGCGGACTGCGATTGAAGAGGGTTTTCTGTCCTGAAGCAGTTGGAGCTTTGCGGGCTGGTGCCTTGTCCGCTTAGCTTGGGCAGACTGGAGAGGGTTCGTCAATGGTTGCCTTGCTCCTGGCGGTTTCCCTTGGTGACTGGCTAAGTCCTCGCGGACTGAGCGGACGGTCGTTTGTGTTCGCGCGGACTGGGGCGGTGTCGCTATCTCATGGGCGGTGACCACACTCCTCACCTGGCCTATAAATAGGACCCCCCTGGTACATCTACAGTAACCTAAGTAAAGTGAGTGAACAGTAAATTGGGTTGGGCGAGTGCTGCGGTCTGTGTTTTCCAGTCCGCGCGGTTTGTTTCAGGCTGACGGTTTGTTGTGTGCAGGTCGCGCGGATAACTTCAAGGAGCCAGGAGTTTGGCTGTGACTTCGGTCAGTGCTTGGAAGTGTGCGGTCTCTGCGGACTCAGCAGGAGGTCGCTCTGCGGCTTGTCAGTTCTGTTTCAACTTTCCCAGCTTCAATAACCTGTCCGCCGGCTTCAGGCGGGTAGGGGAGTTCCTCAGTTCGGGTTCAGCAGGAGGCGAATAACGGTCTGTTCCGCGCGGCCTCGCGGTCTCGGCGGACTCCGTGGTATTCGGCGGATTGCAGCATAGCTTGGGCGAGCTCAGCGGTCTCGGCGGTCTCGGCGACCTCGCGGTCTCGGCGGACTGGAGTGCTGTCCGCCCGGCTTGTTTTTTGGTTTCTTCTGTTTACAGCTGTAATACTAGCGAAATCATGTCTCGCTATGTATGCCTCGGATTGTAAAGAAGTGAATGCATAATAAGATCTTCTTGTGCTTCCATTGTTTTGTTGGGTGCAACCTCTAGTCCTTGGGTTTTCCGCAGGTTCAGCGTGCGAACTGGGTAGTTCCGAAGATATTAATTTGGTGTTTGGGCTATCTTGCTGACCACGTTGAGAAAATTTAACATAATTTATATGGATTGTTTTTAACTAAAAGTTATAAATATTTTACTTGAAGTAAATGTGAGGACGGGATGCCTGAGCGTCTGCAGTTGTCCCCTGCATGGCGTGGTATCACGACGCGTAGTTTCTCTACTCTGACGTATTTTTGAATACGGAGAAAATGTGGGTCATGATAGTTGGTATCAGAGGGAGGTTTTGCAAGAGGGTTGATTGGTTTGACAAGCCAGTCAAACAACTTCCCCTTAAGAAAAACTCTAATCGTATCATTACATTGCATACACACACCAATATGTCATTAGTAGATTTTGATGGAAGCACGAACACTACACTCATAGCATGATAAGAAGTATACGGGGCATATTATGTAGTATGGGATGCATAATATATGTTTGTATATGAAGCCACCATAGGTGGCAACAAGTGACGGTTATGTAGTATGGGATGCATAACCATCATCACATGGATGCCCATTAGCGCGTTTTATTTTCTTCATTACATACAATATTATGTAGTATGGGATGCATAACATTGTATGTGTACGCCGTTCATAACATGCACTAAGGCTTTTTTTAGAATGCATAACACTGCATACATATCATATCATTGCATAAGCACACGTGCCAAGTTAAAGATCTGCATGATGACAAATTTTCACCCATGATTTGAGATGAAATTTATACATTCATGCATTCATGTTATAGGCACAAGTTAGAAGCATAACATCATTTTATGATTTCCCAGAGCAAGGTAACAGCAAGAGCAAGTATCGGTTCTTTTCCGATCTGATCTGAGTTTGTTCATTCTTGATCTGATCTGTGTCAGGGTATTCAAGTTTTCTAGCTTCAGTGTCTTAAGCTAGGTCCCTGATAAGTCTTTTGTTCGTATCAGTTAAATATGAACCAAAAATAGTGTGTTTAGGGAATATTTTCCCAGTTTGTGATGTCTTAGGCAAAGTCTGACTAGATATCTGTTTGTTCTATAGAATGCCGCCTAAGCGCGTTGCGATGAGGTCGACTCCCCAGTCAGAGGGTGAGTCTTCTAGTGCCCAGAGCGAAGTGGTGATCGAAGCGCTGAGGCAAAGTAATGAGACCGTGGCAAGGCAGATGGTGGACATGTTGTCCCAGATGCAATCGTTGTTGGCTTTCATCGCCGGGCAGCAGACCAGAGCGCAGGGCCCTGCTGTGGATCAAGCTATTCCTACTCCCCATGCTGCTCTATTTCCCCCAGTCGCGCTGTCGCCTGAGATGAATTTCATTTCTCACTTCCAGCGATTAGGACCTCCTTCTTATGACGATGGGGCAAACTTCGTGGCATTGGATGACTGGATTATTGCCATAGAAGAAATGTTTTCCTACTCTGGCGTTTCTCTCGATCAAAAGGTGATGATTGCGGCATATCATCTCAAGGGTCTTGCGAAGAGTTGGTGGATCAGATAAAAAGAGAACCTTTCTGATGGGTGCTCGTGGGAATCGTTCAAAAGTTTATTACTGAAGAAGTTCCTACCATCAGTCGAGCGAGACCGCCTAATGAATAACTTCTTACACCTGAAGCAGAGCCAACTCACTATTGGTGAGTACGAGGTCGAGTTTGGCAAGCTCAGTCGTTTCTCCCCAGATCTGATAGCATTTGAAGAAGGCAGAGTGAAGCGCTTTCTGGGTGGTCTGAGGTATGACATCCAGTAGTTGGTTAGCGCATACAAGTCTGAGACATTTGCAGAAGTAGTCGAAGCTGCCTTAAAGGTTGAGGAGATAAAAAATGCGAAGAATCGGGGATCGCTTGCAAAGAAGGACAAGAGGAAATCTGACGATGGAGTAAGTGTAGGGCATCTGGCCCTAGAGTGAAGAAGGATAGAAGAGAGGTGTGTAGCTTCTGTAGTAAGCCGGGGCACACTTTTGATAAGTGCTTTAAGAGATTGGATGCGCAGAAGCTGTCTCAGGTGCATGCGATCCAGGATTCTCTCAAGGGGGTCCTGTCTGTTCATTTTGTCAGAGGAGTGGGCAAGATGTGGACCATTGTCGCAAGAAGGCTGGAGCCTGTTACCTCTATGGCCAAAAAGGGCACATGAGGGCTAATTGCCCGCAGAGCCAGCCTACGCTGCATGCAGTTCCGTTGCAGACTTTACCGCCGCCCCCGCCTCTCGTGGACAAGGGAAAAGGGAAGTTGAATGTGCTGACCAAGGAGGAAGCCCAATCTTTGACTCAAGTGATCGCAGGTTAGTCTCTGACTCGGCTAGTAATTTTCTTTTAGAAGATTTATGGTTTCCGCATACTAGTTGCGCGTGCTATGTGTTTAGTTGAATTTAAGGTGAAGAAGTAGTGGGCGCGCGTTTTGTTCGATTCGGGTGCTACTCACTCTTTTGTGGCAAGGAGCTTTGTAGACCAACATTGTTGGGCTCTCGACTAGTTAGACAACTCCATAAATGTCAAATTTCATTCAGGAGAGTTGGTGAGCTCAAGCCAGGGTATCCAAAAATGCCCCATCTCCCTAGGCGGATTTCTAGCATTTGCGGATCTTAAGGTGCTAGATCTGGTAGACTTTGTCGTGATTTTTGGCATGGACTGGTTGTCCAGCTACGATGCCGTCATTCAGTGCAAGAACAAGCGCTTGGATTTCAAAGGTAGCAATGGCCAGCCCATGAGTGTGTATGGTTTGCCGCGTCAGGAATCTCCGATCATTTCTGCGGTACGTGCTCGCAAATTTCTAGAGTCTGGCTGTGATTCTTTTCTTGTCTTTGTTTCTGTTCTGGGAGCTGCACCGGTTGAGCCTCGGGTAGAGGACGTTTCTGTGGTGTGTGATTTTCCGGATGTTTTCCTAGTTAGCCTTGCTGGACTTCCTCCTGAGAGAGAGGTGGAGTTTGTTATAGATCTCGAGCCAAGCACTCACCCTATTGCAAAGGAATCGTACCGCATGGCGCCGCGTGAGTTAGAGGAGCTGCATACTCAACTGGATGAGTTATTGCAGTGCGGTTTAATTAGACCCAGTTAGCCTTCCTGCTCTTCGTGAAGAAAAAGGATGGAATGATGAGGTTATGCATTGATTATCGAGAGCTAAACAAGATAACAATTAAGAACATATATTTGTTGCCTAAGATCGATGATTTGTTCGATCAGTTGCGGGTAGCTCCGTGTTCTCGAAGATTGACCTCCATTCAGGTTATCATCAGTTGAGAATCCGGGAGTCAAACATTCCGCGAACCTCTTTTCGTTCTCGCTATGGTCACATTGAATTTCTTGTAATGTCATTTGGATTAACGAATGCACCGTCAGCTTTTATGGACATGATGAATAGGGTGTTTAAAGATTTTCTGGATAAGTTCGTGGTGGTATTCATTGACGATGTTCTAGTATATTCTAGAAATGCAGATGAGCACGCCTGATGAATTGTAAATATACCTATTTTCTGTACATTAATTTAGTTGTTTTTATTTATTTTTGTCATTTTTACTTATTTTTATTCAATAAAATGCTCCTATTTTTGTAAATATTATACTAACTTGTTTTATTTTATTTTTCAGAAAATATCAAAAATCTGCCAAAAAAGTCAAGTCACGCCCGTGACATATCGGTCACGCCCGTGACCAGGGCGTGACACGTCAAAAACCGTGAAATCAGCAAATTTTTGAGAAGCAAAGCTTGACACGCCCGGGGTCACGCCCGTGTCACCCGACACGGGGCATGACCCAAGCCCGTGTCCACCCGCTCGACGTTTTCAGCTCAGCGATCGTCGCCCTCCTCGACACGCCCAGAGTCACGCCCGTGATCTAGGGCGTGACTCAATCTCAGCTCAACGATTTTCAACTCGACACTTTCCGCTCGACATTCGTCGAGTGTCGACACTAGCCGACACGCCCAGAGTCACGCCCGTGACCTGGGGCGTGACCTTTCCAGCTGGCCCGACAAGACCTGCCCGAAGACTTTCAGCGCAACCCGCGCCCAGATCCACCTCCATGACACGCCCAGCGTCACGCCCGTGACCTGGGGCGTGACCACTGCGAGACCGACACGTGTCCAGCCCGAAGTCAACTTTCCCATCAAATCGACGGCCGCCATCAGGAATAGTACTGACACGCCCCCTGTCACGCCCGTGACCGAGGGTGTGTACTTGTAAATTTTTCCCTATAAATTCAGAGCTTCTGTTTGAGTTCTTGTTCCCCTTTTCGGTTCCATTTTGTATAGGGTTGTGCTGCCGAAATGCTTCCAAAGTCTATGTAAGGGATATTTTTCCCCCTCTCCTTAGCTTTTATTTTCATGTCTTTGTAACCCGTGTTTTTAGTTAATAAAATGTGTTTTATTTTCTTCTCTCAATATGACTTTGGAATGAATTAATGCAAATCTCCCCTATACAATCTTATCTTTCTTTCTTGTTTTAACTTAGCTTTATTTTTCTTCTTTTAAATGGGTGTGTGAGTGTATGAGTGTAAGTTTTACTTTGTTGTCTTCTTTATTTTACTTAGTTTCGTCTAGATTAAGTTTTCATAGCTTTTTATTTGCATTCCTATAAACCCGTAAAAATGTTTTTAAAAAAAGTGTTTTTCATTTTTCTTCAAACTATATTTTAACTTTTATGTTGCAAAACTTTTCTTCCTTTTTACTTTATTTGCACTTTTTTAGCAATTTTTATGGAGTTATAGGAATGATAACATAGTAATTTTTATTTTTCATGCACTTTGATTTTCATTTAAAACTTTTGTCCGTTTAATTTTTTCGTTCTCTTTTTATGCATTTCTACCGCATTCTAGCGGTAGAAATGTATTCGTTTTAATTTTGAGAGCATTTTCATTTTTCGTTTATTTGCAAAACTTTTTCGCTCGTTTAATTTTTATTTTCACTTTTTATGCATTTCTACCGCATTTTAGCGGTAGAAATGCAAATACGGTAGAAATGCAGTTGTTTTAATTTTTCGTTAGCTTAGTTTTTTGAAATTTTTTATGTATGCGCATTTATTTCCGCCTACTCGTTAAGAGTTAAATGGCGCCTGCTTATTTTACTTTCTGTAGAGTGCGTGAGTTTGTAATTTTCTTTATTTCCGCCTACTCATTCGAGTTAAATGGCAGGTCTTTATTTTCCCTACTCATTTGAGTAGGATTTGTGTGTGTGTGTTTTCATTTATGTCGAGAGAGTGTGTGCGTGCGTTGCATTTATTTTGTCCTACTCGGTTGAGTAGGACCCGCATTTATTTTCTCCTACTCATTTGAGTAGGACTTGCATGTGTGTGTTTTACCGCTTTCTTTCTCCCGCCCACGCATTTGCGTCGGGACTCACAATTTACAGCTTTCTTCAGTCCTACTCATTTGGGTAGGACTTGCAATTTTCAGCTTTCCTTTACTGCTTTCATTTACTGCTTTCTTTATCGCTTTATTTTCTGCTTTTCCCGCAAGCCGTCCCCATTCCGATGAGTGGCTAATCGTTCTTAGCCCTCGGCATCGAAGAGCATTGGGACAGAAAAAATTCCTTTAAATAATTAAAGGTCTCATTTTTCTAATTAATTAAAAGTACTTAAGGTTTGCCCGGGGTTAACGACGCGTAGGACAACATATCGATGTGTGGGCCCTATTTCCGTTTTCCATACGCTCGCCGAGAGGCCGTGCGTATGGACAGATCACCCCTTGGCGAAGAGAGTTCCGCACTAACCCTCGAGAGAGGAGGCGCGCCAACTCTACCGGATTGGGTTCCCCACCCAATAGTGGGGTTCTTAGCGTAATGCGGGCGTTAAGAGGAATCCTTCGTCAGACGAGAGCCCGGTCGAATAGTCTTAGCATTCAGGTGAGCGATAGTCCTAGAGATAGGTGAGCTCATTTTAGTGGAACCTCCACGGCCAAGTCTCCGCCTTAATTAATTAGAAATTTAGGAGCTCTTTTTATTTAAAGTCTATTTTAGTTCATTTGTTTTCTCGGTGCCATCGAGCTAAGCTCTTCATCGGCACCACCTTCATGCTTTCATTTTCTTTCTGCCATTTTCTATATTTTTATAATTATATAAAATATCCCGACAAGATAATTATCGGTAAAATAATAGTCCCCTCCAGGGAAGAGTAGAAATAATCGAACCAGCCCCGAGAACAATGCGACCTCGATATTTCCACCCGGAATATCCTGTACTACTCATGATAGGTGCACTTGCCTCCTTTCGTTAAAACTCGATCCAACCCGTTTTATATCCAAATAAATAAATACGCGCGCCCCGTTTTCTTAAATAAAATCACTTCGCCTTTTTCTCAAATAAAACCGCCGGGTCGCCGCGTGACCGTAAATAATTTTGGAGTTTTAACCATCAAGTTTTTGGCGCCGTTGCCGGGGAAATTGTCGTTTCGTTATTTTGAACCCTGGAAATCTATTAATTTTACTTATATTTATAATTATAACAAAAATTAAAAATGGCCAACAAAAATATAAAAATAATAATAATAATAAAAACTATAAAAAAATATTACAAAATTATAAAACAAAAAAAAAAAAAAATTTTGAAAAACTTATAAAACTAAAAAAATTTTGCAACACCTTAAAAACTTAAAATTTGAAAAAAAAAATATAAAAATTCAAAAAAAAAAAAAAACTAAACTCAAAAAAAAACCTAAACTAAAAATCAAAAAAATGAAAAAAAAAAAAACTTAACAAAAATATTTTTATTGTCATTATTGTTTTTTAAAAAAACAAAAAACCAAAAAAAAAACACTATAAAACAAACAAAACTAAAAAATTTGAAAAAATGAAAAACTTAACAAAAAAAATCATAATAATAAATAAAAACCTTATATTTTCATTATTTTTATAAAAAAAAACTAAAAACTAAAAAACTTACCTAAAAAAAAATCAACTAAAAAGATAAAAAAATCTACTTAAAAACACCAAAAAAAAATATATAATTTGATATTAATAAGTCTATATATTTTTTATTTAACTTTTTTTATTTTAATTTGTTTTATTTCGTTTCATTTTCCTTCGGCGCGCTTCCATTATTGTGCGCGCTAGGGGATCACATATTTATCATGAAATGGTCGCTAAGGTCTTAGCTACCTTCCGAGTCACCCACGCACATGCCCCCCTACCGCCCGCACACTTTAGGCTGAGTTTATCCTTTTTTTGTTTTGTTTTTTCTGTTATCTTTTTGATTTTTCTTCTAAATAATCCAGGGTTTCAACCTGCGCCTTCCCGGACTCGTCTAAGAGAAGCTCCTCCCCTCCCTTTTTCTTTTTGTATTTATTATATTTTGTATCTTATCTGTTCCGCATACTTAGATTGCAACATTGGGGACAATGTTAGATTTAAGTATGGGGGTATTTTCCTACACTGCATTTTTTATTCTGTACTCATCAAAAATACAAAAAAATTTGCAAAACATAAAACCTAAAAATTTTTTCCGTTGTTTTTATTTTCATAAAACTTCAAAAAAAAATTCTCTTTCCCCCCATCTTCTTATTTGTAAAAGCTTGTATTCTGCCTGCCCGCGACGTTCGACTCATCGAACCAACCATTCAAATAAGAGTCTGTTCGCGGGGGCTGCATTCGAGTTTTTGCTTTGTCCCTTTTTTTGTTAAAATCTCTCTTTCCCCCCTATCTTCTTTGAAAATAACATTTCTTTCTCTCCTCTTTCTTATAAATAACTTATCTACAAACACTAAAACATAAAAAAATTAGAAAAACCAAAAATTCATAAAAAAAAGAAAATAAGTCTAAAAATTCAACAAAAAAAAATCATAATCACAAAAAAAATACCAAAAAATGATTAAAACTCTAAAAAATCGAAAAAATATTTTGTTAAATTATGTAACAAAATAATTCGAATATACCACATCTTAATCCTTTTTGCTTTCCAAAAATCTAGTTTCGAGTTAATTTATATGCGAATTTTAGTTATTCTTTACTTACTATTCGTTTATTAATTAAAGTTCGATAGATTTAAGTGTCTGGGGTTAAGATTTAAAGAATTTTTTATGTCTTTTCCTTATAATAGGGAACTTGTTTTTCACCACCACTTCTAATTTTATAAATAGAAGCTCGTTTTTTATGTTAGAAAATAACATCTATGGATTTCAATTATTTCTACTTCATGCTTTCAGAAACATTGGAACGTTCATTTTAAAAAAGTTGCTCTCAAAACTTTTTTATTAAAATCTAGTTTTCCTTTTGAAAAAAAATAATAAACTCACTTTCATTTTTTTTCATGTCTTGCTTGACATGTCTACCCCTATCCCTTAAAAGATCTTATGTCAATGGGAATAAGATTTCATTCCGCAAACATAGGCACCCAATATTTAAAAAAAAGATTATATGTTATGGAGTAAGAGGATAAAATTCATTACTCCTACACATATACATTGGGTTATTTATTTATTATTTATGAAGAAAAAAAAATTATTATGTGTTAGGAAAATAAGATTTCATTTTCCTAACTATTCAAAAAAAAAATTGGAGGTTCGAGAAAAAATTACCTCGCCTCAATATTCAAGCCTTCTTCATAAACCACCAAACCACTTAGCATATTTCAATGATTCTAGAATTAATTTAAAATTTTTTGAGAGCATAATTTTTAAATTGCATTATTTCCTTTAACTTCTTTTAAGCTAAAGTTTTTTATATAAATCCAATCCATCTTTGTTAAACTAACAAAAATAAATTTTTGCTTCCTATTTTATTTTATCTAGAAGTCTTTTTGAAACTGTTCCTCTATTCATAACATTTCATAAATTAGGATTTAATTCTTTAACCCCGGATGTTTATTTTGATCTTCCTTTTAATTAAGTCAAGCGGTAGCAAAACTTAGGATTTCTTTTATTCCTTATAAGTTCATCTCCAACTTTTGCTCTGGAATAGCAAAAGCTTAAGTATGAGGGTATTTGATGAATTGTAAATATACCTATTTTCTGTACATTAATTTAGTTGTTTTCATTTATTTTTGTCATTTTTACTTATTTGTATTCAATAAAATGCTCCTATTTTTGTAAATATTATACTAACTTGTTTTATTTTATTTTTCAGAAAATATCAAAAATCTGCCAAAAAAGTCAAGTCACGCCCGTGACATATTGGTCACGCCCGTGACCAGGGCGTGACACGTCAAAAACCGTGAAATCAGCAAATTTTTGAGAAGCAAAGCTTGACACGCCCGGGGTCACGCCCGTGTCACCCGACACGGGGCGTGACCCAAGCCCGTGTCCACCCGCTCGACGTTTTCAGCTCAGTGATCGTCGCCCTCCTCGACACGCCCAGAGTCACGCCCATGACCTAGGGCGTGACTCAATCTCAGCTCAACGATTTTCAACTCGACACTTTCCGCTCAACATTCGTCGAGTGTCGACACTAGCCGACACGCCCAGAGTCACGCCCGTGACCTGGGGCGTGACCTTTCCAGCTGGCCCGACAAGACCTGCCCGAAGACTTTCAGCGCAACCCTCCCCAGATCCACCTCCATGACACGCCTAGCGTCACGCCCATGACTTGGGGCGTGACCACTGCGAGACCGACACGTGTCCAGCCCGAAGTCAACTTTCCCATCAAATCGACGGCCGCCATCAGGAATAGTACTGACACGCCCCCTGTCACGCCCGTGACCGAGGGCGTGTACTTGTAAATTTTTCCCTATAAATTCAGAGCTTCTGCTTGAGTTCTTGTTCCCCTTTTCGGTTCCATTTTGTATAGGGTTGTGCTGCCGAAATGCTTCCAAAGTCTATGTAAGGGATATTTTTCCCCCTCTCCTTAGCTTTTATTTTCATGTCTTTGTAACCCGTGTTTTTAGTTAATAAAATGTGTTTTATTTTCTTCTCTCAATATGACTTTGGAATGAATTAATGCAAATCTCCCCTATACAATCTTATCTTTCTTTCTTGTTTTAACTTAGCTTTATTTTTCTTCTTTTAAATGGGTGTGTGAGTGTATGAGTGTAAGTTTTACTTTGTTGTCTTCTTTATTTTACTTAGTTTCGTCTAGATTAAGTTTTCATAGCTTTTTATTTGCATTCCTATAAACCCATAAAAATGTTTTTTAAAAAAAGTGTTTTTCATTTTTCTTCAAGCTATATTTTAACTTTTATGTTGCAAAACTTTTCTTCCTTTTTTACTTTATTTGCACTTTTTTAGCAATTTTTATGAAGTTATAGGAATGATAACATAGTCGTTTTTATTTTTCATGCACTTTGATTTTCATTTAAAACTTTTGTCCGTTTAATTTTTTCGTTCTCTTTTTATGCATTTCTACCGCATTCTAGCGGTAGAAATGTATTCGTTTTAATTTTTAGAGCATTTTCATTTTCGTTTATTTGCAAAACTTTTTCGCTCGTTTAATTTTTATTTTCACTTTTTATGCATTTCTACCGCATTTTAGCGGTAGAAATGCAGTTGTTTTAATTTTTCGTTAACTTAGTTTTTTGAAATTTTTTATGTATGCGCATTTATTTCCGCCTACTCGTTAAGAGTTAAATGGCGCCTGCTTATTTTACTTTCTGTAGAGTGCGTGAGTTTGTAATTTTCTTTATTTCCGCCTACTCATTCGAGTTAAATGGCAGGTCTTTATTTTCCCTACTCATTTGAGTAGGATTTGTGTGTGTGTGTTTTCATTTATGTCGAGAGAGTGTGTGCGTGCGTTGCATTTATTTTATCCTACTCGGTTGAGTAGGACCCGCATTTTTTTTCTCCTACTCATTTGAGTAGGACTTGCGTGTGTGTGTTTTACCGCTTTCTTTCTCCCGCCCACGCATTTGCGCCGGGACTCACAATTTACAGCTTTCTTCAGTCCTACTCGTTTGGGTAGGACTTGCAATTTTTAGCTTTCCTTTACTGCTTTCATTTACTGCTTTCTTTATCGCTTTATTTTTTGCTTTTCCCGCAAGCCGTCCCCATTCCGATGAGTGGCTAATCGTTCTTAGCCCTCGGCATCGAAGAGCATTGGGACAGAAAAAATTCCTTTAAATAATTAAAGGTCTCATTTTTCTAATTAATTAAAAGTACTTAAGGTTTGCCCGGGGTTAACGACGCGTAGGACCACATATCGATGTGTGGGCCCTATTTCCGTTTTCCATACGCTCGCCAAGAGGCCGTGCGTATGGACAGATCACCCCTTGGCGAAAAGAGTTCCGCACTAACCCTCGAGAGAGGAGGCGCGCCAACTCTACCGGATTGGGTTCCCCACCCAATAGCGGGGTTCTTAGCGTAATGCGGGCGTTAAGAGGAATCCTTCGTCGGACGAGAGCCCGGTCGAATAGTCTTAGCGTTCAGGTGAGCGATAGTCTTAGAGATAGGTGAGCTCATTTTAGTGGAACCTCCACGGCCAAGTCTCCGCCTTAATTAATTAGAAATTTAGGAGCTCTTTTTATTTAAAGTCTATTTTAGTTCATTTGTTTTCTCGGTGCCATCGAGCTAAGCTCTTCATCGGCACCACCTTCATGCTTTCATTTTCTTTCTGCCATTTTCTGTATTTTTATAATTATATAAAATATCCCGACAAGATAATTATCGGTAAAATAATAGTCCCCTCCAGGGAAGAGTAGAAATAATCGAACCGGCCCCGAGAACAATACGACCTCGATATTTCCACCCGGAATATCCTGTACTACTCACGATAGGTGCACTTGCCTCCTTTCGTTAAAACTCGATACAACCCGTTTTATATCCAAATAAATAAATACGCGCGCCCTGTTTTCTTAAATAAAATCACTTCGCCTTTTTCTCAAATAAAACCGCCGGGTCGCCGCGTGACCGTAAATAATTTTGGAGTTTTAACCATCAACGCCTTGCACTTGCGCTTGGTCTTGTCTACTCTGAGGGAGCACAAGCTGTATGCGAAGCTTAGCAAGTGTGAGTTCTGGATATCTCAGGTGTCATTCCTAGGACACATTGTAAGTAAGGATGGTATCTCAGTGGATCCAACAAAGATAGTTGCGGTCTTGGATTGGAAGAGACCTACCTCGCCTAAGGAGATAAGGAGCTTCTTGTGGTTGGCAGGTTACTACAGAAGATTTGTGGAAGGATTCTATGTTCTCTCTGCTCCATTGACCAGGCTTACGCAAAAGAGCGCAGTTTTTGTGTGGAGTGATGCTTGTGAGGAATCTTTTCAAGAGCTCAAGAGGCGTTTGTGTTCTGCTCCCGTGTTGGCATTGGCAGTGGAAGGAGTGGAGTATGTTATTTATGTGGACGCCTCGCGAGTTGGACTCGGTTGCGTGTTGGTGCAGGACGGCAAAGTGATTGCGTATGGATCAAGACAATTGAAGGTGCATGAAAAGAATTACCCTAGGCACGACCTGGAATTTGGTGACGTTATTTATGCCTTGATGTTGTGGAGACATCTTCTGTATGGAGTGTCGTGCAAAATTTATTCGGACCACAAAAGTTTGAAATATGTCTTCACTCAGAAGGAACTGAATTTGTGCCAGCGTCGATGGTTAGAGTATGTTGCGGACTACGAAGTCGATATACTTTATCATCCCGGCAAGGCTAATTTTGTAGCAGATGCGTTGAGTCGGAACCCCGCACACATCTTTAACCTCTCGGTGCAATCCCTTGTTGAAGAGTTCTTGCTCATGGACATAAACATAGGGAATAGCGCTTCGCCGAGTAGCCTAGAGGTGGTTGAGCCTTCGTGGATTACTCTCACTAGGCTACATCATAAGGACGATCCTGACTTGCAGTACCTCCGCAGTAGAACTGAGAAAAGGGAATTACCTGACTTTACAATTGACGACGAAGGTACCCTAAAGTACCGTGGCAGATACTGTATTCCCGCTGTTGGGGACATCCGATCAAAAATATGCAGTGAAGCACATGGTTCCAGTGTGGCATATCATCCTGGCTCCACGAAAATGTACGGAGATTTGAAGCAGATTGTTTGGTGGTCAAGCATGAAGAATGACATTGCAAGATTTGTATCAGAATGTTATACTTTCCAACGTGTCAAGGCTGATCACAGAAGGCCGGGTGGTAAGTTAACGCCCTTAGATATACCAAGTTGGAAATGGGAGAGTTTATCCATGGATTTCATAACCGGTTTGCCTAGATCTCCCCGAGGGCATGATGCAGTGTGGGTTATCGTGGACAGACTAACCAAGTGTGCCCACTTTGTGCCTTTCAAAGTTAGTTATTCCATAGAAAAGATAGATGAGCTTTATCTGGACGAAGTCATCAGACTTCATGGTGTACCTACGAGTATTGTGTCAGACCGAGACCTCCAATTCTTGTCTCGTTTCTAGCAAAGCTTGCAAGGAGCTCTAGGTACTGACCTTAGGTATTCTACTGCCTATCATCCTCAGAAAAATGGTCAGACGGAGAGGGTGATCCAGATCTTGAAGGATATGATTAGATGCTATATTCTGGACCATGGTGGGGCTTGGGATAAATGCCTCGGATTGATGGATTTTGCGTATAATAACAGTTATCAGGAAAGTTTGCAGATGGCGCACTTTGAAGCTTTATATGGAAGGCGTTGTCGAACTCCACTGTTTTGGGCAGAAGTTGGTGAGAAGCCATTGCTCGGACCGGAAGTGCTGGAGGATATGAGTACTTCAGTATTGCATATTCGTGAAAAACTGAGGTTAGCTCAGGAGAGATACGAGAAGTATGCAAACCAGCGCAGAGTTGATCTGGAGTTTGCAGTTGGGGACATGGTGTTTCTGAAGGTCTCTCCGATGCCGGGTGTTAAAAGATTTGGAAGAAACCATAAACTAGATCTCAGGTATGTGGGGCCTTTTCAGATTTTTGAGCGCATTGGAGTTTCTGCCTATAGACTAGAGTTGCCTGATTCTTTCCCTGGTGTTCACGACGTGTTTCACGTGAGCCAGTTGTGAAAGTGTGTCCGTAGTGATCAGCGTGTCCTTGAATCAGTACCCCAGTTGGAGCCTAATCTCTCGTATGTTGAAGAACCTGTTCGTATTCTGGAGACGCAAGACCGTGTGCTAAGAAAGAAAACAATTCCTATGGTTAAGGTTCTCTGGCGAAATCAGGATGCAAGAGGTGCAACTTGGGAATTGGAATCCGCGATGAGAGAATCTCATCCTCAGCTGTTCTCCTAGACTCCCTGGTTAGTATTCTAGTTTCAAGAATTCTTTTGTCTTGTCTCGTTCTCCTTCCTCTTATTTCGTTCGTGTTCCAAGTTTTGGGACGAAACTTCCTTTTTGGAGGGGTGACTGTAACGCCCCTGTTTTTTTGGCATTATTTACTCCTCTTGTTGACGTCATAATGACGTATGGGCGTTACTTTAGCGTGCAGTTGATGGCGCGTAGCCGATAGTTCGTTTTCACGTCTTTTCAATTTAGTCAGCTGAATTCATGAATCTTTGGCGGCAACGGAAATTTCACATTGGATAACTTAATTGATTGATTTGATTCTCGGGAAGTCCTTCTAAGGGCTTGGGATTTCGTCGAACCAACCTTATTAGGTTTATTTTATTCTATTTTATTCCCTGGGTGCTGTCTGAGTTCGATGATCGTCGAGCGGAGCTCGACGATTGCCTTTTTCTTTCTAGTCGCTATCTGGGTTCAACGATCGTCGAGCGGAGCTCGACGATCGCTTTTCCTTTCTATCGTTGTCTGGGTTCGACGATCGTCGAGCGGAGCTCGACGATCGCTTTTCCTTTCTGTTGTTGTCTGGGTTCGACGATCGTCGAGTGGAGCTCGACGATCGCTTTTCCTTTCTGGGCGTTGTTTGGAGTTCGACGATCGTCGAGCGGAGCTCGACGATTGTTGGTTTCTTCTGGGCGCTGCTTGGAGTTCGACGATCGTCGAGCGGAGCTCGATGATTGTTAGTTTCTCTGTGAGTTCGTCGAGCTGAGCGGTCTGGTGTCGACACGGTTGTGTCGACACCGCTGAGCTGAGCCGTCGGGTGTCGACATAGTTGTGTCGACACCGCTGTGCCGTCGGGTGTCGACACAGCTGTGTCAACACCGCTGTGCCGTCGGGTGTCGACACAACTGTGTCGACACCGCTGTGTCGTAGGGTGTCGACACAGTTGTGTCGACACCGCTGTGCCGTTGGGTGTCGACACAGTTGTGTCGACACCACTGTGCCGTCGGGTGTCGACACAGTGGTGTCGACACTGTCGTCGGGTGTCGACACAGTGGTGTCGACACCGCCGGGCTGGTTTTGTTGAACCCGGTCCTCTCTGCTGTTGAGTATTTTTACTTTCTGCTTCTTCTTAATCTTTAAGCCGACCTAGATTTTCTCCTGCCTTCCATACCAGAGAGGCATGTGAGGAGAAGGTTGTCCGTCCGTGCTTCTTCTGGTGGCCACTGACGGAGCTCCGGTGCTTGGAATGTCCAACCGATCGTAGATCTGGAAAGCTCTCGTCGAGAGCTGCGCCCTCGTGGTAATTTCTTCCCCATTTCTCGAGATTTTCTTGTTAGGGTTTTTAGCCCTAACCGATATTTCGGACATTTTCGTCCAGATTTCGGCTCCTATCGTGACATGTGGAGATTTGGAGAGTTTTTCCGGTAAATCGAGGCAAGTGATATTCTTGCTCTCCCTCTTGTTCTTGATTCTAAATTTTTGCCCTTTTCTACACTTGTTTGAGTTTATTATGTTTCGATTTTTGAGATACTTGTCCTGAAATCCTAACCCCCCCCCCCTCTATTCCTGGAATTGTGACTTGATGTCTCTAAATCCTTAACCCCAAAATTCTAGTCCGTTGAATTGGTAAACAAATTGATTGTCGTGATGTTATAACCATCGAGTCATCTTGTTCGTTTTTCTTATTAAAACTTCATTTGCTGTACCTTGAAATGCTCTTATGCAGTCCACTTGGTTGGTCATCCCTTGAGTTTATGATGAATAAAAAAACAAATGAACCATGCTTGTATAATTATGTAACTAAAGGAACTCAGATGAACTGTGCGTATTGGGATCCTCCCTCGACATAGTGTTTATTACTCAGATGAATTGTACGCGTTGGGGTCCTCCCTCGGCATAGTGTTTTATACTCAGATGAACTGTGCGCGTTGGGGTCCTCCCTCGGCATAGTGCTTAATGCTCAGATAGACTGTGCGTGTTGGGGTTTCTCCCTCGGCATAGTAATCATTAATGAAAGATTGAACTTTTGTTGCTGGTGCTTGTTCTGTCTTGTTAATGTGCTTAGCCTTTCTTGCTCAGCTAGTTTTACTGTTGCTTACTTTTACTCTGCTGACTGTTTTGTTGCAGTCGCTTTTCATTCTCCTTCACTTTGAGGTTTGTGTAGTCTGCTTTTACTCTTGCACTACTCGTGACATGCTTTTGAGGTGTTCTTCTTTTGAATGCCCCAGGATCAGAGCTGTAGCAGGTTTAGCTGACAGTGTTGGGCTTCTGGTGCTGCTGGTGTCTGCGGCCGTTTGATTCCAGCTCTGAGCTTGAGGTAGTTGTCTTTGTTTAGACTTGTCAGATTTTACTATGGGTTCGTGTCAGTTGTTGACGCCCATAGACTTTGACTTTTCTGTGCTGGACTACTTGCTGCTGTTACTGCTGTTACTTTTTTCCTGATTGTTCTTGCTCTCTAGGAAGGATTTATGTTAGGATGCATTTAGTTATTTTAAAGTATACAAAACTGCATTCCGGACTATTGGCATGACATGACTTCAACTACTAAATCTACTACTTTTAAGCGTACAAAAGATTTATATATATATATATATATATATATATATATATATATATATATATATATATATATATATATATATATATATATATATATATATATAATAAATGTAGAAGTCACATCATCATTTTATGATACTGCACCCTCACTCTCACGTAGGTTAACAAATGAGCTAACTCAGTATTTTCCGCCGCGTAAAATCTATATATATTTTCTCACCTATGGACTAGTAGTCCACCCGACCGAGGGACACGGTCATTAACTCCATTAATTTATATGCATTGTTTTTAACTAAAAGTTATAAATCTTTTACTTGAAGTAAATGTGGGGACGGGATGCCTGAGCGTCTGTAGTTGTCCCCTGCATGGCATGACATCACGGCGCGTAGTTTCTCTACTCTGACGTATTTTTGAATACGAAGAAAATGCGGGTCGTGACATCCCCGGAGGTCGGCACGTTTGGAGATGGGATAGTCTAGTATCAGAGTTCAGACAGCAGGGACTGTGAGTCCTGATCGCTAGTAGTTATTTTAGTTTTGATTTTGTGATGAGAGATATGTAGTGAGGACATTGATGTACTGGGCATGAGCCCAAGTTTTATTACTTTTATTATATTTGTGGACACTGCCTTCGTTGAGATTATTTACTATATATGTGATTTCTGTGGACTTACCTTTTATTATTTTGCTACAGATGTGATCGATTTGGCCGGTAGGATCAGAGTTTTGTAGTGATGACCTTCCCGGGCATGAAGGTATCACTAAAAAGCGGCGGTTCAGGGCCTAAGACCCCAAAGTTTTTTTTAAAAAAAGGGGGGCTTGCAAGTGGTATCAGAGCAGACCTCGAACGAAAAGTAGCAGTCAACAAGCCTTGGTTCACCCCCGCGCGAGTTTAGTTTTGGGACAAACTAAGCAGTAGAAGCAGTGGGGTGCCTATATGGGTGATCATATGTAAATTGTCCACTTTTAATTAGGGTTGAACTATTACTTACAAATGGTTTTTGTTACGCAGCCCCCAGCACATCCCACACCACAGGGCGGAGTCCAACAAACTACAAATGTTGCACCACCTCCCTCGGTCCCCACTCCGTTCCAACAGTAAGAGATGGGGCAGACTCTGACGGCTATTCTGGAGGCTTTCAGGGCTCAACAGGTTCCGGCTCTGCAGCCAAACTTGGGGGCCAATTGGCCGAGTATTTTCCGAGGACTTTCTCCCCCTCCTACTTGGGGATAGAGTCGACCATTCGGACGGAGGAGTGGCTGGACATCATGTGTGAGATGCAGACTGGGATACGGTGCCCGTGGGAGGATAGGGTGCCTTTGGTAGTCTCTTACTTGGAGTCCCATGGCAAGAGATAATGGAAGACATTGCTGGACACGACGTTTGTTGACAGAGAGGTTGTAGAGATTGCTTGGGGGAGTTAAGGGTCGCACTGTTAGAGTATTTTGTTCAGCAATCGGCCAGAGATTAGCTAGAAGACAAATTTTTACAGTTGAGACAGGGCAACAAGACAGTGGTGGAGTAACATCGGGAGTTCAATCATCTAGCCCGGTTTACGGATTCTTATTAGTTGGATGAGGCAGGATACACTAAGAGGTTCTATAAGGGCCTGCGAGAGGATCTCAGGGAGGCTCTACTGTTCGTGTCCGATGGGCATACCCTTGGATATTAGAGATGCAGAAGAGGATCGAGGCAGATTGGTACACTACCCGAGGCCGGAAGCGGCCAACTGAGGATCAGTGCCGGGGAGGCAGAAATGATCAGTGACGGGGCCGCATTACTGATGGGAGAGATGGGAGGAGAGCATAGGGCCAGCCTCGTCAGGAGGTGAGACAGGAGCAGAGGGAACCAGAAGTGGTGGCCCCTCAGCATCTCCAGATGCGAGAGATGCAGAGACTTGGGGGTATGGCATTTCCCCCGCTAGAGTGCTTCAACTGTCATCAGGTGGGGCATATCCGGAGGAATTGCCCCATGAGGGGGGCACCACCTCCAGCACCACCGGCTGCCCCGCCAGCTCAGTATTTTGGAGGCCAAGTACGTGGCCGAGGACATGGATACCAAGGCAGAGACCACAGGCAGGAGAGAGAGAAAGTGTATGCCATGGATCTGACTCAACAACGGAATCCGGAGCAAGTGATAACAGGTACGCCAGTTAATTTTAAATTTTCTCTTTCCTAGGTAATTAGAGTTATGGGTATAGAACTGATAAAATAGGAAAGAAAACAATAACTAGATTTTTAAGACTTTAACTACCCCAGGCGTAGTCTTCATCAGTGGCAAACCCGCTTATACATTGTTCGAACGGGTGCTTCACACTCGTTCTTGTCGGAAGCCTTCGTGGAAGGGCTGGAAGGCGTGGAGCAATTCACAGGTTTGATGATGAGGATACGGCTACTAGATGGATCAGAGCTATTCACCTCCGCCCGCTGCAACATGGAGGCAGAGATCGGCAGAAAGGCATTTGAAGCACCAGCAACGATAATGAAGATGCCAGTCTTTGATTTGATCCTGGGTATGACATGGTTGCATTGGAACCATGTTCAGATTGACTGCCTGTCAAAGAGGATCACCGTGAGGCATGGGGATTCCTACATCATCATCAAAGGTATTAGACCTATTCCCCCTCTCTTACTGTCATTCGTGCAGGCCGTCAAGGCCCACTTGCAGGGGGAGGAAGTCTATGAAGTTCTGTTTGAAATTGCTGAGGCTAAGGATTCCATCTCAGATATCCTGGTGGTGCGAGATTTTGCTGACGTATTCCCAAAGAAGCTGCCAGGGCTACCCACGCACCGGGAGCAGGATTTTCGGATACCGCTGGTGCCAGGGGCTAAGTCGGCATCTAGAGCCTCTTACCAGATGGCCCCAAAGGAGTTGACAGAGTTTCGAAGCCAGCTGCAGGAACTAGTGGAAGTCGGATTTGTCCGGCCAAGCACTTCACCATGGGGAGCCCCGGTGTTGTTCGTCAAGAAGAAGGACGAAATGCTTAGATTGTGCATCGACTATCGAGCACTGAACCGACTAACAGTCCAGAATACATATCCATTGCCAAGGATAGATGAGTTGTTTAAACAGCTAGAGGGGGCGCATTTCTTTTCAAAATTGGATTTGAGGTCGGGCTACTATCACCTGCGGATCCAGGAGGGGGACATTCCGAAGACTGCCTTCAGTAGCAGATATGGGTTGTTCGAGTTTACCGTGATGCCCTTCGGGCTCACGAATGCACCGTCGGCATTCATTAGCCTCATGAATCGGGTGTTTGAGGCATATCTAGATGTGTTCATCATTGTGTTTATTGATGACTTCCTCATCTACTCGAGGACAAAGGAGGAGCACACACGACATCTGATGTTGACCCTAGAGAGACTGCGGGAGCACCAACTTTATGTGAAGTTCAGCAAATGCCAGTTCTGGTTGAAGGAGGTGGCTTTCCTAGGACATATCATCAGTGGTGCTGGGTTGGAAGTGGACCCAGCCAAGATTCAGGCAGTTCGGGATTGGCCGCAACTGAACTCAGCCATAGACGTGCGGAGTTTGTTAGGACTTGCCGGTTACTACCAAAAGTTTGTGGTGGGATTTTCTCGTATTGCCCTTCCACTCACATCCCTGACGAGGAAGTATGTGCCCTTTGTCTGGACCCTGCAGTGTGAGGTGGCTTTTTAGGAGGTGAAGGATCGACTCACCTCAGCTCCTATACTTGTCCTTCCTTCGGGGAAAGAAGGATTCCAGGTCTACACCAATGCTTCCTACCAGGGCATGGGTGTCGTGCTGATGCGTAATGGTCATGTGATAGCGTACGCCTTACGGCAGCTGAAGAAACATGAGCAAAACTACCTTGTTCATGACTTAGAGATGGGAGCGGTCGTATTTGCTCTGAAAGTCCGATGGCACTATCTGTACGGTGTCCACTGCAACATATACTCCGACCACAAGAATTTGAGGTATATGGACACGCAGAAGGAGCTTAATATTAGGCAGAGACGATGTTTGGAGTTTCTAGCAGATTACCAGTACGAGATGCACTACCACCAAGGGAAGGCGAATGTGGTGGCAGATGCGCTGAGCCGGAAGGCCAAAATCTCTAGAGTAGAACCACAGTTGATGGCCTTGGAGTTGGTCCATTTGTTAGACAAGATGCAGATATCCCTGGTGTCCGAGGATCACCCAGAGCTGTACCGGGAGTACCTATCGTCGTTGGTTGCCACAAGTGACATTCGAGACCAAGTCAGAGATTGGCAGAGGCAGGATGCCAAGCTAGAGCTGATATTCCGGTCCTGAGAAGTAGGCACTGCTGGAGATTTCACACTGAGGAATGGCTTAGTGTGCTTCAGCAAACGGTTTTACATACTGGAGGGAGGCCAAGTCTGGGAAGATATCATGGCGGAGGCCCACTGCAGCCGGTATTCGGTACACCCAGGAGTTACGAAGATGACTGCGGTTTTGAAGAAGACCATGTATTGGCCAGGCATGAAGAAGGATATCACCTACTTCGTGACCCATTGCGAGACATGCCAGCTAGTGAAGGCAGAGTGCAGGAACCTCGCAGGACTGTTGCAACCACTCCCGGTGCCGGAGTGGAAATTCGATGATATTGCGATGGAATTCATACATGGGCTTCCCCGATCACAGACGGGGAACGATTTGATCTGTGTGATCGTCGACTGGCTGACGAAGGTACCCAGATTTATTCCGATTAGAAAGGATGACTTGGTTGGTGTACTGATTCGGAAGTTTGTGGAGCAGTTCGTCCGTTATCATGGCATACCCAGGATGATTGTATCAGATCGGGATGGACGGTTTACGTCTAGGGAGTGTAGATGAGTGCAGACTTACTTTGGCACTCGGCTGACCTTCAGTACAACTTTTCATCCCTAGACTGACGGGCAGACAGAATGCACCAATCAGACTTTGGAACATCTACTGTGACTATGCATTCTTGACTGTAGGGAGCCTTGGGAGAAGTTGTTGCCACTGATCGAGTTCTCATTTAATAACAGCTACTAGTCCAGCATAGGGATGGATCCTTATGAGGCCTTATACGGACGGAGGTGTAGGACTCCGCTGTCGTGGATACAGGACGAGGATCCGAAGGCTTTAGGTTCATAGTTTGTTGAGGACTCCGAGGCTCAGGTGAGGCTGATACGGGACAGGATGTTAGAGGCACAGATCCGACCGATGCATGGGGTTTCACGGGTATGCGGTCGGAAGAAGAAGCTCAGCACAAGATAAATGGGGCCTTATAGGATCCTAGAGCGGATCGGTCCCTTGGCATACAGGCTGGAGCTGCCACTAGAGCTGGTAAGTCTGCACGACATGTTCTATGTATCCTCTCTTAGGAGGGCTCTACTACGCTCGGAGCAGCAGATTACGGCCACAGATGGGCCGGTAGCATCTGATCGGTCAGTTCACCTGGAACCGGTCCGAATTGAAGACAAGGGAATACGAGTCTTGCGCTGTAAGAAGGTTCCATTGGTCAAGGTCCTGTGGAGGAATCATGGGCGAGAGGAGCACAAATGGGAGCCTTAGGAATTGATGCAATAAAGGTACTCGGGGCTTTTCAGTCAGGTATTACTCATAACCTCTCGGGATGTTATAATTTACCTTTCATATTTGAAACCCTTTCGGCCTAACTAGAATTTCGAGGACGAAATTTTTTTGTTTATATATTGGGATTTGTAACATCCCTCAGACAACAAGACCCCCTAGGAGTGGTTTTGTCATGACTAGGTCATGACAAAACCTTAGGAAGCCCAAAAAGTCCAAGTGAACCTAGGAATGTAGGGGAGATTACTATGGTCTGCAAGTAGTTGGTCCCTAGACCCTAGTTTAAGATTACCATGAGGCTTCACCATGACTCTAAGATCCCACCATGATCTCACCAATCCATTGGGAGGTCCATTAGAGCCCTAAGGGTCCATTGGGGTCGACCTAGGGTGGCCAAGTTGATCTAGAACCACCCTAGGCCTAAATTGGGCAAGGTGCCCTAACTACAGGCAGTGTGACCCTAGTAAGCCCAGCCAACCCTACCAGGGTATTCCTAGACCTAAATGGGGTCAATGGGTCACTAAGGACCCATTGAGGGAACTCAAAGTGGTTAAGTTGACCTAAGTCAACTCTAACCCTAAATGGGTCAAATTGACCTACATAGGGTCAACTGATCTTCCCTTAGCCAAGTGTATCCCACTCATATCCTCCTAACCCTAGAGTGAGGTCAATGAGTCACCTAGGGCCCATTGGAGTCAACCAAAGAGGCTAAGTTGACCCAAGTCAACCTTAGGCCTAAAAAGGACAAAGTTCCCTAACTAAGGGTCAAGTGACCCCCAAGATGCCCAACCAACCCTACCCAAGTACTTCTAGACTTTAGGGGAGGACCATGGGTCACCAAGGACCCATTGGGGTCAACCCTAGTGGCTAATTTGACCAAAGTCAACTAGTGGATCAAAGTGGTCAAACTAGCCTAAATGGCTAACTCAAGCCCAATCCAAGTGGGCTAGGCCCAGACAAGTGTGTCCCATTGATCTAAGAGGTGGAGAGACACATTTTGGGCCCACCAAATTCAGAGTTTGGTGACTAGGAGGGAGAGAGAGGGATTACCCAAATTTTGAGGAGAGAGAAAGTAAGAGATTAATGGTCATTATGGCCATGGAGGCTCCATAACCCCTCCTTTTGATGGGCTTTAATTACTTCGAGGCAGAGGAAGAGTTTCTAGGAGGTGGTTGGGTGAAACCGAAAACTATGTTTAATGGCCATTAATGGTGTTTTGATGAATTGGGGAGTTACAAGCATCCTCTCCCCAATTGCTTCTTTAAGAACCTTCACTAGGATCAGAGTAGGCGTTTCCCCCGTTTACATCTCGATTCCCTTGCTGTTGGTGTAGAAGTTGCAGAGGAGCCAAAGCTTGGTGGCCGAAAATGGCAAGGAGGCACAACACCCGCTCTTAGGCCGCAATTCAGGTCCTCCCCTTCTCCTTCATCCACGGGTAGATCTTAGGACTCATTAGGAATAAGAATCAGGCTCAATTGATCCTGATCGGGAGAAGTTTTCTCCAGGTTTTTTCGCAAAATTTAACATGTCGGGTTCGCCGGAATAGGCCCCTCGGGCGGTCGTGCCGCCGCCAGTCGATAGCCACCACCTCGATAGAGGTGGTGGTGGCGGTGGCCGGCCAGGGAGGTGGCCAGATGGCCGGCGACAGCGCGTGGAAGTTGCTCCAGGACTTCATCTATTGTCCAAATGACTTGAGATTTGGAAAGGGAGTCCCCCTAGCCTATACCAAGGTCCTGCCCAAAAATGAGGATTTTTGGGATAATATTTCTATAGGTTTTGAAATTATTTAATTACTCTAGGTTAAATTAATTAAGGGACCAAATGACCTCCAAACTCACCCAAATTTTGGTGAGTGGTCCTTGGTTCATCATAAGTCTCTGGATAAAATTACATCTCATTTGGAGATGATTTGGATTGAATTCTTGCAAACCCTAGCCTTGCCATAATAAGGGTATTTAGGTCAAAAGTGCACTTTGAGTTTTGAGTAGCCAAACCACCTCAACAGAGGTTGAAATTTGGGCCACTTACATGACATGACTTTTAACACCCTCCCATGGAAGATGGCATAGGTTGGGGCAGGTTTGTCCTAGGACCCGAGACCAAACCCTAAGGATGGTCTTCGATGTCTTGTGAAGGGCATGTGGTCAAATGCTATTGTATGGACTTAAAATTTGGTAGGGAGGATACTAGGGTGGCTAAATCCCTCTGGTAAAAATCTTAGAAGATGTGGAGATAGGTAGTCCCCTCAAAACCCTAACCCTAGTTTAGGATACAAACTTTGTAGTGATAGAATAGGATATTAAAACTCATTGAATAGTGATGAAACTTGGGTAGTGTAATCATAAGGGTAGTATGAACCTATGGAAATTTAATTGAGAATTTTGGAGCAATAATCTTAGTACTTCATTCGTAATGCATGAGTTAGCCCTACTTAATTATTTGGATATTGTGATCTCACTGTCCATTAGAAAGTCATGAAAAATTGGGCAGGGGGAATTTTATACCATTATGCTCTTGTTTGAATTTTATTAGAATTTTTAAATACATAATTACAGTACCTAATTCACAAGCTCATAAATTTGGGAACTTGTTAAATAATTCTTTCAGAGCTCATTTCTTATTGAAAAGTTATGAAACTTGGCCTAGAGGGTTTATTGTTCATTATGTACATGTTTGGGTTTTCTCAAAAGTTTTGGAAGTATTCTTGCTGTACTTGTCTCTTAAAAATGAATAACGTAGGTTATATTTAAAATTAGGGTTAGTGGCCTAAACTTGCTATAAAATTGTGAGATTTTGGATCCTAATTTAAATGGTCATCTTGTCTTTATCATAAATTTTCTGGGGCATTTGCATGTTTGAAATAGGTACTTCATGTTCAAACTTGTGTTTTTGGATTACTAGAAAAATTAAATAAATTATCAGATAAATTAGGAAAATTATGAATTTCTGGTTTTAGGCTAAACATGTCATGATAGACCCCAATACTTATTATAGGGATATTGGATGATTATTTTGAGTACCTCCCATTGTATACATCATATATCTTAGGATGGTCTGCGTTTAGTAAAACCGTAGAAATCATGGTATGGTGCAAAATGAACCCAGAGAGTTGGGATACTGGTGTGTTGATCTGGTAAGTGAAATGAGTTCATCATCGGGAGTTGTGTTGAGGAGTGGGTGGTTGATTAGTGTTAAGAGGTGCTCGGGGTCGATTAAACATAGTCTTCCCCGTGGAGAGAGACAAAGTGTCAAATATACTAGGGTCAGATCCAATATAACATTTAAGGGATTGGGAGTTGGGTAGCAACCAATAATAATAGTGCCTTGCGAAAGGGAGCTTTGGGCTTCAGCCCATCATAGTTTCTAGTGCCCTTCGAGAGCCCTTCACGGGGTATGCCGGGGGTAGTCTTGGGCTAACCCAAACTGTAGGCAAAACAGAACTGCATTAGTAAATAGTATAACTAGGGCTTCACTTTCACTCACCTCGATGTCTCGGGGTGTTAGTTTGGGTCACTCGGGCAGTAGGCTTAGTGGACTTGGTGATGGGTAGGTTAGCCCGGCGAGCTTTGGCTCGATTGATGTTTGTGACAGACAGGATGGTCCGAGGAGCTTTGGCTCGGTTGATGTTTATGACAGACGGCATGGTACGGGGAGCTTTGGCTCGATAGCTGATACATAAGTTGCATGTGCATAAAGTATAAGGTGGTGGGTCTTCGGTATTGGAGGTTCGATGCACCGACGCCAATATGTTGACTCGGCAAGTGTGGTTTAGCACTTGGCCAAATAAAGACCTGTGCGCCAGTCGGCAAGTGTACGCAGGAGCTCCACTTAGTGCACCAGCATTGAGGCATATGATTGGTCTGACTGGTAGTTTAATTACCGGTTTAGAGGTGGGCGAGGCCCAACCCACCATTTTTATTTGCCACTACGGTAGGTATCCTGGGAGGTTCGGCTCCAGAAAGGGGGAAATAACGGTCTGTGTATACAGAGTCGAGTGGGTTAGTTGCACTTACATGTTCACATCATGGCATAAATACATTTCATAGCATAACCATAGCATCTAATGCTGACACCTATTGTATAAGTGGTATGGGACGCTTTATAGAATAGGTCATGCAAGACGATCCCTTGTTTTATAAGTTCGCGCGAGCATGATTATAAGTTAAGGTTTTCTTATTCAGTAAATATATAGGTATGCTTTCCAGAAAACCGACACCCTATCGTATAAATTGTTATGAGACTTTTTATACGATAGGAGCCCTGTAAAAGATCACTTGGCTTATGTGTTTTCATATAAGTTAAGGTTACTTTTTCTTGTTCAGTCTTTCTTATCTTCATTATGTCTTATACATTATAGAACTGCTAGATTAGTTCCGCCGCCACCTGCTTATATTTGTTATTCTCCACTTTCATGTCCTCTCTTTTCCTCCTCACCACTCGGTGCCTAGGAGCCATGGGGGAAGGGGCGGGAGATGATAAGACTTAGTCTTTTAGACTACCGGTTTTGGAACCACATCATTTTAGGGGACCATGGAGCCCAGCATAGAGGAGCAGCCCCGTAGGTCGGCACGCTTGAAGATGGGACAGTCTAGTACCAGAGTTCAGACAGCAAGGACTGTGAGTCCTGATCGCTAGTAGTTATTTTAGTTTTACTTCTGTGATGAGAGATATGTAGTGAGGACATTGATGTACTGGGCATGAGCCCAAGTTTTAGTACTTTTATTATATTTGTGGACACTCCCTTCGTGGAGATTATTTACTATATATGTGATTTCTATGGACTTGCATTTTATTATTTTGCTATAGTTGTGATCGATTTGGCCGGCAGGATCGACGTTTTGTAGTGATGACCTTCCCGGGCATGAAGGTGTCACCACAAAGTGGCGGTTCTGGGCCTAAGACCCTGGTGTTTCAAAAAACAGGGGTGTCTTACATTAGAGGATTGTCTTCTTGTCCCTACAAGAAGGAAAGCCTTTTTTAGGGCTTGTCAGTTAGGCAAGCAAACTAAAAATAGTTTCAAATCTGTAAATAAAAGTGACTCACCTAGAATATTGTACTTGCTACATATGGAGCTTTTTGGCCCTATTGCAGTACAAAGTCTAGGAGGGAAATCTTATACTTTAGTGATTGTAGATGACATCTCTAGATTCACTTGGGTACTCTTTGTGAGATCTAAGTCTGATAACTTCAAGGTTCTTATAGATTTTCTCAAAAATATACAGATTGAGTACTCTAATCCAGTTACATTGATCAGAAGTGATCATGGTACTAAGTTTGAATCTCTTCTTATGCATGAGTTCTGTAAGAAGGAAGGTATCTGGCACTGCTTCTCAGCTTCTAGAACACCTCAACAAAATGGGGTTACTGAAAGGAAGAATAGAACCCTAATTGAATCTGTAGGCACATTACTTGCAGATGCTCATTTTCCCCTATCCTTTTGGACAAAGGCTGTGAGCACCGCAAATTATGTACTGAACAGAAGTCTTATACACAATCTTAAGAATAAGTCTCCTTATGAGCTACTTAAAGGGAAGAAACCTAAAGTAGACTATTTTAAAATATTTGGGTCTTATGTTACATTCATAACAACAATAAGAAACATATTAGAAAATTTGAAGCCAAGTCTGAAATGAGAATTTTTCTTGGATATTCCCAAGTAAGCAAGTCTTATAGGGTCTATAACAAATCTACCATGAAAATTGAAGAATCTGTCCATGTTTGATTTGATGAAACTAACATGTTTTACAAGGAGAAAGAAATTTCTACCAATAACTCTTTGCAGGAACCACATTTGTGTAAGAAGCTGAATGAATTAACTCTCACCAATGAGGCTGTTAACCATCTATCTCCACATATTGCTAAAGACAGTGAAGATTACGACAATGAAATCAGTGAAGAACCAACAGCAGCTGTAATTCCACAAGAGGAACTAATTTCCCTAGTTGTTGCTCAACCAACTCCACCTACTGAATTTGTCACACTTAGAGATCACACTGTATCTCAAGTGATTGGAGACATTTCAGTTGGTGTGCAGATCAGACATCAACTTAACCAAGACTTGATGCATGTCTGCTTCAAATCTCAAATTGAGCCCCAATCCATGAAAGGTGCTGAGCAAGATCCAAACTGGATTATTGTAATGCAAGAGGAGGTCAACTAATTCGAGAGATGCAGAGTTTGGGATTAATTTCAAGACCAAAAGACTACCTAGTCACTGAAATTAAATGGCTATTCAGAAACAAGCTTGATGCCCAAGGTATTATCATAAGGAACAAGACAAGGCTGGTTGCTCAAGGCTACAGACAAGAGGAAGGAAATGACTATGAATAGACATTTGCACCAGTTGTAAGGCTGGAAGCAATCAGAATCTTTCTTGCATATGCTGCCTACAAAAATTTCAAAGTATACCAAATGGATGTCAAGAGTGCATTCTTGAATGGTGAACTTAAAGAAGAAGTTTATGTGGAGCAACCAGCGGGTTTTATCTCTCCTACACATCCCTCTTATGTCTTTAAATTGCATAAAGCTCTCTATGGTTTAAAGCAAGCTCCAAGAGATTGGTATGAAACCTTAGCAAGCTTTCTTCTAGAGCATCAATTTTTTAGGGGCATAGTAGATAAGACATTATTCACTAGACTCCATAACGATCAAATCTTATTAGTACAAATCTATGTAGATGATATTTTTTTTGGGGCTACAGATTTCAAACTATGCAAGAGGTTCTCTGACCGCATGCATTCCTAGTTTGAAATGACTAGCATTGGTGAGATCTCCTACTTCCTTGGTCTCCAAGTGAAGCAGCTACCTGATGACATCTTCATATCCCTATCTAAGTACGCTACGGAGCTAATCAAGAAGTTTGAGATGTCCGATGCCTCAGCCAAGAAAACATCTATGACTATAAATGTTGTAATTGATTCTAATTAACATGGGAAACCTGTTGATCAGAAATTATATAGGGCCATTTTTGGGTCCCTGTTATATCTTACAGCAAGTAGACAAGACATCATGTTTGCTACATGCCTTTGTGCTAGGTTCCAGGTGAACCCTAAAGAATCTCACCTTATTTTCTTAAAAAGGATTTTAAGATATATAAAGAGATGCCATAGTCTAGGACTTTGGTATCCAACTGAGTGTCTTGGTACTGTAATAGGGCCATGCTAGTTCCTTGGTATGAGACTAGTGTCTTGATTTTGCAAAAAACAGTCATCTGTGTCTACTTCAACTGCGAAGCAGAATACATAGCAGCTGGTTGTTACTATTTCCAGATGCTGTGGATTCAGAACCAACTCCTAGATTATGGCTTTAAATTAAATAATTCAACCTTACTATGTGATAACACAGGTGCAATTTCTATTGCACAAAATCCAGTGCATCATAGTAGAACTAAGCACATAGACATCATACATCATTTCATTAGAGAGTGTGTGGACAAAAATAAAATTAAGATTGTCTACATCTAAACTAGTTTTCAAAGAGCAGACATATTCACCAAACCCTTAGATGAGAGGAACCATCTGTTCCTTATAAATCAGCTAGATATGATCAATGGAGAGGCCTTAATTTAAATTTCTGTCTGCGGTCAAAAAATTTGCCTCAATTCGATGAACGGAGATCAACGAACTGAGAAGAGTTCTTGAGAAATTCGTCGAACTGAGATCGACAAACTCTTTGTGTGTGAAACACTTTTCGTCGAACGGAGATCGACGATATTGCTTTAGAAAAGTTTCGTCGAACTAAGCTCGACGATATGTTTTCACTTCTTCTGCTGAGATTGACGAATTCTTTTGTCAATAAAATATTTCGTCGATCTGAGATCAAAGAATTTTTATTTTTCGTCGGACAGAGTCTGCCGCTTCATATTCTGAAAATCATATATCTAGGTTTTCTTTGAGCTCCGTCCCACGCTTTCTGTTCCCTTGCACTTGATCTCACTATTTTCTTTTGCCGACGAACTTATGGCGATTCCGGTGAACTCCCTGGCAGCGATGAAGTTCGACATGGAATTCGACATTGATTTCGACTCTTTCCAACATTCAGATCAAATATTTTTGGACATTCTGAAACTGTTTGAGCAACAAAATCTGAAGCACTTCATGACCCATAGAATCAAGATCGCAGCAACCGAGAATAGAGAGTGGGTATTCTCTTCCACAACACCAGACGCAGATACCATGACCGGGACCATATCCGGTAACCCAGTTTCTCTTTCCCCCGTCGATTTGACTCAGATTTTTGGTTTGATGAATGGAAACGAAGATATAGAAATGGATAGTGATGACTATGATATTATGATGATAAAGATGGGTCATTCTGGAGAAAACTCAAATAAACTACTGAAGAAAAACTTATCTTCTGAGTATAAGTTCTTAGTCGATGTAGTTGACAAAGTTCTACTAGGAAAACATACTGCCCACAACTACACTACCAGGCTCCAGTTCTTGGTGATGGGTGCTCTGGTTGAAAAGAAAGCAGTAAACTGGGAAAAATTAATGTTTGATTTGATAAATAAAAAGAATAATAAGAAAGAGGTTTGTTTTGGAAGAATACTGGGCATATTCCTTCAGGAAAAAGCATCTGAATCACTGGTCTCCTAGACCATATTCATAAATACATCCAAGAGGCTGATTTGTGCCTTATTTGGAAGGTGGGAGAGGACCGTCAGTAAGCCACCCATGGCTTCCTCCTCTTCCATACCTTCTGAGGGCACCAAGGCTGCACCAGCCACTCCCCACCCTAGTGTTGAAGAAGTGTCCATTTCTCCTCCTCCTTCAACAACACCTCTTCCAACAACAACTCCTCCACCTCCAGAAGTTGTCCTTCCCACCACCAAAATTCCTTCACCACCTCCCTCACCAATACATCCACCTACACCAGTTCCATCTCCTGAGCAAATCACTCAACCTCCATCTTCACTTCCACCTCATTTAAATGACATACATCCTGACACTTTCATGTCATCCCCTACTTTCAATCTGCTCACATCCGTACCATCTACACCTACTTCACATGTACATGATAATTCCACTCCAATACCATCTCTTGTTGCCTCACCTTCACAGGATGACATCATGACAGATTTCCCTCCATCTGATGTTATTCCTCCCACTCATCCATCTGTCTCCACTCAAACTCCTCCAAAGTTTATGGATATAGATTCTCCCTCCCTTTCCTCAATCCTGTAGCATATCACTCCAGTGATCAGGTACCTCATAGTAGAGGTAATCACACCTCTTGCTGCCTCCATTTCTTCTCTTGTTGTTCTCCTTGCTGCCGCCTCTATCCCTTCTTCTTCTTCTAGGGGCCTGATCTTAGTATCTACCAAAATCATGTAGGGGGAGATGCTCAATGAAGAAGCAGTTCTAGCTCCAGCAGGAGCAGCAGGAAAAGCAGCAGTAGATATTTTATTTACAGATTCAGAGACTGATTTATATATATTTACAGAAGCTGGGACGGTAACAGTTGATACATTATGTACAGATACAACTATAGATATGCCAGAAGTTTTGACTGTGTGTGATTGCTTTGTCAATCCCACAGTTGATTTATACAATTTATTAAATTCTTTTGATACAGTTCATTTGAATTTTTTTCCAGTAGTCTGCCCAAATCCTTCTATTGCTATTGTACCTTATTCTACTCCAATAAGCACAATAGTTGCCAAGCAACTCAAGGCAACTTTTGTTGCTCCAGTGATCATACAAGAACATATGACTGAGAATGTTCTTGAGTTAGTCTCCTACTTGGAACAAAAGGCTATCTCCCCTCCTACACACAAGATGGATGATAGTCCTGTACCAGATTTAGATGAAATTATTCTTGCAGACATTACAGAAGAAAGTCTGACACTTCTGAAACCATTGTTGCCCCACCAGCTCTTCTAGAACATTCAGTGGCTCCTCAAGTTGAAAAACAAATATCTAAAGATATTCTGAAGTCCATTGATGCCTTGTATGACAATCCTCAGGGATCTTCTGATGATGAAGATGATGATGATGATTCAGATGAATCTAATGGATCTAAGTTAAAGAAGAAAGCTGTTAAGAAGAGAAAGGTTGTTCCTAAAGCTGCTCCCAAACCAAATGCCACTCATGATACTCCATACTACATTATACAAAATATTACTCCAAATCCAGGGATTCCAGCATGAATGTGGTTATCCAAGAATGAGCAAAAAGTCAGGAAGAAGAGTAGAAGGTACTCTCCTCCTCCTCCTTCTCAAAGGAACTGGAGAGGTTCTCCTCCTCCTCCTCCTGTAGCTGGTGCTTCAAAAAGCAATTCTCAAAGATCTACTTCATTTACTCAAACTTATCAAAGACAACTAGGTAGATCTTCAAAATCTCAAGGAAGTAGTCAATAGAGATATTATTCTAGCAGCAAACAATATCTGAAACTGAAAAAGCTGAAAGTCCAAAAAGACCAGATTCTCCTCCAGTCCCCTTTGTGGATCCTGAACAAGATAATATTGCAAGAATGGCCGGATTCAAAGAGCTTGTAGGACTCTCCATGATTAATAAAGCCAAGGCTGAAGGCAGAGATCCTTCTCAATACTTCACCATGTCCTCCTTTAGAAGAGAAGAACTTAAAAGGTATGAAAAGGCTAACAAATTTTTCAATGTTGATGCTTACATGAACTTGCATCCAGAAGCTGTGGTACCAAGAGCCAATTCTGTCAACATTATTGGAGCTGCTGACAAGACAATGTCTAGAAGAGAAGCAGCCAATCCTAATAGAGAAATTAAAATGAGATAGCCTTTTGGAAGCTCTGAAAAATCTGAAAAAGCTGACAAGGAAAAGCAAAAGAAGAACAAATTATACATTTTGTTTAGTCTTTATATTGTCTGAACTATATTTGTTTTAATCTATCACAAAGCTTATGTTATGTACATATCTGCTGAATGATTTAAATTTTCTGTCAGATATATTTATGTTGCTTTGTGATTTTATTTTATATTATTAGTGACTTCACCGAAATAGGGAAGGATTGTTGGATCCCTAGTTGGATTTGGGCTAGGTTCACTAATTAGGATGTCTGACCCACAATGTATAGCCAGGTTCATGTCTTTGAGTCCTAGAGTTTAGGTTAAGTCATTAGATTCACCTTACATTGACCGGCCAGCAGAAGACCTCAGATTGACACAATACATAGAAGAAATCATGTTCAGAATTTAAGTTCGACGTTCGTCGAACTCAGCTCGACGATAGTCGTGCTCTACTCGATGGATTAAGAGTTAATTCTCTGAGTTGAGCTCGATGATATTTGAGCTCAGGTCGACGAAGTCTAGAGTTCAGCCTTCAACACATTCTTTCCAGATTTATTTCGTTAAACTCAGCTCGACAAAGACAGATTATCATCTCGACGAACTTGGATTGTAGATTAGGCAAGTTATCTCCAGAATGCAGTTCGCTGAGCTCAGGTCGACGAACAGGTTTTCTCTAGTCGACGAATAGGATTTCTCAGCCCGACGAACTTGGATCTCCGGTCGACGAAATCTGTTCTGAGGTCGACGAATTTTGTCCAAGCCTGACTTAGAGTTTTTCCCTCCTTTATGTCCTTACTTTCTATATAATTTAGCAGTGATTTCTCTGAGAAATTAATGCACATATTCTATTGAATATAGTCGTTATTAGCAGCATTGATTATGGTCTTCATCAGGGATTAATTACTTTCTTAATTAATTGGGACAGTTGTGAAACTCATTAAAGTAAATATTCTCCAGCTAATTTTCATTCTCCAGGCAATCAGTAATCAATGCAAGGAATTCAAAATTCAAAAGAGAATTTCAACTGAGAATATATAAAAGAGACTTTCTCTTTTAGACGGTAGAACACAACATAGAAGTGGAGCAAAATACAGAACCAGAGAATATAAAGAAAGATATTCAGAAATTCTCGGTGCAAGAAAACAACCTGATATCTCCTTGATCTTACTGAAGAAGAAGAACAACAATCACAAATTAAGAGTCTTCTTCAAATTCAACTCCAGGAGCTTTTAAGGACAACAAATTCAGATAAGTCAGAAGTTCCTGGAATACTCTAAGTCAAGGCTGAAGACCTAGACCCGGAGCAAGGCTCCAAGTGATTTCTGAAGGAGCTCTTGACAACATCAAATCCACTAGTTGTTAAGCCCAGAATACGTGACCTGTTCGCGCAGCTTTCCAGACCGGGCAGCCTGGTTGTTCTAACCGCCACGTGTCACAATTCGGACGGTTATCCTAGGCTGGGCGGCCTGTGCGACTAGCCACATCTCAGATCAACCCGTCTGGTCAAAACCAAAGCTGGGCGGTCTCCATGTCAGACCGCCGCCAGCGCCGACCCAGCTCAGCGACAAGGCCCAGGACACAGACTATCAGCTCGCCAAGAGAATCCGCCAGGCCGCGCGGCTTCCCTTCTTTCTCTTTTTCCGCTCATTTGATTCCCCCACCCCTGCCCGGTTCTCCTGTACCCCGGGCTGCCGGTAACTTTAGCCCTGCCCGCTTGGGTAGGCCCCCGAGCCTATAAATAGGGGGAGGGTGCACTCCCCAAGACACGCTGATTTGACTCCAGGAGCCCGCTTGTTAAGAGTTGCGGTCTCAAGTCTAGTGCCTTTCGGCTTGTAGTCCGGCCGGCCTGTTCGGTTTCCTTTTTATCTTCTTGTAACTGCTTCAATTTTAATCAAAGGAAAGCCCGTCGCAAGAGAGGCATTCAGGCCGCGACGGGCGAAGTCGGGTGTTGCCGTGGTTCACGGCTTGGCTGTTCTTTTTTCTCTCGTCCGCTTAGAAGATAACTGCATGCAGTCTGCCTTTTTCCCCTTCATTCCATCCCCCGTGCTCGAACCGTTAGCTGGTGGTGCTCGACCCCTTATCTGTTTTCTTGCATCGACAGTGATTGCCAGATTAAGCCGTTTTTTGAAGTCTGCGGACAGAATGTCAGATTGCCAGACCGCTCAACCTGACCTTCAACCCGACAAGGATCCCCTTTGGGAAGCAGTCATACGGTTAGCACCTGAAACTAACAAAATTTCTCATCTCATCGGTTTGCAGTTCGTCATGGTGTACGACGTCTTGGGAGCTATTGTGAAGCGGCTAGATTCGCAGTCCGCACCAACACCGGTCTCCTTCGTTAACTCGGCGCCCGTAGTGGACAGTCCACCTATTAGTCCACTTAGTTGTCCGCAAGGAGTACAAGCCTACCCGCGGCCCTATCCGCGCGCCTACGTGCAAAACCGCCCGGCATCCTACTCGCCTATGAAGTCAGCAGCCCCTCTGCGGGCTGAAAAACTAGGTCCTCAGTTCGTCGCTTATCCTTCTAATCATTTGAGGACAATGCAAGATACTCCTTCTTCTGCTTCTGTGAAAAGGAAAAAACACGTGTCAGTTTTATTCCATGCAAAACAGCGTGATAAGGAGACACTCACTCATTTCATCAGACGATTTCAGAAGGAGGTTCTTGAAGTTGGTGAAGCCAATCCAGAAGTGTACAAAATTGCTCTAATTGAGGGATTAAAGGAAGGACCGTTCAAGTTCGAAGCGACCCTCAGAAAAGAAAAAAAATATCAGGAGCTAATCAGACTCGCTGATCAGTACTCTTGTGCTGGGAGAGGCACTTTTGACCGTGTCATGAAAAGCAAAGCAAGTTCCAAGGAATCATTTCAGACTCTGGCAGAAATCCAGGGACTCTAATCAATATTATGAATATCACAAAGGAAAGGGTCATTTGACACAAGATTGTAAAGCTCTTAAGCAACTAGTGGAGAGGATGATGAAGCAGGGAAAGTTTGGTGATGCCGTCCAAAGGATCTTTACATCCCCCACCGAAGCCTGAAAAGACAATCGCATGCTGGACACCCACTCCGGTTTGGAATAAATCGGCTAAAAGGCCTCATCTTCAATCATGGAAGTAAACCCAAATGCGTTAGTTTGTTTTTATTACCGATTCATTTCCTGAAGTTTCTATATCGAATATGTTTTTATTTCATATCTAAAAACCTCATACTAACACCTTTTCAAGCGTTTCTCTTTTCTTAACAACTTGAGAAATAGGGATAAATGACTCCAAGAGACATCGACGAGTTCAGCGTAAACCTCCCTTAGAACCATTTTCATTAGCGTAACACCACAAAGACCACGTGTTGCGGGGAGATTTCGCACCGTGTAGTGGGAGCTTGAAGGTTCTAGTGCGGTAGGAAACTGAATTTCGGATCCCGGCTAGTACCTGACCCCACCTCTGCATTATGGAGGGACAGGGTGGGAGTAAAGCTCAACTATGCCACTTTAAGGGATATCGTTACAACTTTGATGATCGCGTGTGGAAAGCACTGCCACGCACACCTGCCCACCGATCATCTTAGTTCGTGACCCTCAAACACTCTTCGGAACAATCAAGCAGTGCCTGCAGGAGACCCACAGCTTGGTTGATCTTATAGGAAAGCAATACCACACTCACCTGCTAGAAAGATCAGCTTGGGCTGTACTCCAGGCAAGAGGGCATTGAATCCTTCCCCTCTTTTTGAGCAGAAAGCTTTTGTGACCTTGCGAGGAAAGCACTGCCACGCGCACCTGCCCGCTTGGTCATGTAATTCTAAAGTGGGTTAATTGCATAACTCCTGTGACCCTGTGAGGAAAGCAATGCTTCATGCACCTGCCCACTTGGTCATATTGGTCATGAAGCATTTCTTTTAGCAGACAAAGGTGGGGCTTAAAACTGGTGTTCGTTAAGTCCGCAAGCCTTCGGTTTTCAATTCAGATGGACTTTGCTATGGTCTTCAGCTAATCCGCAGTGCTTGGATTATTCAGTCTGTCGAGCCTACTTGGGTGATGTGGGTGACAGTTTTCGCGACCCTGTGTGGAAAGCAATGGGCTTCGTGCGCACCTGCCCGCTTGGTCGCTTAAATCTGTAACCCATCTCTCTCAGATCAAAAGAAAGATTTTCAATTCAGTTACAGACCACACGGTTTCATATGTCGGTTTATATTGTCCGGCTTCTATATACCTACATATCAGTTTGTTCTTTATATAATCGGGCAGTCAGCCGACCTATTTCTGGCTTAATTTATTTGGCTTCCATGTGCCTATCTGCCGGCTTATTACTCATATACTCGTGAAGTCGGCCGACCTATTTCTGGCTTAAATTATTTGGCTTCTATGTACCAATCCGCTCTCATGCAGTTTTGATCACTATTATTCGGTCGGTTTAGTTGCCGACTAAGTATGATTAAGTATTTTTGGTCGCCGGCTTATGTTATCATATCAGAAGCCCCAGACCATTTCTCTATCCTTACCACTTTCATCATAAGCACGATCTATGTGAGAGTTCGCCCTGGCCGCAAACTTATACTTCATTGTTAAGGCTTTTCGGCGGCTAAGGTTCTTAGCCGCGCGGCTTAATGGTCATAGTTTATGTACAATTAAGCTGTGGCTATTGGCGGTTTAATCTGTTAGCCGCACAACTTGTAGTCGATGGGTATTCCAAAATAAGCCGCAGGAATATCTCTTTCTCTCTTGTGGATGACTCCATGAAAGTCATAGTATGGCTTCAGACCGGTTTATATGATAACTATCTATTAAATCGGAAGTTATACTGAGACCGCGCGGACTTGAACAAGTGAGAAAAATGAGATGTAAAGTAAGAGACACGTCAAAGGTGAAGTTTTCCTTCATTTCTATTCCTATTTCATTGAATGTTACAAAACGTTAATCGCGCGGTTTATAAAAAATACCGCCGATTTCCCAAAAAGATCAAAATACAAGTAACAAATTAAAAAGTTCCTAATCGGTCGGCTTGAGTTTTTTAGCCGTAGGAGAATCTGAATCACCGTCATCATTGATGTCGACGGAGGATTCAGAGTACCCGCTGCTGCTAGCCGCCGAGCCGTCTGAACCACCAGAAGTCGCCGAATCTGTCCGCACGGTCTCAGATTCATGACCGCCAGACTCAGACGATGCGCCTCCACTCCGGATTCCCTGGCCACCCTCTTCCTCGTCATCTTCCTCCTCTTCGCCGTCTTCCTCGCCGACCTTGACTTTGCCTTTGATCGCCCTGTAGATGTCGGCCACCTTCTTTTTCATGGTGGGGTAATTGTCGGCACAGGTGAAGTCGGTGAAGCCGACCGCCAAGCCTCCAAGGTCTCGGAGGCGGTTAAGCGCTCCATCAATCCCCTGGATGACCTGCGGGAAGACGTTGTCTTGGAAGGTGTGGTTGGTCGGGTCATACATTGCCTGCAAAAGAAGTAAAGGTAAGTCCGCGCGGATTCATAATGCTAACCACACGAGTATCGGGTGATGACTTACCGCATCCCTTTCTTTCAGTCGCTTGTTTTCTTCTTCTTTTCCTCTAACCGCCTCTCCAGGCAGCTCTTTTCTTTCATTAACTGCTTGTAGGCAAGGCCCATGAAGTGGCTTGTCACGAAGTTCCTTGCCCCGACTTGCACGGCTAACCGCGGCAGGTCGTCTGCGGGAACTCAGCGCAGCGCCTTCAGGTTGCGCTTGCCGTATAGCGCGGCTCCAACCACGTTCGCGTGGCGGGTTACTTCTTCCCTCCCCCAGTAGGGGAGGGCGGTGGAGACCTTCACGGACTCGCCATCCGGACTCCACAGCACAGTCGGTTTGCCATGGACGTCCTTCAGGCCGCTGCCCATTCCCTGCAGCATAAACTAGCCGGAGGAGGCCGACTCCTCCTCCTCCATAGCCTGCTGCGGCTTGGCCCGCCTGGCTCGCTTCTCTCTTTGGGTGAGAGTCAGGCCGCCAGGCGTCAGCGGTTTGCTCTACGGGACCGCCACAGTAGCTGCAAAGATAATGTCAAAGTTAGTTTCCATGCCGCGCGGCTAAAAGTTCAGTTCGTCCGGTTTGGAGCTTACTGTCTTCCGCTTCAATTCCTTCTAAGGACGGTAGCAGCGGGATGTAATGGTTTACATCAAGCCGCTCCCCCTTGAAGAAGGTGTAGATTTCCTTCTCCACGCCGTCCACGCCGCCGCTGCCGAAGGCGGCCTCTTTGTGGATTTGCGGGTTGACTGGCAGCAACCCCAGGTTTCCCTCAAAGATAAGAAACTGCTCCGACCAGTTGGCGTTCTAGTTTGCCAGGTTGACGATCTTCAGCCCCTGCAGCCGAAGTACAAGTGCCGCCGGAAGATCCTTGTCCCAGAGTCCGGGATAGACCTCGCCGAGAAGCATTCCCGGAATAGCCTCATAGAAAATCAGGCTCTTTCCGACCTTAAGTATGAAATGAAGTTGTAGATGGCGGCTATCGAGTTTGGTGGCAGTTGTCCTAGCACAACTCCATAATGGTCGAAGACCTCCACAGCCTCCATCATGACCGGAAAGCGGAAACCGCAGTCAAAGTGGTTGATGGGGATGGCAATCTGATTTGCGTTGGATGTATTAATCCGCTCGTCTTGCAGCGGAAGCCGCGCGATAAGATGGCTTCCCTGCATATGTTTCTCTACAAAATTGTCTCGCTCGGCTTTTGTAAGCCGACATTCTTTATGGTCTGCGGAGTGGAATGCGGAGGCCGCATCTGTCCTGACCGCAGAGGCCTTGTCAGACCGCAATGACTTGGACTTAGCCCGCATCCTTTCTGTCTTGTGATGAAATCTCCGGAGGCGGCTCTATTTATAGGAAACTAGTGGGGGTACAGTAATCAACGTCAAATCGCAGCTAGCTATCACGCCGCGCGACCTCAACCTGCAGGAAATACAGATCAGTGCAACGACTAAGCCGCAGTTTAGTTCGTCAGTCCGCACGGCTAAATCCCTGCACTTAGAATAATTTCATGGCAAATCATGTGGATATCAAACTTTCAAGCCAGCGATCTGTTCGCCAAACTGCACGGCTATTTTCCTGTACTTGGATATTTCAGAACAAAACACATGTATGGTGATCATAAAATACAAACCGTGTAAGTCACAAGCAGTTCGCAGCTTAATAAGCATACCACGGTTTACAATAACCAAATTGTCCAACATCTAGCAGAGAAAATATATTACAACATAATATTCAATTGTTCGCGCGACTTAGATCGCTCAAGTGGCTCAGCCTTGCTCGTCGCCGTCCAGTATGTCTCGTCCTATTCGGGCAACCTGTTCACCGGTTTGTACAATCGCAATGTACACCTGGCTAACCAGATTATGAAGCGAGTGCAAAGGCCGATGAACCCGCGTAGTGTCGCGTTCTACTGTCGGAAATGGGATCATTGGATTCGCCCGAACCCCCAGGCCGCTTGAAACTGCGGCCTACCCGGGCGCCGCGACCTCCGGTGGATTTGAAGTCTCACCAGAGGCCGGGCGGCCAGTTACAGGCAACTTTCCAGATGGCGGCAGTGCAGGCCGCTGTTCTCCGTTGGTCTCCGCTGGCAGATCTTGGTCTTCGCCGTCCTCAAGACGTGGAATCTCTTCTCTATCTCCTTCTAGCCGTCTGGCCATCAACAAATACTTCTCTGCCCTCTCTTGCTCCAAGGCCGCCTGCATCCATGCAATCTTCCTCTCAGCGGCCTCCAGCGTGGTCTGCAGCCTAGCAGTCTCTTGCTCCAGCGCGGACTTCAACTTTATGGTCTACTGCTCCAGCACAGATTGAAGCCTTGTGGTCTCTTGCTCCAGGATGGTTTGCAACTCTTGGATCCTTTTCTCGGTGGCCTCCTGGGCAACCCGCTTTTCTTCATACTTAATCCACAGCTCTTGGGCATGCACACTCACAGCCGCCTCTATCGTGTTGTCCTCCTTCCGGAAGTCGGCATCTCTTTGTCGTGAATACTGGGCGGAGGTGGCGGCAGCATAGACAGAAGTGATGTCAACTCCCCCGGCTTCGTCGCGGACTCCGATTAACCTGCAGAAGATAAATCGCAGTCAGGTTCAGCCGGATAATTGCGACCTTCTTGCAAGGGAATCGGTAGGATAAGACCGCCTGTTTGATTTTTATCTCCTTCAGAGGCTGTGATATGGTTTCTAAACACTGGCCGCCTGAATCGTTCGGGATCTATCCTCTTTAGCTTTTCTTTCCATAGCCACTCGGCGTTTTTAGCTCGGCCTTTCAGTTGAGTCGTGGTTAGGAAAAAGCTGGCCGGCGAATTTAATATTATGTTCGCCCCCTTCTTCCTTGACCGTGACTTGTAAAAGTTAACAATTTGATTAACTTCCCTATGTTTACCTTGCAGCAAAGGAAGTGTCGTCGCCACCGGCTTCCCTACGATCAGCTTCTTCATCTCCTCCATCTTCTCGCGAAGCTTCAGTTTCTCGACTCCTTCAGAAACCGTGGAAGACGGATCGCCAAGCTTCTCCGCAATGACTTCGACTTCGGGGCTGTCAACCTCTTCAGAAGCCGCTGGGGTCGACAGTAGCGCATCCTACTGCTGGAGGGTCTCCATTCCCATGAGGAGGTCACTAAGCGTCTCGCTATCCGCGGATACATCCTCCGGCTCGTTCGGCTTGAAATCCGGTGTGGACGGCCTCTCGAGTACCTCTTTCTCGTGCGGCCTATGTTGAAGACTGTCCGCACCGGTCTTCACGGAAATATTCGGTTTTCGGCCTGCAACTTCCTCATATTCCTCTTCATCCTTTCCTCAATGGTCTCGCTCTGTTGCTTCTGTTGTTTCAAGGAGCCGAACACCATTTCTGTATGTTTGCTCTGTTCAGCCAAAATCTGTCCGGTCTCCAGCACCTTCTTCGACTCGTTGTCGTCCATAACAACTAGGTCGACCTTGGCCTGCAATTCATGCGTCTTGCTAGATTCAACACTTTTCTCCTCCGTCTCACCTATTTTTAAGAGCGGTTTGCCCGATGGAGATAAAATCATATCAAAGGATTTGGCAGTTCCGGTTTGTGGTGGAGAAATCTTCGAAACCACTTCGGGATCGGTTGTGGTCTGCGATGATTCACCGACGGTCTGCGTCGGCCTCTTTTCAGATCTAGAAGCCACTGGAGTAACCGGTTTCCCAATCTTCTTCGCAGGTTGTCGGTCAGAGTCATCCGGTTTCTGGCCCCGATTTTTCTTCTTTTCAGTCGATTTGTTCTCGCGGGCAAGCATCGATGACATGACATCCATCTTGTGAAAGACCGCGTCGGCTTGAAGAATTCTAACTGCCAGTGGCGAGTAGCGACCTGTGGCTTGGCAGGGATCTTGAAGAATGTCAAGGGCAAGCGGATTTTATAGATGCCGAAGCATTAAAGGCAGTCGCGGTCTCCGGCTAAGTTCTACAATTTCGAAGTTTTTCCGAAACTTAAAAATGTGCGGCGATTATGTTAAGCCCAGAATCCGCGACATGTTCGTGCAGCTTTCCAGACCGGGCGGCCCTATTGTTCTAACCGCCACACAATTCGGACGGTTATCCTAGGTCGGGCGGCCTATGCGACAAGCAGCATCTCAGATCAACCCGTCTGGTCACAGCCAAGGCCGGCGGTCTCCATGTCATACTGCTGCCAGCGCCGACCCTGCTCAGCGATAAGGCCCAGGACCCAGACAATCAGCTCGCCAGGAGGAATATTCCAGGCCACGCGGCTTCCCTTCTTTCTCTTTTTCCGCTCATTTGCTTCCCCTCACCTCTGCCCGATTCTCCTGTACCCCGGGCAGCCGATAACTTTAGCCGTGCCCGCTTGGGCAGGCCCCCGAGCCTATAAATAGGGGGAGGGTGCACTCCTCAAGACACGCTGACTTGTCTCCAGGAGCCCGCTTGTTAAGAGCTGCTGTCTCAAGTCTAGTGCCTTGAGGCTTGCAGTCCGGCCGGCCTGTTCGGTTTTCTTTTTCTCTTCTTGTAACTGCTTCTCGTTTAATCAAAGGAAAGCCCGTCGCAAGAGAGGCATTCAGGCCGCGACGGGCGAAGTCGGGTGTTGTCGCGGTTCACAGCTCGGCTGTTCTTTTTTCTCTCAACCGCTTAGTAGATGACTACTTGCAGTCTGTCTCTTTCCCCTTCCTTCCTTCCCCCGTGATCGAACCGTTAGCTGGTGGTGCTTGACCCCCTAGCTTCTCTGTTGATTAGAGAAAGAGAAGACACCATCAAATCTCTCTCCCCGCTCCTGTATAAAGGGTTTATTAACTCCCTTCAAAAGTTTATTTGTTTGGTTTTTGGGCACCTGATCACAAAGCTCAAAGGGTTATGAGATCTCCCTAGAAATAGATATTATGGTGGCAGTCACCTGATCAAAAACCTGTAAGTGGATTCCTACTAGGGTGGTAGAAGAGTGGATGTACCCAGTTTGGGGAACCACTATAAAATTTCTTGTGTTGTCTGGTTTCTCTTTTTCCTGTTGTTCTTGCTGTGGCTGTGATAGAGTAGCTGTGCTGTGTTAGAGTAGATTAACTTAGACTATTTTTCCTTTCTATTATTATTGGTATGACATACTTTTTACTCTGATAAAAATCTAAAACAACCAAAAAGTTTTATTACTCTATTCACCCCCCCCCCCCCCATCTAGAGTAAATCAGATCTAACCCCTATATTTCACTTGAGGTAAACTTGCAAACACCTACTAATCTCTATAAAAGAAGATTCATAAGCAATTAAATTAAAAATATAGCGTGAATACCTGAATTGAACTCGTAAACACCTTCTAATCTCTGAAAAAGTGAAGTTGAAAGCTAGTGATGGGTCCGGCATTCCTTCACTTGATCCGTGTCGCTCTGCTGCTTATTTAAGAAATTAAGTAGCACCCATTCCAATAGTCCGGACTTTTGGAACAGTTGGGTATGCGCTTGATCCTACATTTGGTATCAGAGGAGGTCACGGGTTCAAGACCGGTGGGGGGGGGGGGGGCGCTATTAAATCTCAATTTTTCCCTTATACTTGTGTGGGTCCGGCTGGTCAGGCAATCATGGACATGTGGTATCACCACCTCTGAGTCATGTGAGCCATGTGGTAACTCCACCTCTGAGTCAACGGGTTGTGCTAGACTTCGGGGGCGGGGGGGGGGGGGGGGGGGGGGGGGGGGTATTGTTGGGTCCGACATTCCTTCACTTGATCTGTGGCGCTCTGCTACTTATTTAAGAAATTAAGTAGCACCCTTTCAAACAGTCCAAGCTTCTAGAACAGTTCGGTATGCGCTTGATCCTACAGCTGGTAAATTTAAAAATATGTGTATACTTGAAGTGAATTAGCGAACACATGCTAATCTCTGCAAAAGGGAAGTAAAAAGTAGGTAAATTAAAAATATAACGTTAGTAGCTGAAGTGAACTTGTGAACTCCTGCTAATCTCAACAAAAGAGAAGTCAAATGGAGGTAAATTAAAAATATAATGCTAGTTCCTGAAGTGAACTCGTGAACACCTGCTAATATCTACAAAAGAGAAGGCAAAAACAGGTAAATTTAAAATATAACGCAGGAACCGGAACTGAACAAATGAAGACATACTAATCTCTATAAAAGGGAAGTCAAAAGCAGGTCAATTTAATATATAACGCGAGTACCTCAAGTGAACTTCTGAACACCTGCTAATCACTATAAAATATAAGTCAAATGTAGGTAAATTTAAAATATAACCGGAGTGCCTGAAGTGAACTCGTGAACATCTGCTGATCTCTATAAAACAGTAGTTAAAAGCAAATAAATTTAAAATATAACCAGAGTCCCAGAAGTGAATTGCGAATAAATTCAAACACCTACAAAAGAGAACTCAAAAGCAGGTAAATTTAAAATAAAATACGAGTATCTGAAGTGAACATGGGAACACCTGCTGATCTCTATATAGGAGAAGTCAAAAGTAGGTAAATTCAAAATATAATATGAGTATCTAAAGTGATTTCGTGAACACCAACTAATCTTTACAAAAGAGAAAACAAAACAAGATAAATTTAAATATAATACGAGTACCTGAAGTGAACTCGTGAACACCTGTTAATCTCTGTAAAAGAGAAGTCATGAGCAGGTAAATTTAAAATATAATTCGTGTACTTGAAGTGAACTCGTGAACACCTGCTAATCTCTACAAGCAAGTAAATTTAAAGTAGAATGCGAGTACTTAATGTGAACTTGGGAAAATAAGCAAATATTTACAAAAGAGATTTCAAAAATTGGTAAACTTAATATATAATACGAGTACTTGAAGAAAACTCGCGAACACCTGCTAATCCCTATAAAAAAATCAAAGGTAATTAAATTAAAAATATAATGTGAGTACCTGAATTGAACTGGCAAACACCTGATAATCTCTGCAAAGGAGAAGTTAAATGCAGGTAAATCAAAAATATAATGTCTATACTTGAAGTGAACTAGCAAATACATGCTAATCTCTTCAAAAGAGAAGTCAAAATTAGGTAGATGAAGTAAAAGTAGGAAAATTAAAAATATAATGTGAGTAGCTGAAGTGAACTTGTGAACTCCTGCTAATCTCTACAAAAGAGAAGTCAAAAGTAGATAAATTCAAAATATAACGCGAGTACCTGAAGTAAACTATCGAACAAGTGTTAATCTCTGCAAAAGAGAAGACAAGCAGGTAAATTTAAAATATAACATGGTCACCGGAACTGAAATCATAAACGCCTGCTATTATCTACAAAAGAGAAGCCAAAAGTAGGTAAATTTAAAATATAATGCGAGTACCTGAAGTGAACTCGTGAACACCTGCTAATCTCTACAAAAGATATGTCAAAAGCAGGTAAATTTAAAATATAACCGGAGTTCCTGAAGTGAACTCGCGAACACCTACTGATCTCTATAAAATAGATGTTAAAAGCAGATAAATTTAAAATATAACCCGAGTCCCTTAAGTGAACTCGCGAACAAATGCTAATCTCGATAAAATAGAACTCAAAAGCTGGTAAATTTTAAAAATAATGCGAGTACCTGAAGTGAATTTGCGCACACCTGCTAATCTCCCCAAAATAGAAGTCAAAAATAGGTAATTCTAAAATATAACGCAAGTACCTGAAGTAAACTCGCGAACATGTGCTTATATCTAAAAAGGAAAAGTCAAAAATAGGTAAATTTACAATACAATTCAATTACTTGATATTAACTAGCGAACGCCTGCAAATCTCTACAAAAGATAAGTCAAAATAAGGTTTATTTAAAATATAATAAGCGGGACCAGAAGTGAACTCGCAAAAACCTGCTAATATCTGTAAAAGAGAAGTCAAAACCATGTAAATTTGAAATATAATGCAAGTACTTGAAGTGAATTAGCGAATACCCGCTAATCTCTACAAAAGAGAAGACAAAAGTAGGTAAATTTAAAATATAACACGAGTATCTGATGTGAACTCGCAAACCCCTGCTAGACTCTGCAAATGAGAAGTCAAAAGCTGGCAAATTTAAATATAAGTCGAGTACCTAAAGTGAACTTGCAAACACCTGCTAATCTCTAAAAAGAGAAGTCAAAAGTTGGCAAATTTAAAATGTAATGCGAGTACCTAATGTGAACTTGCAAACACCTGCTAATCTCTCCAAAGAGAAGTCAAACGAAGGTAAATTTGAAATATAACGTGAGTACCTAACGTGAATTCGCGAACACCTGCTAATCTCTGCAAAAGAGAAGACAAAAGCAGGTAAATTTAAAATATAATGCGAGTACCCGAAGTGAACTCACGAACACAAGCTAATATCTACAAAAGAGATGTCAAAAGCAGGTAAATTTAAAATATAATGAGAGTACTTGCAGGAAACTCGTCAACACCTAATAATCTCTACAAACAGGTAATTTAAAATAAAACGTGAGTACCTGAAGTGAACTTGTGAAAACAAACTAATCTCTTCAAAAGAGAAGTCAAAAATATGTAAACATAATATATAACGCTAGTACTTGAAGTGAACTCGCGAACACCTACTAATCTCTACAAAAAAAATTCAAAAGCAAATAAAATAAAAATATAACGCGAGTACCTGAATGGAACTCGCAAACACGTGCTAATCACTACAAAATAGAAGTTAAAAGCAAGTAAATTTAAAATATAAAGTGTGTACCTGAAGTGAACTAGCAAACACATTCTAATCTCTGTAAAAAGAAAGTCAAAATTAGGTAAATTAAAGATATTATGAGTGTAGCTGAAGTGAACTTGCAAACACTTTTTAATGTCTACAAAAGAGAAGTCAAAAGTAGGTAAATTGAAAATAGAACGCGAGTACCTGAAGTTAAATCATGTATTGCTGCTAATCTCTGCAAAAAGTAAAGTAAAAAAATAGGTAAATTAAAAATATAACGAGAGTACCAGAAGTAATCTCATGAGCACCAGCAAATCTCTAAGAAAGAGAAGTCAAAACAGGTAAATTTAAAATTTAATGAGGGTACCTGAAGTGAACTAGCAAACTCCTGCTAATCTCTGCAAAAGATAAGTCAAAAGGAGATAAATTTAAAAAAAAACGCGAGTGTCTGTAGTGAACTCGCGAATACCTGATGATCTCTACAAAAGCGATGTTAAAAGCAGGTAAATTTAAAATATAACGCATATAACTGAAGTGAACTCGAAAACAAAAGCTAATCTAAGTAAAAGAGAAGTCAAAATCAGGTAAATTTAAATTATAATGCGAGTACCTGGAGTGAAATTGCGAACACCTGTAAATCTCGCCAAATGATAAGCAAAAAAGCGTGTAAATTTAAAATAAAACATGAGTACCTGAAAAAACTCACGAACACCTGCTAATCTCTACAAAAGAGAAGTCAAAAGCGGGTAAATTTACAATATAACGCAATTAACAGAAGTGAACTCGCGAACATCTGCTTATCTCTACAAAAGTTAAGTCAATTGCAGGTAAATTTAAAATATTATGATAGTCCCTAAAGTGAACTCACGATCACTAGCTATTATCTGCAAAATAGAAGTCAAAACTATATAAATCTAAAATATAACTAGAGTAGTTGATGTGAATTCACAAACAATTGCTAATCTCTACAGAAGATAAGATAAAAGCAGGTAAATTTAAAATATAACCCGAGCACCTGAAGTGAACTCGCGAACACCTGCTAATCTCTAACAAAAGAGAAGTCAAAAGCAGGTAAATTTAAAATATAACGTGTGTATCTAAAGTGAACTTGCGAACACCTGCTAATATCTATAAAAGAGAAGTCAAATACAGGTAAATTTAAAATATAATAAGAGTACCAGAAGTGAATTTGTGAACACCTACTAATCTCTACAGAAGATAAGACAAAAGTAGGTCTATTTAAAATATAGCGCTAGTTCCTGAAGATAACTCACGAACAGCTGCTAATCCTTGGAAAAGAGATGTCAAAAACAGGCAAATTTAAAATATAACCGGATTACCTAAAGTGAAATCACGAGCACCTACAAATCTCTACAAAAGCGAAGTCAAAATAGGTAAATTTAAAATATAAGGAGAGTACCTGATGTGAACTCGTGAACACCTGCTAATCTATGCAAATGAGAAGTCAAAACTGTACAAATTGAAAATATAACGTGAAAACCTGTTGTGAATTCGCGAACACCTGCTAATATCTGCAAAATAGAATTCAAAACTAGCTAAATTTAAAATATAATGCGAGTATCGGAAGTGAATTCGCAAATACCTACTAATATCTAGAAAGGAGAATTCAAAACTAGGTAAATTTAAAATGTAACGTGAGTATCTGAAGTGAATTCGCGAACACCACCTAATCACTGCCAAAAAGAAGTTAAAAGAAGTTAAATTTAAAATATAACGCCGGTATCTGAAGTCAATTCGCGAATACTTGTTAATATCCTAAAGGAGAAGTCAAAAGTAGGTAAATTTAAAAAATATTGCGAGTACCTGAAGTGAACTCGCGAATACCTACTAATCTCTACAAAAGAGAAGTCAAAAGAAGGTAAATTTAAAATATATCGTCATTACTTGATGTGAACTCTTGAATGACAGTTAATATTAACAAAGAAGAAGTCAAAAGTAGTTAAATTTAAAATATTACATGAGTACCTGAAGTGAGCTCGTGAATACATGCTATTCTCTGTAAAAGAGAAGTCAAATGTAGGTAATATAAAAAATATAATATGAGTACCTGAAATGAACTTGCGAACACCTACTAATATATAGAAAAGAGAAGACAAATGCCGGTAAATTTAAAATATAATACGAGCACCTGAAGTGAACTCGCGAACACCTTCTAATTTTTGCAAAAGAGAAGTCAAAATCAGATAAATTTAAAATATAATGGTAGTACTTGAATTGAACTCGCGAACACCTGCTAATTTCTACAAAAGATAAGTCAAAAGCTTGTAAATTTAAGATATAATGAGAGTGCCTAAAGCAAACTTGCGAACACGTGCTAATCTCTGCAAAAAAGTAAATATCGGGTAAATTTAGAACATAATGCGAGTACTTGAATTGAATTGGTGAACACATGCTAATCTATGCAAAAGAGAAGACAAAAGCAGGTATGTTTTCAAAATAACATGAGTACCTAAAGTGAACTCTCAAACACTTACTAATCTCTGCAAAAGAGATGTCAAAAACAGGTAAATTTAAAATATAACACGAGTACCTGAAGTAAACTTGCGAGCACCTTGTAATCTCTAAAAAAGTGAAGTAAAATAGTAGGTAAATTATAAAATAAAGTGAGTACCCGAAGTTATCTCACGAACAACTTCCAATCTCTGCAAAAGAGAAGTCAAAAGTATGTAAATTTTAAATATAATAGGAGTACCTGGTGTGAACTCACGAACATCTGCTAATCTCTGCAAATGATATGTCAAAACCAGATAAATTTAAAATATAATGAGAGTACTTGAATTTAAGTCACGAACACATGCTAATCTCTATAAATGAGAATTCAAAAGTAGGTATATTTATAATATAACTCGAGCACCCAAAGTGAATTCGCAAACACCTACAAATCTCTGTAATAGAGAAGTCAAAAGCAGGTAAATTTAAAATATAATGTGAGTACATGAAGTTAACTTGCCAACACTTGCTAATGTCTCCAAAAGAGAAGTCAAAACCATGTAAATTTAAAATATAACCCGAGTACCTGAACTGAACTTGCAAACACCTGCTAATCTCTATAAAGGAGAAGTCAAAAGTAGGTAAATTTATAATAAAACCCGATTACCTGAAGTGAAATTGCGAACGCCTGCTAATCTCTACAAAAGATAAGTCTAAAGTAGTAAATTTAAAATATAATAGCCCCTGAAATTAATTCATGAATACCTACTAATCTCTAGAAAAGAGAACTCAAAACTAGATAAATTTAAAATATAATTTGAATTCCTGAAGTGAATTCGCGAAGACCTGTTAATCTCTGCAAAAGAGAAGTTAAAAGATGTTAAATTTAAAATGTAACGCGAGTATCTGAATTGAATTTGAAAATACCAACTAATCTCTGGAAAGTAGAAGTCAAAAGTAGGTAAATTTAAAATATAATGCGAGAACCTGATGTGAACTCGTGAATACCAGCAAATCTCTATAAAAGAGAAGTCAAAACAGGTAAATTTACAATATAATGCGAATACTGAAGGGAACTCACAAATGCCTTCTAATATCCACAAAGAAGAAGTCAAAAGCAGGTAAATTTAAAAAATTACATGAGTACATGAAGTGAAATTGCAAACACAAGCTAATCCCCTAAAAAGAGAAGTCAATTGCTGCTAAATTCAAAATATAACGCGAGTACTTGAACTGAATTTGCGAACAACTGCTAATCTCTACAAAAGAGAGGACAAAAATATGTAAATTTTAAATATAACGCGAGTACCTAAAGGGAATTCGCGAACTCCTGCTGCAAAAGAGAAGTCATTAGCAGATAAATTTAAAATATAATGTAAGTACCTAAAGTGAACTCGCGAACACAAGCTAATCTCCACAAAAGATTAGTCAAAAGCAGGTAAATTTAAAATTTAAAGAGAGTACCTGAAGTGTGCTTGCGAATACCACCTAGTCTCTACAAAAAAGAAGTCAGTACCTGGAAAATTTAAAATATAACACGAGTACCTGAGGTGAATTCGCGAACACCTGCTAATCTATGCAAAAGAGAAGACAAAAATAGGTAAATTTAAAATATAATATGATTACGTGAAGTGAACACGCGAAGACCTTCTAATCTCTTCAAAATAGATGTCAAAGGAAGGTAAATTTAAAATATAACTAAAGTACCTGAAGTGAACATGTGAACAACTGCTAACCTCAGCAAAGGAGAAGTCAAAAGCAGGTAAATTTAAAATATAACAAGAATACCTGAACTGAACTCACGAGCAACTTCTTATCTCAGAAAATGAGATGTCAAAACCAGGTAAATTTAAATTATATGAGAGTACCTGAAGAGAACTTGCAAATAGATACTAATTTCTGCAAAAGAGAAGTCAAAACTTGGTACATTTATAATATGACGCTTATACCCGAAGTGAATTCGCGAACACCTGCTAGTCTCTACAAAAGAAAATTCAAAATCTTGTAAATTTAAGCTGTAACGCGAGTACATGAATTGAATTCGTGAATAATGCAAATCTCTAGAATGTGAGGTCAAAAGCAGGTAAATTTAAAATATAATGCGAGTAACTGAAGTATTCTCGCTAATACTTACTAATCTCTAAAAAAGAGAAACCAAAAGCAGGTAAATTTAAAATATAACACGATTACCTAAAGTGAACTCGCGAACATCTGCAGATCTCTACAAAATGGAAGTCAAAAGTTGGTAAATTTAAAATATAACGTGAGTACCTGAAGTGAACTTGCAAACATGTGTTAATCTCTCCAAAAGAGAAGTCAAAAGCAGTTAAATTTCAAATATAATGCGAGTACCTAAAGTAAACTCGTGAACAGTTTCTAATCTCTACAAAGGAGAAGTCAAAAGCATGTAATTTTAAAATTTGTTGTTGGTACCAGAAGTGTACTCATGAACACCTACTAATCTATACAAAAGGGAAGTCAAAAGTAGGTAAATTTAAAATATAACACGAGTACCTGAATTGAACTTGCGAACACATGTTAATCTCAACAAAAGATAAGTCAAAAGTAGGTAAATTTAAAATATAACACGAGTTTCAGAAGCGAACTCGTGAACACATACTGATCTCTACAAAAGAGAAGTTATAAGCAGGCAAATCTAAAATAAAATGCAAGTACATGAAGTGAACTCGCGAGCAAATGATAATCTCAGTAAAGAGATGTAAAAAGAAGGTAAATTTAAAATAGTTCGTGAATACCTGATGTGAACTCGCGAACACCTACCGATCTCTACAAAAGAGAAGTGAAAAGCAGTTAAATTTAAAATATAATTGAGTACATGACTTGAACACACGAACACCTACTAATCTCTGCAAAAAAGAATACAAAAGTAGGTAAATTTAAAATATAATACGAATACCTGAAGTGAACTTCTGAACACCTAATAATCTCTACAAAAGAGAAGTCAAAAGCAGGTAAATTTAAAATATAACGTTAATACTTGAACTGAACTTGCGAACGCTTACTAATATATGTAAAGGAGAAGTCAAAAATAGGTAAATTTAAAATATTACGCAAGTACTTGAAGTGAACTTGCGAACTGCAATAAATCTCTATAAAAGAGAAGTCAAAAATAGAAAATTGTAAAATATAACATAAATACCTAAAGTTAACTCGCGAACACCTGCTGATCTCTGCAAAAGTGAAGTTAAAAGCAAGTAAATTTAAAATATAATGCGAGTACCTGAAGTGGACTTGCGAACACCTGCTAATCTCTCCAAAGAGATGTCAAAAGCAGGTAAATTTAAAATATAACCCGATTACTCGAAGTAAACACACAAACACCTACTAATTCCTACAAAGGAGAAGTCAAAAGCAAGTAAATTTAAAATATAATGTGGGTACCGGAAGTGAACGCGCGAATACTTGCTAATCTCTATAAAAGGGAAGTCAAAAGCAGGTAAATTTAAAATATAATGTGAGTAGCTGAAGTGAACTTGCGAACACCTGAAAATCTCAACAAAAGATAAGTCAAAAACAGGTAAATTTAAAATATAATGCGGGTACTTAAAGTGAACTCACGAACACCTGCTGATCTGTACAAAAGAGAAGTTAAAAGTAGGTAAATTTAAAATATAACGCAAGTACCTGAAGTGAACTCATGAACAAATGTTAATGTCAGTAAAAGAGAAGTCAAAAGAAGGTAGATTTTAAATATAACGCGAGTACCATAAGTGAAAATGCGAACACCTACAACTCTCCAAAAGAGAAGTCAAAAGCAGATAAATTTAAAATATAACGTAAGTGCTTGAAGAGAACTCACAAACACCTGCTAATCTCTAAAAAGGAGAAGTCAAAAGTAGGTAAATTTATAAAAGTCTTTAATTCCAAGGTAGCTAAACATCTATAGGGGGATGAATAGGTTTTCTACCCTTTTATGATTTTCCCTCTACATAGTGTGTTGTGATTTAGTTTCTTATGCTTTCAAGAAAATCACATGGATGACACAGTAATTTTATAGTGGTTCCCGATAGTATGGGTACGTCCACTATCCTCCCGCCTTTCTAACAGTGTGTTAGACAAGGCACTTCACCAAAAACTCGGCTCCTAAGAGCTTACAACACGATACCGTAGGACCACTCAGTCTCCTTCAAAACCTACAGCTCGGGTATAGCTCGGGTACAAAACCCTACAACTAAGTTATCAAAACATCACCTACTGAAAGTCTTTTTTTCCAAGGTAGCTAATCACCTAGAGGGGGGGGTGAATATGTTTTTGGTCTTTTATAATTTTCCCTATACTTATTGTGTTCTGGGTGCGTTATATATTGCTTCCAAGACAATCACACAAAGTACAAACATGGTTTATATTTGTTCCCCAGATTATGGGTACGTCCACTTTACCTCGCACCTTTCTAACATTGTGTTAGACAAGACACTTCTCCAAAACTCGGCTCCTAAGAGCTTACAACACAGATCCCTCTGGATCTGTTAGTCTTCTCCAAGACTTACAGCTTAGGCACAAAGCTCTACCTTAGAGAAAGCTTGCTCCTACAACTCAGTGATCAAAGGATCACCAACCTCAGAAGTTAACACAAGTCCTACAGCTCACGCTATGGACGTTATCCCTATAACTCAGAGAGTAAAACTCTCCTACATCTCAGATCTGTTAAGATCCTACCTCAGGAACACAAGACCTACACTCAGATACATATAAGGATCCCACCTCAGCCTTTATAAATCAGGCTTACAACCCAAATCCAAAAGGATCCTACATGAAGAATAGTTGGTTGGTGTGGTTGATTTGACACCATAAAAATTTCTCTGTTCCTGCCTCTTGAGTTGAGTTTACTTCAGCCCTATCTTCTTCATAGCAGCAAGAGAATGATATTCAATATGTTGGAGCTTATGCTGGAAGAAACTCAGAAACTTGTTTCTGAACTTGTTGAAGAAGACTGAAGATTTGATTGTTCTTGTGTTCTTAAATCATCTAACCTGGATTTGTAGAAACCTGAGAACTCTGCTAAACTATCTTTATCAGAACCTTACCTGAACTTGATACAGCCGAAGAAATTACTACATCTAACTTGAAAGAACTTTTTGATCAGCTGATTTAACTTCAAGCTTCAAGATTGACAATAATGGAGAGGAAGAAGAAGTTGAGCTGCAACTGTTCGAAATAAGAAAACCCTAAAAGTTTAAGTTCCTTCATTCCATATTGTCCCTTTTTCTTCCACAGATTAACGACTCCAAGAATAGTGGGGACCAACTGTGGTTGTTAGCTGCACCTTGCTTTAACGGAAGAAGATGTACAGTTGACCTTTGATGCTATTTGTCATGTTTTATACTTTTCCCGCAACTAATTTGAACTTTGTTGACTTTTGACTTTGGCTGACATCAGCATTTGTGGACTTAGCTAAATTCTCAGATTCAACTCCAAGTAATTTCTCAGATTCAACTCCAAGCATTGTGTGCATTGAGTGAATGGCCTTCACTCAACAAATTTAGAATAAGTCAAATTCTCTCCACCATCAGGCATTGAGTGTGTTGAGTGAACTGACTTCACTCAATGCCTCTGGACATAGCCAATTCTTCTGCCTTGCTTAGGAGTTGAGTGTCTTGATTGAACAGGCTTCACTCAATGCCTCTGGACTTGACCAATCTCTTATGCACTGCCCAGCATTGAGTGCGTTGTGTGAATATTTATCACTCAACACCCATAGACTTAGCTGCAACTTTCCTTAGCTGCTAGGCATTGAGAGTATTGATTGAAGCTTCATCACTCAACGCTTTTGTACTTGGTCGCTTCTTTGATGTCTGCCAGCTTGCTGAGGTGTTGAGTGCATTGATTGAGTTGTCCTCACTCAACATGTCTAGACTTAGACATATTTTTCTGCCTATATCTTCTTGAGCTTTAAAATCACACGACACTTTCTTCTCTAGTGTTGAGTGAGTTGTATTCACTGGACGATTTTTGACTTAGCAAGAATTTTGGATAAAATCTTCAACTTCTTGGGCTTGACTCAGCATTTCTTTAATCTGGCGTTGAGTGAGTTATTCTCACTCAATGATTCTGGACTTAGTCGATTTTTCAACTTGTCAATGCTGAGACTTTGACACACTCAGATATACTCGATGTGACTTGATATATGGCATTGAGTGACCTGCCTTCAATCAATGCCTGTGGAATTAGCCGCAAAATTGCTTTACAAACTGGTGGGCTTTGACTGTACACACCTTACTAATGCTTTTTGGCATCTACGTTTAGTGAACTAGTTTCACTTAATGCCTGTGGGCTTAGGAGATTTTCAACCATTCTAGTATTCTTCTTTGACATCTGGCATTGAGTGAATTGGCTTCACTCAACGCCTATGGACTTAGAAATATTTTTGTCTCTCTACTTCTCTACACTGTGACCACCTGTTATAATCACTTAGACAACTTATCTAACCTTGTTCCAAGGAACATCATGCACATAATGAGCTTAACCACCATCAAAAATAATTATGCTGTTAGTGTGGATGAAGATTCCTCTTCAAATCAAATCTAGGAAATAGTGAGGGCAATATTCCCAACACCTACCTCAGGACAAAAGGCCCATCCATGAAGTCTAGGAGCATAGCCCTACCTTAGATCCAAAGGATCCTGCAACTCAGCCACAAGTTCCTTACAGCTTAGGCCAAAGCCCTACACTCAAATCTAACATGGATCTTACAACTTAGATTCAAACTTCAATCATACCACTCAGGCCAAAGCCCTTCACTCATATTCTTAATAGAATCCCACCTCTCAAATATATACAAGTTCCTACACTCGGCCTTAATAAGTAGTCTTACAACTCAGATCTAGAAAGATCCTATAAATAGAGAAAAATTGTTTGATGCATATTTAGATAGGAGAGATATGATCTTTGTGTCTCCTTCCTTCTATTCTAAGAAAGATCAGACTAGATTTCTTCTTCACAGCAGCAAAAAATAATCTTCAGGATAAGCTATGCTTGGGCTGTGAAGTAAAAGTAGTAGGGGTTGGCCTTGCCTGCTTTTCTCTCATAGAAATATCTCTAACCTTGTTGTTGATGGTGTTTATATCAACAGTTATATTGTTGAACTTTTGGATCAGTCGATTTGCATTTTTGCTTCGAGCCCTGCAATAATGGCGAGGAAGAAGAAGAAGTTGTGCCACTTTCCGAAAAGACAAATCCTAAAAGTTGTTCTCTTCTCTGCCGATCTCATTCCTTTCTTATCTATTGTCCAACAACTCTTTTGACCAGTGGGCCCTTCTTTAATTTAAGATATATATCCTTCCTATTACAGAATAAATCATACATCCGGCCACTGACGCCATTTGTGGTGGATTGCAGCATTCACGCAATGAATTTGAATTCTGTAGAGTAATATTGACTTTTGATGACGTCAACATCTGTGGACTTAGCTAAATTCTCAAATTCAATCCTTGCATTAAGTGCGTTGAGTGAATGGCCGTCGTGCATCTCCTTTGGACTTAGTCAATTCTTCTGCCTTGCTTAAGTGTTGAGTGCATTGAGTGAACTCGCTTCACTCAACGCCTCTGGACTTAGCCAATTCTTCTACCTTGCTTAAGCATTGAGTGCGTTGAGTGAACTGGCTTCACTCAATTCCTTTAGACTTGGCCAATTCTTCTGCCTTGCTTAGGCGCAGAGTGTGTTGAGTGAAATGGCTTCATTCAATGCATTTGGACATATCCAATTCTTCTGCACTGTCAGGCGTTGAGTGCGTTGAGTGAATCTTCATCACTCAACACCCAGGACTTAAACAGATTTTTTTGTCTATCTTCATTAGGTTTAACTGGCCGTAGCTCTATCAATGCTTTCCTCTTTGGTCATTGAGTAGCTGACATCACTCAACACTTCAAGACTTAGTTAATTTTTCTATCTCACTCTTCTTTGACTTTGACAGAATTAGCATGTTTTTGAATGAACTGGAATCACTCAATACCTTTGGACTAAGTTAATTTTTTTTTCAGATTCTATGTGGCTTTAACTGAAGTAGCTTGATTTATTGCTTCTGCTGTATGGTGTTGAGTGAGTTGACATCACTCAATACCTGTGGACTTAGACACTTTTCTTTTCTGTCAATGTAGAGTCTTTGACTAACTTGTCTTTACTAGATGCTTCTGCTCATCTGACATTAAGTGAGTTGTCCTCACTCAACCCCTCTAGATTTAGTCGATTTTTTCTTGCCACTGCTGAAGCTTTGAAAGACTCAACTATACTCGACACCTCATGTTATATGGCATTGAGTGAACTGCCTTCACTCAATGCCTATGGACATAGCCATATTTCTTCCTTGCAGACGGCTGGGCTTTCACTCTCGACACCTTACTAAGTGCTTTTTGGCATCTAGCGTTGATTGAACTGGCTTCACTCAATGTCTGTGGACTTAGATGATTTTCAGCCTTTCCAGCATCCTTCTTTGACATCTAGCATTGAGTGAACTGGCTTCACTCAATGCCTGTGGAATTTAACTGATTTCTATCTCTCCACTTCTCTACCTTGTGACCACCTGTCACAACTACTTGGAATACCTGTCCAATCAATGTGACAAGGACTAACCTGTATACATAAACTTGAACATATATCAAATACAACTAGGTGTGTACCATTGACTTGTTTGACTTCTTCAAAATCTGGGACATTGGGATCAATGGACCCAACAATATCCGCCTATTTAAAAAAGTCAAAACCCCTATTCAAAATTCTTTGTCAAAAATATGCACCAACATATTCAATAATAATATATGTCAAAGAGAGAGTTATAAGTTACCATATATTCCTTACCTGTATGGTGATCATCACCTACTCCCACTATTTTCTTGCCTGGCATTGGTCATTTCCTTGATCACCTTCTCGCCCTTTTTGACTTCTATAGAATAGGTAGGGAGGTGCTGGTTGTCTTTGATTATCTTCACCATAAGAAAAGATATAGTGTACCCTTAAGATACCAAAAAATCCTCTTAGCAGTAGATTAGTTAGATTCTTTAGGACAGGGCTGATATCTAGCACAAACACATGTAACACATATGATGTCTGCCCTACTTATAGTAAGGTTTAGAAGGGACCTAATTATCCCTCTATATAAAGTTTCATCAATAATTTTCACTACCTCATCTTTGTTTATAGGCATACTTGACCACATGGGAGTTTTCATGGTGGAGGCATTCTCCATACCAAACATTTTGATCGACTCCCTGGTAAACTTATACTGGGATATGGATAATCTAATTTCAGTCTGTCTTTCTTGGAGGCCCAATGAAAACTTAAGTTCACCCATACGGATCATCTCAAACATCCATTGTATAAGTTTGGCAAACATACGACAAAGGTTGTCATCAGTAGATCCAAAAATTATGTTATCTACATAAATATGGACTAGTATGATCTTCCCTAAGATTCCATTAGGAATAGGGTCTTGTCTATATTCCCCATTGAAAATTGGTTCTCAATTAGGAAGCTAGACAATGTCTCATACCATGCTCTAGGGGCTTGCTTCAACCCATATTGATCTTTCATAAGTCTATAAATAGATTCAGGTGAGTTATAGTAAACAAAACAAGGAGGTTATTCAACATAAACCTCTTCCTTTAAGTCACCATTCTGAAAGGCTGACTTCACATTCATCTGGTAGACTTTAAATCCTTGGTATGCGTCATATGAAAGTAATATTCTGATGGATTCTAATCTGCCTACTGGGGCAAAGGTTTGGTCAAAATCAATACCTTCTGCTTGCATGTATCCTTTAGACACCAGTCTAGCCATATTCTTAACTATAATGCCATTTTCATCAAGTTTTTTCCTGTAGATCCACATGGTTCCTATAACATTATGTCCTTGTGGTCTGGGAAACAGTTTCCAAACCCTACAGCTCTTAAACTTGTTCAGTTCCTCTTTCATAGCTGTAATCCAGAACTGATCTATATTGGCCTCTTCCAATCTCTTGGACTCAACCTGTGGCAGGAAACTAGAATACAAAGCTGTATTTAAACTTTTACTCATTGTCACCACTCCTTGGTTAGCATCACCAATAATATGGTGTCTTGGATGATCCCTTAGATGCCTAACTGATGGAGGAAATCTTGCTCCAGCTTTCTGATCTTCATTGTCATCATTTTGCTGATCATCACCACAACATGTGTGCCTTGTGCTTCCTCTGGAATATACACTCCATCTTGTAATGCTCGAGCAGCATACTTGATGGTTATCTTGTCCATCATCAGCTCTGTACCTACAGTACTAGAAGAGGAGCTTGGCAGCTCATTGTTAATCATAGTTGACTCATCAAATACTACATTAACAGACTCTTCTACAACTTGACTTAACAAGTTATAGATACTATATGCCTTACTATGATTGTTGTACCCAACAAAAATCTCTTCAAAGTACATGGCAGCAAATTTAGTCACATGGGACTTCCTATTATTCAGCACATAGCACTTGCTATCAAATATCTTAAGATAACCTAGGTTTGGTTTTCTGCACTTCATGATCTCATAGGGAGTATTCTTGTTGCTCTTGGTGATAGAGGCATTGTTAAGTACATGATATATAGTATTCATTGCCTCAGCCCAGAAATATTCTAGGAGAGATGTGTCACTCAACAAGTTCCTTCCAGCCTCTATGAGATTCCTATTCTTCTTCTAAGCAATCCCATTTTGCTTGGCTGTTCTTGGAGAAGAAAATTATTGGTGAATCCTTTGCTCTTCACATAACCTTGTCATGCTATCAGACTGAAATTTAGTCAAATGGTCACTTCTGATTTTGACCACCGTACTGTCAAATTCATTCTGAATTTGCTTGACAAATGTCTTGAAGACATCAGGGATTTCAGACTTTTTCTTCAAAACAAAAACCCATGCAAATCTTTAAAAGTCATCAATAACTACAAGGGTGTAGACTTTTCTATCTAGTCTATGAACTGGCATAGGACCAAACAAGTCCATTTGCAAGACGTATAAACACATCACAAACACATTGATCCCAATGTTATTGAAAGAAGCTTTGGTCTGCTTGCCCTTTTGGCATGCAGAGGAAATGCTTTCCTTAGTGCATTTTTTTGGACCATTCCTAACTAGCTCTTCATTAAAGAGCTTATCAATTGTCTTGTAGTTTAAATGAGCTAGTCTCTTGTGTCATTGGACATGGTATGAGACTTTCTCATTTACAACTAGGCATATAGGAGAGTCTTTATCTAAACACAGAAATTTTAACAATAGACATTCCCACTCCTATTGCCATTCAAGATGACCTCTTGGTCACTCAACCTCTTAATATAGCACTCATCCTTGTGGAATACTATGTCATAGACAAGATCACGGAGTTGGCTTATGCTTATCAGGTTGTGTTGTAGCCCTTCCATATATGCTACTTTTGTGATAGTGACTATGTCATTTATGATCTTAACATAACCTCTGGTGACTCCTCTATCTGATCCATAGAAGATCACTTCAGGTCCATCCTTCACAAGAGTATACTCCCTCAAGTTGCTCCTTATTTCTGTCATGTGCCTGGAACATCCACTATACAAGTAACATATAGGGGTATCGACAATTGGACTAACCTACAAGACATGATTTATTTTACCTTAGGACCGTAATAGGTATTGGGTCCTAGGTTTTGATTTGTCTGAAAAAAGTCTTGTCTACCAGCAGCTTTTTTTGACTGGCAAACTAACAATGGCTCTAGCCACATTAGGATTATGCCTGCAATCTATGGTATAGTGGACCATTTTCCCACAGCAGCAACACTTATGAATGTTGTGCCTTCTTTTCTATACTAGTCTGCTAGCTGTAATGACAACAGCTCTCTGTTTAAAAAGAACATCAGCAGCCTTTCTCAAGTTTCTTTCAACAATTATCTGGCTGAAGGTAAGTCTTCCAATAGACTTATTTGTCAAACTATGATTGTCATCAACAGCAGTCTTCATTCCAAAAGACATGCTTTTGATATCATTAGAAATAGCCAAATCAGGCTTGTTAATAGACTGAAACTTGGTCATAGTCTTTGCTGGACAGCACGAAAAATTGGATGAAGCAATATTATTAAGAGTGGGGGCTGGAGCACCAGAGGAAAATGGTCCATGATGGGTCATTTGAAATTTTTCATGGTTTGCCTTGAAGGCACTCATCCCCATTCCTTTTCTCGTTCTATTGGAAGGTACATTTGTATTATTCCAGGAAGAATTCCCATTCTTCCAGTGACCATACATGGAATCCTGCCATACCTTTTAGAAGGGAGTGTTACCCATTCAAAGTTAATGAGTGGCTGAATTGGAGCTTTTCCATTTCCTTTGAAAGGGGCAGTGTCACAACCCACATTTTCTCTGGATTTAAGGATATATCAGAGTAAGAGAAAATTCATGTCACGATGCCACGTCAGTAGGGGATAACTACAGACGCTCAGGCAAAACTCTAACTTAACACTTTTATGAAAGATCTATAAGTTATTAAGAGAAAAATCCAGTTAAAGTTTAAGCGTTTAGTTGTATCCCTCGGCTTAGTGGCTCATCTAGTCCACATGAAAAATAATTATACGCTGCGGAAAGTACTTTTTTTACAATATTAGACATCCTACAAGAGTATAAATATACCCAGAGGACAACTTATGATATGCAAGACTCTAGATTTATCATAAGTATGGAAATAACTTTTACGTTAGATATAATATGTTGACTTTAGCTTTGAAATATGTCATGGATTAGGTAATACAAATATTACTTTTATACTTTAAAGTATATAATATGCAACCTAGCATTAATCTTTCTCAGAGTGCAAGTACAACCAACCAAAAAGGTAAACTAGCAGCTTGCAAAGTATCTAGCATTCTAAAATAAACTACCAGGGGGCATCAACAACCTAACATGAACCCACTGAAAGTATGCATGTCTGAACTACACCAAAAACAACAAACTACTTCACGACTTTATGGAAAACCACTACAACAACTGCAGTCACAAGATACCACCCAACACAACCGCTCCACCGGCTATAGCCCTTAACCTGAGGCATTCAAAGAAAGAACACCTCAGTAAGAAATTACAAGTGGCAATGGAAATAATCAGGCAAAAAGTATAAAAAAAAGAAAGAAAGGGTTTACCACATACAACCATAAGAAATGCTGAAACCACAGCTGATTATCCAAATAGAAACAGGTAAAGTGAAAAGTTTGCAATAATAGGGTTAAAACAAATTTGCACCAAGTGCGGAACGAAGCCATGCTTCGACCAAATCTGTAAGGGAAAGCATGAAATAGCATAAACTGATCTATAAGAAGCAAACTAAGCACAATACAGCTCAAAAACGTGAATCATTAACACTTGCTAAAACAATCGTGCCGGAATCGGTGACCAAAACGTCCAAACCCGAACTATCAGACCCAAACATCTCACAATAGGCCTTGCGATGGTGGCCACCTAGCCCAAAACAATCCAACAATCCACAAAATAGAGACCAAACAAACCACCAAGTCTAATAATTCACAAATCAACGTCCTGTAGAAGAAAACATCATGCCCAAACTTCCCGAACCAATCCCAAGCTTAGACCCAAAGTAATACCTTGACAAGCCCTAAATTTACTCTAAGGACCATACACGACAAATCAGACATAAATCCTCGAAAAACATTAAGTCCGTTGAGAAAGCATCGAGTCAACACGACACCGCATTGAGTGTTTTCAACGCACTCAATGCCAGGCAAGATACACAGCGAATACACCTGCACTCAACGATGCGTTGAGTACACTTAGCGCACTCAATGCCAAACCAGCGGTACTCGATGAATTCTTCGAGATTCCTAAAAGAATTTGACATAGGCACAAAGGTCACTCAACGCTCTCAGCATCAGGCCTAAACCACTCAAGGCCACATCTTATACATGAAAAACTCGATGCCAAACTAGTCTTACTCGATGAGTTCGTCAGGAATACTCGATGAAACTAACTTCACTCTACGACACGCCCGCCGATACATGATGAACTCAATGCTTAGATACTCTATGAAAATTTCTCGGCGAATCTAACCTTACTCGACGAATGATACTCGACGAATTTATCTTGACGGATTTCTACACTTTGTTCATACTCCACGAATTCAGATAGTCTTCTACACATATATTAAGCTATTTTTACTTGGAATGTATAGCATTCTCGATGGATTCTAGCCCAAAAATCCTAACTATCCTAGGGATTTTCTCTAGGATAACTCCTACATAACTCTTACACACAAAGGAGAGAAAGAAATGGAAATACATGAAAGGAAAATTGCAAGCAAGGGGGAAATCGCCACATGCCTCAAATCTCGAAAAATCCGCCTCCTCCAATGCTCCATGGCAAGGATCGACCACAAGAAAACCTAGGCAACATATCCTAAAACTTTTGGGGGAAGATGGAGGTCAAAATCACAAACCCTAACAAACAAGAATCGGAGAAATGGGGAAAGCTTACCACGAACGCATAGATCTCAGCAAGAGCATTCCAAATCTCTAATCTATTGACAAAACCGACTATTGAATCAGTAGAAATCGCCTACCGAACGCACGCGGAGATGCCAGACTCCTCCTCTTTCGCGAAACATATGACAGTCGTGTGGGTTAGATGATGAATATGAAAGTGAGGGATAGATTTGCTTAAGTCTAGAGTGGGGGGTGAATAGAGTATTTTAAAACTTTAATTAATTTTTTACGGAGGATTAAAATACGTGATAATTATATGTATAAAGAGTGAATAAAAACAAACAATCACAGCACACAGAAATAAACAATAAAGCAATCCAGACGACATAAGATATTTATAGCGGTTCTCCTAAAATTGGGTACATCCACTCATTTACCACCCTGGTAGGAATCCACTAACAGGTTTTTGATCAGATGCCCTGCCACCACAGGTTTTTGCTCAGGTGCTCTGTCACCACAAGATCTATTTTATCAAGGGAGATCTCACAACCCTTTTTAGCTTTTGATTATGTGCCCAAAAACTAAACTAAGTCTTTTAATCAGGAGACTTAACAACCAAAGGGGTTATTTTTTGAAGGAAGTTATAACCCTGTACACAGTTGGAAATGAAAAGTGATGTTGTCTTCTCTTTCTTAAACAACTGAAAAGAATTTAGTGGATGATGTTGTCAAACCTCCCCCTGAGATAAAAAAAGGTTCAGGAAGATGAGAGATTTGCACACAGTGTAGGCCTTGATGGAGATCTTTAGAAACTTCTTGGACTGGTGTTTATAAGTTGTCCTTTTGAAGACTGAAGCAAAAACTGAAGAACACTAAAGATCTCTTTGTTGATGTTCTTCTTTAATTTCCCGTAGATAACAGTCTTTTTCTCTGCAAAACTTTATCAGTTGTTGTGTAAAAGATCTCTTGTAATTCCCCTTGTTGTTCTGGAGAGTTGAATTTTCTTTTTATATTCTGAAGGACTTCTGTCATTTTAAATTTGAAAAAGAATTCCTGAAGTTAATGCTAAAGTCCTGGGAGTTGAACGGCTGGAATTTGTCTTGAATGTATTTCCTCAACTATTTCAGTAAATAAATCAAATAATTACTCTGTGAAATCCATAATTAATGCTGCCAAGCAACAACCATATTCTTGAGAATATAAGCATTAATTATTAGAGAATTATTGCCTTAGAGTAATCCAAACTGAAATCAAATTGAGAGAAAATGCCAAACTGATACTGAGAGAAATCGTCGAACTCAGGACAGATTTCGTCGACCTGAACTCCAAGTTCGTCGTGTTGAGAAATTTTCTAAATCGAGCTGAGCTCAGAGAAATTGATCTAGAAAATAGTCTGTCAAAGCTGAGCTCCAAGTTCGTCGACCTGAGATTGAATTTCGTCGACCAGAGAACTTGAGAGAAGAGGGAAGATCACTAACCTGAGCTCCAAGATCATTGAGCTCAGCTCAGAGTAAAGACTCTGAGTTTGTCGATCTGTGATCGATGATCGTCGAGCTGAGTTTGAAGAACTTCGAGCTGATTCTCTGAACTCTTAATGACTGTTATTCTTCTATGTTTAGATCTCTGATTTCTTCTGAGGGCTGGATCAATGTTTGTCTAACCTAGTCAAACTGACCTAGACCTTAGAACTAACAATTTGACCCTAGGCTATACATGGAGGGTCAATAACCTAATATTGAACCTAGCCCAAATCCAATCTAGTGATCCAACAATCTCCCCCTATTTGGGTGAGGTCACTATGAACAACATAAAATAGAAAAATGACAAAGCATAAAAAAGATATCTGGTAGAATTTAAATTGCTCAGCAGATATTAACAACAGTGTATTGTGAAGAATAAATAACAAATAACAATTCAAATCAAAATATAGAAAGAAAATTTTTCAGGCTTTCTTAGAATCTTTCGTAAGTTCATCTAGAGCTGTTCTTGTGAAAATGATTTCTCTTTTAGGATCTGCAGCTTGCTATTTTGTCATTTTCATATCACTTGCTCCAAGAATTATCATAGAAGCAGCTCTTGGTACAACTGCTTCAGGTTGTAATATATATAAGCATCACCATTAAAAAAATTGTGTACCTGATATTTTTCTAGCTCTTTCTTTTTGTAGGAGGACATAGTAGTATACTGTGAGGTGTCTTATCCTTCTTCCTTTGCTTTTCTAATTTGAGAAAGAGCTATTAATTCTTGAAATCTGGCCATTCTGGAGTTGGGGTCCATTTCTGAATCACAAACTGGAGATAGAGGCCTTTATGGACTTGCTTTATCTAGTTGAGCATCTTTAGATGTCTTCTGCTATTTGTTGTGCCTTTGATATTGTTGCTGTCTGCTACTGCTGCTAGAACTATGCTGTTATCTATTGTAGAAAGGTTTGGACTGATGAGAGGATGTAGATTTCTGAACTAAAGCAACACTTCCAGATGATCCTACTGTAGGAGGAGGAGGATGACCTCTCCTGAATTTTGGAGGTGGAGAGTATCTCCTACACTTCTTCCTGGCTTTCAGCTCATTCTTGGAATATCTCATCCAATTTGGGGTGTCTGGAGTGAGTGTTATATTGTGTAGGATATAATAAGGAAAATTAGCAGATGGATTAGGCTTAGGTGCACCCTTGGCAGGAGTCTTTCTCTTCTTAGAACTTGTATTTTTAGAGTCATCTGACTCATTATCATCATCTAAAGAAGAATTTTCTGGATTATCATAAAGAGCATTTAGCTGCTTTAGCAATTTAGCTGAGATTCCTGGAACCTTTGGATGTGCTTGACTTGCTAGCTCTACAACACTTTCTATAGTAGTCTGAACACTTTCTTCGTCTTCTTCCATGTCTGCAAACATAATATCATCCAGATTGGGCATCGAAGATTCACATCAGCAGAATATTTGGAGAAAAAGCCTTATGCTCAGGAACTGGCTCACTAATATCTTCAACAGCTGAACTTTCTGTAATCACAGGAACTACAAAATTTGCCTTTAGTTGATCCACAACTGCAGGACTTATTGGAGCAGTATAACATACAATAGCATTAGAGTACTAAACAACAAAACTTTGTAAAGCATTTCTAAAACTGAATTAAAAGAATTTAGTAAAGAATCCAATTCAACTGTGGGATTTATAATAAAATCACCAATAGTGGTTATTTCAGCAACTGTATCATAAGTCATGTCAGAATCTGAATCATCAACTATATCTATTATTTCTATTGGAATGTCTGCCTATAGGGAATCTGCTGTTGTTGGAGAAGGAACTGGTACTTCTTCATGGAACATCTCCCCCCGGCTAGTTTCAGAGGGTCCTGAAGCCAGGCCTCCAGAAGAATGAACAGAGGTGAGAGCACCAACTCTAATAGAGAGAGAAATGATGGAGGCAGAAAGAGGACCAATATCTTGTGCTATTAATTGCTCCAGAGTGGGAGAAATAAAAGATAGAAGATCTGTGGCAATTTTAGAGAAATTTAAAATAGAGGTTCAGGAGTAGAGATAGTATAAGGGGTATGATGACCGTAGTTGGAACATACAAAGAAAGCAAGAGAGAAATCTGTATGGGTGAATTCAGGAAATGTGGAAGTAGGATTGGATGGAATTTCAGAAGTGGAGGTAAAATTGTGGTAGTGGGTGTTGAGGTGGTTTCCTGAATAGAAGATGGAACTGGAGAATGGTGTGGAGATGGAATGTCCTCACGGATGATGATTGGAGAATGTGGAGGTGATGGTGGTGGAAGCGGTGAAGATGGTTGTTGTTGTTGTGGAGGAGGAGGTGAAGGAATTCTGGTGGATGGAAGAACTTCTAGAGGTGGTGGAGAGGATATTAATGCCCTAGTGTCCACAAAAGTTCTGGAGGAGGAAGCCTTGGTGGTTTAGGGATAGACCTCTCCCATCTGCCAAATAAGGCAGAGGTTATCCTCCTGGAGGCATTTACGAATATGGTCTGGAGACCAAGAATTCAAGTTCCCTTTCCTGGAGGAAAATTCCTAATATCCTCCCAAAACAAACCTCTTTCTTCCAATTCTTCTTTTTAATCAACTTAAACAGTAACTTTCCTCAATTTACTACTTTCTTATTTACCAGAGCACACAACACCAAGAACTGCTGCCTGGTTATATAATCATGGGCCATGTGTTTGCCCAGCAAAACCTTACCAACAACATCTGCCAGTAATTTGTACTCAACAGAGAGATTCTTTTTAGTACCTTATTAGGGTTTCCTTCAGAGTGACCCATTTTAATCAGCATATTATCATATTCAGAATTATCTATTACAATTTCCGCTTCTCCATTTGCCAAACCAAAAGTCTCAGTTAAAATTTTAGGGGTTAGGGTAACCTGATTGCTGCCGATGCTAACAGTCATAGTGTCTGCATTTGGAGAGGTTGAAGTGTAAACCCATTCTCTTATTTCAGTTGCTGGCAACTTGATCTTGGTGGTCATGATTTTCTTTAGTTGCTGTTGTTCAAATAGCTGTAAAATGTCTATGAAAATCTGATCGATATTGTTGATGCACGAAAACGCAAAGGGGGTCGAGCACCAACAGCTAACGGTTTGAGCACAAGGGAAAAGAAGGGAGAGGAGAGACTGCGAGTAGCAATCTACTAAGCAGACGAGAGCCAGAAGAACAGAAAAGCTGGGAGCCACGGCAACAATAGACTTCGCCCATCGCGGCCTGAATGCCTCTCTTGAGACGGGATTTTCCTTGATTGAAGAAAGGTTTGGTTACAAGAAAAAGAAAAAGGAAGACAAGAGCTGAGCAAGCTGGAGTCCGTAAAGCACTAGATTCGAGTCCGCAACCTTTAACAAGTAGGCTCCTGGGCACGAGTCAGTGTGCTTTGGGTGCACCACCTCCCCCCTATTTATAGGATGGGGGCCTGCCTAAACGGGCAGGGCTAAAATAACAGACTACACGGGGTATAGGAGAACCGGGCAGCGGTAACGAGAAGCAAAAAGAAAGAACACACCAGTCCGCGCAGAAGGGACGGACTGAGGTCGCGGGATGGAGCTCTCATCAACTGTTACTAGATGCAATACTACTGGAGGACGGCGGCCTGGGCGGACGGGACATTGCGTCCGCCGACGTAGAGAATCCAGAGGTCTGAAGGCATGGCGGACTGGCGAACAGAGTGTTGAGTCCGCCGCTGGGGGTTCATCCTTACTGGCTGATTGCTGCTGCTTTGCCGGACTGGGTGGAATGCCTAATTGAGTCCGCGGTTAGTTGAGAGGAGGTCTTGGCATCTTGCAGGTGTTGCGGACTGAGAGGTTAACATAATCCCCGCACATTTTTAAGTTTCCGAAAAACTTCGAAAATGTTTTCTTAACCGCCGAGTCCGCAAGCCTCATTAATGCCACCAACGCTATAAATATCGCTGGAGGGCCTGGAACTATTTTAAAATCCCGATCGACACGGGGCGCTACTCACCACTTGCGGTCTCCACTTTGCAGTCCGACATGGCAAGGCTCGACGCTTTCTTCACTAGCCTCACTGCAAAAAGTGAGAAGCCAATAACACCCTTGAAAACTAAGAAAATAATAAAGAGAACGACGAGAGGGGAGCTTGTCCGCTCCACTGGAGAGAGCTCCCATGGCCAGAAGCCTGCTGAGAAGGCAGCCCGCCATGCTGAGATAACTGCGTGCGAGAAGGAAGTTGCTGTCGTCCCTCACGCTGAACAGCCACTGAGAAGTGAGAGTTTACTAACTCTGTCGGACACCGCCCCTTCTCAGAAAACTGCAAATTCGGCGGACACCGTTGGCGAACGCAAAGAGGCCGAAATATCTTCCCCCAACCTCCAGGAGCCCATCATTAATCTTGATGAAGATAGGCGGACTGAGGGAGAAGATGTTGCACCTTCAAAGGCGTTGATCGCTGCGAACCCTGAGACGGTCCGCGAGAGTCAGCCCGATATAGGAAAGGCTGTCGCGGACTCCAACGAAAGAAGAGCTTCTAGAAAGAAGAGGAAGAGGGATGGGTCGACCGTGGCCGAGCGGGTCGAAAAGAAGTTGCGGGCGATGAAGGAGAAGAATATCTCCAAGCGGACTGGAGATGCAGACTTGCTGCACAGGCCGCGCGAGAAAGAAGTTCCCGACAGCGACATGATTACACCGGAGGCTCAAATCAAGGGGACAACTCCTTTTCCATGGTCAGTTTATCCACGGATGAGATACTCGATTCCATAGACGTCGATCGACTTGACCTAATCAACGAATCCTTGCTGGTTGTACTGCAGCAATCTGAGGTGGAAGTCCTTGGGGATAAGGGCGGAGAACTCCCCTCTTTATCCGCTGCTGAGGAACAAGAGAGGGAGAGAGTGAAGGAGAAAATAGAGGAGCAGAAGAAGCAGATCGCTGCTCATGTAGCTGTGGTGGAGGCGGCTTCGAAGCAGGTCGCGACGGACAAGAATGCTGAGGATCTGCGGACTGCCGCAGAGCTGTTGCGGTCAGGTAATCTTCAACCGGTGCCTAAGTATTTTAAGCGTCAGTGGCTTGACAGGTCGCCGAAGCGGAAGTCGAGGCCGATCAAGATCATCACCGAAACTGATGACATTGTCGTTTCAAAAAGTTCTGCTGCTGAGCAAAGAGCTAAAGTCCATCGCGAATGGAAGAAGCGGTTAAGCGTTTTTGACCCGGAGCGGGCAAGGAGGCCTACCATCTTCGATAGTCGGCAACTCGCTGCTGCTATATCCAAATGTGATCTTTCATCCTTTCTTTGAGTCCGTCGCGGACTGTTTTTAATGAGAAGTTGACTTTCTTTGTCGCAGGTAGAAAGTATCCACCAGGCTCTATCGAGAGTGGAGAGATTGTGGTCACACCGAGTACTGGTGTTGACGCGGTCTCGCATGAGGTATCCGCAAGAGATGAGCAGCCCCTCCTGAGCGATATCAGGGAGTTAGAAAGGAAATTTCAAACTGAAATTCAGAATATTAAAGCAGAGTTAAAGAAGGCGGAGGAGCGCGAGAAAGCATCCGCGGAGCGCGAGAAAGCTTTGAAGGACCAGATCGCCAGCATTTCAAGGGCGCTGGAAAGGTCGGATAGGGAGAAGAAGAGGCTCGCTGATGATGTCCACTTCTACAAGGGCAAGCACTTGGCGTCGGTGCGGGAAGAAAAGGGGAAGCAGGCTGCTGAAGCTGTTGAGCAAAGACCGCGATTGCCAGATCGCGTGCGTCCGGAGGTCGCTGCACCGGCTGGCGGGGGTCAACAGGCCACAGACGAGGAGCCGAGGCCGGCAATGGAGCTAATGGTTCCCCTTAGCCGGGTAGACCGGGAGGCTGCCCATATGCACCGGACTATCAACATCATTCATCATCACATCTGCCGCCTGTACAGCGAAATTCTTCAAATTAGCGACCAGGCTGCGCACTTGTGCAAAGATCGGACGGAAAGGCCAACGCGGTCTGAAGCTAAAGACCGCTGAGTCCGCGTAACCACGAACTATTCAATTTGTTTGGATGCATAATTATGTGTATTCATAGACAATCCTCTATGTTGTGGACTGCAATGAACTGTGCTGCGATTTATGCGGACCGAATAATATATCCGCAAATTATGTTGCAAATTTTTTGCTGATCTGCGGCGAACTGTGCCGACTAATGTTGTGTCCGCTTCACATAATTTAACTTGTCTACATGTAGGAAGTATCGCGAACTGGGCGGACTGAAACTGTGTCCCCCTTAATTTGTGCTTTGAACTTTGCTTGGGATGTGAATTTAAGTTTGTGTCTGCATTATTTTAAATTTTTGTTGCGTGAATATTGAATTTTTGCGGACTCAGCGGACTGAAAATGTGAGCTGTGCGGCCTGGCCCAAAAAGTTGTCAGGCCCTACTACTATAAATATAGCCCTGCCGCCTCTTCTATGCTGGAAAACAGTTGGAGCTGAAGACCCTGCAGCCTGCCAAAATGGTATCCTCCAGGACTGATGCTGCAGTTGCTTTTCATGCCGCCGACCACCAAAAGGAAACTTTAACAGAGGCCGATCTTGAGGTCTTTGTCGAGAGTAAGATGGTGAATTCGAACTTGCTTGTCCGCCTGCCAGCTCATGAAGAAAGACTAAACTTCTCAACGGCGACTCAGATCGCCATTCCAATTGACCATTTTGACAGCGGCTTCAAATTTCCTTTATTATTGGAACTCGCTGAAATCTTCGAGCACTATGGAATGGTGCCGGGCCAGCTCGCGCCCAACACTCTTGCTATTATCTGCAGCTTCATCTCCTACTTGCGATCTAAGAAGATCGCTTTCTCTATGAACATATTCCGCAAGATGTTCTCAGTTCGCTCGATAACCGCATCTGGAGGCCTCCCCTACAAGGGGGTGATATATTTTTACTGCAGAGTATGAAGGTTGTGGGCCTTCCAAACAAGATCCACAACTCGACCTCCAGGTTCTAGATCTTTGAAGGCGACCTAGGGTTCGCGCACACCTATCCGCAAGTGCGCGCGGACTTCGCCTTCAAGAGCGTCCCGCTTGACGCCATTGGAGTCTGCCATCATCGAATTCCTTGTTGATGCCAGGCTCGACATTGAGCATTACATTCCGCTACTGGCGAGCGTGGCGGACGTTTTTCCCGAAGAAAGTAAGTTTTTTGCGAACTCAAGTTTTGTATCCGGAGCGACCTTGGTGTTTAACTCTTCTGCTTTTGCAGCGACCTTGGCGGTACCCGTCAATCTGCCACAGACGCCAAGCGGATTTACTCCTACACAAAGAGAAAATAAACAAGAGGTTGCAAGGAAGCGGAAAGAAGAAGGTGATCCCGCAGCGGGCTACTCCTCCTCTGAAAGTTTCACAATGCGCGGCTTTGGAAACAGCTAGAAGGATCTTAGGGGGAACCCGATGATCCACTGGCATAACAAGAATAAACATGTTCGCTTGTCCACCGCGCTCCCCTCGTGGAAGAGTCCGAGAATAACTCGCCATGCCCATGTTGCGATTTCCGCACTCTACGTAAAACGCAACTTGAGCAATCTGAAGAAGGTGGCCGCTGCCGATATCCCTTTGCTAGCCTCCCAGGCTAGTGCGAACAGTGTGGTGACGACCCACTTTGTCTCCTCCTTGGCCAGAGACCTGCTTAGACAGAATGAGCAGCTTCAGGAAGATAACAAGGTGCTCAAGGTGAGAAATGCGGGGTTAGGAAAGAAAGTCACCCAGCAAAAGGAGGAGCTTGGGGTGAGTTGCATTTGCAGCGGTCTCTGTTTGCAGTCCACTGCGATCTGTCTGATATTTGTTTTTGTTTTGCGCAGGTCGCTTACGACTTGGAGAATAACAATTTACATGCCGCTATGCTCCCCTTTATGAAGGAAACCATCGAGGTCGCCATCGAGCGATTCGTCCGCGGTGGCTTTGCAAAGGAAGGAGTGGATGGCGTCCCCTTCTTGGAACTCTTCTCGGAGTTGACACCGCAGGTCGCAGCAATGGAGCGGGCTGCAAAGGGTAAAGATGTTATCAACCAGGAAGAGGAAGGCGAAGAAGAAGGAGAAGAAGAAGTAGAAGAAGGCGGAGAGCAAGGCGAAGAACAAGGCGCCATGGTAACAGTGGACGACACTGTCTCAAGACAGCGAGGCGGAGAACAGTCCGCCGAGTCCAGCACCTCTGCATCCTCCTCTGCTGACAGGAGCTCGCATAGCGAGTCCGCCTCAAGCACTGGATCAGATAACAATAGTGGAAGCGGCTCGGAGGGCTTTTCTCCGGAAGTCGATGTCGAAGGCCTAAGTCCACCACCTCTTGCAGAAAAGAAACAGAGGACTGCTGAAGATTAATGTATTTTTGCTTTTTTGCTTTTGTAAATGGGGCGGACTCAAGATTGCAGTCCGCCGAATAGATAAAAAGATGTAAAAAAATTTTTGATCAAATAGAAAGGATATTCTGGTATCTGTGTGCTTCCTGCGATGTTCTTTATTTTCTGCGTTTAATGAAATTAAGTTCGATCTGATTTAGCAGTCCGCGTGATACACCATCCATAGAGTTTTTTGACTTTCCGATTAGGAAATTTCATTTATCAATCCGGCCACTGTACGGCGTAAGAATCAGAACACTTGACGAAAACATCAGGCAGATTCTGCCGAGTTCCAATAGCAGTCCGCAATTCTCTTTATTAATCCTTCAAACTTAATGATAATTATATGGGAAGCCATTCGGCAGACTGGGCTAATATAATTTCACAGTTCGCGCATATGTTAATAGAAATGATCCATAGCATGCGACCAGGTGGGCAGGTGCGCGTGGCATTGCTTTCCTCACAAACCACAAGCTATACGATCAACCCAAATAAAACCGGCGGACGGAGCGGATAAAGAAAACCAGTCCACAATAAACATAAGAAATGACTTATAGCTTGCGACCAGGTGGGCAGGTGCGCGTGGCATTGCTTTCCACACCAAGCCACAAGCTATACGATCAACCCAAAGGGAAAACCAGTGAACTACGCGGATAGAGGAAACTAGTCCGCACTAAACAAGAGAAATGACCTATAGCTTGCGACCAGGTGGGCAGGTGCGCATGGCATTGCTTTCCTCACCAGCCACAAGCTATACGATCAACCCAAAGGGAAAACCAGCGGACTACGCGGATAGAGGAAACCAGTCCGCACTAAACATGAGAAATGACCTATAGCTTGTGACCAGGTGGGCAGGTGCGCGTGGTATTGCTTTCCTCACCAGCCACAAGCTATACGATCAACCCAAAGGGAAAACCAGCAGACTGCGCGGATAGAGGAAACCAGTCCGCACTAAACAGGAGAAATGACCTATAGCTTGCGACTAGGTGGGCAGGTGCGCGTGGCATTACTTCCTCACCAGCCACAAGCTATACGATCAACCCAAAGGGAAAACCAGCGGACTGCTTGGATAGAGGAAATTAGTGCGCACTAAAAAGTTTCCCTGTGAAGAGCAAGATGCAGACTTAACGGAACGGTCCTCTGCCCCCTTACCTGGAGTACAGTCTAAGTTGATCTTTTTGGTAGTTTGCGGCCGGAACTTTCCTCAAGATTAACCAAGCTATGGGTCTCCTGCATGCACTGCTTGAGGGTACCATGGAGTGTTCGAGGGTTACAAACTAAGATGACCCGTGGGCAGGTGAGCCAGAGTGGCATAACTTTCCTCACACGATCATCGAAGTTGTAACGATATCGCTAATGCGGCATGGTAGAGCTTAACTCCCACCCTGTCCCTCCATAATGCAGAGGCGGGGTCATGTACTAGCCGGGATCCGAAGTTCAGAATCCTACCGCACTAGAGCCTGCAAGCTCCCACTACCCGGTGCGAAATCTCCTCGCAGCACGTGGTCTTCGTGGTGTTACGCTAATGACAACTGCTCTAAGGGAGGTTTTGCTGAACTCGGTGATGTCTCCTGGTATCAAGAAATCGTTATTGATGTTTGGGAGAGAAAGAGAAAACACTATAAAAAGTGTCAGTATGAATCCTTTGATTAATGAAAGGCATTTGCAAAGCTAGCATAAGGAAGAAAAGAGAGTTCAAGGACGGAACCGTTTTTTGAAATCTTTCTTGCTTAGCATGCCAACTGTTATGCTTGAATAGACAAAACACTTGAAGAAGCGTTAGCAAGCAGTTTTTACTCAATGACTCTTGAAGAGGATACATAGAAAACGAAAAGAGAAGGTTCAGGAATAGAATTGTTTGAGATCATCCCCACTCCATGTATGTGGCATATCCTCTCCCTCATATGTTTGCAAGCGGTAGGAGCCGTTCTTTAACGCTTCTTTGACAATGAAGGGGCCGGCCCAGTTTGGATTAAGTTTTCCAACTGAACCAGCTCTTGTAGCAGCCTCAACTTTCTTAAGAACTAGATCTCCCACTTGAAAGTGTTTGATCCTCACGTTCTGATCAAAATAACGGGCCATCCTTCTCTTGACTTCCTCCTGCCTTATCGCTGCTTTATCTCTAATTTCCTCGATGTGTTCCAGACTGAATCTCATTTCTTCATTATTCAGCTCAAGCCAGTCCTCAGTGCCTTGCCTTGCATGCAGAACTCTGGGTGATGGGACTTCAAACTCAACTGGAATGAGGGCCTCTGAACCATGAGAAAGTTTGAACGGAGTCTTGCCAGTTGCGGATGAAGGTGTGTTCTAAGGGACCAGAGGACTGATGGAAGTTGATCAGCCCAGCTACCCTTAAGATTCTGCACTTTCTTCTTGAGCAAACTAAGGATCTGCTTGTTGGCTGCTTCAACTTGGCCATTGCTCCTGGGATGATGAACTGATGCAAACTGCAACTCTGTTCCGATCTACTTGCAAAAATCTATCATCTCTGAGTTGTTGAACTGTGGCCCATTGTCAGTGATTATAGCCATAGGTATTCCATATCGGCAGACAATCTCTCCCCAAATGAAATTCTTGATGACCTGAGTCGTTGTCTTTGTCAATGCCTTTGCTTCAATCCACTTGTTGAAGTACTCAATCATCACGATGATGAAACGCCGTTGTCCGCTTGCCATGGGAAAAAGACCAATGAGATCAATCCCCCACACTGCGAAGGGCCAAGGAGTTGCAATCGATCTGAGTGATTGAGCTGCCTAGTGTTGAAGTGGAGCAAACCTCTGGCATTGAACACACTTTCTAGCGTAAGCCTCAGCGTCTCTCTTCATGGTGGGCTAGAAATATCCCTGTCGCAGGATCCGTCTTTCTAGAGTTCTTGCTCCCGAGTGACTTCCACACTCTCCTGAATGAACTTCTTGCAAAACAACGGGAGCTTCTTCTTCTGAAACACATCTAGCCATGGTAGAGAGGAATGTTCTTCTGTAGAGGATTCCTGCCACTAAGTAATAGTGAGCTGCTTTTATTCTGAACTTTTTCTGATCTCTGACTGAATGGTGAAAATCTCCTGTTGACAGATAAAGGATGAATGGGTCCATCCAGGAGGAACGTTGATCAACCTGCATCAATTCTCCTTCCTCCACTGCCGGGCCGAAGAGCTCGGAAGTTGTTCCTCTTGATGGCATCCCATACTTAGCAAGAACATCTGCCTCCTCATTTTCGTTTCTAGAGATGTGCTCAATGGTAAAGCTCTTGAACTTGCCGATCTCTATTTTCACAAGAGCAAGATATTTCTTCAAGATCGCCTCTCTTGTTTCAAAGTTGCTAAGGACTTGCGACGCCATCACCAGAGAATCAGTTTTGATATGAACATGATCAATTCCGAGTTTCCTTGCAAGCCTCAAGCTTGCTAGCAAAGCTTCATACTCGGCCTGGTTATTGGTCACTGGAAAGTAAAACTTGATGGCCTGCTCCAGTTTGACGCCGTCTGGGTTAATGAGAACCACTCGTGCTCTAGAAGAACTTCTACCTGAGGCACCATCAACATAGATGGTCCAAGCCAAAGGTGACCTTTCTGCTTGATCAGAACTGGATTCTGCTATGTCGATCAGGAAGTCTGCTAGAACTTGAGCTTTGATGGTTGTCTTGGGCACATAAGAGATTTCAAATTCACTCAACTCTATTGCCCATTTGGCTAGTCTACCAGAATGCTCTGGTTTCTCCAACACACCTTCGGTAATAACTTGAATGGAGTGCACTTGGAAATATGGACGGAGTCTGCGAGATGACATGACTAGAGCCAAGGCTAACTTCTCAAGAATCGGGTACCGTGTCTCGACACTCTTCAGAATATGACTAACATATAGATCGGGAACTGTTTCCTGCTTTCTTCTCGAAGAAAAACAGAGCTGACATCCTCAGGGCCAACTCCTAAGTATAAGAAAACATCTCCCCTGGCCGGGGACTATGAAGCAGAGGTGTTGAAGTTAATTGCTTCTTCAGCTGCTCAAAGGCCTGGGAACATTCTTCTGTCCATTCGAACTTAGATGCTCCTCGAACAGTTTTAAAGAATGGAGCACTTCTATCTCCAACCCAAGAGAGGAACCTTGCAAGACCTGCTACCTCCCCCCTAGCTGCTGAACTTCCTTAGGTGTACGAGGGGCAGGCATATTAAGAATGTCTTTCACTTTGTCAGGATTGGGGGCAAGTCCCTCTAGAGTAAGGAGATGACCAAGGAACTTCCCCTTACTCTCCCCAAAAGTGCACTTCAACGGGTTGAGCTTCATTTTATATCTACGCAGAGTAGTGAACGTCTCTGCTAGTCCTTGCAAGTGCAGCGAAAACGACTTACTTTTGATCAAGAGGTCATCTACATACACTTCTAAGTTTCTTCCCTTCTGTTGCTTAAACACACGGTCCATCATGCGTTGATAAGTTGCACAAGCATTTTTAAGCCCAAAGGGCATCACAAGGTAGCAGTAGCAACCATCATTGGTAATGAACGACGTATGAGGAACGTCAAGTTTATGCATTCTTATCTGGTGACAACTAGAAAACGCATCTAAAAAACTCATGCAAGAGTACCCTGCCGCAGATTCAACTAAAGAATCTATCCTAGGTAAGGGGTAACAATCTTTGGGGCATGCTTTATTGAGTTTAGTAAAGTCTACACACATGCGCCATTTCCCACCTGGTTTTTTAACCATTACAATATTAGATATCCAGGCTGGGTATTGAATTTCTTTAATGAAATTGGCCTTGAGGAGCTTCACGACCTCCTCTCATATTGGCTCAGCAAGCTTTGTTGCTATATCCCTCTTCTTTTGTTGCACAGGCTTGCAGTTGGGATCAATATTCATGTGGTGGCATGCAACATCTGGATCCACACCTGGCATGTCTTCTGCTGACCAGGCAAAGACATCCAGGTTCCTCAACAAACAGGAGATCAGCTCGAATTTTTGATCTTCAGGCAACTCCGAGTTGATGGAGAGCTTTCTCTCTCCCCCCCCCCCTCAGCAATGGGGACTCCTTGCGTCACCTGGGCATGTTCTAGGTGAGCTCCTCTATCAGCAGCAGCTTCTGAATTTGGAGAGGCTTCTGCAGCTGCTGCCGGAGCAAAGGAAGGGCTGGCATCAACCATGTTGACAGTGCGAACATAGCACTCCCTTGCTCTAAATGGGTCACTCCTTACCCGGCACATCCGCCCATCAGCGAAGAACTTGATTGCAAGGTGGTAGGTCGAAACCACCGCTTGATACTTGTTCAATAGAGGCCTACCGAAGATGGCATGATAGCTACTGGGAGCATCAACCACTATGAATTGCACTTGCTTAGTTTCCCCTCCAAGCTTCGCGGGCAGGATGACGCTACCTTCCACTTCTTTTATCTCTCCTGAGAAGCCATAGAGTGGCCCTTCGGTGGAAAGCAGAGGCTTTCCAGTCTTCAGGGCCTCAAAGGTAGACTTGAACAGGAGGTTGACTGAGCTTCCGGTGTCAACAAGAATCCTATCAACTGTGAAGTCCCCCACAACAGCCTTGATCACCACTACATCGTCGAACAGATTTGCTGTTTGGGGCAGATCAGCTGGGCCAAAGGTGACGATTTTGCTTAGTGGAGCAACGGAAGAAGAAGAGGCCACCTCTGCTCGAGTGACCCTTGAGATTGAAGATTTCCGAGTAGACTCGGTTCCTGCTCCACCATGGATAAACAAGAGGCGTCCCAGAACTCCTTCGTCATTTGCGTCAAAGCACTCAACCGGGATGTTGATCGGCCCCAGACGGCCTTCGTCCTCAACCTCCACACATTCCTGATAAGTTTCAGCTACCTCCTTGCCTTTGGAGGTGGATGGATTTGAAGAGGAGGAATCTTTCTTTCTCAAGTCAATCTTGCCCTCGGCAAGCAGCTTCTCTATCAGCATACGAAGGGCCTTGCAATCCTCAGTCAAGTGGCCCTTCTCTTTGTGGAACTGGCAGAAGTTCGCATTGTTCCTTGGCCTCCACTCTCTCTGAGGCGCTTGCTTCTTTTCCTCTGATTTCTTTTACAAGATCTGGATGACTTCGTCAAGGTCCTGACCTGCAATTTCCTCCATGGGATCAGCATCACATCGGCTCGGAGCAGGCAGGGCTGCTTGCAAGAGGATGGGAAGTGCTTGCAACGGAATGACGGGAGTGGCGGCCAACGACAGTCTATGCTCCTGAAACTGTTGATGGCCAAGAAAAGGATCCTTATGGCGGAAATTCTGGCCTCTTTGAGAAGGAGGCTGGAAGTCTGGGCGAGGGGGATTGCTGTGCAAAGAAGAACCGGAAGCATCCCTTCCTTCAGCCTTAACTGTCAGGGATGAAACATAAGTTGGATTGGTGTTCTCGCCTTCAATGAATCGATTAACCATGGCAATCAGCTCTTGGTATGTCTCAGGTGCCTTTGTTGTTGCTTTAAACTTTAGGGGGCCTTCCCGAAGACCATGGATCAAGGCAACCTTGTAGTAGTCGGGGTTCACATTCCTTACCCCTTGGATCTCCTTCTGAAAGCGATCAACGAATCGAACAACTGATTCGTTGTCCCTTTGTATGATTTCAAAGAGAGCGGCTGGTCCATCTTTCCTCTTTCTTCAGGTAGCAAACCTCAGCAACAACTCGCTGCGAAGCTCAGCGAAAGAAGAGATTGTGCCCGAAGGCAGCTCATAGAACCACTCACTCGCCTATCCTTCGAGAGTGGTTACCAAGAGTTTGTACTTGATAGCGTCGGAGAGGCATCTCAAAGCAACTGCCCCTTTAAACGCTTGGAGGTGGGAGACTGGATCAGTCTCCCCTGAATAGAATGGAAGGCGAGGTTCTCTGAAGTTGTTCGGAGCCGACACCCATTAGATTCGATCAACGAAGGGAGACGGGGCTCGAACTAAGCAGGGTAGAAGGGGCGGACTGAAGCTGGGGAGTCTGAGGGTTCAACGGACTGGCGGTCAGCAAAATGGAGCTGACGGGCAGGAGTGCCCCTGGCAGCCTCTCTGAAAAAGTTCCTGAATGAGGCGAACTGCTCCTCCTGAGGGCGCAGAGGGGCAGCGGACTGGACAGGATTCGGAGGAGTGACTGGCGACTGCCGAAGCGGAGTTCGGCGAGCTGGAGTCTGGCGGACTAGCGAGTCCACGGGTTCTGCTGCGGCCTGGGGAGCGAGCCGCTGAGTCAAAACAAGAAGGGCTTGGCTGATCGTGTCAAGACGCTGGTCAGTATGCCTGCGGGATTGCTCGGCCTCAAAGCGAGCTTGCTCGATTGCATCCCAGAGGGAATCCTCCGAAGAACTGGGGTGGTCTGAAGAGCGGGCTCTACGGTCTGACATTTTTGTCCGCTGAATTCGAAATGACACTCGAATCTGAAGGTCGCGTGTTAACTGTTGATCCACGAAAACACAAAGGGGGTCGAGCACCAGCAGCTAACAGTTCGAGCACAAGGGAAAAGAAGGGAGAGGAGAGACTACGAGTAGCAATCTACTAAGTAGACTAGAGCCAGAAGAACAGCAGAGCTGTGAGCCACGACAACAACAAAATTCGCCCGTCGCTGCCTGAATGCCTCTCTTGCGATGGGCTTTTCCTTGATTGAAGAAAGGTTTGGTTACAAGTGAAAGAAAAAGGAAGACAAGAGCTGAGCAAGCTGGAGTACGCAAAGCACTAGATTCGAGTTCGCAGCCTTTACAAGTAGGCTCCTGGGCACGAGTCAGCAAGCTTTGGGTGCACCACCTCCCCCGTATTTATAGGATGGGGGGCCTTCCAAAACGGGCAGGGCTAAAATAATTGACTGCCCGGGGTATAGGAGAACCGGGCAGCGGTGACGGGAAGCAAAAAGAAAGAACACGCCAGTCCGCGCAGAAGGGGCGCACTGGGCTCGCGGGCTGGAGCTCTCATCAACTGTTACAAGACGCAATCCTGCTGGAGGACGGCGGCCTGGGAGGACGAGACATTGCGTCCGCCGACGCAGAGAATACAGAGGTCCGAAGGCATGGCGGACTGGCGAATAGAGTGTTGAGTCCGCCGCTGGGGGATCATCCTTGGTGGCCGATTGCTGCTGCTTTGCCAGACTGGGCAGACTGCCTGATTGAGTCCGCGGTTAGTGAAGAGGAGGTCTTGGCATCTTGCAGGTGTTGCGGACTGAAGGTTAACAAGTATTGTTGAAGGAATCAAAGTCGATGTCGAAACCGGTGTCATACTTCATGCTGGAGAGGGAGAGCGCCGATATCGCCATTGGTTTTCTTGCAAAAACAAAAGAGAGATCAACTGCAAGAGAACATAAAGCGCGGGATAGAGCACGACGAAAACCTAGTTATAAGGTTTTCAGAATATGAAGCGGCGGGCTCTGTCCTGCGAAAAATAAAGAAAATCTTCGTTCTCAGGTCGACGAAAAAATTTCATGAAGAAATGAAATCGTCGATCTCAGTTGGAATAGGGGAAAACCTTTCATCGATCTCAGGTCGACGAAAAAATTTCTGAAGCAAGATCGTCGATCTCCACTCGACGAAATAACTTCACATAGAGAGTTCGTCGATCTTAGGTCGACGAAATATCTCACGAACAATTCTCAGATCGTCGATCTTCGTTCGACGAAATGTGATCAATTCTTCGATCTAGGACAGAAATTAAATTTAACTTCTCCATTAATCATACCTAGCTGATTCAGAAAGAACAGATATTTCTTCTCATCTAAGGGTTTAGTGAAGATGTCTGCTCTTTGCAAATCAGTAGAGATAAAGACAAGATTACCTTTCTTTTTGTCTACACAATCTCTAATGAAATGATGTCTAATCTCTATATGCTTATTCCTACTATGCAGTACTGGATTTTGTGTAATAAAATTGAACTGGTATTGTCACAAAGTATGGTTGAATTATATAAGTTGAGACAATAATCTAGAAGTTGGTTTTGAATCCATAATATTTGTGAACAACAACTATCAGCTGCAATGTATTCTGCTTCAGCAGTTGAAGTCAACACAGATGTCTACTTCCTACAAAAACAGGACACAAGCCAATCACCAATTAAGTGACATATTCCTGAATTGCTTTTTTTATCCACTCTACATCTTGTATAGTCAGAATCTGAAAATCCAGTTAAGTCAAATTCTAACTCTGTTGGATACTAAAGTCCTAGATTAGGACAACCCTTTATAAACCTCAAGATTCTTTTAGGGAAAATAAGGTGAGATTCTTTAGGGTTCACCTGGAACCTAGCACAAAGACATGTAGCAAACATAATATCTGGCCTACTAGCTGTGAGATACAATAAGGACCCAACAATAATGTTTTCTGATCAACTGGCTTGCCTTATTCATCAGAATCAATCACAATATTGGAAGCCATAAGTGTTTTCAAAGCAGAGGCATTAGAGATCCCAAATCATTTAACTAGCTCCTTAGCATACTTAGATTGGGAGATGAAAATGCCATCATAGGATTGCTTCACTTGGAAACCAAGGATGTAAGAATGCTCACCCATGCTACTCATTTCAAACTTGGAATGCATTAGGTCAAAAAACCTTTTGCATAGTTTGGAATCAGTAGAGCCAAAAATCATGTCATCTATATATATTTGTACTAATAATATTTTATCTTTATGATGCCTAATGAACAAGGTTCTATCTACAATGCCCTTTGTGAACTTATGCTCTAAAAGAAAGCTAGCTAGGGTCTCATACCAAGCTCTTTGAGCTTGCTTTAAACCATAATGATCTTTATGAAATTTGAAAACAAAGAGGGATGAGTTAGATAGATAAAACATGGTGGTTGTTACACATATACTTCCTATTTGAGTTCACCATTTAAGAAGGCACTTTTGACATCCATTTGGTAGACCTTGAACTTCTTGTAGGATGCATAAGCAAGAAATATCCTGTTAGCTTCTAGTTTTGCAACAGGTGCAAAGGTCTAATCAAAGTCAATTCCTTCTTCCTGTCTATATCCTTGCGCTACCAGCCTTGCTTTGTTCTGATGATACCTCCTTGTGCATCCAATTTATTTCTAAAAACACATTTAGTTCCAATGACCGGGCAGTCTTTGGGTCTTGGAACTAAATCCCAAACTCTGCATCTCTCAAATTGATTGAGCTCCTCTTGCATTGCAAAAATTTAATGTGGATCTTGCTCTGCATCTTTTATTGATTGGGGCTCAAGATGAGATATGAAGCAAGCATGCATCAAGTCTTGGTTGAGTTGATGTCTTGTTTGCACACCAACTGATATGTCTCCAATCACTTGAGATACATGGTGATCTCTAAGTGTGACAAGATCAGTTGGAGGAGTTGGTTCAGAAACAACATTTGGAATTAATTTCTCTTGTGGAATTATGTTTGCTGTTGGAGGTTCAGCAATCATTTCATTTAAAACTTATTCACTGTCTTCTTCAATATGTGGAGAAGGATGTGATATAGCCTCATTGGTGAGGTTTAAATCATCCAATTTCTCACAAAGTTGGGGTACCTGCAATAAATCTTTGGTAGAAGAATCATTCTCCTTCTAATACATGTTAGCTTCATCAAAGGTTATATGTACAGATTCTTCCATTTTAAAGATTGATTTATTAAAAACCCTATAGGCCTTGCTGACTTGGGAATATCCAAGAAAAATTCTCCACATCATCTTTGGATTCAAACTTTCTCAGATGTTTCTTGTTATTATTGTGTATATAAGATCTACAACAAAAAATTCTAAAGTAATTTATTTTAGGTTGCTTCCCTTGGAGTAGTTCATAGGGAGTCTTGCCCTTAAGTTTATGTATTAAACTTCTATTCAGGACATAATCTGTTGTGCTTACAACCTCTGCCCAAAAGGATAGGGGAAAGTAAGCATCTGCAAGGATTGTACCTGCAGCTTCAATGAGGGTTCTGTTTTTCCTTTTTGCTACCCCATTTTGTTGAGAAGTTCTAGGAGCAGAGAAGCAATGTCTGATACCTTCCATCTCACAGAATTCTTGTATAGGAAGAGATTGAAAACTTAGTATCATGATCACTTCTAATCAATGCAATTGGTGTAGAGTACAAAATCTTTATACTCTTAAGAAAGTCGGTAAGAATGTTAGTACGTTTTGCAGTTGTTGGGTCTAATTCTTTCAGCAGTCAACAATATTAGGGTATTTTTGGGGTTTTTAAAGCACAAATCATGTCTTGTAAGTGCTTATATTGACCCCCTTTTGTAAATATTATTCTCATTAATGTGTTTTCTGCTTTTTGCAGGTTTTCACCGCTTTCAGCCGAATTTTTCTATTACACGCCGCAAGGTCATGCCCTACCAGGGCACAGGGCGTGTAACCTAGAGGAAGGAAGCTACCAGTCTGAAATTGCATTTCATGGAAACTCAGTGAACACGCCTTCGGTCACGCCCGTGTCACCACTACACGGGCGTGTTCCAGAGGCGTGTCCCTAGGTCCCAAGGAATCGCCGCAGCATGCTCTTTTTCCCGCTCCACCATCACGCCGAATGTGTCATGCCCCCCCTGAGACGCACTGGTACGGCGTGACATATGGGCGTGTAACTCAACTACGACGCGCGTCACCTCCAGCATTCAATTTCAGCCCCAAAAGTCGCACTGAATGTATCACGCACCAGGTACACGCCCGACCCGGGCATGTTAGGGGGGCGTGACCCAACTCGAAAAATTCTATAAATTGAGCCCTTCTCCAAGGGTTCAGTAGGCAGTTTTTGAGTGAGAGGGGAGGTTCTGCCCTTTAGTTTTATTGTATTTCTCTTACAATTTTCTATGTTTCTCCTCTCCCTCCTCATTTCAAGCTTTTTAATCTAGCTTACTTTACTCTTTTTGTTATAGTTGTTGTAATTGCTTAATAGCTAAATGTTAATGCTCGCATAGATTTTCATTTCCAGCACCTATAATCTATTATTTTCAAGTTGTAGTTCTCTTTCAATGTTAATAAAAAGTTTGCCCTTTTCTTTGTTTTCTTAACACATTTCTACTCATCTCTCTTTCTCCACTTCACCATGAGTAACTAATCCTCCTTGTACTCGATCATGATGATCCGAGGTTTGAGTTGATTAAGTTATGATGCTCTAATTTTCCTTTTTCTTTGTAAGGCTTATATCTTGATTCACTCTTGATTAATCATGTTTGGAGATGTATTATCGATGTATGTTTTCCACCTTTGTTTCCACTCTTTGATAGTCAAAAGGCTCGTAGTTTGGAGTGAACAGTCAAGAGTGAAGAGAGTTACACGCATCCCTCAAGAGAGATAGACGTTAAATCTCCTGGATTGGAGTGGAATCCAATAGCGGGGTTCACAGCGTAAAGCGAGCTTTAGGCATCCGATTCGGATGAGAGTTCGGTCAGACCTTCCTAAACTCAGATGGGCATGACTTCGAGAGAAGCATGTTCGTGCTTTAAGAACCTCCACGGTCAATGTCTCTTGAATTATTAATTTAAAGTTTATTATTGCATGTTTTGATCAACTTAAGTCGAGGTGATTTTTGATCGAGTACTATCGCTTAATCATCATTTAGCCTTTCTCTAATTTGCAAGTAAAACTTCCTCACTTCTATAATTTTGTAAGCAAACCCACAACAACTTTTGTTTGATAAGATAATAGTAACTCCTTGAAGTAGAAGTGCTCAAATCGCCCCGGGTAATACGACCTTGATATTGAACTTAATATCCTATAATATATAAGATAAGGTAAACATGCCTTCATCGAATATAGAATCGGAGAACATCTCACAATCACACTTTCACCTTCTCCTTCCTTGTCTTCTCCACGCATAACCCCTTCTCTGCTTTCAAATTTTTATATCAAAGAACTTTAAAGTTTTTTGACTTATTTCTCAAGAAGAACACCCAAGTGAACTAAGAGGAGTCATATACAATAACTAAGGTATAAGATTTCCCTCCCAAGATCTGTCCAGCAATGGGTCCAAATAGATCCATATGTAGCACGTACAGAATCCTGGGTGAATCACTCTTATTAGTAGATTTAGAGCTATTTTTGGTTTGCTTGTCTAATTGACAAGCCCTGCAAATGCTTTCCTTCTTATAGGGGCAAGAAGGCAATCCCCTAAAAAGGTTGTCCCTAGAGAGTTTAGCAATATTTTTAAGATTAACATGTTCTAATATTTTATGCCATTATTCATTATTATTACTGATTTGATTAAATAAATAAATTTCTGACCTAGCAGATTTGAAGTTTACTACATAGATGTTTTCTTGCCTAAGACTAGTTAAAACAGTTTTATTATCTAGAGAAGATATAATGCAAGAAGAATGCTTAAAGGATACATGATAACCTTCATCACATAATTGACTTATGAATATCAGGTTATATTTTTAACCACTCACATATGCTACTTTCCTAAAAGTGACAGATCCAATCTTGACATACCCATAGCCTTCAGTCTGGCTACAGTTGGAGTCAGCAAATATCACCTTTGGACCAAGCTTGGACTTGTAGTTTGTTAAATTGTCCTTGCTGCCTGTCATATTCTTTGAGCATCCACTATCCAGGTACCAATGTTCTTCTTTGGTAGGATAGCCTTTCACCTGAAAAATAAAAAGTTAGGTGTTCTTGACCCAGGTAACCTTGGGTCCTTGATTCTTTACAAATTTAAAACTAGAAATATAAGAACAATCAGGTTGGTTTTTATATCCTAGGGGGTGAAATTTCCTAGGTGGAATTACCCATTGGGTAAATGAGTTAACAAATTCTTTTGATTGATTAAATATCTGGGGTAATTAAAGTTTCTGTTAATCTGAACTGGGGTCGACGAATTCTGATAAGTTCGTCAAACTTAGTTCGACGAGTAGGGATGAGTTTATCGAACTCCGTTCAGAGAATGGAAATATTCATTCTCTGTGCCCCAATATCGTCGATCTCTGCTCGACGAACCATATTGGTTTCGTCGATCGTTGTTCGAAGAATAATTATAATACAAATCTGCATTCAGAGTTCGTCGACTTGAGTTCGACGAACTGTACACATTTCGTCGATCTGAGTTCGACAAAATCTATTGACCATTGTTATGCTTAAGGCTTTTCTTGTTCTTTCTCTTTTTCTTGGGTTTCTGATTTAATTCAGTTGGTTTGTTATTCTCTTCTGTCTTTTCTTATCCTTTTTAGATATGAATTTAATGGGGGTTGAGAGAATGTTTTTCTGAATTAAATGAGGTTGGCTTGATGAAGCACCCAAGCCCAGCTTGCCATTAAGCCTGGCATTTACATTGATTGTGATGTCCATCAATTAGATGCTTCTCCCATTTAGGGATTCTTCAAATTGCTTAGCCTCATTCTGTTTAATTTTTAGAGAATTAATCTGTTCAGAAGTTATAACAAGTTTATCTTTTAGTTCAATATTTTCAGATAACAGATTTTCCTGTTCAATTAGCTTATCTCTGAGATGTTGATTTCCTTCTCAGATTTGATTAGATCATTACATAATAATTTAAATTCTATTTTGAATTGATCTGAATTAAAATCAAATGAGGATATTACCTGATTCTCTTCAGATTCAGAGTCTTCATTCTCTGAATTTTCAGCTTCTAATGGATTGCTTGATGCATTGATGGACATCAAGCAAGCTACTTTTGCTTTAGCCTCTTCTTCATCTTCACTGTAGTTGGAAGATGAAGATTCTTCTTCTGTTTCACTCCAGGTTTCTACCACAAAATCTTTTTCTTTCTTCTTATGCTTGCTGGAAGATGGCTTACTGTAGTGTTTCTTGGACTCCTTGTCTCTTCTTTTCTCCTTAATCTGATTCTCTGGACACTCAGGAAGAATGTGTACAGATTTTCTGCAACAAAAGCAGACAATCTCCTTAGTAGGAGTTTTGTCAAATCTTGGTCTATCATCTTATCTTGGTGACATCTTTCTGAAATCTTTTATGTCCATCTAATAGAATCTTTTGGCCAGCAAGCTTAGGAGTTCATCATTTGCTGGAGGAGCTTCTGGTTCATCAGATGACTTGAAAGCACTATTCTGCTCCTTTCTTCCTGATGAGGAGGTCTTCAGCTCCGCTGCTTCTCTTGTCTTTATAAGCTGCTCATAAGATTTGAGCTTGCCTAGAAGACCCTCAGTAGGTATTTCATTTAGGCTTCTAGCCTCCTTGATTGGTCAAATCATAGAATCCCATTAGCTAGGAAAGCACATTAGGATTTTATCATTTATCTCAGTTAGTAAGATATTTTTGTCAAGGTTCTTTAGCTCACTGATAATTAAGCTGAGTCTGTTGTATATGTCAGCTACTGACTCAGATTCATCTTTCTTGAAATTTTTCATATTGAGAGATGAGATGAGATCTTCTGTCCTTTCTCTTATCAGCAGAGCCTGCAACCATTTGGTTGAGAAAATCCCAAATGTCCTTAACTTATGTGCATTCAGCAACCTTTTGAAAGTTGTCATCAGACATAGTATATGCTAGGATGTTCATGCCTTTAGCATCAGCCAGTTTCAACTTCTTCTGAGCATGTGTCCACTCAGGTGGTGGAACTGTTGAGGTACTTGTTAAAGTTGTTGCAGAAGGAGCAGGGGGACCTATCAAAATAGAATTGTAGATATCTTCATCAATTGAATTCATGTACAATCTGATCCTTGCCTTCCAGATTGCAAACTTATTCAGATTGCAGACTGGAGGTCTGATGCTTGAATATTCTTTATTTTGTGCCATGATATGAGAGAGACACTAGAGATAATAGGATCTATCAAAGATCTCTTTGTTTAGGTGTTGTGCCACTTAGCTAGTCTGTCGTAATGTTCTGGTTTTTCCAACACACCCTTCAAAGGCTGATCGATGAAGACTTGAATTGAATGCGCTTGGAAGTACGGGCAGAGCCTGCGAGCTGACATGACTAGCGCCAAGGCTAACTTCTCCAAAATTGGATACCGTGTCTCAACACTCTTCAGGATATGGGTAACATAGTAAATTTGGAATTGCCTTCTACTTTCTTCCCGAAGAAGAACGGAGCTGATGGCCTCAGGGCCAACCCCTAGGTACAAGAAAAGAATCTCTCCTGGCTGGTGACTCTGAAACAGGGGTGCTGAGGTCAGTTGCATCTTCAACTACTCAAAAGCTCGGGAGCATTCTTCCGTCCACTCAAACTTGGATGCTCCTCGGAGATTTTTGAAGAATGAAGCACTCCTATCTCCAACCCGAGAGAGAAATCTCGCAAGGCCTGCTAGCCTCCCCCCTAACTGCTGAACTTCTTTTGGCGAACGAGAGGTAGGCATGTCAAGGATGGCTTTCACTTTATCAGGTTGGGGGCAAGTCCTTCTGGAGTAAGGAGATGGCCAAGAAACTTCCCCCTACTCTCCCCAAACGTGCATTTCAAAGGGTTAAGCTTCATTTTGTACCTACGCAGAGTAGCGAATGTCTTTGCTAGGTCTCGCAAGTGCAGCGAAAATGACTTACTCTTAATCAAGAGATCGTCCACATACACTTCTAGGTTCCTCCCCTTCTGATGGTTAAACACACGGTCCATCATCCGTTGGTAGGTTGCACCGGTATTCTTAAGCCCAAAGGGCATCACAAGGTAGCAATAGCAACCATCATTAGTAATGAACGACGTGTGAGGAACGTCAGGCTTATGCATTCTTATCTGGTGATAACCAGAAAACGCATCTAAAAAGCTCATATAAGAGTACCCTACCACGGAATCAACTAAAGAATCTATCTGAAGCAAGGGGTAGCAATCTTTAGGGCATGCTTTATTAAGTTTGGTAAAATCTACACACATTCGTCATTTTCCTCCTGGTTTCTTAACCATTACAACATTAGAAATCCAAGTAGGATATTGAATTTCTTTGATAAAATTTGCTTTGAGGAGCTTTGCGACTTCCTCCCTTATCGGCTCAGCAAGCTTTGTGGACATGTCCCTCTTCTTTTGTTGTATAGGCTTGCAGCCGGGATCAACATTCAAGTGGTGGCATGCAACATCAGGATCCACTCCTGGCATGTCTTCTGCTGACCAGGCGAAGACATCCAGGTTATTCAGCAAGCAGGAAATCAACTCGGCCTTTTGATCTTCAGGTAGCTCCGAGTTGATGGAGAGCTTCCTCTCCTCCCCCTCAGCAATGAGGACTCCTTGCGTCACCTGGGCAGGTTCCAGGTGAGCACCTTCATCAGCAGTAGCTTCTGAACTGGGAGAGGCTTCTGCAGGTGCTGCTGGAGCAAGGGAAGGGCTGGTTTCAACCATGTTGACAGTGCGGACGTAGCACTCCCTTGCTCTTCTTGGGTCACTCCTGACCCGACACATCCTTCCATCTGTAAAGAACTTGATGGCAAGGTGGTAAGTGGAAACCACCGCTTGATATTTGTTTAGAAGAGGTCTGCCGAAGATGGCATGGTAGCTGATGGGGGCGTCGACCACTATGAATTGTATTTGCTTTGTCTCCCCTCCAAGCTTCACGGGCAGGATGATGCTGCCCTCCACTTCTTTTCTCTCTCCCGAGAAACCATAGAGTGGCCCCTCAGTGGAAAGCAGAGGTTTTCCGGTCCTCAGGGCCTCAAAAGTAGACTTGAACAGGAGGTTGACCGAGCTGCCTGTGTCAACAAGAATTCTATCAACAGTAAAATCTCCAATACCAGCCTGGATCACTACTGCATCATTAAATGGGTTGGCTGTTTGGGGTAGATCTGCTGGACCCAAGGTGACAACCTCACTTGGAGGAGCAACGAAAGAAGAGGCCACCTCTGCCCGGGTGACCCTTGAAATTGACGATTTCCGAGTAGACTCGGTCCCTCCTCCACCATGGATGAAGAAGAGGCGTCCCAGAACCCCTTCATCATTTGCGTCGAAGCATTCTACCGAGACGTTGGTCGGCCCCAAACGGCCTTCATCCTCTACATCCACAAATTCCTGGTATGCCTCAGCTACTTCTTTGCCCTTTGAGGTGGATGGCTTCGAAGAAGAAGGAGAGTCCTTCTTGGCCAAGTCGATCTTGCCCTCGGCAAGTAGCTTCTCTATCAGCATGCGAAGGGCATTGCAGTCCTCGGTCAAGTGGCCCTTTTCTTTGTGGAACTGGCAATAATGTGCATTATTCCTTGGCTTCCACATTTTCTGAGGCTCTTGCCTCTTTTCTTCTGATCTCCTTTGCAAGATCTGGATGACTTCGTCAAGGTCCAGATCTGCAATGTCCTCCATGGGGCTTATATCAGATTGGCCCAGAGCAGGCAAGGCTGCTTGTTGGAGGATGGGAAGAGCTTGCAATGGAATGGCGGGAGTGGCAGCCAATGGCAGTCTCTGCTCATGATACTGTTGATGGCCTTGGAAAGGTTTCTTGTTGCGGAAGTTCCTGCCTCTTTGAGACGGAGGCTGGAAGTCTAGGCGAGGGGGCTTGCTACGAGAGGAAGAAGCGGAGGCATCCCTTCCTTCAGCCTTAGCTGTCAGGGATGAGACATAGGTTGGATTGGCATTTTCTCCTTCAATGAAACGGTTGACCATGGAGATCAACTCTTGATAAGTCTCAGGTTCCTTGGTTGCTGCTTTAAACTTCAGAGGGCCTTCCCGGAGGCCATGGATCAAGGCGACCTTATAATAGTCGGGGTTCACATTCCTTACCCATTGGATCTCTCTCTGAAAGCGATCAACGAATCGCGCCACTGATTCATTATCCCTTTGCTTGATTTCGAATAAGGTAGCTGGCCCATTTTTCCTCTTTCTCGAGGTAGCAAACCGCAGCAACAACTGGCTACGAAGCTCTGCGAAAGAAGAGATTGTGCCCGAAGGCAGCTCGTAGAACCACTCTCTCGCCTGTCCTTTGAGAGTGGTAACCAGGAGTTTACACTTGATAGCATCTAAGAGGCATCTCAAAGCAACTGCCCCCTCAAATGCTTGAGGTGAGAGACTGGATCTGTCCCTCCTGAATAGAATGGGATGCGAGGTTCCCTGAAGTTGTTCGGAGCCAATTCCCATCGGATTCGATCAACGAAGGGAGACGGGGTCTCGAACTCTGCGGGGTAGAAGGGGCGGACTGCAGCCGAGGAGTCCGTGGGCTCAGTGGACTGGCGGTCAGCAAAATGAAGCTGGAGGGCTGGAGTGCCACTGGCAGCTTCTCTGAAGAAATTTCTGAAAGCAAACTGCTCCTCCTGAGGGCGCAGAGGAGCGGCCGACTGAGCAGGGTTCCGAGGAGTGGCTGGCGACTGCCGAAGCGGAGTTCGGCGAGCTGGGGTCTGGCGGACTGGCGAGTCCGCTGGATCTGCTACGGCCTGAGGAGCAAGCCGCTGGGCCAGCGCGAGTAGAGCTGGGCTGATTGCGTCGAGACGTTGGTCGGTCTGCTGGCGGGACTGCTCGGCCTCAAGGCGAGCTTGCTCAATTGCGTCCCAATGAGAGTCCTCTGAAGAGCTGGAGCGGTCTGAAGAGCGGGCTCTGCGGTCTGACATTTCCGTCCGCTGAATTCAAAACACTACTCGGATCTGAAGGTCGCGTGTTAACTGTTGATGCACGAAAACACAAAGGGGGGTCGAGCACCACCAGCTAACGGTTCGAACACCGGGGAATAGAGAGACTGCGAGTAGTGATCTACTAAGCGGGTGAGTGCAGGAAGAACAGCAGGGCCGTGAACCACGGTAACAACAGACTTCGCCCGTCGCGGCCTGAATGCCTCTCTTGCGACGGGCTTTCCCTTGATTGAAGAATGGCTTGGTTACAAGTGAAAGGAAAAGATTGGCAAGAGCAGAGCGAGGAGGAGTCCGCAAGGCACAAGATTCGAGTCTGCAGCCTGAAACAAGTAGGCTCCTGGGTCCGAGTCAGCGTGCCTTGGGTGCACCACCTCCCCCCTATTTATAGGATAGGGGGCCTACCCAAACGGGCAGGGCTAAAATAACCGGATGCCCGGGGTACAGGAGAACTGGGCAGCGGTGACGGGAAGCAAAAAAGAAAGAACACGCCAGTCCGCGCAGAAGGGGCGGACTGGGCTCGCGGACTGGAGCTTCCACTATTGCTGGGCGCGATCCTGCTGGAGGGCGGCGACCTGGGCGGACGAGACTCTGCGTCCGCCGCTGTAGAGAATCTAATATCCCAAGTCCTGGCAGACTGAGCGAACAGGTACCTGCGTCCGCTGCTGGGGGACCATCCTTGGTGTCCGATTGGTGACCTTGCCTGACTGGGAGGACTGACAAATAGAGCCCGCGCGTGTTGAAAGGGGGGTTTTGGCATCTTGTAGGGTGTTGCGGACTGAGGGGTTAACAGATGTCATGTCATCGATGCTAGCCTGTGATAAGAAGTCGACTGAGAAGAAGAAGAGCCAGAGCCGGATACCAGAAAACTCTGACCGACAGCCTGTGGAGAAGATTGAGAAGCCGGTTACTCCAGCGGCTTCTGGATCTGAAAAGAGGCCGACGCAGACCGTCGGCGAATATTCGCATGCCACATCCAATCCTGAAGCGGTTTCTAAGGCTACGACCAATCCGAAAGCAGTTTCGAAGGCTGCTCCACCACAAACCGAGACTGCCAAATCCTTTGAGGTAACTTACTCTCCATCGGGCGAACTGCTCTTAAAAATAGGTGAGATGGAGGAGAAAAGAGTTGAATCTCGCAAGCCGCGCGAATTGCCCGCCGCGGTCGACCTAGTCATTGTGGAGATAACGAGCTGGAGAAGACGCTGGAGGTCGCGCGGTCTTTGACTTAAAAGAGCAAGCAGACAAAATGGTTGTCAGCTCCTTGAAACGGCAGAGGAAAAGGAGTGAAACCCTCGAAGAATTGATGAGGTGGAAAGCGCGGAAGATGCAGGCCGGAAACCGGAATATTTCCGTAAAGACCGGAGCGGCTAGTCTTCAACATAGGCCGTGGGAGAAAGAGGTACTCGAGAGTCTGTCCACACCATATTCTAAACCGAATGAGCCGGAGAATATATCCACAGCTAGCGAGACGATTAGTGACATTCTCAAGGGCATGGAGACTTTACAACAGTAGGATGAGTTATTGACGACCCCAGCGACTTCTGAAGAGGTTGACCGACCCGATGTGGAAGTCACTGGGGAGAAGCTTGGCGGGCTGGTGATGACTAGTAATTTATTCATCATATATGGCTTTTATCTTAATTAGACATTCTAAATATTGATATGTGTTCGTGATTTTTATAAAATATTTCGTTGAAAAATAATATTTTGAGCTCTAACACTAATATTCTCAATTTTGTAGGATTGCGGCAGGCTTTTGGGGAATTTTCTGTACAAAATCCCGATGTTGCGTTCAAGACTTAACAACATAGAGCTCGACAAGATATATTCAACACCATCCGCCACCCGACATACAAGAGCTCCACCAGTGCAAGCTACCATATATATATATATAAATGTTTACTGTTTATATATATATATATATATATATATATATATATATATATATATATATATATATACAATAACCATGCACTGCTCCTCCTCCAAGCTGCCCGAGCAACCTCCGGCCACCTCCAGCAACTCCATACAGGAAGCTCGGCCGCCACCTCAACGCCACCACTGAGCTCGCCACTACAGCACCATCATCAGCACCACTTTCCTCCTCATGCTCGGCCAACGCCACCAACGCCTTGCAAGCAGCCAACTTGATCCAGCTCCACCACCTCAATAACCAGAACTATCTCCGGCCACCTTCAGCAGCGCCATCACCGTGCTCGGCCACACCAAGCAGCAACTCCGGCCCGCAGTTCCAACTCCATGAAGTAACCCCTCCACGTCAGCGATCCAGCCCACCTCCGCCACGTCAGCAATCCTCCTCCATGCAGCGCCAACTCCGCCTCTGCCGTTACACCCGGAGATGTCGCCGCCTCCAGCTCTTCCAGAGATCCCGCCGAATTTTTGGCCGCCATCAATATCCTGCTGCTGCCGTTTTCAACAAGGAGCCTACCATGCCTTGTCACATCATCCGGTGCCTATAAAAGGTGGTCATGGGGAAGGAGGAAAAAGAAGAATTGAGAGGAGATAATTCAGAGGAGAGATAAAAAAGAGAGCCCAGCCCCTAAATCCAATTATTCATTTCATTTCTTATTTTCATTTCAGCTATTAGTGTTTGTTTTAAGTTTTGAATTATTTAAATAATTTAATTAACATTGTTAGTTTTCGAGTATTAGTGTTTTCGTATTGTTATAATTTAATCTTGTACATCTCGTTTTGTTCAACTTAGAATTTTGTCGTCTCGTAACCTTGAAATTTTATATCTTGTAATTTTGCTATCAATAAAATATAATTCTGTCTCCATTTAAAATATTGTCCCTATTTCAAGTTATTCACTCGAACGTTATATTTTTGTTTCTCAACAAATTTTTTTGTTCTTCTCTCGTCATGTCGAAATTTTATAATCATGATTTCTCCACCTCCATGAGCGGCTAATTCTCTATAGTGCTCGATCGAGACGATCCGAGGATGAGATAATTTCTGCGATGATTTTAATTTTGTGCTTCTCAATTTGTTGAATGCTTACGATTTACCGTTGATCAATTCATTGAGCCTATATATTTTATATAGTTTTCAAAACAGTTTTCGCTCTTTAGTTGGCCGAGAGGCTCGTAAGGCGAATCGATCACTCATCGGTAAAAAGAGTAGAACGCAACCCTCGAGAGAGGACGACGTAACTCTTCCGAATTGGACTAAAATCTAATAGCGAGGTTCGCTACCTAAAGCAAGTCTTAGGCGATGCGATTTGAGAACGAAAGTTCGGTCGATACACCTAAGTTTAGTTGAACATAATCCTCGAAAGAGTGGTGTTCATGCTTCGGGAACCTCCACGGTCAAAGCCTCTTCAACAAGAGAATTGCATTGTTATTTTCATTTCATAATTTTATAATTCCAAGGTGACTCAAGATCGGGTACTAATCATAAAACCATTGTTTTAATTCCGTTAACATTTCTAGTTTTCTTTTACTTTTCGCAACCTTAACTCAATTTTCTATTGATAAAATAATAACGATTTTCAAAGTAGGATTACTCGATCACCCCGAGTCTAATACGACCTTGGTTTTTATAAACCTATACCACTTCCGATACGGTACACTTGCCGTTGTCGTTTGCGGATATAGTTTCGCGCGATCAAGTTTTTGGCGCCGTTGCCGGGGAGATTGGTCGATAATTTGAAAAAGAAATAGTTATTAATTTTATCGCTTCCTTTTTTTTTAGTTTATGACCCGAATAAACTCTTCAAGTAATTTTGAATTCGGTTTTGATCCAGAAATCGAGCGCACCTTTCGGCGACGTCTCCGATTTAGTGATCTACCAATAATTCACGAAGAGTCAATTAGAGAAACTAACGAGGGAATAATGGAAGTTCCTAACCTTAATGAGGCCCCGCTGCGGACCATGTCCTATTATGCGAGACCGAATTTTGAGGGAACACAATCTAGTATTATTCGCCCAGCAGTAGCAAATAATAATTTTGAAATTAAAACGAGTATCATTCAGATGGTACAGCAATCGGTTGTATTCGATGGTTTACCGGATGAAGATCCAAATTTACATCTGCTTAATTTTTTGGAAATTTGCGATACGTTTAAAATAAATGGTGTCACTGATGACGCCATCCGTTTGCGTTTATTTCCGTTTTCTTTGCGGACCAAGGCCAAACAGTGGTTGGGCTCTCTTCCTAGAGGTTCCATCACTACATGGGCCGAAATGACGGAAAAATTCTTAACGAAATATTTTCCTCCGGCAAAGTCCGCTAAATTACGTACGGACATTCTCTCATTCACGCAAATAGACTCGGAGTCTCTCTATGACACATGGGAGCGCTTCAAGGAACTTTTGCGGAGATGTCCTCATCATGCCCTTCCTGCGTGGCAACAAGTTCAAACTTTCTACAATGGTTTGAATCTCCAAACGAGGCAAATGATTGATGCAGCCGCAGGGGGAACTCTTAATAACAAAACCCCTGAGGCCGCACAAGAGCTTTTCGAGGAGATGGCCATGAATGCTTATCAGTGGAATGCGCCACGGTCGCGCCCTAACAAGCCGACTGGACTCTTCGAAGTCGAGGCCACCCCTAATTTAGCACATCAAGTAGAATGGCTCACTAAGCAAGTGGCGGAGATGTCTGCTTCCTCCGCCACCAATTGGGCTTATAATAATAATAATTTTAATAATAATTTTCATGAGCAAGTAGATTATATGGGTAACTCCTATCGTCCTCCGTATAACCCGAATAATAATATTCCGTTCAATAATAGTTATAATCCGGGTTTGCGGAATCACCCAAACTTTTCATGGAGCAACCCCAATAATGCTCAACGTCCACTGCAAGTGAATCCTCCCGGATTCACTCCACCACCATCACACAAGCCTTCTTCACTTGAAGAAGTCTTCACTAAATACGTAGCCTCAAATGAGTCCAATATCCGGAATCTTACCGGATCTATAAAAAATTTAGAAAATCAAATTGGGCAATTAGCCAAATTAGTCTCCGAGCGCCAACAAGGAACTTTGTCGGGCAACACCGAGCCCAATCCAAGGGAGAGCGCCAACGTAATAAACCTCCGCAGCGGAAAGGAGGTAACCTCTACAAATTTGGCTGGACCTGAGGTAAACGTTTCATCTTCACCCCTGCAATTTACTTCTCCGCAAGTTAGTTCTTCTACTTTACCATCTTCTACTCTAGCTCCGCGCAATAATTTTAAACCTTCAATGCCTTATCCTTCAAAATTTAAAAATGAGCGCAATGAGGAGCAATACAAAAAATTTATTGAAATTTTAAAACAAATTCAAATAAATGTCCCATTCTGCGAAGCAATCTCTAATATGCCTAAATACGCGAAATATCTCAAGGAATTACTCTCTAATAAAAAGAAACTTGAGGATATTTCGCGTGTTTCTTTAAACGCAGAATGCTCGGCGGTTGTATTAAATAAATTGCCGGAAAAACTTAACGATCCGGGACGGTTTTCCATCCCATGCCTATTCGGTAATTTATTAATAAAACACGCTTTGGCTGATTTGGGCGCTAGTATTAACCTCATGCCATATTCTTTATTTAAAAAACTTGGGTTGGGCAATCCTACCCCAACAAAAAATAGCATCCAACTAGCAGATCGGTCTATTAAATATCCTATTGGAGTCATAGAGGATGTTTTAGTTAAAGTAGACAAGTTTATCTTCCCGGTAGACTTTGTCATTCTAGACATCGAGGAAGACGCCGAAGTGCCCCTTATACTCGGTCATCCATTCCTTGCTACCTCTAAGGCAATAATAGACGTAAGTAACGGAAAGCTTCTCCTACGAGTAGGGGATGAAGAAGTTACTTTTAGTATCGACTCTTCCATGAAAAACTCTTTTTCTAATGACGACTCTTGTTTTACTTTAGAAACAAATTTTGAAGAGGAAATAACGTCATCTTCTGAAATTATTTCTCCTTTATTTGAAAATCCGGACATTGCAAACTTATATTGTTTAAAAGAAATAACTCATCCGCACAAAATTGAAGAAATAAAATTGAATAATTTTAAAGTAAAAACATCTTATGAGGAGCCGCCGAGTTTAGAATTAAAACAATTGCCGGAACATTTAAAATATTTATTTTTAGAAAAAGAGTCAAAATTGCCCGTGATTATATCATCCGCGCTTAACGATTCAGAAATTTCTGAATTAACAAAAATTTTAAATAAGCATCGTCATGCAATTGCGTGGCAAATTTCTGATATTAAGGGAATTAGCCCATCTTTTTGTACGCATAAAATAAGTTTAGAAAATAATTCTCGCGGTACTATTCAGCCTCAACGACGCCTTAATCCAAATATGAAGGACGTTGTTAAGGCCGAAATAATAAAACTATTAGACGCGGGAATTATTTATCCTATTTCGGATAGCACTTGGGTTAGCCCGGTGCAAGTCGTGCCTAAGAAGGGCGGGATAACGGTAGTTTCCAATGAAAATAATGAGTTAATCCCAACCCGTACCGTTACAGGTTGGCGAGTTTGCATCGATTATAGGAAATTAAATGATGCAACTCGTAAGGATCACTTCCCGCTTCCCTTCATTGACCAAATCTTAGAACGTCTTTCCGGTCACTCGCACTATTGTTTTCTTGATGGTCTTTCGGGATACTTTCAAATCCCAATTGCACCCGAAGACCAAGAGAAAACCACGTTCACTTGTCCGTTCGGCACCTTCGCCTATCGGAGGATGCCGTTTGGTCTTTGCAACGCGCCGGCTACATTTCAAAGATGTATGTTGGCAATTTTTAACGAATTAGTAGAGGATGTCATGGAAGTTTTTATGGACGATTTTTCAGTCTTTGGCGATTCCTTTGAAAATTGTTTAAATAATCTTGATCGTGTTCTTCAACGCTGCGAAGACACAAATTTGGCGCTCAATTGGGAAAAGTGTCACTTTATGGTTCGAGAAGGCTTAGTGCTCGGACATAAAATTTCTAGCAAAGGGATCGAGGTCGATAGGGCCAAAATCGAGGTCATAGAAAAACTTCCCCCGCCTACCAACATAAAATCTATTAGGAGTTTTCTAGGACACGCAGGATTTTATAGGCGGTTTATTAAAGATTTTTCAAAAATTACAAAACCGCTAACACATCTTTTAGAAAAAGAAACCGCATTTATATTCGATGAAGAATGTTCTAAAGCGTTCAATAAAATTAAAAATGAACTTATCAACTCGCCTATTTTAATTGCGCCAAATTGGTCTCTTCCGTTTGAAATTATGTGCGACGCAAGCGATTTTGCTGTAGGGGCTGTTTTAGGCCAACGGGTGGATAAATATTTTCACCCGATTTATTACGCAAGTAAAACGCTCACGTCCGCGCAAGCTAATTATACAACGACGGAGAAAGAACTTTTGGCGATTGTTTTTGCATTTGATAAATTTCGATCTTATATAACGCTATCAAAAATTATTGTTTTTACTGACCACTCCGCTCTTAGGTATTTAATGGAAAAAGGGGACGCGAAGCCCCGATTACTAAGATGGATTCTCCTTCTACAAGAGTTCGATTTGGAGATCCGAGATAAGAAGGGAGCGGAGAATTTGGCGGCCGACCACCTCTCAAGATTGGAGAATCCAGCTGCAGGAGCGCTAGTGGAGTCCGAAATAGATGACAAATTCCCTGAAGAGCGCCTCCTCGTCATGAATAAGGTAATAACTTCTTCCACCCCTTGGTACGCGGATCTTGCCAATTACTTAGTGGCACGGGTCCTCCCAAAGAACTATTCAAGTCAACAAAAGAAGAAATTTTTTTCAGACTTGAAAAATTACTTTTGGGAAGACCCCTTTTTATTTCGTGTTTGCGCGGACCAAGTGGTAAGAAGGTGTGTATCGGGCGAGGAAGGCGTCAAAATTTTGCGGCACTGCCACGAAGGACCAACCGGTGGACATTATCAAGCAAACCGGACCGCTAGGAAGGTGCTCGAGGTGGGCTTCTATTGGCCCACTTTGTTTAAAGACGCTCAAATGTTTGTAAGCAAATGCGATAACTGCCAACGGTCAGGTAACATTTCTAACCGGGACGAAATGCCCCAAAATATATTTTTAGAATGTGAAATTTTTGATTTATGGGGGTTAGATTTCATAGGTCCACTACCACCGTCTCATAATAATAAGTACATCCTTGTTGCGGTCGACTACGTGTCAAGGTGGGCAGAGGCGCAAGCTTTCTCCACTAACGACGCGAGAGTCGTCGTAAAATTTTTGAAAAAATTATTTTCACGATTTGGCACACCGCGAGCACTAATTAGTGATAGGGGCACCCACTTTTGTAACGACCAACTTGCTAAAATTTTAGCCAAGTATGGCGTTACCCACAAACTCTCTACCGCCTATCACCCACAAGCAAATGGCCAAGTGGAGGTGGTAAATCGTGAACTTAAGAGAATTTTAGAAAAAACGGTTTCTGTTAATAGGAAGGATTGGTCACTTAAGTTAGACGATGCTTTATGGGCATATCGAACGGCGTACAAGACCGCAATCGGTTGTACACCGTACCGATTAGTCTACGGAAAAGCTTGTCATTTACCGGTGGAATTAGAACACCGCGCATATTGGGCGCTCAAATTTTTAAATTTAGATCTAAACTTAGCCTCCGAACAAAGAAAATTTCAATTAAATGAATTAGATGAATGGCGTGCAAACGCCTATGAAAATAACAAATTCTATAAGGAGAGAACTAAGTTTTATCACGATAAAAATATTAAAAATCCAAAATCTTTTTCACCGGGAGATCTAGTCCTTCTTTTTAATTCTAGACTTCGGCTTTTTCCGGGAAAATTAAAGTCCCGATGGTCCGGCCCCTTTGTCGTGAAAGAGGTTTGGCCATATGGGACCGTGCTAATTGAACATCCGGAAAACGGCTCATTCAAAGTTAACGGACACCGATTAAAACTATATCACCCCGGCGATCCCTCAACCGGAAAAATTGAATCTCTAAATCTTCCAAACATTTAAAATCGTCACTTAGTCAAGCTACGCGACGGTAAACAAAGCGCTTGTGGGAGGCACCCCATAGTTATCACTTTTCATTTCTATTTTTTTTCTCTTGTTTTCTTTCCTAACAACTTTTGCAGGTTTTGGGTCGATGTTATAAAGCGGCTACCCCGACAAATAATCAGGGAAGTTTTCTTATAACATTTAATTTATTTTGCTTTCTTTTAAAATAGATTTATAATATTCATACTTAGTTTTAAACATTGGGGACAATGTTTATCTTTAAGTATGGAGGGGTAACATAAGTAAGTTCTAATTTTTAACTTAGGTTGTTTTAAAAAATTAATCTAGTCCTATTTCTTGCATTTTTTTTCTAAAAAAAAAAAATTTACTACTAAAAAAAATATGAATAAATCTTTTCGCTTAATCTATCAACACTTTTCTAGTTTACTCAATTGTAAAGTTCTAAAGTAGACTTAATTTTTCATGAGGACTAAGAATTTTTTGTGCTAGAATAATTTTCTGAAACTTTTGAGTAAAATTGTTGACTCGTGTAGTGTTTCTAGTAAAATGCATGTGTTTGAGTAGAATTGGTGTAGAATTAAATCCTTGGCATAAAACTAAACTTATGATTTGATAATTTGTGTAGAAAGAATTTATTTTACTTCTAATTTGAATCTGGTTTAATCCAAAAGTAGTTTAGGGAGTGTGTAGAAGATCGTTAGAATGCTATATTACTCGACTCGAATGGAAGGGTGTCCTTTTTTTAAAAAAGTCTAGAACTTGTCCTTAGCTATCTTTGAAACGTTTGCATTTTAGAATAATTAAACTCTATGGAAATGATTTAGGCCTCTATTTGGATAGTTTGAGCTTTTGCACCCAACCCCAAATTACTACAATTGTTCACACAAATTTGAGCCTTGTACCTTTATTTGACCCACCTCCACCATTTCGCCACCAAAACTAAAAAGCCTAACCAAACTGTACACTCAAATTTTGAGCTAAAATATTGAAAAAATTGGGTGCTTATATAAAAAAAAGCAAAATTTTCATAGTGATATGCGGCCTAGGTATGCATACGCATACTTGGAATGATCCCAACTATGAAGAGAAAAATGGTGTTTATTCTTAAAAAGCTAAAATTTCATAGTGATATGTGGCCTAGGTATGTATACGCATACTTGGAATGATCCCAACTATGAAAAGCAAATTCTCATAATGATATGCGACCTAAGTATGTGTATTCATGCTTGGAATGATCCCAATTATGATGAAAATAAGAAGAAGAAAATTTTAGCTCAAAACTCGTTGTTTAAGTGAAATACACCTACATGCTCATCATTGTTCACCTTTCTCTTAAACTCAAGCCATATGTACATCTTATTTAAGTCCTAAAGATCCATATAGTCGATTAAGTATAAAATGTAGTGGAAAAGATGCAAGCAAACAAGCTTATGGACTTCTATGAAGGTCACCCCGAGCGTCAGAATCTAGTAATTTAAATCTCAACGATCACACTATTTTCTCCCTTCACATAACTTGCGATTTAACCATCGACTCCTTTTAAAAGTAATAATAAATTATTGAAACACATTTTAATTATCTCACAAATTAGTATTTATGCCAAGAACGTCTCTCTACTAAAATATCTACACATACCAGCATAAAACTTCGCATTTTACTCTCTAGCTTTCAAAATTTTATCTAGCAATAAATCTTCCTACTCTTGTGAAAAATGGTTTGCTCGGGACGAGCAACGAGTAAGTATGGAGGTGTTTGATGACTAGTAATTTATTCATCATATATGGCTTTTATCTTAATTAGACATTCTAAATATTGATATGTGTTCGTGATTTTTATAAAATATTTCGTTGAAAAATAATATTTTGAGCTCTAACACTAATATTCTCAATTTTGTAGGATTGCGGCAGGCTTTTGGGGAATTTTCTGTACAAAATCCCGATGTTGCGTTCAAGACTTAACAACATAGAGCTCGACAAGATATATTCAACACCATCCGCCACCCGACATACAAGAGCTCCACCAGTGCAAGCTACCATATATATATATATAAATGTTTACTGTTTATATATATATATATATATATATATATATATATATATATATATATATATATATATATATATATATATATATATAACAATAACCATGCGCTGCTCCTCCTCCAAGCTGCCCGAGCAACCTCCGGCCACCTCCAGCAACTCCATACAGGAAGCTCGGCCGCCACCTCAACGCCACCACTGAGCTCGCCACTACAGCACCATCATCAGCACCACTTTCCTCCTCATGCTCGGCCAACGCCACCAACGCCTTGCAAGCAGCCAACTTGATCCAGCTCCACCACCTCAATAACCAGAACTATCTCCGGCCACCTTCAGCAGCGCCATCACCGTGCTCGGCCACACCAAGCAGCAACTCCGCCCGCAGTTCCAACTCCATGAAGTAACCCCTCCACGTCAGCGATCCAGCCCACCTCCGCCACGTCAGCAATCCTCCTCCATGCAGCGCCAACTCCGCCTCTGCCGTTACACCCGGAGATGTCGCCGCCTCCAGCTCTTCCAGAGATCCCGCCGAATTTTTGGCCGCCATCAATATCCTGCTGCTGCCGTTTTCAACAAGGAGCCTACCATGCCTTGTCACATCATCCGGTGCCTATAAAAGGTGGTCATGGGGAAGGAGGAAAAAGAAGAATTGAGAGGAGATAATTCAGAGGAGAGATAAAAAAGAGAGCCCAGCCCCTAAATCCAATTATTCATTTCATTTCTTATTTTCATTTCAGCTATTAGTGTTTGTTTTAAGTTTTGAATTATTTAAATAATTTAATTAACATTGTTAGTTTTCGAGTATTAGTGTTTTCGTATTGTTATAATTTAATCTTGTACATCTCGTTTTGTTCAACTTAGAATTTTGTCGTCTCGTAACCTTGCAATTTTATGTCTTGTAATTTTGCTATCAATAAAATATAATTCTGTCTCCATTTAAAATATTGTCCCTATTTCAAGTTATTCACTCGAACGTTATATTTTTGTTTCTCAACAAATTTTTTTGTTATTCTCTCGTCATGTCGAAATTTTATAATCATGATTTCTCCACCTCCATGAGCGGCTAATTCTCTATAGTGCTCGATCGAGACGATCCGAGGATGAGATAATTTCTGCGATGATTTTAATTTTGTGCTTCTCAATTTGTTGAATGCTTACGATTTACCGTTGATCAATTCATTGAGCCTATATATTTTATATAGTTTTCAAAACAGTTTTCGCTCTTTAGTTGGCCGAGAGGCTCGTAAGGCGAATCGATCACTCATCGGTAAAAAGAGTAGAACGCAACCCTCGAGAGAGGACGACGTAACTCTTCCGAATTGGACTAAAATCTAATAGCGAGGTTCGCTACCTAAAGCAAGTCTTAGGCGATGCGATTTGAGAACGAAAGTTCGGTCGATACACCTAAGTTTAGTTGAACATAATCCTCGAAAGAGTGGTGTTCATGCTTCGGGAACCTCCACGGTCAAAGCCTCTTCAACAAGAGAATTGCATTGTTATTTTCATTTCATAATTTTATAATTCCAAGGTGACTCAAGATCGGGTACTAATCATAAAACCATTGTTTTAATTCCGTTAACATTTCTAGTTTTCTTTTACTTTTCGCAACCTTAACTCAATTTTCTATTGATAAAATAATAACGATTTTCAAAGTAGGATTACTCGATCACCCCGAGTCTAATACGACCTTGGTTTTTATAAACCTATACCACTTCCGATACGGTACACTTGCCGTTGTCGTTTGCGGATATAGTTTCGCGCGATCAGCTGGCCTCCGCGGTTTATGAAGTGATCGAAAAATTGAAACTTCGAGAGAAGATGGAGGAGATGAAGAAGCTGATTGTGGCGAAACCGGTGGCGACCACATTTCCTCTTCTGCAAGGTAAACATGGGGAAGTTAAGCGAACTGTAATTTTTTACAAGTCGCGGTCAAGGTAGAAGGGTGCGAACACAATTTTAAATTCGCCGGCCAGCTTTTTCCTGACCATGGCTCAACTAAAAAGTCGAGCTAAAGAAGTCGAGTGGCTATGGAAAGAAAAGCTAAAGCAGATAGATCCTGAACGATTCAGGCAGCCAGTGTTTAGATACTATAACGCGGCCATTGAAGGAGATAAAAACCAAACCGGCGGTCTCATCCTATCGATTTTCTTGAAAAAAGGTAGCAATTATCCGAATGAACTTGGCTGGGGTTTATCTTCTGCAGGTGAACCGGAGGCCGCGATAAAACAAGGTGACCTGACATCCTTCTTGCCCATGCTGCCGCCACCTCTGCCAAGTGTTCATGATGAAAAGATGGCCGAGTTGCAGAAGGAGGTCGAAACATTGCAAGCGGCTGTGAGGGAGCACGCCGAAGCCTCGCTGATTAAGGAGGAGGAACAACGGGCTACCCAGGAGGCCGCTTAGAAAAGGATCCAAGAGTTACAGATCACCCTGGAGCAAGAGACCACAAGGTTGCAGTCCGCGTTGGAGCAAGAAAACACAAGGTTGCAGTCCGCGTTGGAGGCTGCTGAGGGGAAGATAGTAAGATATACAAGCGCAGGTGCTGATGGCCGGACGACTTGAGAGAGAGAGAGAGGAGAGATTCGCTGCCCTGAGGGAAAAGACCAAGGTCCGTCAGCGGAGGCCGACGGAGATCAGCGGCCTACAGCGGGCGACCTCTGGAAAGTTGCCACAAACAGACCGCCCGACTTCTGGTGAGACTACAAATCCACCAGAGGTCACGGCGGTTGGGCAGGCAGCAGCTCGGGCTCTTCAGGTGGTTCCATTTGCCAGAGTGGAGCGCGACGCCGCGCGGGTTCACCGGTATCTACATTCACTTCACCACCTGGTTAGGCAGGTGTATGCTATGATTGTACAAACCGGTTACCAGGTCACGCGAATAGGGCGAGAGGGACTGGAGGGAGATAAGCAAGGCTGAGCGACTTGATCGAGATAAGCCGCGCGAATAAACTGAACATTGTGTTGTAAAATATTTTTCTTCTGGATGCTGGATAATCTGGTTGCTGTAAACAATTGTTGTATGTTTATTATTCTGCGAACTGTTTGCGGTTTATGCGGTTTGTATTTTATGATCAACCTATATGTGCTTTGTTCTGAAATATCCAAGTATAGGAACGTAGCCGCTCGGTCTGGCGAACAGATCGCCGGCTTGAAAGTATGATTTTCACATGCTCTTCCATGAAAATATTCTAAGTGTAGGAACTTGGCCGCGCGGACTCGCGAACTTAACTACGGTTCGACCGTGGCAGTAATCTGTCTTCCTTGCAAGTTGAGGCCGTGCGGCTTGATGTCTAGCCGTGATTTTACGTTGATTACTGTACCTTCCCTGGGTTTCTATAAATAGAGACGATTCCGGCGATTACTGCACTAGAAAAACAAGATGCGGGCAAAATCCAAGTCGATGCAGTCTAATAAGGCTAGCGCGGTGAGGACTGTTGCGACTTCCGCATTTCACTCTGCAGACCACAGGGAATGTCGGCTTACCCAAGCCGAGCTAGATAACTTTGTGGAGAAGTACATGTAGGGTAGCTCGCTAGTCACGCGGCTTCCGCTGCAGGACGAGAGAATCAACACCTCCAATTCCAACCAAATCGCCGTCCCCATCGATCATTTTGACTGCGGCTTCCGCTTCCCAGTCCTGATGGAAGCCGTTGCGATCTTCGACCACTATGGCGTAGTTCCCGGACAACTACCTCCGAACTCTATAGCCACCATTTATAGTTTCATCTCATACTTGAGGTCGGAAAGAGTCCGATTCTCAATGAAGCTCTTCCGCGAGAGATTCTCGGTGCAGTCTATCCCTGACTCTGGGTCGAAGATCTTCCGGGGGCACCTGTACTCTGGCTGCAGGGGATTGAAGGTCGTCAACCTGGCGAACAAAATCCCGAACTGGTCGGAGAAGTACCTCATCTTTGAGGGAAAACTATGGCTGCGGCTCATCAACCCGCAAGTCCGGGACGAGTCCGCCTTCAGGAGCAGCGGGCTGGACGGCATGGAGAAGGACATGTACAACTTCTTCAAGGTGGAGCGGCTTGATGTGAATCATTACATTCCACTGTTGTCCGTCCTTGGAGGGAGTTGAAGCGAAAGATAGTATGTTCCAAATCGACCGAACTGATTTGTTAGCCGCACGGCCTATGAACTGTTATCTCACTTTCTCTTTGCAGCTACCGTGGCGGTCCCGCTCAACAAACCGCTGACGCCTGGCGGCTAGACGCTTACACAAAGAGAGAAGCGTGCCAGGCGGGCCAAGCCACAGCGGACTGAGGAAGAAGAGGAGTCGGCCTCTTCCGATGAGTTCACGCAGCATGGAATGGGTAGCGGCCTGAAAGATGTCCGTGGCAACCCGACCATGGTGTGGAGTCCGGACGGCGACTCTGTGAAGGTCTCCACCGACCTCCCCTACTGGGGAGGGATAAAATAAGCTGCCACGCAATCGTTGTTGGCTCCGCGCTGTACGGCAAGCGCAAATTGAAGGCGCTGCACAGAGTTCCTGAAGATGACCTGCCCCTGTTAGCTCTGCAGGTAGGGGCAAGGAGCTCTGTAACGAGCCACTTCATGGGTCATGCCGACAAGCAACTAATGAAAGACAAAAGCGGCCTGGAGCGGCAAGTAGAAGAGAAAGAAGAAGAAATAAAACGACTGAAGGAGAAGGAATCAGTAAGTTATCCCCCGATATTTGTGCGGTTACAATTCTTAAACCGCCCGGTCTAACTTTTCACCTCTCTTGCAAGCGATGTACGATCCGGCCAACCCGATCTTCCAAGACAACTTCTTCCCGCAGGTTGTCCAGGGGATCGATGGAGCACTTAACCACCTCCTTGACCTTGGCAGCTTAGCGGCCGGATTCACCTACTTTACCTGCACCGACATATACCCCAACTTGAAAAAGAAGGTGGCCGCTGTCTACCGAGCGGTCAGAGGTAAAGGCAAGGTCGGTGAAGATGAAGGCAAAGATGAGGAAGAAGACGAGGAAGGCGAAGAGGAGGACAACGAGAAAAGTTGGAGCGAGGGCGCTTCAACCGAGAACGGCGGCCAGGCTTTGGAGACCGCGCAGACTGATCCCGCGGCTTCTGGCGGCTCGAGCGGCTCAACAACTAGCAGCAGTGGCTACTCTGAATCTCCAGTCGACATCGACGGTGGTGGTGATTCAAGTCCCCCTGCGGCTAAAAAACTCAAGCCGGCCGATTAGTGAAATTTTATTTTTAACTTGTATTTTGAATTTTTTGAAAAACGGCTGTATGATTTAGTAAACCGCGTGGTTAGATTTTTGTAACCCATTCTGAAAAAGAAATGAAAGAAAACTTTACCTTTGATGTGTAGCCTATTTTATTTTTCGTTCTTCTTACTTGTATTAGTCTGCACGGTCTTAGTGTTACTTCCGATTTAATAGATAATTACTATGCAAACCGGTCTGAGATCGTAATGAAATCCGAATATTCTGCATTCTGTGACTTCAATAAAGCTATCCGCAAGGGAGAGAGAAATTCCTGTGGCTTATTTGTTAATACACATTGACCAATAAGTCGTGCGGGTAAGACGTTAACCGCCAAAAGCCTTTATAATTAAATAAATGTTTGCGGCTAGGTCGAACTTTGATGTAGATCGCGTTTTGAAGCAAGAGACTTAAGGATAGAGACAAAAAATCTGCTGCCTCTGATATGATCATGCAAGCAGGTAATCTAAGATACTTAAGCATGCCTAGCCGACAAATAAGTCGCCTGATAGCAGAGACCAAACCCATACTAATTTTGTGGTGGCAAGTCATAGGTTGACTAGTATAATTGATACCATAAGCCGTCGGACTAAGGCCAAGAATTAACTGCCAAAAATAGGTCGGCCAACTTCCCGAGTATATGAATAATAAACCGGCAGATAGGCATATACAAGCCGGATAAGATAAGCCGGAATAAGTAACCGTGAGGTCTATAAACTGAACTATATAAATTGGCACAAGCCGCTTAATAAAACCGCAAGATAGCGGATAGGTCCATATTGTCCTGCAAGAACAGATTGAGCTATGAACTTATGTGTCGATGTGGGCAGGTGCGAGAGGCATTGCTTTCCACAGAAAGAACACACAAGTGGGATTGAAATTCTTAAAACCCGCGACCGATGTCAAGCGGGACAAGTACGTAATGTCTGCGACAAATGTCAAGCGGGACAAGTATGTAATGTCTGTGACTGATGTCAAGCAGGATTTCCACTACACAACTATGACTGATGTCAAGCGGGATGTGGAGGGCTTAAGAATTCAAAGGCATTTTGCCCCCATATGCATGTATATTAATATTAAAAGTAAAGCTAAGAAATAAGCTTCAAATGGTAGAAAATGGTTGTTTGCTGTTAAGGATGTTGCAATAGGATATATGCTCGAAACTTAACTGTGCCCCATTAATACCAATTGCCAAGGGGACTTTATATATTATTCCAATCTTAAGCATTTTTGTCATTGAGAAAAGGAAGTCCCTGCTTGAACCATTGAGTAACCTAGAGAAGAATGCCTTAGAGAGTCACTGAATGACATTGTCTTGTAGCTTCCCAGCTCTTGCAAATTGATCAGCTAACTTTCGGAGAGCCATGCAATCTTCTGCCAGATGACCAATATCTTTATGATATTTGTAAAAAAGCTCCTCATGCCGATATTCAATTTTAGATTTCAAACACCGAGGCCTTTTGAACCCAGGCATTTCTTGAAGAATCATCAGGAGGTCTTCCATAGGAATTTTAAATTTAACATATCTATCTGAACCTTTTTCACGCTTTAGAGTTTTCGAACCTGAAGATGTGGCTGGTTGTGTTTTTACAAATTCAGATTACTCATTCTGCTGAGGAGGTAATGTAGGCCTATCCTGAGGAAGAGGAGGAGACTTGCAATTTTTAACTTGTGAAACATTTTGGGAGGAAATAGGTTGTTGATCACCAGAAGTCCCCTGAGGTGGTTTAGTCATCTGATTCAAAAACGAGATATAATCTTTATTCGCTTCTTCACCCATTATGAACTTATTAACGATTTCAATAAGATCTCCATAAGTTTTGGGGTCCTTTATGGTGAGCTTAAATTTCAGAGGGCCTTCTTGAAGTCCATTCACGAAAGCATATATGTAATAATCTTGATGGACGCTACAAACATCCAGAATTTCCTTTTGGAACCGGTCAACGAAGTCTGGATTAGACTAATCAATTCCCTGCTTGATTTGGAAGAGAGCTCCAATGTTTCTTTTCCGCTTCTTATAAGTAGTAAACCTTGAGATGAATTGACTTCGAAGGTCTTTAAAACTGCTGATCGATCGAAGTGGCAGACTATAGACCATTCCCTTTTAATGTCACTAAAAGATATAATAAGAAGTTTGCATTTTATTCCGTTTGATACCTTTCTTAACAAGATAGTCAATTCAAAGCTTGTAAATGAGAAAATGGATCATCACATCCGGAATATTCTGGGAGATGCGGTACTCTGAAATCATCGGAGATAGTATCCCAACGAATCGAGTCAATGAATGGAGAAGGGACTTCTTCTTCTTTATAAGGAGATTCTCTTGCAATAGATTTCGGCGCGTGTTCAATGAATGGATAGGGAGTCGAGAACTACCTGTTGATGCACGAAAATGCAAAGGGGGGCAAGCACCACCAGTTAACGGTTCGAGCACAAGGGAAAAGAAGGGAGAGGAGAGACTGCGAGTAGAAATCTACTAAGCAGATGAGAGCCAGAAGAACAGCAGGGCCGTGAGCCACGGCAACAACAGACTTCGCCCGTCGCGGCCTAAATGCCTCTCTTGCGATGGGCTTTCCTTTTACTGAAGAAGGTTTTGATTACAAGGGAATGAAAAAGAGGAAGGCAAGAGCTGAGCAAGCTGGAGTCCGCAAAGTACGAGATTCGAGTCCGCAGCCTTTAACAAGTAGGCTCCTGGGCCCGAGTCAGCGTGCTCTGGGTGCACCACCTCCCCCTATTTATATGATGGGGGCCTGCCCAAATGGGCAGGGCTAAAATAACTGACTGCCCGGGGTACAGGAGAACCGGGCAGCGGTGACGGGAAGCAAAAAGAAAGAACACGCTAGTCCGCGCAGAAGGGACGGACTAGGCTCGCGGGCTTGAGCTTCAATCTGCTGCTACTAAGTGCGATCCTTCAGGAGGACGTCGACCTGGGCGGACGGGACACTACGTCCGTCGACGTAGAGAAAACAAGGATCCGAAGGCATGGCGAACTGGGCGATCAGAGCGTTGAGTCCACCGATGGGGGACCATCCTTGGTGGCCGATCACTACTATTTTGCCAAGCTGCGCGGATTGCCGAATCGTGTCCGTGGATAATGAAGTAAGGCCTTGCAATCTGGTGGATGTTGCGGACTGGGGGGTTAACATAATCCACGCACATTTTTAAGTTTCCAGAAAACTTCGAAAATGTTTTCTTAACCACCGAGTCCGCAAACCTCATTAATGTCGTTAGCGCTATAAATGTTGTTGGAGGGCCTGGAACTGTTAGAAATTCCGATCGACACGGGGCGCTATTCACCACTTGCGGTCTCCACTTTGTAGTCTGGCATGGCAAGGCTTGGCTCTTTTTTCACTAGTCTCACTACAAAAGGCGAGAAGGCACTAATGCCTATGAAGACTAAGAAAATAATAAAGAGAACGACGAGAAGGGATCTTGTCCGCTCTACTGGAGAAAGTTCCCACAGCCAGAAACCTGCTGAGAAAGCAGTCCGCCGCGCTGATGTATCTGTGCGCGAGAAGGAGGATGCTGCAGTTCCTCACGCTGAACAGCCATTGAGAAGTGAGAGGTCACTAAATTTGTCGGACACCGCCCCTACTCAAAAAACCGCGAACTCCGCAGACACAGTTGGCGAACACAATGAGGATGAAATATCATCCCCCAACGCCCAAGAGCACATCATTAATCTTGATGAAGATAGGCGGACTGCGGTAGAAGAGGTTGGGAAAGACGCGCCTTCACAGGCATTGGTCGCTGCGAACCTTGAGACGGTCGGCGAGAGCCAGCCCGACTTGGGAAAGGCTGTCGCAGACTCTGCCGAGATAAGAGCTTCTGGAAAGAAGAGGAAGAGGGACGGGTCGACCGTGGCTGAGCGGGTTGAAAAGAAGTTGCGGGAGATAAAGGAGAAGAATATCTCCAAGCGGACTGGAGATGCGGACTTGCAGCACAGGCCGCACGGAAAGAAGTTACTGAAAGCTAGTTACTCCGGAGGCTCAAATCCAGTTGGACAATTCCCTCTCCACGGTCAGTTTATCTACGAATGAGATACTAGATTCCATTGATGTCGATCAATTTGATCTGATCAACGAATACCTACTGGGTGCACTGCAGCAACCTGAGGTAGAAATTCTTCGGGTCAAGGGCGGCGAACTCCCCTGTTTATCCGCTGCTGAGGAAGAAGAGAGGGAAAGACTGAAGGAGAAGATAGCGGAGCAGAAGAAACAAATCGCTGCTTATATATCTACGGTTGAGGCGGCCTCGAAGCAGGCCGCAGTGGACAAGAATGCTGAGGATCTGCGGACTGCCACAGAGCTGTTGTGGACAGGAAATCTTCAACCGACACCTAAATATTTTAAGCGTCAGTGGCTTTACAGGTCGCCGCCGCGGAAGTCAAGACCAATTAAGATCATCACCGAAACTGATGACATTGTGGCTTCAAAACGTTCTGCTGCTGAGCAAAGAGCTAAAGTCCATCGCGAATGGAATAAGCGGTTAAGCATTTTTGACCCAGAACGGGCAAGGCGGCCTGTCTTCTTCGATAGTCGGCAACTCGCTGCTGCTTTGTCCAAATGTGATCTTTTTTCCTGATTCTTTGAGTCCGCTGCGGACTGTATTTGAATGTGAAATTGACCTTCTTTGTTGCAGGTAGAAAGTCTCCACCGGGCTCCGTCGAGAGTGGGGAGATTGTTGTCACACCGAATATCGGCGTTGACACGGGCTCGCATGATGAGTCCGCAAGAGATGAGCAGACCATCCTGAATAATATCAAAGAGTTAGAAAAGAAATTTCAAGCTGAGATTCAAGAAATCAGAGCAGAGTAAAAGGCGGTGGGAGAGCGCGAGAAGGCTTCGGCGGAGCGCGAGAAGGCCTTGAAGGACTAGATCGCCAGCATTTCAAGGGCACTGGAGAGGTCCGATAGGGAGAAGAAGAGGCTCGCTGATGATGTCCGCTTCTACAAGGGCAATCACTTGACATCGGCGCGGGAAGAAAAGGGGAAGCGGGCTGCTGAGGTCGCTGAGCAAAGATCGTGATTGCCAGATCGCGTTGCTCCGGAGGTCGCAGCACCGGCAGGAGGTGGCCAACAGGCCGCAGATGAGGAGTTGAGACCGGCAATGGAGCCGATGGTTCCCCTTAGTCGGGTAGACCGGGAGGCTACTCATATGCACCGGACTATCAACTCTATTCATCACCACATCTGTCTCTTGTACAGCGAAGTTCTCCAAATAAGCGACCAAGCTGCGCACTTGTGCAGAGATAGGACAGAAAGGCCAATGCGGACTGAGACCAAAGATCGCTGAGTCCGCGAAACCACGAACTATTTCAATTTGGTTGATGTATAATTATGTGTTTTAAACAATATTCTATGTCGTGGATTGTAATGAACTGTGCTGCAATTTATGCGGACTGAATAAGATATCCACAAATTATGTTGCTAATTTTTGTTGTGATCTACGTCGAACTGTGCGGACTAATGGTGTGTCCGCTTCTCAGAATTTTAACTTGTCTGTAGGTGGGAAGTGAGGCGAACTGGGCGAACTAAATCTTTGTCCGCCTTATTTTGTTCTTTGAACTTTGCTTGGCAGGTACCCGACTGGAAGCTGCAGTGCGAATTTTAACTTTGTGTCCGCATTTGTTTTTAAATTTTCTTGCATGAATAATTGAATCATGGCGGACTATGCGAGGTAAATAAGCGAGCTGCGCGGCCTGGCCAAAAAAGATGCCAGGCCTCATTACTATAAATATAGCCCTGTTGCTTCTTCTATGTAGGAAAACGGTTGAAGCTGAAGACCCTGCGGCCTGCCAAAATGGTGTCCGCCAGGACTGATGCTGCAGTTGCTTTCCATGCCGCCGACCACTGAAAGTGCACTCTAACAGAGGCCGATCTTGAGGCCTTTGTCGAGAATAAGATGGCGAACTCAAACCTTCTTGTCCGCCTTCCAGCACATGAAGAAACACTAAATTTTTCAACGGCGACTCAGATTGCCATACCTATTGATCACTTTGACAGCGTATTCAAATTTTCGCTATTATGGGAGATCGCCAAAATTTTTGAACATTACGGGATGGTGCCGGGCCAGCTCACGCCCAACACTCTTGCTGCTATTTGCAGCTTTATCTCTTACTTGCGGTCTGAGAAGATTGCTTTCTCTATGAACATCTTCCGTAAGATATTCTAAGTCCGCTCAATAACCTCATCCGGAGGCCGCCCTTACAAGTGTGTGATCTACTTTTACTGCAGAGGAATGAAGGTTGTGGGCCTTCCTAACAAGATCCACCACTGGACCTCCAGGTTCTTAATCTTCGAAGGCGACCTAGGGTTCGCGCACACCTATCCGCGAGAGCGCGCGGACTCTTCCTTCAAGAGTGTCCTGCTGGACGCGATGGAGTCCACCATCGTCAAATTCTTAGCCGATGCCAGGCTCGATATTGAGTACTACGTTCCGCTGTTGGCGAGCTTGGCGGACGTTTCACGCGAAGAAAGTAAGCTTTTGCAAACTCAAGTTTGTATCCGCCGCGACCTTTGTGTTTAACTCTTCTGCTTTTACAGCGACCTTTGTTGTACCTGCCAACCTGCCACAGACGCCTAGCGGATTTACGCCTACACAAAGAGAAAGGAAACAAGAGGTTGCTAGGAAGAGGAAAGAGGAGGGGGATCCCGCGGCGAACTACTCCTCTTCTGAAAGTTTTACAATGCAAGGCTTCGGCAACCGCCAGAAGGATCTTAGGGGGAACCCGATGATCCACTGGCACAATAAGAACAACCATGTTCGCTTGTCGATTGCGCTTCCTTCGTGGAAAAAACTCGAGAATAACTCGCCATGATCATGTTGCGATATCCGCACTTTATGGGAAGCGCAACTTGAGCGATTTGAAGAAGGTAGCCACTGTCGATCTCCCTCTATTGGCCTCCCAGGCAAGTGCGAATAGTGTGGTGACGAACCACTTTGTCTGTTCCCTGGCCAGAGACCTGCTCAGGCAAAATGATCAGCTTCAAGAAGAAAAAAGAGTGCTCAAATAAAGAAATGTGCGTTTAGGAAGGAAGGTCGCCCAGCAGAAGGAAGAGCTTGGGGTGCATTGTATTTGCAGCGATCTCTATTTGAAGTCCGCCGCGATCTGATATTTGTTCCTTTGCTTTGCGCAGGTCGCCTACGATTTGGAGAATAACAACTTCCAGGCCGCCATGCTCTTCTTTGTGAAGGAAACTGTTGAGATCGCCATCGAGCGATTTGTCCGTGGCGGTTTCGCAAAGGAAGGAGTGGAGGGCATTCCTTTCTTAGAGCTCTTCCCGGAGTTGAAAGAGCAGGTCGCATCAATGGAGCGGGCTGCAAAGGGTAAAGACGTCATCGTCGAGGAGGAAAAAGAAGCCGAAGAAGAAGCCGAAGAAGAAGAAGAAGGCGAAGAAGAAGGCGAAGAAGAAGGCATCAAGGCAATGGCTGACGACACTGGCTCAAGCCTGCAAGGCGGAGAACAGTCCGCCTAGTCCGGCACCTCTGCATCTTCCTCTATAGGAAAGAGCTCGCATAGCGAGTCCGCGACGAGCACTGGATCAGATGTCAGCAGTGGAAGCGGCTCGGAGGGCTATTCTCCGGAGATTGATGTCGAAGGCCTAAGCCCTGCACCTCCTGCCGAAAAGAAACAGAAGACCGCTGAAGATGACTAATGTATTTTTGCTTTTTTGTAAATGGAGCGGACTCAAGTTTGTAGTCCACCGAAAATATAAACGATGTAAATTTTTTGATCAAATAGAAAAGGATATTCTGGTATCAGTGTGTCTCCTGCAATGTTCTTTATTTTTTTGTATTGACGTAGTAAAGTTCGATCTTCATGTAGCAGTCTGCGTGATGCAAAGATCATCCATATTGTATGAGTTTTTTTTGACTTGCTGATTAGGAAATTTCATTTATCAATCCGACCACTGTCCGTCGTAAGAATGCGAATACTCTGGTGACGAAAATATCCGGCGGACTCTGTCGAGTTCCAATAGCAGTCCGCGATTCTCTTTATCAAATCTTTTAAGCTTAATGATGATATCAGCATGGCGGCCTTATGTTTACTTGTATCATTGCGAGCTGCAAAGTCCAACCGGGAAATAATTCTGCGGACTGGGCGGATATAGCTTCACAGTTCGCACATATTCTAATAGAAATGATCTATAGCTTGCGACCAGGCGGGTATTGCTTTTCTCACTGGGCCACAAGCTATACGATCAACCCAAGGAAAACCGGCGGACTGCGCGGATATAAAAAATCAGTCCGTACTAAATAGAAGAAATGATCTATAGCTTGCGACCAGGCGGGCAGGTGCGGCCGGCATTGCTTTTCTCACCGGGCCACAAGTTATACGATCAACCCAAGGAAAACCGGCGGACTGCGTGGATATAGAAAATCAGTCCGCACTAAATAGAAGAAATGATCTATAGCTTGCGACCAGGCGGGCAGGTGCGGTCGGCATTGCTTTTCTCACCGGGCCATAAGCTATACGATCAACCCAAGGAAAACCGGCGGACTGCGCGGATATAGAAAATCAATCCGCACTAAATAGAAGAAATGATCTATAGCTTACGACTAGGCGGGCAGGTGCGGCCGGCATTGCTTTTCTCACCAGGACACAAGCTATACGATAAACCAAAGGAAAACCGGCGGACTGCGCGGATATAGAAAATCAGTCTGCACTAAATAGAAGAAATGATCTATAGCTTGAGACCAGGCGGGCAGGTGCGGTCGGCATTGCTTTTCTCACCGGGCCACAAGCTATACAATCAACCCAAGGAAAACCGGCGGACTGCGCGGATATAGAAAATCAGTCTGCACTAAATATACCTGTGAAGAGCAAGATGCTGACTTGACGGAACAATCCTCTGCCCTCTTTCCTGGAGTACAGTATGAGTTGATCTTTTTGGTAGTTACGGCCGGAGCGGCATAATTTCCTCAAGATCAACCAAGATGTGGGTCTCCTGCAGGCACTGCTTGAGGGTACTATGGAGTGTTCGAGGGTTACAAACTAAGATGACCCTTGGGCAGGTGAGCCGGAGTGGCATAACTTTCCTCACACGATCATTGAAGTTGTAACGATATCCCTAAAGTGGCATGGTAGAGCTTAACTCCCACCCTGTCCCTCCTTAATGCAGAGGTGGGGTCAGGTACTAGCCGGGATCCGAAGTTCAGAATCCTACCGCACTAGAGCCTGCAAGCTCCCACTACACGGTGCGAAATCTCCCCGCAACACGTGGTCTTCGTGGTGTTACGCTAATGACAACAGCTCTAGGGGAGGTTTTGCTGAACTCGGCGATGTCTCCTGGTATCAGGTAACCGTTATTGATGTTTGGGAGAGAAAGAGAAAACATTAGGAAAAGTGTCAGTACGAATCCTTTGATTAATGAGATGCTTTTGCAAAGCTAGCATAAGAAAGAAAAGAGAGTTCAAGGACGGAACCGTTTTTGGAATCTTTCTTGCTTAGCATGCCAACTGTTATGCTTGAATAGATAAAACACTTGAAGAAGTGTTAGCGAGCAGTTTTTACTCATAATGATTCTTGAAGAGGATACATAGAATATAAAAGAGAAGGTTCAAGAATAGAACCGTTTGAGATCATCCCCGCTCCAAGTATGTGGCATATCCTCTCCCTCATATGTTTGCAAGTGGTAAGCGTCGTTCTTTAACGCCTCGTTGATAATGAAGGGGCCGACCCAGTTCGGATTAAGTTTTCCAACTGAAACAGCTCTTGCAGCAGTGTCAACTTTCTTAAGAACTAGATCTCCCACTTGAAAGTGTTTGATCCTTACGTTCTGATCAAAATACCTGGCCATCCTTCTTTTGACCTCCTGTCTTATTACTGCTTTGTCTCCAATTTCCTCAATGTATTCCAGGCTAAATCTCATCTCTTCATTGTTCAGCTCAAGCCAGTCCTCAAAGCCTTGCCTTGCAAGCAGAACTCTGGGTGATGGGACTTCAAACTCAACTGGAATGAGGGCCTCTGAGCCATGAGAAAGTTTGAACGGAGTCTTGCCAGTTGCGGATGAAGGTGTTGTTCTTAGGGACCAGAGGACCGATGGAAGTTGATCAGCCCAGCTCCCTTTTAGATTCTGCACTTTCTTCTTAAGTAAATTAAGGACCTGCTTATTGGCTGCTTCAACTTGGCCATTACTCCTTGGATGATGGACTGATGCAAACCGCAGTTCTGTTCCGATCTGCTTGCAAAAATCAATCATCTCTGCGTTGTTGAACTGTGGCCCATTGTCGTGATTATAGCCATTGGTACTCCATACTGGTTGACAATTTCTCCCCAAATGAAATTCCTGATGACCTGAGTTATTGTCTTTGCCAATGCCTTTGCTTCAATCCACTTGCTGAATTAGTCGATCATCACTATGATGAAATGCCGTTGTCCGCTTGCCATGGGAAAAGGACCAATGAGATCCATCCCCCAAACTGCGAAGGGCCAAGGAGTTGCAATCGATCTGAGTGACTGAGTAGCCTAGTGTTGAAGTGGAGCAAACTTCTGGCATTGAACACACTTTCTGGCATAAGCCTCAGAGTCTGTCTTCATGGTGGGCCAGAAATATCCCTGCCGCAGGATTCGCCTTTCTAAAGTTCTTGCTCCCGAGTGACTTCCACACTCTCCTGAATGAACTTCTTACAAAACGTGAGCTTCTTCTTCTGAAACACACCTGGCCATGGTAGAGAGGAATGTTCTTCTGTAGAGGATACCTGCCACTAAGTATTAGTGAGCTGCTTTTATTCTGAACTTTTTCTGATCTTTGATTGAATGGTGAAAGTCTCCTATTGACAGATAAAGAATGAATGGGTCCATCCAGGAGGGACGTTGATCAACCTGTAACAGTTCTCCTTCCTCTACTGCCGGGCAGAAGAGCTTGGAAGTTGTTCCTCCTGAGAGCAACCCAAACTTAGCAAGAACATCTGCCTCCTCATTTTCTATTCTAGAGATGTGCTCAATGGTAAAGCTTTTGAATTTGCCGATCTCTATTTTCACATGAGCAAGGTACTTCTTCAAGATCGCCTCTCTTGCCTCAAAGTTTCCAAGGACTTGCAATGACATTACCAGAGAATCAGTCTTGAAATGAACATGGTCAATTCCAAGTTCTCTTGCAAGTCTCAAGCTTGCTAGCAAAGCTTCATACTCGGCCTGGTTATTGGTTACTGGAAAATAAAACTTGATGGCCTGCTCCAGTTTGATGTCGTTTGGGTTAATCAGAACCACTCCTGCTCCAAAAGAATTTCTGCCTGAGGCACCATCAACATAGATGGTCCAAGCCAAAGGTGACCTTCCTGCTTGATCAGAACTGCACTCTGCTATGTCAATCAGGAAGTCTGCTAGAACTTGAGCATTGATGGCTGTCTTGGGCACATAAGAAATTTCAAATTCACTTAATTCTATTGCCCATTTGGCTAGTCTGCCGGAATGCTCCGGTTTCTCCAACACACTTTTCAAAGGTTGATCGGTAACAACTTGAATCGAGTGCGCTTGAAAATACGGACGGAGTCTGCGAGCTGACATGACTAGTGCCAAGGCTAACTTCTCCAGAATCGGGTACCGTGACTCGGCACTTTTCAGAATATGGCTAACATAGTAGATCGGGAACTGTTTCCTACTTTCTTCTCGAAGAAGAACAGAGCTGACAGCCTCATGGCCAACTCATAAGTATAAGAAAAGCATCTCCCCTTGCCGGGGACTCTGAAGCAGAGGTGTTGAAGTCAGCTGCTTCTTCAACTGCTCAAAGGCCTGGGAACATTCTTCTGTCCACTCGAACTTAGACGCCCCTCGAAGAGTTTTAAAGAAAGGAGCACTCATATCTCCAACCCGAGAGAGGAACCTCGCAAGACCTGCTAACCTCCCCCCTAACTGCTGAACTTCCTTAGGGGAACAGGGGGTAGGCATATCAAGAATAGCTTTTACTTTATTTGGATTGGGGGCAAGTCCCTCTGGAGTAAGGAGATGACCAAGGAACTTCCCCTTACTCGCCCCAAAGGTGCACTTCAACGGGTTGTGCTTCATTTTATATCTGCGCAGAGTAGCGAACATCTCTGCTAGATCTTGCAAGTGCAGCGAAAATGACTTACTCTTGATCAAGAGGTCGTCTACATACACTTCTAAGTTTCTTTCCTTCTGTTGCTTAAACACACGGTCCATCATGCGTTGGTATGTTGCACCAGCATTTTTAAGCCCCAAGGGCATCACAAGGTAACAGTAGCAACCATCATTGGTAATAAACGACGTATGAGGAACGTCAGATTTATGCATTCTTATTTGATGATAACCAGAAAATGCATCTAAAAAACTCATACAAGAGTACCCTACCGCAGAATCAACTAAAGAATCTATCCGACGCAAGGGGTAACAATCTTTGGGGCATGTTTTATTGAGTTTTGTAAAGTCTACACACATGCGCCACTTCCCTCCGGGTTTTTTAACCATTACAACATTGGATATCCAGGTTGGGTATTGAATTTCACTAATGAAATTTGCCTTGAGGAGCTTCGCGACCCCTCTCTTATTGGCTCAGCAAGCTTCGTTGCTACATCTCTTTTCTTCTGCTGCACAGGCTTGTAGTTGAGATCAACATTAAGGTGGTGGCAAGCAACATCCGGATCCATGCCTGGCATGTCTTCTGCTGACCAGAGAAAGACATCCATGTTCCTCAACAAGCAGGAGATCAGCTCGGCCTTTTGATCTTCAGGCAACTCCGAGTTGATGGAGAGCTTTCTCTCCTCCCCCTCAGCAATGGGGACTCCTTACATCACCTGGGCAGGTTCCAGGTGAGCTCCTCTATCAGCAGCAGTTTCTGAGTTTGGAGAATCTTCTGCAGCTGCTGCTGGAGCAATGGAAGGACTGGCATCAACCATGTTGACAGTGCGAACATAGCACTCCCTTGCTCTCCTTGGGTCACTCCTGACCCGACACATCCGTCCATCAGCGAAGAACTTGATTGCGAGGTGGTAAGTTGAGACCACCGCTTGATACTTGTTCAACAAAGGTCTGCCGAACATGGCATGATAGCTACTGGGAGAGTCAACCACTATGAATTGAACTTTCTTAGTTTCCCCTCCAAGCTTTACAGGCAGGATGACGCTTCCCTCAACTTCTTTTCTCTCCCCTGATAAGCCATAGAGTGGCCCTTCGGTGCAAAGCAGAGGCTTTCCAGTATTCAGGGCCTCAAAGGTTGATTTAAACAGCAAGTTGACTGAGCTTCCAGTGTCAACAAGAATCCTGTCAACTGTGAAATCCCCAATAACAGCCTTAATCACTACCGCATCATCGAATGGATTTGCTATTTGTGGCAGATCAGCTGGGCCAAAGGTGATGACCTCGCTCGGTGGAGCAATGGAAGAGTAAGAGGCCACCTCTGCTCGAGTGACCCTGGAGATTGAGGACTTCCGAGTAGACTCGGTCCCTGTCCCACCGTGGATAAAAAAGAGTCGTCCCAGGACTCCTTCATCATCTGCATCAAAGCATTCAACTGGAACGTTGATCGGCCCCAGACAGCCTTCGTCCTCGACCTCCACACATTCCTGATAAGTTTCAGCTACTTCCTTGCCTTTGGAGGTGGACGGCTTTAAAGAAGAGTCTTTCTTGCTTAAGTTAATCTTCCCCTCGGCAAGAAGCTTCTCTATTAGCATACGAAGGGCTTTGCAATCTTCGGTCAAGTGACCCTTCTCCTTGTGGAACTGGCAGAAATGCGCATTGTTCCTTGGACTCCACTCTCTCTGAGGCCCTTGCTTCTTCTCTTCCGATTTCTTTTGCAAAATCTGGATGACTTCGTCAAGATCTAGACCTGCAATTTCTTCCATAGGTCATAATCATATCGGCTCGGAGCAGGCAGGGCTGTTTACTGGAGGATGGGAAGCACTTGGAGAGGAATGGCGGGAGTGGCGGCCAACGACAGTCTCTGATCCTGAAACTGTTGATGGCCGAGAAAAGGTTTCTTATGGCGATAATTCCGGCCCCTTTGAGAAGGAGGCTGGAAATCTGGGCGAGGGGGCATGCTGTGAGAAGAAGAACCAGATGCATCTCTTCCTTCAGCCTTAGTTGTCAGGGATGAAACATATGACGGATTGGTGTTCTCGCCTTCAATGAAGCGGTTCACCATGGCGATCAGCTCTTGGTATGTCTTTGGTGCCTTTGTTGTTGCTTTAAATTTCAGGGGGCCTTCCTGGAGGCCATGGATTAAGGCAACCTTGTAGTAGTCGGGGTTCACATTCCTTACCCCTTGAATCTCTTTTTGGAAGCTTTCAACGAATCGTGCAACTGATTCGTTGTCCCTTTGCTTGATTTCAAAGAGAGCGGCTGGTCCATCTTTTCTCTTCCTTGAGGTAGCAAACCTCAGTAACAATTCGCTGCGAAGCTCAGCGAAGGAAGAGATTGTGCCCAAAGGCAGCTCATAGAACCACTCTCTCGCCTGTCCTTCGAGAGTGGTAACCAGGAGATTGCACTTGATGGCATCGGAGAGGCATCTCAATGCAACTGCGCCTTCAAACGCTTGGAGGTGGGCGACTGGATCAGTCTCCCCTGAGTAGAATGGAAGGAGAGGTTCTCTGAAGTTGCTTGGAGCCGACTCCCATCGGATTCGATCAACAAAGGGAGACGGGGTCTCGAATTCAGCAGGATAAAATTGGCAGACTGAAGCTGGGGAGTCCGCAGGCTCGGCGGACTGGCGATCAGCAAAATGGAGCTTGCGGGAAGGGGTGCCCCTGGCAGCTTCTCTGAAGAAATTCATGAATGAGGCAAACTGCTCCTCCTTAGGGCGCAGAGGGGAGGCGGACTGGACAGGGTCTCGAGGAGTGACTGGCGATTGCCGAAGCGGAGTTCGGCGGGTTGGAGTCTGGCGGACTGGCGAGTCCGCAGGTTCTGTTGCGTCCTGGGGAGCCAGCCGCTGAGTTAATACAAGCAAGGCTTGGCTGATCGTGTCAAGACGCTGGTCAGTATGCCTGCGGGATTGCTTGTCCTCAAAGGGAGCTTGCTCGATTGCATCCCAGAGAGAATCCTCTGAAGAACTGGAGCGGTCTGAGCAGCGGGCTCGGCGGTCTGACATGTCTGTCCATTGTATTCGAAATGACACATGAATCTGAAGGTCGCGTGTTAACTATTGATGCATGAAAACGCAAAGGGGGGCGAGCACCACCAGCTAATAGTTCGAGCACAGGGGAAAAGAAGAGAGAGGAGAGACTGCAAGTAGCAATCTACTAAGCAGACGAGAGCCAGAAAAACAGTTGGGCCGTGAGCCACGACAACAACAGACTTCGCCCGTTGCGGCCGAAATGCCTCTCTTGCGACGGGCTTTCCTTTTACTAAAGAAGGGTTTGATTACAAGGGAATGAAAAAGAGGAAGGCAAGAGCTGAGCAAGCTGGAGTCCGCAAAGCACGAGATTCGAGTCCGCAGCCTTTAACAAGTAGGCTCCTGGGCCGGAGTCATCGTGCTCTGGGTGCACAACTTCCCCCTATTTATAGGATGGGGGGCCTGCCCAAACGGGCAGGACTAAAATAACCGACTGCCCGGGGTATAGGAGAACTGGGCAGCGGTGACGGGAAGCAAAAAGAAAGAACCCGCCAATCCACGCAGAAGGGGCGGACTGGGCTCACGGGCTTGAGTTTCAATCTGCTGCTACTAGGCGCGATCCTTCTGGTGGACGGCGACCTGGGCGGATGGGACACTACGTCCGTCGACGTAGAGAAAACAAGGATCCAAAGGCATGGCGAACTGGGCGATCAGAGCGTTGAGTCCGCCGATGGGGGACCATCCTTGCTTACCGATCACTGCTGTGTTGCCGAGCTGGGCGGACTGCCGAATCGTGTCCGCGGATAATGAAGCAAGGCCTTGCAATCTTGTGGATGTTGCTGACTGGGGGGTTAACACTACCAGCTAACGGTTCGAGCACCGGGAGAAGGATGGGAAAAGAGGAGACCGTCGAATAGTCGATACTAGCGGTTGTAGCTGAGGGACAGAAAGAGAGGCCGCTGACAGCGACAATAGTAGAGTTTGCCCGCCGCGGCTTAAATGTCACTCTTATGATGAGCTTTCCTTTTATTAACAGTAAAGCGGTTACAAGAATGAGAAAAAAGGTAAAGTCTGTCGGACAGCAAGCCGCAAGGCACTAGACTTGAGACCGCAACTCTTAACAAGCAAGCTCCGGGATATAAGTCAGCTTGCCTTGGGGAGTGCACCCTTCCCCTATTTATAGGCTCGGGGGCCTGCCCAAACTGGCAGGGCTAAAGTTACCGGCTGCCCGGGGTACAGGAGAACCGGGCAGAGGTGAGGGGAAGCAAATGAGCAAAAAAGGAGAAAGGAGGGAGGCCGCGCGGCCTTGCGGATTCCTCCTGGCGAGCTGATGGTCTGGGCCCTTGGCCTTGACGCTGAGCAGTGCCGGTGCTGACGTTGGCCTGATATGGAGACCGTCCGGCTTCTCTGATGAACATATGGCTTGACACGCGTGGCGGCTAGAAAAAACAGTCCACCCGGCCTTTCTGATGACCATATGGCAGCAAGAAAGCCCAAGCCACCCGGACTTCAAAGCTGTGCGAACTAGTCGCGGATTCCGGGATTAACACTAATAGCGCAACGAATATCTAATCAAAACCTAGCTTAATTACTAGAACCAAACAACTTAGTTCAGAAAAATACATGCTTAAATACTTACTCATGCTGCTAACTTGCTCGGAGATTTTTATTTATGATGTCATGCCTACATTTAGGATAATACAATCATCCTACAGACTCATGTGCCAAAACCATGAATGCATGAATTCTTATTGTTATTAACTTAGAACCATGTGTATACATATGTCATCACGTAAATCTTTAGATTGACACGTGTGATAATGCAATGTTTTGTCATGCATGTTATTCTATGCAATCTAAAAAAGTCTTAATGCATGTTATGAGCGGCGTACACATGAAATATTATGCATCCCATACTACATAATATCGCATGCAATAAAAATCAAAATCTAATGTGCATTCATGTGATGATTGTTATGCATCCCATACTACATAAAAGTCACATGTTGCCTCCTATGAGAATCCATATACAAACACATATTATGCATCCCATATTACATAATATGACCCCATATACTTTTTATCATGTTTATGGGTGTAGTGTTCATGCTTCGTCCATGTCCTACGGATGACACATCGGTGTGTGTATGAAATGAAACTAGAAATCTTGCGCAACCCTGAGATAGATATTCGACCAATTGTCAAACAACCCATCACTCTGATACCAACTATCACAACCAGCTTTTCTTTGTATTTAACGATATATAAAAGTATGAGAAAACATACATCATGATGCCATGTCAGCAGGAGATAACTACTGACGCTCAATAAAAACTCTAACTTAACACTTTTATGAATGATCTATAAGTTTTTAAGAGAAAAATCTAGTTGAAGTTTAAGAGGTTAGTTGTATCCCTCAACTTAGTGGCTAATCTATTCCATGAGAAAAATAATTATATTCTGCAGAAAGTACTTTATTTATAATATTAGACGTCCTACATGTGTATAAACATCACATAGGATAACTCATGGTATGCAAGACTCTAGATTTATCATAAGTATGGAAATAGTTTTTACGTTAGTTATAATATGGTGACTTTAGCTTTGAAATATGACATGGATGCGGTAATACTAATATTAAATTTATATTTTAAAATATTTAACATGTAACCTAACATAAATCCTTCCTAGAGAGCAAGTACAACTAACCAAAAAGGTAAACTAGCAGCTAAAAAGTATCTAACATTCCAAAAGAAACTACCAGTGGGTGTCAACAACCTGATATGAACCCAGTGAAAGTATGCATGTATGAACTAAACTAAAAACAACAAACTACCTCACAATGGTGAGGAAAACCACTGTAACAACTGCTGTCACAAGCTACCACCCAACATAGTAGCTATATTGTCTACAAACCTAAACCTGAGTCATTCAAAGAAAGAACACCTCAGCAAGAAATTACAAATGGCAATGGAAATAATCAGGTAAAAAGTAGAAACAAGGCAAGAAAGGGTTTACCAAACCATACCATAAGAAAAGCTGAAACCACGGTTGATTAGCCAAATAGAAATAGGTAAAGTGAAAAGTTTGCAATAAGTTAAAAAAATTTACACCAACTGTGGAACGAAACTATGCTTCGACAAAATCTGCTAGGAAAAGCATGAAATAGAATAAACTAATCTATAAGAAGCAAACTGAGCACAAAACAGCTTGAAAACGTGAATCATTAACACTTGGTAAAAACAACCTGGCCGAAGTTGGTGACCAAAACATCCAAACCTGAACTACCAGACTCAAACGTCTCACAAAAGGCACTGCGATGGTGGCCACCTGGACCAACATAACCCAACAGTCCACAAAATAGAGACCAAACAAACCACCAAGTGTTTTATTCACAAACCAGCGTGCAGCCGAAGAAAACAACATACCCAAACATCCTAAAACAAACCCAAGCCTAGACCCAAAGTAATACCTTGACAAGCCCTAAATTTACTCAATGGACCATACACAATAAATCGGACGCCGAGTTTACTGATTTTAATGCACTGAAATCAAAGCCAGATACTCAGCGAATATACCTTCACTCAACGCCGCGTTGAGTGCTCTCAGCGCACTCAACGCCAAGCCGCCGATACTCGACGAACTCGACTCTTAGATACTCAACAAAAATGACTCGAGGAATCTAACCTTACTCGATGAATGATACTCAATGAATTTACCTTAATGGATTTCTACACTTAGTTCATACTCAATGAATTTAGTTAGTCTTCTTCACATATATTCAGCAATTTTTACTTAGCATGTCTAGCATTCTCGATGGATTCTAGCAGAAAAATACTAACTATCCTAGGGATTTTCTCTAGGCTAACTCCTACACAATTCGTACACCCAAAAGAGTGAAAGAAAGGGAAAGTCATGAAAGGAATGCAACGAGAAAGGGGAAATTGCCACAAGCCTCAAATCTCGGAAAATCCACCTCCTCCAAGGATCCACGACAAGGAACGGCCGCAAGAAGACCTTGGCAACGTTTCCTAAAACTTTTGGGGGGAAGAAGAAAGTCAAAATCACAAACCCTAACACAAAATAGGAGAAATGGGGAAAGCTTACCACGAACGCGTAGATCTCGGCGAGAGTTTTCCAAATCTCTAATCTATTGACAAAACCAACCACCGAATCTCTAGAAATCACCGGCCAAATGCACGCGGAATGCCGAAATCCTCCTCTTTCACGAAACAGATGACGACCGGGTAGGGTAGACGATGAATAGGGTTTTGATGTGACCCTTATAACCGATTATATACATACATATATAAATAATTTTAATATTACATTAAAATTAATAATAAATAATCCTCCAAAACAACCCAAACTCAAACTAACTCAAAATCTTACGAAAATCGCACCGTAACTAAACACTGACACTATGAATCCAACGATGAAGTCAAAATCAAAATTAGACAACCAAACTTAGGGAAAACCCTTCCCAAAGATAAAACTCCACCACTTCCCTATAAAAAGCTTCGCCGAGTAACAAAAATAGACCCGTCTCACGAGGGAAGGTACACAACCAAGCCAAAACCAACCACCCAGGATAACCCACTGAGCAAACCCATGGTCCAACAAATAACCCATGTTAACTATGCATCCACGTACTTCCCTGACGTCAAAAATACGTAACTATAAGAATTAATATAAACAACAAAAAATAAGGTGCTTTACAGGCAGCCCTTGTATTTCCCTTGAACGCTAAGGTCTTCCTGTTTCTCTGAGAGGAGAGGGAGTAAATGATTGGCAACATAGAATTAGGCTTAGAGTAGTTAGCGACAATTCTCTTCTCCCTCTGGAGTTTCTCTTCGAGAACTCGAATGAGACTGTCCTTGTATTTAATGGTGCCAATCTGAATAACTATGATGTTCTTTAGTTGGCTAACCTCCCTTATTTTCTATTCCAGCAAGGTTGTTGACTTAGACTATAGGGAACCAACATGTTGAAGGGAGATAATCTCCTCGGCCTGCTTTTTGGCTAGCTTCTTGCTTTTCTTCAAAGCAATCAGAAGTTCACCATAATTATAAATCAGTTGATTGATATCTTCCTCAGATTCAGAGTCACCTTCATTCCTGGATGAAGATGCTTCAGAATTGGGACCAGTCTCATATTCTGACTCAGGTGATGAATTGGACAGAGAATGTACATTAACTGGACCAGGTTGATCCTGGCAGGATTCCTCGTCAGACCTTGTCATTAGCACATAGCAGATCATGTTATCTTCATCTCTTTTATCCTCCTTTGAGTCCCTATTTGACTATGACATAGGGGCCCTGATCCCTATCTTGGCAGCAGGATAGACTTCATGTAACGCCCCAAAACTCGAAAGAGGGACGAACAACGTTTAGAGCAAAGTTTGGGTCTTGGTAAGTGTCACATGGCCTGGGACACGGGCGTGTCCAGGGTCGTGTCGTGCCCGGGTTTGACGAACAACCCGAGTGGCTGACGAGACAGTGAATACGGCCTGGGACGCAGGCATGTCCAGGGCCGTATCGTGCTCGGGTTCGATGAATTTTCCGAGTGGTCGATCAAAATACAGTTGACGATCGTCGAGATGACGAACACGGCCTGAGACAAAGGTGTGTCCCAGGCCGTGTCCTGTTCGGGATGTCAGCGAGGCTGTGTCGGGGGAGGAACACGGCCTGGAGACCAGGGGTGTTCAGCCTGACACGGGCATGTCAAAATCGACCCGGGCATTTCGAGGACCCGTGTTCTCTTCGGGTTGTGTTTGGTCCTGTGTCAATGGAGGAACATGCCCAGCAACACAGGCGTTTACTCAGTGACACGGGTTTGTCATGTTTGACACGGGCGTATCCAGAACCCGTGTCCTATTCTAGGTGCAACGATTTCGGCGTCGATTGAGGCGCACGACCTTGGACATGGGCGTGTCACAAGCCGTGTTCGGCCCAGGAATTTGGTTTTAAGTGCGAATCATGGCCATCAGATTCCTTCTAATGGGATCTGATGGTCCATAGCTGTCCTTGCTGTGATAAGTTCGGAAATAGGGTTTGAAACCCTCATTCCTCATCAAGTTTTCTCTTTCTAAAGTTTTAGAGAGAAGGGAGAGCAATGAAGAAGGTATTGAGACATCCGGCTGCCGGAGAAGCTTCGGAGCCCCCAATCGCGAGCCGAGTACGGATCTGCCGAGGCAAGTCCGTTGCGGTGGTTTTCATCTGGCTAAGTTCCCATGGCTAGGAAGAGGGGTCATAGGGTAACGACACTTCTACTCTCGATTTATAGGATGCGTGCATAGCATCTTTTTCTTTCAAGCTTTTGGGCACCAAATCTCTCAAATGAGAGGGGTTTGGGTCACCATGGTTCAAGAGGAACCTCTGGGTCGATTGAGTCCATCCCCGGCATGATTTTGCATTAGAGATCCTCTCTGTTAGTTGATTAGGTACTGTGGGTGAAGCCGTAGTTGCGACTGTTAGTCCGAATCAGTGATGTTGCATAGCGAGCCTTAAGGATTTTGTAGAAATCCGTCGCAGCAAGATGTCGTTTGTGATGTATGTGTTTTCCCCCTTTTGCTGAGTAAGTACGTGTAGCCAGAACCGGACAAGGTTAGCTCTGCACTGGCGGTAGATGGTTTCCTTGGTGGACAAGTTTAGCTCCGCATTGGCAGTAGTTGGTTTCCTTGGTGCGCATGGACATTGCAGTACAAATGATGGATTAGGGTGGGAATGGTTATGTATTGTGATGTTCTAAGGCGCGACTTTATCTTCGTGGCCGACTGTCTATCCTGTGAACTGCAAATCATCTGTGGAGAGTGTCCCGGCGAGAGTAGTCCCCTTCTGTGAGACTGACCAGAATGCCAAGCATTGGGAAAGCCCAGACAATGAAGCCACGAGTGGGTGGGGTCCAGCAAGGGTTCTTAGAATCGGTCTGTGTGTGAAACGGAATCCTGACGTGCGATGTCAGAGTTTGCATGCAAGCCCGGGTCTAAGGCCCACGAGCGGGTGGGGCATTGGCAAGATTTCCGTGTGGCAGCTTGTATGCTGTTAGGTGAATTACAGTACCCTTTTGTTTGCGGCTTAACGCCAATGGGGAAATTGGAAGTACCCAGATGTTATGACGATGTGCTAGTTGCATACGCCATAGGGTGTCTTGGGTGAAGCCCAGGTTTTGCATACATGCTGCATAGTAGGCCCATTTTTTTTAAATGCTCAACATAGAAAACGTGTTTGTTGTTTGAGACGTCCAAATCTGTTCTTTTAGAGCTTTACATGTTTATGTATTTGGTATACGAAGTGCTGACTTGCAGGTTGGAAGGGTACCCCGGGGTCCATTAGGGGCGGCCGGGAGCAGATGTGTTGGTTACATAGTTTGAGGTCAGCCTTTGCTGAACCACATTATAACTAAATTTTGCAGGCAAGGATCGCAAGTAGGAGCTAGCTTGCCAGCCAAAAAAGCCTAAGCCTCATGAAGTGTTACAAGTTTTGTACCAGCTCTATTTGTGTGGCTTTGTATGTTTGATGCTCCAGTTTTTCGGCTTGCATGCCGAGGTTGTCTAGGAGTGCTTATGCACGTTGGTGTTTGATTTTAGAATTTGAGTTTGGACTCTCTATTGTTCTAAGGCCTTAAGGACGTTTGGATACTCTTATGTATGTGGATAGCTTCTGGCCTTGTTTACTGTTTCCGCTGTTGTTTGATATTGAGTTTTGAGATTAGGTAGTTAATATCATCTTTTAACACTAAAGCTATGGCGCCTGTAGGTTGCGGGGCCCTGACCGGACCAATATTATACGGATATTATAGGGGAGGTGTTACAATTTGGTATCAGAGCAAGGTTTCGTCCAAGGTCAGGTTTTGCGGTCGATTTAGCGTAATTGGATCACGTATTGAAGTTATCTACATAGGAGTATAGCGGGACCATGAGTGTCCTTACGTTTGAGTCTTGTGATTAGAGACTGATTCATTATTACCTTGCCTTTGTTAGAGTGCAAGCAACGAGGCGGGTACGTCGAGACCAAGAGAAGAACTTTCGGCGAGAAGAGCCATTGGCCGGGCAGCCCAAGCTGCAGCGACGACTCAAGTTGCAACCCCTATTGCTCAGGTAGCAACTCCTTCTACCCTGTATACGGCGACGACTGTGTCGGGCGGAGAAGCCAGGCGAGCAGAGCCGTTGGCCAAAAGGGTGGTTGTCGGGCATGGAGACCGGCAGATGAAATATTATCTGAGCTTCCATCCTCCAACACTCAAGGGAGTTGGTACGCCGACTGATGCGGAGGATTGGTGGGCACGGATGCAAGAGATTCTGAGGGCGGCAGAGACGTCAGAGGAGAAGATATCTGAGTTTGCGGCCTTCATGTTGGAGGGAGACGAGAAGTTGTGGTGGGTGAGCCATAGCGGCCGACAGTTTCCCGTACGCACCCCGTTCATGGAAGAGTTTGGAATGCTTTCCTAAAGAAGTACATTCCTATTTTGACATGGTTGGCCCTCCAAAGGCAATTTCTGCACTTGGTGCAGAGGGATAAGATGGTGGACGAGTATGTACAGGATTTTACTCGGTTCGGTCGTTATGCGGAACGACAATGGCCGACGATGAGGAGAGGGATAACCTCTTCTACCAGGGGCTGAGGGAGAATCTGAGACAACCCTCATCACCATGAAGAGAGCTTGTATCAATGAGTTGGTTGAGACTGCCAGAATGTTGGAGAGTGATCTGGAGCGAACCTAACATCGTAAGGGTTTCACTCCCAAGCAAGGGGAAGGGAAGCCTTCTCAATCCCAAGGGAAGTCTGAAGGGAATAGATGGAAGAAAAATCCTGTAAGACCCCCTTTTTTTCTTTTCAAACCCCGGGGTCTTATGCCCAGAACCGCCGCCTTGCGGTGACACCTTCGCGGCCGGGAAGATCGTCACTACAAGACGCCGATCCTGCCGGCCAAATCGATCGCAACTGTAGCAAAAGTAGCAGTGCAAGAGAAGATAAGTCCACATCAAATCACACATATATATATAAATCTCCACGAAGGGAGTGTCCACAGAAAAAAGTACAGAAATGAAGGGCTTAAGCCCGGTACACCAATATTCTCACTACAGATCTCTCATGCGGAAGCAAAATAAAACAACTACTAGAAGTCGGAACTCACGGTCCCAGCTGGCTGCACTCCTGAGCTAGACCGCCCTGTCTCGAATCGCATCGGTCTCCTGGGCTGCTCCTCCATACTCGGCTCCACGATCCCCTAATATGATGTGCTTCGAAAATCGTTAGTCTATAAGACTAAGCCCTATCATCCCCCACCCCTTCCCCATGCTCCTAGGTACCGAGCGGGGAGGAAGAAAGGAAAGGACGTGAAAGTGGAGAGAAATCAAGAACAGGTGACGGGGGGACCTAGCTAGCAGTTTATAATCATGTTGTAATAGGTAAAGTAAGAAAAGAATTTAACTTTCACTTATGTGAGTACACATAAGCCAAGGGATCTTCTATAGGGCTCCCATCGTATAAAAATGTCCCATACCACTTTATACGTTGGGGTGTCGGTTATCACAAGCAGTACATATATATTTAAATAACCTTAATTTATAAACTTGCCCACACAAGCCTATAGACCAAGGGGTCGTTTCGCAGGGCCTAATGTATAAGCGTCCCATTCCACTTATACATTAGGTGTCACAGGTTATTATGAATCGATTATGATATGCATCTATATGGTGGGTATGATGGAACATGCAAGTGCAACACACACACCCGACTCTGTGCACATAGACCTTTAGTTCCCCCTTTCAGAGCCGTTACCTCCCAGGATACCTCCGTAGTGGCAGACGGAAGTGGTGGGTTGGGCCTCGACCACCTCAAAACCAGTAAAAGCACTACCGGTCTGACCTATCGTATGCCTCAACGCTTGGTGCACTAAGCGGACTACCGCGTACTCTTGCCGACTGGACCGCCGGACTTAAGTTTGGCGAAGTGTAAAACAACACTTGCCGAGTCATCATATTGGCGTCGGTGCATCGACTAACCCATATGGAAGACCCACCACCTTAACTTTCTTTCCTTTCATGCACATGCAAATTTATCGTATCAGTACTGAGCCAAGGCTCCCCGGACTATCCCATCCGTCTCAAATATCAACCGAGCCAAAGCTCGCCGGACCAAAACGTCCGTCTCTTATCCCAAACCTCATCCCTTTGAACACCGCGGGATGGCGCCCCTTTGAACACCTCGGGACGACTTAACCAATTCCAATACTTTTCCAACTAGTGTGTGCAGTGTGAAACCCTATTTACTAAATTACTCTTTCGATTTATTCTTTAAGGTTTACGTTAACCCAGGACTGCCCCCGGTATTCCTTGTGAAGGGCTCTCAAGGGGCACTAGGAACTATGTTGGGATTACGCCCAACGTTCCCTTTCGCAAGGTACTTATTAACATTATGGGTTGATTCCTTTACCCATTACCTTCTCATGTTGCGATAGGCTAATCCTAGGGTAGTTTAGACCTTTCACTCTCGCGGGAACGACGATCTTTTGTCGAACTCATGTACCTTCTAACACACATCAACTCGATTCCCACCACTCCTTAGAACTTTCTATGCTGACTCATCCACTTTCATTCAAACAATTCAACATGACTAACTCTACTCTATTCCAACTCTTATCCTAATGCAACTTTTCCCCAAATTACTATTTGCAGACCAACTTATACTAAGTGATGTTCATGATAGGATGTCCTTCAAGTTTTCATCCGAATGGCCTAGGATTATTACTGGACTTCTATCATGACATAAATGATTTAATTCCAGAATATTGTATTTTACTCAATTAATCTTCAATTTAAATAATTTCTTACAAATGCCAATTATAGTCAAGTTGATCATGAAATATGCATTTTAGACATGATTAGTGTTTCATAAATTCATGATAATATTCCATATATCTAAAATTGACAATTTCCAAATTTAACATTTTCTACAAACATTTAAGGGGCCAAAAATTATTTTAGCAGTAAATTCCCATATTCCAAGATTTGTAAATCAAATACTTGATATTATCATCCAAATAAGTTGAGTTAAATATATTACACTACTACAGTCCTAAAATTATTACTGGCTAACTTTCATGATTTTTCACAGAATATTTAATTCTAAATAAATTCAATACAAAAATAAACAAAGAGCATAATTGTGAATCAAGTATTATAAATATACTTCAAAAATTGCTAATTAAATTCCTAATAGTAGATATCATTCTAAAAACATCAATGGCAAAAATTCACATTTTTACAAGTTAAATTATTTTTTAAAATAATTTATTTACCAAGTGTGGCCTTTACATTATTTATGAAGGAAGTAATATATAAATTCCTTTAAAAATTATAATAAAATTCATAGACCTTTATTTAGGTCAAAAACCGCTAGTGGCCAAAGATTGCTAGATTCCATTTAATCAAAAGGATCAAAATAAATCAAATACTAAAATGTACACTTATATATTTAACAAAGGAACTATCATGAATATAATCTATAAAATTCCACTAAAAATATCTAGGGGTTCAACTCACCCTAAGATTCATTCTACCCCAACTTCACAATTTTTGGAGGATGTTAAGTTACTGTTTTGACCTAATAGTGCTTCTACCCTAAAGCTAGGGTTTGACTTTTGAGGTACTTAACTACTTCTAAATTCCCTAACACTTCAACCAGAGGCTTAAATATACCTAAGATAGCTCTCTACTGATTTACAAGGCCTTGCAAGGTTATTTGCCCCTATGTCCTTCACAACCCCCTAAAGGTCCTTCCTTAGGGTGTGAACTTGGGTCCAAGGGGAAGTCAACCCTAATTCATCCATATTCCCCAAAGAGGGGAGGGTACTTAAGGTAATACTAAGTCAGGGGTCCAAAAAGGGTTGTGCATCCAATATTTCATTTTTTTCTTCTTTTTGGCTATAAGCACACCAAGCCCTTTACAAGCCAACACATGCAAGGAGTTTCCCTAAATTGCTGTGGTCCATATTGATTGAACATTTAACCATGCCTTAATAATGGCCCCATGGACATGCCACCAAAAATTGGCGCCTTTTGGAGTTGAACTACTCCAAGAATCACATAAACAAGCCTAGGGGTATTTTAGTAATTTCACCCTAATTTTAATTCCAATTAGTCCCATTTTTTGGCAGGGCCTACTTATGCCCTAAAGCAGTTACTTCCCAAAATTTCAGGTCATTTGGGCCTCTGGTTGGGTTTGGGCATCTCTTCCAATTTCTACATTTTTGTTATTTGCAGCACAAGACCATTCAACTTTTCAGATCTTGCAATAGAGATATCTCAACATGCAGAGGGCTAAATTGTTTAGTTTTTCTACCATAGGTCTAATATTGTTGGGTATTGTATCCACAATTACCTGGATTTGAGGAAGCCACCTGTCAAGCTAAGATGAATTCACAATGTATTTGATGAAACATCTTAAGTTATGCTTGCAGCTCCTCCACGCTAAGTGCACACCAATGTCAGGGTGCAGTAGGTCAATATACACGGGTCTGCAAGACGTAATCCCTCGTTGAGCAGATCAGTGTGTTGGCCTACGTGTACTCTCTCTATTGGAGTGCACTTACTTTCAAGTACAGGGTCGTTCATATGCAAGAGAAGACAAGGAGCATGGATGGGTCAAGGAGCAGCTCCTGGGTGGAAGACGAAAATTCGTCCAAGGAAAATTCGACGAGAATCACCAAGTGATTCTCGCCGATTCGGCGAGAATCACCAAGTATTCTCGCCGATTCGGCGAGAATCACTAGTGATTCTCGCCGAATCGACGAGAATCATTAGTGATTCTCGCCGACCCCTTCTGGCTACCTCAAAACGGTGCCAAGTAAGATTCGGCGAGAATCACTTGGTGATTCTTGCCGATTTGTCGAGAATCACCTGCGATTCTCGCCGATTTTCACTTGGCGATTTCTCGGGATGCTGCTGGACCGGATTCTGCCGCTGGACTAGTTTGAACCGGATTTTCGGGTTTCTACTTGTGGGACCCACAACGGTCATATTGTATGGGCCTTCAATGTATAAATACATGGGTATTTTTGAACAGTAATGCGGTGAAGAAAACCAGACATACGCGAGCACGGACAAACCCTAGATCCCCGCTTCCGCTCCGTCACCGCCGCCACTACTCGCGATAAGTTGGTCGCCGCTGTAGATCGCTTCTCTTCCCGATCTCCGGCGACAGAAGCTTAGCAAAGCTCTGAGTATCACGTGTCTATCCGGAGATCTCTTGTCTCTCGATTTGTTGACCGGGAAAAACTCCCCCGTCCGAATCGATCGAGACGACTGATCCTAGAGTGACCGTTGGTAGACCTAGCTTGCTTCGCAACGAAGATTGGATCTCTATTTTCAGCAGCCGCTCATCATCATAGCCGCCGATCCCGAAGCTAGCCGCCGCTCGTGTTGCCGCCGCCGTTTCCAGGGAGATCCTCTCCAAGTGAGACCTAGGTTGTAGACTCTTCGTTGACTTCACGAACACGTCGTCGAACGAAGAGGAACACCGTAGTCTCCAAACGAAGTTTGTATCTCGTGTACATTCTATATTTACTTTTGTTGTAAAGGAACTTTTGTTCCGTGTTGTAAGGGTTGGGTGCAACCCGATTTGTGGGAGTGTTGACTCTCATGTGTGGAAGGGTTCCTTCCGATAGTGCAGGGATTGGATTTCAATCCTGTTGGAGAAGAGACCGAGTCGTCCCTTGTTGGGAGATAGGTCGAAGGGGGAAAGTGGATGTACCCAAGTTGGGGAACCACTATAAATTGCCTGTGTATTCTGTGTGCTGTGCTTTTTATTTTTATTGTGCAGGTACATTCGTAAATTCCGCAAAAGCGCTACTCGTCACCTATCCCCCCCCCCATAGGTGCACTTTGCCGACACTAGGTGGACTTTCAAGTGGTATCAGAGGTTACTCTTCAAAAAGGTTAACACCTTGAGTAGAATCCTGCCACCAGTGTCAGAAGCATGGATCTGGATTATGAGATACCGCCACTCAAACTCCCCGCATGCACAAAGGATTATTATCCCATCTAGAGAATGAGAGTGTCATTTCACCTTGATGCTATCGATCCTCGAGCATCCTTCATCCTGGAAGAGGGTCCGTTTATTCCCATGAAGACCTCCGACTCTGGGATCCAAGTGCCCATGGGCATTGCTGAGATGTCAGAGACGGAACTATCACTATTTCACTTGGATGAGAGGATTCGTCAAATTATTATGGATATCTGGTCTGGAGCCTCTCGCTCTAGATTGGAAAAATGTAGGACGGCTAAATCCATGTGGGTGATGATATCAGAGTTGATGGGGGAGTCAAAGAAAGCTGGAATATGTTGTCAACCAGACGAGGAAGCCTATGTGGGGGTCCTCACCTCTGAAGATGAAGGCAAGCATCACTCGGACAACATCAGAGCTCCAGTGTCCGTATCAGAGACTAACGAGTCCAGTGAGGAAAGCAGCTCTGACGAGGATGAAACAATGGTCACTGATTCTAATGACAATAACACAGCTGAGCAGGTAACTTCTTCATCCTGCCCTATATCTTTTGACCTTTCTGAAGACAGAAACTGCCCTCCTTCAGAAAATGTTGATTCCCTGAAGAGAGCCCTTCAGGAAAGCAACCTACTTGCTGAGGAGCAAGCTCGAGAGATTGCTCGACTGAAGATCTTGTTGGTTCTCCAATTGGCGTCCAACAAGGTCAAGGACTCTAAGATCTCAGCTCTAGAGAGTAGTCTAGATAATGAGAAACGTATAGTATCAAACTTTTCCAAGGTTGATGCTATAAAGAGAAAGCAAGAAACCGGGTGGATCTCCCGGATTATCCAGGCATGGAGAAATGGGGAAACGGTATTCCGACCCCCCACTCCAGGCAGGAAGGCAACTCATCATGCCTTCAGGTATGACCACAGGAATAGTCGTGGTCACTGCAAGGGTGATCTGTCCCCATGTGGAAACGTCCATAGTGCAAGGGCCGTCATGGCCACCCATGAGGAAATACCTAAGGCTCATTTTGAGCCCTTTGTATTCACTGCCACTGCCTCAACACAGTGTGGATCTGCATGTCCCAGCTCACAGAAGACTTCTCACCACTCGAGGATACGGGATAGAGAGGATAGAAACCATGATGTCAGGTTCCATGGGGCCTCTGTAAGGGAGATGCCTGAAAGAATGGCACCACCTTCCCGGCCTCATAACGCTCACAACATGCATTCTTTCCACCCTTCCACGTGTCACGATGGAAGAGGAATTTTTGTGACAAGATCATTCCCTATCCCGTTTAGACCTAGGACCGTGACTACATCAGTCACTAGATCAGGTCGGAAATGGCGATACAACATTCACCCATGTTGGTGCTGCGGCAAAGTGGGGCACTTTGCCATCGACTGTTGGCACAACCCCTCTGTGCCCACGGCAAGGGCTTATCCACATTCTCGGGACAGAGGTAGTCTTCCAGACAGGTTTTCTGAAGGAAGGCACTTGCGTGCTTATGCTAACAGGAACCTAGGACCCAATATGATTTGGGTTCCTAAGGTAAAGTAATTCTTTCTTGCAGGGTAGTCTAGGTTCCCGTGAATATGATGGGAACTAGACAGTAGGTGGCTCAAGACTAAATTGGAACAATCGTCTGCAATAACAGATGTGATATCAATTTGAGCATACTCACATTGAGCTTCTGATATGTTCTACCTGTGGGACTTAAACGATGACTCTCAAAATCCCAGGTACTCATGATCAGTTCCAAGACTTGAGTCGTTTTCAATTGACAATTACCTATATATATATATATATCCTTATATACAGATACATCTTTGTATATTAGTGTATGTATGCACATCTAAGGATAGGTTAACACGATACATGCAAACCTTTATACATCAATAAAAAGTTAACGAAGATATGTCATTGTGAATCTCGACAACTCACAATTGACATCAAGAAGTGTTTGGAGAAGCCTCGCTCAAATCCAAATAGATTGTCTTTACAATAAGTATGTATTTATCGTTCTTATTTTGACTTAACATCAGAAGAATTCGAAAATGTTGCAATGCTTCCTATCGTGAAAATTCCCAGTAGAGAAACCTTTCAATTTCGGATTAGACAAATCCCGCCGACCCATTATATACTCGGAATCTTGGAATCATTTTTATACTTAGTAAAGAAAACCGCCGAAAACCCTTCAATTTCATTTTTATACTTAAGAATCCCGCCGAAAGGGCTCGCCGACCCTTCGCCTTCCTCAAGAGTCCCGCCGAAGGAGCAAGCTACACGAGTCCCGCCGACTTTCGCAGAATCCACGCCAGGATCCGCAACACCAAAGTTCCCGCAAGGAAGCTCTTCGCAGAATCGCAAGGTTTCTTCCGTCGGACCCGCAGGAAGCTCGTCGCACCGCCTACGCCAAATCCCGTCGAATCACGCCGACTCTTCCCATTCTCACCGACTCGCGGAAGCACGCCAAACCTCGCCGACTCTCCTCTGCTGGACACTCGCCGAGGGGCAACTAACCGCCGCAAGGGAAACTAACCGGAGGACAACTCGCCGACTCCTGCTGGAAAGCTCGCCAAATCCGTCTCCATCAAAGGTCTCCCGCAAGAATCCCACCGAAGCTTTCACCGACGAACTCTTCAAGTTTCGATTCTTCTCCACTCGAACTAACTCACCGTCTACATCGCTAGGTATCCCCTCACCCGTACTTGGACGCTCTCACTAGTGACGCTTTCTTTTTGAATGTTCATTAACGCTTAGAGTAGGGATTCTCTCTCTAGATCTGCAATGGCCCCAAGGACAACTGCTGGGTTGTCACTGGTTGCGAGCTTGTTCGGACTGGGTTCTCTCATGCCTCGGACGAATTCCGCAACATCGTTCTGATGTTGGAAGAGGCTGGGCTAACATTCGTCCTAGAGCACCCTTGCAAAATCCTGGACAAAGAGGTGCTGGAGTTCTTCGCTACCGCAAGACTCCGAAATGGCGACTCCGTAATCAAAAGCAAGATGGCTGGGGCAAAGGTCAAGCTATCTGCCAGCAAGCTGACTCGCTACCTGCAGCTTTCTAGCTCGGAGCATGAGGACTATCTGGAGGACGAGGACAAAACCAGAACTCTCTTATTCTGCGGTCTCCCACGGGGAACTCGGTCAATAAAGAGAAAAGAGATGAATGAAGAAGGGAAGCTCCTGTCTGACATTATTGGAAAGGTGCTCATCTGCAAGCCAGGCTCTCATGACCATATCTCAGGGGATATGTTCAAGATCCTGATAGCTGTCGTCTGCCGCAAGAGGTTTAACTGGGGGGAGTTGCTGTTCGAGAAGATCAAGGACACCTTGGGCTCTCCAAGTTTTGGCCGTATCTTAAGTCTATATCTAAACCAGCTAAATGGAGACAAATTCGACATGAGTAAAGGTGTCCCTCTCCACTACCTGAAGAAGATGGACTCAAGTGTGTTTGATCGATGGGAGAGGCGTATTGGGCAGACTGCAGTGGAAGAACAACAGGGAGTATCTCCAGCAGTAACCCCCGGTGAAATTCCTGATACCCTGACTGCAGGAATCGAGGGGGAGCCTCTACCCTCGCATACTGATGTAGTATCTGACATCTCCCAGGTGGCCAGGGATGCGGTGGCCGAAATTCAAGAAGAAAGTGACACTGTATTGGAGACTGCTGACAAAGAATTGGACGAGGCTGCTGATAAAGATGAGTTCATGGATGATGACGAAGAAGATGAAGGGCACAAGGGACATGAAGTATTTGAGGCTCCGGATGCTGTTGAACCTCCATCTGACAAGCCTGCACCAGTGGAGGGGGAGACTGAAACATCTAAAGAGGCCGCCAGCATTCCTCCATTAGAGACTGTGATTGTATCCAGCTCTACAGATGCGTCTGCTGAAGAGCAAGGCCACGAAGTGCCTCCGACTATTCCGTTATGAGATGAGCTAGCCACTCACACAGTAAATATCATTCAGGGAATTGTGAATGAACTCAAAGACTCCTTTGCTAACGCTCAGAATAAACTGCTGAAAAGGATTAAGACTTCTGAAAATCTGATGCTCAAGAATATGGTGGAAATCAACCATAAACTGGACGTGATGGAGAAGAAATTTGAAGGGAAGTATACCGCGGCCGGCGAAGCTGTCACACTCCTTATGGCCGGATTGAAAAAGAACACTGATACTCTTGCTGTCGTAAATCAGAATGCACATGTTGTCGCCAACAACATTCAAAAGTTTGACGGTAATATGGTCACTCTTAACGCCAATCAGCAGGCCTTGGTCTCTGAATTCTCCAAGACCACGAAGCATATTGATGACTCCCTACATTCCTATGCCAACTTCATAGCTGTAGAAGCCAAAAAGGGGGAGAAAGAGTATTTAGCTAAGATGGCTGAGCTCCGAGAAGTCATGATCCTAAACTTCGAACAGTCAAACAAGTACGTCTATGACAGCTGCCGGTGGATGCTCCACCAGGCGTTAGGGATCCCCTTGGCTGAAAATCCTGCAGATATTCATCCTCCTGAGACATCTATGGCCGCTGAGGGAGTAAGTGCTGCTGAGGGAATAAGTGCAAGTGCTGCAGATGTTCCCATAAGTGAAGCTGATGCTAGGGCTCTCTCCAAAGCTAAACTGAGGAGCATGTTTGATCAATAGGCCCTAGCAAAAGCCAATGCCAAGAGAAAAGCTCAGGAAGGGACCTCCAAAGAGACACCAGCTGAAAAGAGGATCAGAATGAGTGAGGAGGACGTACGAAACGAAAAATGGAGTCCAGTTTCAAGGAACATCATCTTAGACACCTTCTGGCTGCAAGAAAGAGGAGAGATCAATCGAAACGAAGTATATAGCCAGTATGAGTGGGAAACGCACAAAACGTTTGAAGCGAAACGCAACATCTTTTTCAGAAACAACAAGGATGCAGATAAAGTTCCTCCTCCTAGGTATTACCCGAAGCCCAAAGAATACATGGAGAGGCAAAGCAAGAAGTACTTGGCTCAAAATCCTAAGGGTGACTTAGCTAAGGAAAAATAGTCAATAACTTATAGCTTGTCACTTTGTCTTAAGAACATTTAATGATTATTGTTATCATATGAACAATTCTGAGATTATATATGTATATATATATATTGGCATATATATTTGAATTTGTGAATGACTCATGTCCTGATCTGGTTGCATATATTCTCTTATGCTGCATGTTTAATTTCTGAATGCTATGTTTATTATTTGATAGGTGCTATATATCTTAGCTAGTAGGGTTTTGGCTTCGTCAAATAGGGGGAGATTGTTGGGTATTGTATCCACAATTACCTAGGATTTGAGGAAGCCACCTATCAAGCTAAGATGAATTCACAATGTATTTGATGAAACATCTTAAGTTGTGCTTGCAGCTCCTCCACGCTAAGTGCACACCAATGTCAGGGTGCAGTAGGTCAATATACACGGGTCTGCAAGACGTAATCCCTCGTTGAGCAGATCAGTGTGTTGGCCTACGTGTACTCTCTCTATTGGAGTGCACTTACTTTCAAGTACAGGGCCGTTCATATGCAAGAGAAGACAAGGAGCATGGATGGGTCAAGGAGCAGCTCCTAGGGTGGAAGACGAAAATTCGTCCAAGGAAAATTCGACGAGAATCACCAAGTGATTCTCGCCGATTCGGCGAGAATCACTAGTGATTCTCGCCGACCCCTTCTGGCTACCTCAAAACGGTGCCAAGTAAGATTCGGCGAGAATCACTAGTGATTCTCGCCGAACCAGTGGTTAAGCAGCTCATGTATACCAAGTGAAAATCGCTGAGAATCAATAAGTGATTCGGCGAGAATCACTAGCGATTCTCGACGAATCGTCGAGAATCACTTGGTGATTCTCGCTGATTCGTTGAGAATCACCTGCGATTCTCGCCGATTTTCACTTGGCGATTTCTCGGGATGCTGCTGGACCGGATTCTGCCGCTGGACTAGTTTGAACCGGATTTTCGGGTTTCTACTTGTGGGACCCACAACGGTCATATTGTATGGGCCTTCAATGTATAAATACATGGGTATTTTTGAATAGTAATGCGGTGAAGAAAACCAGACATACGCGAGCACGGACAAACCCTAGATCCCCGCTTCCGCTCCGTCGCCGCCGCCACTGCTCGCGATAAGTTGGTCGCCGCTGTAGATCGCTTCTCTTCCCGATCTCCTGAGACAGAAGCTTAGCAAAGCTCTGAGTCTCACGTGTCTATCCAGAGATCTCTTGTCTCTCGATTTGTTGACCGGGAAAAACTCCCCCGTCCGAATCGATCGAGATGACTGATCCTAGAGTGACCATTGGTAGACCTAGCTTGCTTCGCAACGAAGATTGGATCTCTATTTTCAGCAGCCGCTCATCATCATAGCCGCCGATCCCGAAGCTAGCCGCCGCTCGTGTTGCCGCCGCCGGTTCCGGGGAGATCCTCTCCAAGTGAGACCTAGGTTGTAGACACTTCGTTGACTTCACGAACACGTCGTCGAACGAAGAGGAACACCGTAGTCTCCAAACGAAGTTTGTATCTCGTGTACATTCTATATTTACTTTTGTTGTAAAGGAACTTTTGTTCCATGTTGTAAGGGTTGGGTGCAACCCGATTTGTGGGAGTGTTGACTCTCACGTGTGGAAGGGTTCCTTCCGATAGTGCAGGGATTGGATTTCAATCCTGTTGGAGAAGAGACCGAGTCGTCCCTTGTTGGGAGATAGGTAGAAGGGGGAAAGTGGATGTACCCAAGTTGGGGAACCACTATAAATTGCATGTGTATTTGGTGTGCTGTGCTTTTTATTTATATTGTGCAGGTACATTCGTAAATTCCGCAAAAGCGCTACTCGTCACCTATCCCCCCCCCATAGGTGCACTTTGCCGACACTAGGTGGACTTTCAAATATTCCTCTAAGGGCAGGCCACCAAAATTTGGGGCATTTTGGAGTTGATATGCTCCAAAAATCAACAAAATTTAATTTATCAAATTCTGATTAAAACTATAGAATTATTTTTCCCCAAAAATTCCCAATTTTGGGGAGGTCTAGATATGCCTACTTAAGCCACATGCCCAAATTTTCAGCCCATTTGGACTTAGGGTTTGGGCAGGGCACTCATTTTAGTTTCTGACCTATCCTAGGACCAGCCCTAGGAAAATTGCTCTATAGGGCAGTAGTTTAACCAAAAATTATGTGTAACATATCCAATTATAGGTGACTTCAAGACCTACAATATTTCATGTTGAGAATATTTTATGAAAAAGGCTGTAAGTGCCCTAAAATTGGCATGCAAAGGTCGGTTATAAAAGACATAAAAATAGAACTATTCATGTAATTAATTAATTAATTCCAGGATTATTATTTTTTCATGGCACGAATCTTGACGCGATCGGACGGCAGCTGCTTATCTTCTCCAAACCGCCTGGAATCCTGCCGAGCTTTCACGAGGGCTTTCCCGGCGGCTACCGGCGGCGCCTCCACCGGAAAACATCTCCTCCCCCCTCACGGTAGAGGGGGCAAGCTTTTGTCGGCGGCTAGGGCGGCGGGAACTGGCGGCGCCACCTCACCCAAAAGTTCCAAACGCCATTAATGGCGGAAAAAGAAGGGCTGGGTTCGGGCTCATTCGAGCCCGAACCCTAACCTAAACATCCCTAAGATCTAAGCATGAAGAGAGAGGTGAGGGAGGACCTTCCCGGCGGCCTTGCGACGTGGGGAGAGGCGGGGAACCATGGCGGCAGCGGCGGCGCTTCTCCCTCGGTTTTCACGGCTCCAGCTTGGGCTCAGCTCCAAGGTTTGGTTTCTCTCTCTCTCTGTTGCTCTCCTTGTCCTGAGGGTGATGAAGTGAAGGGGGAAAAGGTGGGGAGATGAAGTATAGGGGGGGTGATAATTCCTAAGTAAGAGGTGGCGGTTTTGCATTGTTCTTGTCACCATGCATGCATGAGTGGGCCCCACTCCATCCACCTCCTCCTCAATGACTCCAGGGGTGGCCAGCCCAAGTGGGGGCTGATGGCATGGGTCCAAGTGGCTCATTTCCCTTAAACACCCTTAAATATACCCCTTTCTCTCTCATAATTATTCTTTAACTTTGAGATTCTCTCTCTCTCCTAGTCACTAAGTTGGCTAGTCAATATTCTAGTCTATTGGCAGCCCACATGTTTATTTCATCCACCAAAGCATGGTTAGCCCAAGTGAGTTGGGCTTGAGCTTGAGTTAGCCCATTTGGGCTAGCTTGACCCAAACCTAGGCTAGGGTTGACTTAGGTCAATTTGGTCTTTGAGGTTGGCCCAAATCGGTCCTTGGTGACCCATTGGCCTCCCCTAAGGCCTAGGTAGGGTTGTATTGGCCCTTTGGAGTTCACTTGACCCTTAGGAAGGGCACTTGACCACTTTAGGGCTAGAATTGACTTTGGTCAACTTAGCCCTTTTGGTTGGCCCCAATGGGTCCTTGGTGACCCATTGGCCTCTCACTAGGGTTATGAAGGTATGTGTGGGGTCCACTTGGCTTGGAGATGGTCAATTGACCCTAAGTAGGTTAGTTTGACCCATTTAGGGTTAGGGTTGAGTTGGGTCAACTTAACCCCTTTGACTACCCTCCATGGGTCCTTAGTGCTCTAATGGATCTTACAATGGGTTGATGAGACCATCGTGGGGTCTTGAAGTCTTGGTGAAGCCCCATGGTTATCTTAAACTAAGATTAAGGAATTTACTATTTGCAGACCATAGTGGTCTCACCCACATTCTTAGGTTTTTCTTGGTCTTCTTGGGCTTCCTAGGGTTTTGTTATGACCTAGTCATGGCCAAAACCACTCTTTGGGGTTTAGTTACAAATGGGATGTTACAAATCCCAATAAACAAAACAAAGATTTCGTCCCCGAAATCAAGGCTAAGCCTACGGGAATTTCTATCGAAGAAAGAGGAAACTTGTAACATCACATAAGAAGTGATATATTACATCTCGACGCCATGGTTGCTAAGTGGGGTTTAAAGGAAAAACCTAAATATATGACCAATTCGCCCAATTGGCAAAGCCAAGATCCCAATAAACAAAAGATTAGCCTCTACTCTTCCTAGAGCAGCCCTACAAGTTTAAAAACAGGAAAGTAAATTGAACATGTTGAGAGGTTGTGAGGTATACCTGACTGAATAGCTCCGGGTATCTTTCCTGCATCAGGTCCTGTGGCTCCCAAGTATGCTCCTCTCGTCCGTGGTTCCTCCACAGGAACTTGACTAGCGGGATCTTCTTGCGGCGCAAGACTCGTATCTGAGGTTACCGGCCCATCAGTGGTCGTACATCTCGGCTCCAAATGTACAGATCGATCCGAGGCTACCGGCCCATCAGTGGCCGTAATCTGCAACTCCGGGCGTAGTAGAGCCCTCCTGAGTGTAGACACGTGAAAGACGACATGCAAGCCGGCCAACTCCGGTGACAGCTCTAGCTGGTAAGCTAGGGGACCGATCCGCTCCAGGATCTTGAACGACCCCATGTACCTCAGGCTAAGCTTCTTCCGCCGACCATGTACTTGTGAAACCCCATGTATCAGCTGGATCTTCAAGAACCCCCGATCCCCTACCTGAAACTCCACTAGGTGATGTCGGGCGTCATAATATTTCACCTGCCTGCTCTGTGCCTGCAGCATTCTATCCCATATCAGCCGTACTTGTGCCTCAGTATCCTCGATAAAGTCCGTGCCCACAGTCTTCGGACCCCCGTCTTGTATCCAAGACAACGGAGTCCCACACTTCCGCCCATACAACGCCTCATACGGAGCCATCGTATACTAGACTGATGACTGTTATTATACGAAACACATCTAGGGGAAACATCCTCTCCCAGGGCTCTCCACGGTCCACAATACACAGTCTCAGCAGGTCCTCCAGTATCCGGTTGGTGCGCTCTATTTGTCCATCTGTCTGGGGGTGGAAGGCCTTACTGAAATTCAGTCGAGTACCCAAGTATGCATGTATCGTCCTCCACTCCTTGGACATGAATCGTCCATCTCGATCCGACATGATCATCTTGGGCACCCCATGATATTGAACAAACTGCTCTATGAACATCCGTGCCAGTACTCCGATAGCATCCTCCTTCCTGGTCGGGATGAACCTAGCCACCTTCGTCAGTCGGTCAACGATTACCCAGATAGAAACGTTTCCCGCCCGTGATCGAGGGAGGCCATGGATGAAGTCCATCGCGATATCCTCAAATTTCCACTCCGGCACCGGGAGTGGCGACAATAAACCAGCGGGATGTCCGCACTCTGCCTTCACTAACTGGCACACCTCGCAGTGGGTCAAAAAGTAGGCGATGTCCTTCTTCATGCCCGGCCAGTATAGAGTCTTCTTCAAATCCGCCGCCATCTCAGTGATCCCGGGATGTATTGAATATCTGCTATGATGAGCCTCGGCCATGATGTCCTCCCGAATCTGGCCTCCATCCGGTATGTAAGTACGACCTCTGAAACATATCAGATCATCTCATATCGAGTAGTCTCCAGCTGAGCTTGCCTCCAAGGCCCGAAAAAACGGCTCTAGTTTAGCATCCCACCTCGACCAATCTCTGACTCTGTCATGTATATCATAGGTGGTGCTCATAGCGGCCAGGTACTCCTTGTACTTCTCAGGGTCATCAGATGATACCAGAGTGATATGCATCTCTTCAAAACTCCGTAATAGCTCCATGGACATAAGCTGGGGCCCTACTCTAGAAGTGGAAGCTCTCCGGCTTAGTGCATCGGCCACCACGTTTGCCTTGCCCGGATGGTAGTGCATCTCGTACTGATAGTCCGCTAGAAAATCCACACATCTGCGTTGCCGGATATTCAGTTCCTTTTGCGTATCCACATATTTCAAATTTTTATGATCTGAAAATATATCGCAGTGGACACCATAGAGGTAGTGACGCCAGACCTTTAATGCAAATATAACCGCTCGCACCTCCAAATCGTGAACTGGGTAGTTCTTCTCATGTTTCTTTAGCTGGCGGGAGGCATAAGCGATCACATGTCCCTTTTGCATCAAAACTGCACCCATGCCCTGGTAGGAGGCATCTACATAAACCTGAAATCTTTCTCTCCCCGAGGGGAGGGCAAGTAACGGAGCCGAAGTGAGTCGACTTTTCAGCTCTTGGAATGCCGACTCGCACTGTGGTGTCCAAACAAACGGTACATCCTTCCTTGTCAGAGAGGTAAGTGGGAGGGCAAGTCTAGAAAAACCCTCTACGAACTTCCGGTAGTAGCCGGCAAGTCCTAGGAAGCTCCGTACGTCCGCAGTTGTCTTCAACTGTGGCCAATCTCGGACTGCCTGAATCTTGACCGGATCTACTGCCAACCCTGCTCCACTAATAACATGTCCAAGGAAGGCCACCTCCTTCAGCCAGAACTGGCATTTGCTGAATTTGGCATATAACTGATGTTCCCTTAGCTTCTACAAGGTCAGCGTCAGATGCCTCGCATGCTCCTCCTTGGTCCTCGAGTAAATGAGAATGTCATCGATGAAAATGATGACAAACACATCTAGATATGTCTCGAAGACCTGGTTCATGAGAGTCATGAATGCTGACGGAGCATTCGTGAGCCCGAAGGGCATCACGGTAAACTCGTAGAGTCCATACCTGCTGCAAAAAGCAGTCTTCTGTATATCCTTCTCTCGGATCCTCAACTGATAATAGTCCGATCGCAAGTCCAACTTCGAGAAGAAGTGGGCCCCCTCCAACTGGTCGAACAGCTCGTCTATCCTTGGCAGAGGATAGGCATTCCTGACTATTAGCTTGTTCAACGCCCGGTAATCGATACACAACCTGAGTGTTCCGTCTTTCTTCTTGACAAACAGCACTGGGGCTCCCCATGGCGAAGAGCTCGGCCGGACAAACCCGGCTTCCACCAACTCCTGCATCTGACTCCGGAACTCTGTCAGCTCTCTTGGGGCCATGCGGTAGGGAGCTCTGGATATCGGTTTGGCCCCTGGCATAAGCACTATCTGGAATGATGCGGATACAGATCCCGGGAAGACGTCCGCAAAATCTCGCACCACGGGAATGTCGGATACAGATCCCTTGACCTCCGCCATCTCGAAGAGAATATGATAAATCACGTCGTCCTGCATGTGGGCCTTGACGACCTGAATAGACGATAAGAATATATGGGAGGCGGGTCTAATAACTTCCATCATGACGAATGAGTCCCCATGTCTCAGGGTAATCCTCTTGGCCAAGCAGTCAATCTGGGCATGGTTCCATTGGAGCCATGTCATACCCAGAATCAGATCATAATCAGGCAGCAACAGAATTGTCGCTGGAGCTTCGAAGGGTTTTCCGCCTATCCATGCCTCCAGGTTGCAATGGGATGATGCGAACAGCTCCGACCCGTCGGGTAGCCGTATCCGTAACATCTGGGCTGTGATCCTCTCCACGCCTCCCATCCCTTGGATAAAGGTCTCCGACACAAACGAGTGTGAAGCACCTGTGTCGAATAGAGTGTATGCGGGCTTGCCGCAAATGAAGATGATGCCTGAGATAGTAAATTTACTTAGAGTTCTATTTCTGGTTTTCCTCCCTAGTCTTAATAATTCAAGTTCATGAAACTACTTTTCTAGGAAGGAAAAAACTTAAGTAAAAAGAAAACTTTTTGGTCGTACCTGTAATCACTTGCTCCGAGTTCCTGGGTTGAGCCAGGTCCAGTGCATAAATCTACTGTCCTTCCGGCCTGCGGTCTCTACCCTGATATTCGCATCCTTCACCACGTCCTCGGCCTCCATAATGCTGAGTCGGTGGGGCAATCTGCGGTGCTGGTGGAGGCATACCTCTCACGGGACAGTTTCTCTTGATGTGCCCCACCTGATGGCAGTGGTAACATTCCGGCGGAGTGTAAGCCCCACCTCCCGGTCTCTGCACATCTCTCATCTGAATAGGCTGAGGGGCCAGCGTCACCTGCTCCCTTGGCTCCTGCCTCACCTCCTGTCGAGGCTGATCCTCCACCTTTTGTACCTCTGGCGCACGACCTCGCCGCTGATCGTTCCGGGCTCCCTGGCTCTGATCCTCTGTTGGCCACTTTCGGCCTCTGGTGGTGAGCCAATCTGCCTCTAACCTTTTTGCCATCTCCAGAATACGAGTGATAGGCCCGTCCAAAACGAAAAGAAGGGAATCCCTCATGTCTTCCTGTAGACCTTTGTAGAACCTCTTGGTGTACGCTGCCTCATCTAGCTGGTAAGAGTTTGCAAAACGGGCCAGATGATTGAAGTCTCGTTGGTACTCCACCACCGTCCTGGAACCTTGCTTCAACTGCAAGAAGCGGTCCTCCAGCTCATCTCGGGCCGACTGCGAAACAAAGTGCTCCAACAGCATGGGCCTAAACTCCTCCCACGTCACCTTGGCAGCCTCCCTATTAGCAAAGGTAGTCTCCAAAACTGTCTTCCACCACCGCTTGGCATGGGACTCCAAGCAGGAAACAACCAGTAGCACCCTCTCCTCCCAAGGGCTCCGTATCCCTGTCAGCATCTCCTCCATGATGTCTAGCCATTCTTCTGTCCGAACTACCCCCTCTGTCCCCAAGTAGGACTAGGGAGAGAGTCCTCGAAAGCTGTTGAGCCAGTTGGCACCCGGAATAGGCTGCGGAACCGGGGCCTGTTGGTTCCTGAAGGCTTCCAAGATAGCCGTCAGAGTCTGTCCCATGTCAGACTGTAGGAACTGAGTGTGAACCAGCGGCGGTGGTTCAACTTCCGGAATCTGCGGGGTTCCACCCGGTGGTGTAGGCAGTGCTGGAGGCTGCGCCACAAAATTTATCGTCAGAAATTTGTTTCAACCTTAACTAAAAATGGACAATTATATATGTGATCTCACATGGGCACACCACTGCTTCCGCTGCTTATTTTGTCCGCAAACTAAACTCGCGCGGGGGTGTCCCAGCGGTTGTGGACTGTTACTTTTCGATCGAGGTTTGCTTTGATACCACTTGTAAGACCCCCTTTTTTTCTTTTCAAACCCCGGGGTCTTATGCCCAAAACCGCCGCCTTGCGGTGACACCTTCGCGCCCGGGAAGATCGTCACTACAAGACGCCGATCCTGCCGGCCAAATCGATCGCAACTGTAGCAAAAGTAGCAGTGCAAGAGAAGATAAGTCCACAACAAATCACATATATATATAAATCTCCATGAAGGGAGCGTCCACGGAAAAAGAGTACAGAAATGAAGGGCTTAAGCCCTGTACATCAATATCCTCACTACAGATCTCTCATGCAGAAGCAAAATAAAACAACTACTAGAAGTCAGAACTCACGGTCCCAGCTGGCTGCACTCCTGAGCTAGACTGCCCTGTCTCTAATCGCACCGGTCTCCTGGGCTGCTCCTCCATACTCGGCTCCACGATCCCCTAATATGATGTGATTCGAAAACCATTAGTATATAAGACTAAGCCCTATCGTCCCAGGCCCCTTCCCCCATGCTCCTAGGCACCGAGCGGGGAGGGAGAAAGGAAAGGACGTGAAAGTGGAGAGAAATCAAGAACAGGTGACGGGGGGACCTAGCTAGCAGTTTATAATCGTGTTGTAATCGGTAAAGTAAGAAAAAATTTAACCTTCACCTATGTGAGTACACATAAGCCAAGAGATCTTCTACATGGCTCTCATCGTATAAAAATGTTCCATACCACTTTATACGTTGGGGTGTCGGTTATCACAAGCAGTACATATATATTGAAATAACCTTAATTTATAAACTTGCCCACACAAGCCTGTATACAAAGGGGTCGTTTCGTACGGCCTAATGTATAAGCGTCCCATTCCACTTATACATTAGGTGTCGCATGTTATTATGAATCGATTATGATATGCATCTATATGGTGGGTATGATGGAACATGCAAGTGCAACACACACACCCGACTCTGTGCACACAGACCTTTAGTTCCCCCTTTCGGAGCCGTTACCTCCCAGGATACCTCCGTAGTGGCAGATGGAAGCAATGGGTTGGGCCTCGCCCACCTCAAAACCAGTAAAAGCACTACTGGTCTGACCAATCGTACGCCTCAACGCTTGGTGTACTAAGCGGACTACCGCGTACTCTTGCTGACTGGACCGCCAGACTTAAGTTTGGCGAAGTGTAAAACCACACTTGCTGAGTCATCGTATTGGCGTCGGTTCATCGACTAACCCATACCGAAGACCCACCACCTTAACTTTCTTTCCTTTCATGCACATGCAAATTTATCGTATCAGTACCGAGCCAATGCTCCCCGGACCATCCCGTCCGTCTCAAATATCAACCGAGCCAAAGCTCGCCGGACCAAAACGTCCGTCTCTTATCCCAAACCTCATCCCTTTGAACATCGCGGGATGACGCCCCTTTGAACACCTCGGGACGACTTAACCAATTCCAATACTTTTCCAACTAGTGTGTGCAGTGTGAAACCCTATTTACTAAATTACTCTTTCGATTTGTTCTTTAAGTTTTACGTTAACCCAGGACTGCCCCTGGTATTCCCTGTGAAGGGCTCTCAAGGGGCACTAGGAACTATGTTGGGATTACGCCCAACGTTCCCTTTCGCAAGGTACTTATTAACATTATGGGTTGATTCCTTTACCCATTACCTTCTCATGTTGCGATAGGCTAATCCTAGGGTAGTTTAGACCTTTCACTCTCGCGGGAACGACGATCTTTCGTCGAACTCACGTACCTTCTAACACACATCAACTCGATTCCCACCACTCCTTAGAACTTTCTATGGTGACTCATCTACTTTCATTCAAACAATTCAACACGACTAACTCTACCATATTCCAACTCTTATCCTAATGCAACTTTTCCCCAAATTACTATTTGCAGACCAACTTATACTAAGTGATGTTCATGATAGGATGTCCTTCAAGTTTTCATCCGAATGGCCTAGGATTATTACTGGAGTCCTATCATGACATAAATGATTTAATTCCAGAATATTGTATTTTCCTCAATTAATCTTCTATTTAAATAATTTCTTACAAGAGCCAATTATAGTCAAGTTGATCATGAAGTATACATTTTAGACATGATTAGTGTTTCATAAATTCATGATAATATTCCATATATCAAAAAGTGACAATTTCCAAATTTGAGATTTTCTACAAACATTTAAGGGGCCAAAAATTATTTTAGCAGTAAATTCCCATATTCCAAGATTTGTAAATCAACTACTTGATATTCTCATCCAAATAAGTTCACTTAAATATATTACACTACTACAGTCCTAAAATTATCACTAGCCAACTTTCATGATTTTTCACAAAATAGTTAATTCAAAATAAATTAAATACAAAAATCAATAAAGAGCATAATTGTGAATCAAGTACTATAAATATACTTCAAAAATTCCTAATTAAATTCCTAACAGTAGATATCATCCTAAAAACATCAGTGGCCAAAATTCACATTTTTACAAGTTAAAATATTCTTAAAAATGATTTATTTACCAAGTGTAGCCTTTACAAAATTTATGAAGGAAGTAATATATAAATACCTTTAAAAATTATAATAAAATTCATAGCCCTCTATTTAGGTCAAATACCTCTACTGGCCAAATTTTGCTAGATTCCATTTAATCCAAATGATCAAAATAAATTAAATACTAAATTGGACACTTATATATTTAACAAAGGAACTACCATGAATATAATCTATAAAATTCCACTAAAAATATCTAGGGGTTCATCTCACCCTAAGATTCATTCTACCACAACATCACAATTTTTAGAGGAGGTTAAGTTAGTGTTTTGACCTAATAGTGTTTCTACCCGAAAGCTAGGGTTTGACTTTTGAGGTATTTAAGTACTTCTAAATTCCCTAACACTTCAACCAGAGGCTTAAATATAGATAAGCTAACTCTCTACTGAATTACAAGGCCATACAAGTTCATTTGCCCCTATGTCCTTCACAACCCCCTAAAGGTCCTTCCTTAGGGTGTGAACTTGGGTCCAAGGGGAAGTTAACCCTAATTCATCCATATTCCCCAAAGAGGGGAGGGTACTTAAGGTAATACTAAGTCAGGGTTCCAATAAGTGTTGTGCATCCAATATTTCATTTCTTCTTCTTTTTGGCTATAAGCACACCAAGCCCTTTACAAGCCAACACATGAAAGTGGTTTCCCTAGCTAGCTGCGGTCCATAAGGGTTGCAAATTTAACCATGCCTTACTAATGTCCACATGGACATGCCACCAAAAATTGGGGCCTTTTGGAGTTGAACTACTCAAAGAATCACCTAAACAAGCCTAGGGGTATTTTAGTAATTTCACCCTAATTTTAATTCCAATTAGTCCAATTTTTGGGCAGGGCCTACTTATGCCCTAAACCAGTTACTTCCCAAAATTTCAGGTCATTTTGGCCTCTGGTTGGTCTTGGGCATCTCTTCCAATTTCTGCATTTTTGTTATTTGCAGCGCAAGACCATTCACCTTTTCAGATCTTGCAAGTAAGATATCTCAACATGCAGAGGGATAAATTGTCTAATTTTTCTACCATAGGTCTAATATACCTCTAAGGGCAGGCCACCAAAATTTGGGGCATTTTGGAGTTGCTATGCTCCAAAAATCAACAAAATTTAATTTATCAAATTCTGAATAAAACTATAGAATTATTTTCCCCAAAAATTCTCATTTTTGGGAGGGCCTATATATGCCTACGTAAGCCACATGCCCAAAATGTCAGCCCATTTGGACTTAGGGTTTGGCAGGGCACTCATTTTAGGTTCTGACATATCCTAGGACCAGCACTAGGACAATGGCTCTATAGGGCAGTAGACTTAACCATAAATTATGTGTAATATATCCAATTAAAGGCGACTTCAAGACCTACAATTTTCATGTTGAGAACATTTTATCAAAAAGGATGTAAGCTCCCTAAAATTGGCATGCAAAGGTCGGCTATAAAAGACATAAAAATAGCACTATTCATGTAATTAATTAATTCCAGGATTATTATTTTTGCATGGCACGAATCTGACGCGATCGGACGGCAGCTGCTTATCTTCTCCAAACCGCCTGGAATCCGGCCGAGCTTTCACGGGGGCTTTCCCGGCATCTACCGGCGGCGCCTCCAACGGAAAACATCTCCTCCCCCCTCACGGTGGTGGGGGCAAGCTTTTACCGGCAGCTAGGGCTGCGGGAAGTGGCGGCGCCACCTCACCCAAAAGTTCCAAACGCCATTAATGGCAGAAAAAGAAGAAATGGGTTCGGGCTCATTCGAGCCCAAACCCTAACCTAAACATCCCGAAGATCTAAGCATGAAGAGATAGGTGAGGGAGGACCTTCCCAGCGGCCTTGCGACGTGAGGAGCGGCGGGGAACCATGGCGGCAGCAGCGGCGCTTCTCCCTCGGTTTTCACGGCTCTAGCTCGGGCTCAGCTCCAAGGTTTGGTTTCTCTCTCTCTCTGCTGCTCTCCTTGTCCTGAGGGTGATGAAGTGAAGGGGGAAAAAGGTGGGGAGATGAAGTATAGGGGGGTGATAATTCCTAAGTGAGAGGTGGCAGTTTTGCATTGTTATTGTCACCAAGCATGCATGGGTGGGTCCCACTCCATTCACCTCCTCCTCAATGACTCCAGGGGTCGGCCAGCCCAAGTGGGGGCTGATGGCATGGGTCCAAGTGGCTCATTTCCCTTAAACACCCTTAAATATACACCTTTCTCTCTCCTAATTATTCTTTAACTTTGAGATTCGCTCTCTCTCTCCTAGTCACTAAGTTGGCTAGTCAATATTCTAGTCTATTGGCAGCCCACATGTTTATTTCATCCACCAAAGCATGGTTAGCCCAAGTGAGTTGGGGTTGAGCTTGAGTTAGCCCATTTGGGCTAGCTTGACCCAAATCAAGGCTAGGGTTGACTTAGGTCAATTTGGTTTCTGAGGTTGGCCCAAATGGGTCCTTTGTGACCCATTGGCCTCCCATAAGGCCTAGGTAGGGTTGTATTGGCCCTTTGGAGGTCACTTGACCCTTAGGCAGGGCACTTGACCACTTTAGGGCTAGAGTTGACTTTGGTCAACTTAGCCCTTTTGGTTGGCCCCAATGGGTCCTTGGTGACCCATTGGCCTCTCACTAGGGTTATGAAGGTATGTGTGGGGTCCACTTGGCTTGGGGATGGTCAATTGACCCTAAGTAGCTTAGTTTGACCCATTTAGGGTTAGGTTTGACTTGGGTCAACTTAACCCCTTTGACTGCCCTCCATGGATACTTAGTGCTCTAATGGATCTTGCAATGGGTTGATGAGACCATGGTGAGGTCTTGAAGTCTTGGTGAAGCCCCATGGTTATCTTAAATTAAGGTTCAGGAATTTACTATTTGTAGACCATAGTGGTCTCACCCACATTCTTAGGTTTTTCTTGGTCTTCTTGGGCTTCCTAGGGTTTTGACATGACATAGTCATGGCCAAAACCACTCTTTGGGGTCTAGTTGTAAATGGGATGTTACAAATCCTTACCCAATCAAGTCCGGTGAGAAAAGCACATGGACATCCGGAGGGTCTCACTCTTAGGGACCACCGACGTGTTTTAATTATGGCAAGGTGGGGCACATAGCTCGTTTTTATACTCAAGGAGGTGCTGAGCAGGAGCCAAGGCAGGAGCAGACTGTGCGCTCCGGCCCCAGTGCCGCAGAGAAAGGGAAGATGGCGGAGTCTAGCGCTTTTCGGTTCCAACCGGTGCAACCAAGGGCTTACAACCTTGGGCAGCAGGAAGCGATCCGACGACCCGATGTTGTGACAGGCTTTGTGTTAGTTTCTGGATATCCCGCTAGGGTATTGTTTGATACGGGAGCGTTGCACTCTTTTCTTGCGGAAAGCTTTATCCAGAAAATTGGAGTTGATTCATTCTCGGCGGATGCAGTGCTGAAGGTGCGCATGCCCAATGGGCCCTCCATGACCACCAGGGAAAAAGGGCGCATTTGTTGGAGGCTAGACGAAGTTGGCTTCATGTTGATAGCAGCGGTCCTACCGTTGGTTGTGTTTGATGTGATATTGGGAATGGACTGGCTAGCAGAGCAGCGTGCTAGTATTGATTGTCTATCCAAGGTGGTGACCCTGAGAAGCGAAGGGCAGTCAGAAGTCAAGTTTGAGGGCCTTAATGGAGTGGCCTGTTCCCTGATTTCAGCCATGTAGTTGTTGTGGGAAGTTAACCAGGGGGGAGTAGCCTTGTAGCATTTTTGGAGGTTCGCCTTTCCAAGTTATCACTTGGGGAAGTGCCTTAATGGTAGAGTTCAAGGATGTGTTTCCTGATGAACTTCCTGGAGCACCTCCTTGACGGGAGATTGATTTCTCGATCGAGTTAGTGTCAGAGGCTAGGACGGTGTCACATCCTCCGTTTAGGGTGACACCAAAAGAGTTGGCCGAACTCAAGGTATAGTTGCAGGAACTGTTGGAGCAGGGATATATCAGACCCAGTTCTTTACAGTGGAGCGCGCCTGTGTTGTTCGTGAAGAAGAAAGACGGTAGTATACGGTTGTGCATAGACTACCAAGAGTTGAATAAATTGACTGTCAAGAATAAGTATCTGATTCCTCGGCTAGATGACCTGTTCAACCAGTTGGTGGGGTCGGTGGTGTATTCAAAGCTGGACTTGAAGTCAGGATACTATCAGTTGCGAATTCGAGATGAGGTCATACCCAAGACAGCATTTGGTATGAGGTATGGTCACTTTGAGTTCTTGGTGATGTTGTTCGGGCTGACGAACGCACCATCCGTATTCATGGATTAGATGAATCGAGTATTTCGAGAATACTTCGATTCTTTTGTAATTGTCTTTATTGATGATATTCTGGTTTAGTCCAAATTAGAGGTGGAGCATGAAACTCACTTGAGAGTAGTTTTGCAAGTGTTGAGAAAGAACCAGATTTATGCAAAGTTCTCGAAGTGCGAGTTCTGGCTAGAGAAGCTGACATTTTTGGGCCATGTGATTAGTGGGGATGGGGTGGCAGTAGATCCAACAAGGAAGCCTTCAGAGATTGGCCAACTTTGAGAACCGTGGCGGAAGTCCGAAGTTTTCTTGGGCTAGCCGGGTACTATATAAGGTTCGTAGAAAACTTTTGACGGATAGCTCTACCCCTCACATCACTGACTCGTAAGGACCAGAAGTTTGAGTGGACTCAGGAGTGCAATCAGGTATTTGAGACACTAAAGGAAAGACTTATGACAGCTCCGATCATAAGTCTACCGAAAGGGACTGAAGGATTTCAAATTTTCAGTGACGCATCGGGATGCGGTTTGGGTTGCGTATTGGTGCAACATTGCAGTGTGATAGCCACTTGGTCTATGCAGCTGAACCCTCATGAGAGGAATTACCTCGTCCATTGTTGATGCTCGAAAATGACACCGCCTAGTTAACACGGAGGGGGTGTGTTCGGTCCCACAAGCTGAGTGGAGAAGAGGAAAGCAGGCTGCGGGGGAAGAGGAAGGAAGGAAGCTTCTGAGTGCTCGAGAGTGGAGCAAGCGCTTGTCAAGGAGTTGCGGCGATAGAGGAGAGGGTGCTGAGAGCAGCCGGGAAGGCTGATGAGTGAAGGAGGTTGATCAGGATCTGTCAAGCAGACGGTTACTATGACGGTTGTTCTTGCAGGTTGGTTGCTGAGGGAGCTGAGCTGAGCTAGGAAGATGGGAGAGAGAGGGGCCCGCTAGCAGCGGGAACAGCAGACTTCGCCCGCCGCGGCTTAAATGCCACTCTTGCGACGGGCTTTCCTTTTATTAACAGTGAGAGTTACAAGCTTGCTAATACACCTATACAAGAAAGCAATAAAGGGTACAACAAGGAAGCTGGCGGCTAAGGAAGAAGAATGCCAGAGGAGGCCGCGCAGACTGAAGAGCGTAGTCGGCAGGCCGCGCGGTTAAGGGAAACGGGAGACCGCGAGGACTGGAGAACCAGAGGCCGGAAGGCCGCGCGACTAAAGGCACAGAGGGGTGCGGTCTGAGAAACGGAGTCCGCAGGAGGGCTTGCTGGCTGACTTCGGGCGTGAGAGCTTTGGCGATGATCCCCGGGCCCCCGTGAGAGGCATGGGGGTCTATTTATAGGTCCAAGGAGGTAACGGCTTACGGTGACGTTACCCCCGGTGAGACGGTAACTTGAGCGAGAAGGAGACGGAGTCTGCCGAGTCCGCAACAGGCCGCGCGGACTGGGACTTGGTACTGGAGCCGGTGCTGCTGTCGGCAAAATGGGAGACCTAGTGGCGGACTGCGATGCGGGTTCACGGAGTCCGTCACTGCTGAGCTGGGACTGTCCGCCTACTGCTGGTATGGCAGATGCTGGAGGCCAAGCGACTGACTGTAAGTAGAATCCGCGGAGTCCGCCGCTGTTGAACTGAGCGAGTTGTAAGGGGAGCGAGCAGGAGAGTGCCCGCTGAGTCCGGCGAGTTCGTACGAGGTTATGCGGACTGGGACTGTCTTCTGGAGGATCTGCTGCCTGGCGGGCTGGAAGGTGTCCGCCACTACTGACTGAGTCTGTGCCAAGGCTGCGGATTGAGGAGGAGTTGACCCTGCTGCCGTCGAGAAGCTGACGCTGGCCAAGGAAAGGCGGACTGCATAGAGAGTCCACCAAGTCTGCGGCTGCTGCAAAGCTGAGTACGCTTACGTTGGAGATGGAGAGCCTGGCTGTTGTGGCTATTGGGGTTCACCAATGAAGGCGGACTGGAAGTCTTGACCACACCTCGAGTCCGTCGAGCTCGCGATGTTGCTGTTGGTCTTGGCGGGTAGCCGGAGATGGAATCCACGCCCTGTAGGCTGGCTGGAGGAGTTGGCTGCTCGTGTTGCTGTGTGAAGGGATATGCGACCTGTTGCTGGCCTGGGCAGATATACTTCTGAGTCCGCCAATATTGGATGTCTCCCGTCAATTGCGAGCTAAGTTGTGGGTTGCTGCCGGCCTGAGCGGGCAGGAGTCCGAATCCAGCAAAGGAGCATCTGTTGAGACAAAGCTGCGGTTAAGCTGAAGAGGAACACGACCTGCAGGGGCGGGCTGCAGGAGGAGTCTGCGGTCCCTGCAGACTAAGGGAACAAGGCGCGCGGCCTGGGTGGTCAGACCGCTGAGACCGCCCAAGCCGTGTGGCCTGGATGAACAGAAAATTATGTCTGCCCAACCTAGGAAACGACCTCCAGGAGGAGCCTGGCACAGGCTGCGGCGAGCGAGCTGGCTGTCTTGGGAAGGATCGCCGATTTTGGGGTTAACATAATCCCCGCACTTTTTAAAGTTCCGAATAGAACTTCGAAAAAGTTGGAGACCCACAAAAATCGTGATCCACCCCAAAGTAAAGGAAGGGGCAAGTAGAGATAGAACCTGAAGCCTCTCCTTAGGAGTTTGGTGCTGCCTGTCTATTTTCCTGCAAGAGGAAAGTTAGGGTAGGCATGTATGGGTGGTACATCTTGGGTGTACCTGAGTTTGCCTTTGCAAAATGAAGATGATGTCTCTTCCGCTAAGTTCTGCAAAATGAAAGCGAGAGAAAAACATAGAAGCATAACTTGCAAGTACCTGATGGAGGCTTGAAATCACCTGTTATCCTCTACAAAAAGGTAAGGATGAAGAGTATACAAGAAGGAAAAAAATGAGCTGCAAGTACATGGAAGGAACTTGCAAGTCTTTGCTGGTTTCTGCAAAAAAAGTGAGGTTTAGAAATAGATTCGGGAGTAGAGAAATCTGCAAATACCTGAAGGCAATTTGCAGGCATCTGCTGGTCTCTGCAAAAGAAGAGTTAAAAGTAGACATACATATATGAAAGAAGCTTGCAAGTACCTGAGAGAAGGCTTGCAAGTGTCTGCTAGTCTCTGCAAGAAAAGAGTTAGCAGCAGACATACATATATGAAAGAAGCTTGCAAGTACCTGAGAGAAGGCTTGCAAGTGTCTGCTAGTCTCTGCAAGAGGAGAGTTAGGAGCAGTCAAACATATGAAAGGAGCTTGCAAGTACCTGAGAGAAGGCTTGCAAGTGCTTGCTACTCTCTGCAAGGAAAGAGTTAGGAGCAGACATATATATGAAAGGAGCTTGCAAGTACCTGAGAGAAGGCTTGCAAGTGTATGCTAATCTCTGCAAGGAAAGAGTTAAAAGCAGACATACATATATGAAAAGAGCTTGCAAGTACCTGAGAGAAGGCTTGCAAGTGCTAACTGTTGATGAGATAAGGCCGATATGACCAAATGGCAAGGAAAATGTCTGATGAACTCTTTATCATGAAGCCCATATCAATAAATCGAGCGTTAACTGTTGATATGGCTGGATGGACATGATCAGATTAGCAGAGAAGGAACTTGATGAATTCTACCAATCTTAAATAGATTGCAATAGCATGGCTTGCTGATCAAGGAGAGTGAGATTCTTTGATCAATGTTTTACACCATTAGATTTTGATAAGGATAACGAATAGCTCTGTGAATCATCATCTGATAGAGCTTGAGCAAGTGATGTATATAAGATGAGCATAAGTAAAGTGAATGATGGAAATCCTTTTGGTAGGTCGGATTAACCTGTTCACCTGTGAAAGAAGGCAGTTGACAAATAGAGATTTATACTCGGAAGTGACTAAAGAAGGCTGGATGCTGCCACAGGTGTTCCCCGTGGGCCTTATGCATCGCTTGCCTGAGAATGGTCATGCCGAGTATAGTCCTACTCAAAGCGGGCTGGCCGCGCATCCTCTAGGAGGGCACAAAAGAGAAAAACAGGGAGAAATCCTGAGAAGGATAGCTAGATGCACTGCTCTCTTTCCTCGGGTACAATCATCACTGATCAATGAGACTAGTTGCGCCAAGTGGCCTATTGCTTGTCTGTGGATTGATCAATGGAGTTGTGGGATCCCGCGAAGGCACGACTTGAGAGTACCAGAGAGTGTTCGGCCACCACAGTTGTGAGATGATCAAAGAGACAAGGGTACGCTTGATCGCCATTTCTTGTCAAGCAAATATCATCGTAACTGTAATGTATCTTTTGCGAAGCACAGCAGATCTGACACATGGGGCTCCCCTAGCACACGCTCTGTGTCAGATGCCGGCTAGGATCCCAAGTCTGAAGCCCAACATCGTAGATTAAACGGCTCCCACTATACATATGGGTATACTCCCGCCATATGTGGTCGAAGCGGTCATGCCAGAGAACAATCTACGGAGGGAGAATTTCAGACTTGGCGATATCTCACGGGTATAGTGATCTCTTTGGCAAAGAGAAAAGTGGAGGAAGAAGCATCACAAGAAGGGAACTGTGTCAGTATAGGATCTCAGATAAAAGCTTTGTTGAAAAACAGTAATGAACACTAAGAAGTGTTTTGTAACGAGAATGTTTGCAAGGGTAAGAGTAGAGATAACCCATCACGGTTGAGAGAGAATTTGGAGGACTATGAAGTCCTTTGCTGGCTTAGAATAGCCTTCCAAGCACACCCTCGTCATCGGCATCGAAGCATTCGACAGTTTTGTTAACAACGATGAGCGGGGGTTCTTCGACTAGGTTCACTCCTTTTGAGGAGCAAGGAACATCTGCAACTTCTTTGCCCTTTGAGGTTGCTGGATCAGGGCGATCTTCTTTGGGAAGCAGGTCACGCATCTTACCCTGCCGGAGCATGCTTTGGACAAGCTGGCGGAGTGCTCTGCAGTTCTCAGTCAAGTGACCTGGCTCTTTGTGGAATTCACAGTATGGTTCAGAGTCTTTAGACCTCTGATCGGTTGGTCGATAGGGCTTCTTGTAGTTTGCCCTATCTTTCATAATTTGGATTACTTCTTGCATGGCCTCGTCGAGATTAGACTCATGCAAGTCATTGTCTTGCTGCTGATGAACTGCTGCTATTTGCGAAGACGGAGCTAGTGGAAGTAATGGGTCTTGAGCACGATCACGGCTGGAAGGAGTATCGATGGCGTTGAAACCTTCTCTCCTTTATTGAGTGAGTTGGGAAATGATTGTGAGGAGAGCTTGGAGGATGCTTCTGAGAGAGATCTTCCTCGGATGTAAGCTTGGAGATGAAGCTTGGGTTGCTCTTTTCTCCTCGAATGTACGAGTTGGCCAAGGCAATCAACTCTTGGTATGTTCTCGGTGCTCGGACATTGGCTTTAAATTTGAGAGGACTTTCATGAAGACCGTAAATAAGAGCTACTCTGTACATTTCTTGATCAGCAATCTTGATGTGTTGGGTCCGGTGTTCCTTCACTTGACCCGTGACGCTCTTCTACTTATTTAAGAAATTAAGTAGCACCCTTTCCAACAGTCCGGGCTTTTGGAACAGTTGGTTATGCGCTTGATCCTTCAATTGGTATCAGAGCAGGTCACGGGTTCAAGACCGGGGGAGCGCTATTAAATCCTGATTTTTCCCTTCTACCTGTGTGGGTCCGGCGTGTCTGTCAACCGTGGACATGTGGTAACCCCACCTCTGAGCCGTGTAACCGTGGATATGTGGTAACCCCACCTCTGAGCCATGTGGGCCATGTGGTAACCCCACCTCTGAGCCATGTGGGCCATGTGGTAACTCCACCTCTGAGCCGACGGGTTGTGCTGGACGCCGGGGGGGGATTGTTGGGTCCGGCGTTCCTTCACTTGACCCGTGGCACTCTTCTACTTATTTAAGAAATTAAGTAGCACCCTTTCCAACAGTCCGGGCTTTTGGAACAGTTGGTTATGCGCTTGATCCTTCATGATGTCCAAAATCACTCTTTAGAATCGATCAACAACTGAGACCAAGTTTCATCGCTGCGCTGCTTGATCTCAAAGAGGGCTTCAGGACCGCCATTTCTCTTGGTTGAGGTAGAGAATCTGAGCAAGAACTCCCTTCGCAGATCAATAAAGGAAGTGATGGAGTGAGGGCGAAGACCGTAGAACCAGTCCCTCACTTGCCCATCGAAGGTTGTCACAAGGAGCTTGCACTTAGTCTCATCTGTAAGGGTTTTGAGAGCAACGACTGACTCAAAAGCTTGAAAGTGCTTCTCCAGATCAGTCTCTCCTGTGTAGATTGGCAACCGCGGCTCTCTGAATTTAGCTGGAGTTGGCTCATGGCGAACATTCTCTATGAATGGTGAAGGTTCTTCTTGTTCTCCTATAGCATAAGGATAAAAAGGAGCATAAGCTGCAGCTGCAAAAGAAGCAGGAGGATAAAAAGGAAAAGTTGCTGCAGGAGGAGCAGAGGCAGGAGCTGAAGGGTAAGGATGACTTCCCTGAAAGTTGAGAAATCTAGCAGGGCTTCCCCGGGCTGCTTCCCGGAAGAAGTTTTGGTAAGCAGCAAATTCTTCATCTTGAGGTCGCAGAGGAGCTGCGGGCCCTTGCGGGAAGGTTGCCGTGTAAGGAGGATAGACCGGCGGGCAAGCTGGAGGACAAGCTTGCTGGTGCTCCAAAGTTGGTGTTGGGTTGATCGGAGCAGCAGGAGCTGTTGCTGGTTGAGAGTCTAGTCGCTGCGTGATCATAGCGAGCATTTGGTTGATTGCTTGGAACTGCTGAGCATTCTCACGGAGCGACTGCTCAAAGGCCTCCCAGAGAGGATCATCTCTGGGACTTGACTGAGCAAGGTTCTCGGCTGAATGGCGACCTGACATGGTTAACTGTCACTGTTCACCGTCTGTTCGGATCTGAAGGTCGCGTGTTAACTATTGATGCTCGAAAATAGCACCGCCTAGTTAACACGGAGGGGGTGTGTTCGGACCCACAAGCTGAGTGGAGAAGAGGAAAGCAGGCTGTGGGGGAAGAGGAAGGAAGCTTCTGAGTGCTCGAGAGTGTAGCAAGCGCTTGTCAAGGAGTTGCGGGGATAGAGGAGAGGGTGCTGAGAGCAGCCGGGAAGGCTGATGAGTGAAGGAGGTTGATCAGGAGCTGTCGAGCAGACGGTTACTATGACGGTTGTGCTTGCAGGTTGGTTGCCGAGGGAGTTGAGCTGAGCTAGGAAGAAGGGAGAGAGAGGGGGCCACTAGCAGCGGCAACAACAGACTTCGCCCGCCGCGGCTTAAATACCACTCTTGAGACGGGCTTTCCTTTTATTAACAGCGAGAGTTACAAACTTGCTAATACAACTTTATAAGAAAGCAATAAAGGGTACAAGAAGGAAGCTGGCGGCTAAGGAAGAAGAATGCCAGAGGAGGCTGCGCGGACTGAAGAGCGTAGTCGGCAGGCCGTGCGATTAAGGGAAACGGGAGACCGCGCGAACTGGAGAACCAGATGCCGGCAGGCCGCGCGACTAAAGGCACAGAGTGGTGCGGTCTGAGAAATAGAGTCCGCAGGAGTGCTTGCTGGCTAACTTCGAGCGTGAGCGCTTTGGCGATGATCCCCGGGCCCCCGTGAGAGGCATGGGGGTCTATTTATAGGCCCGAGGAGGTAACGGCTTGCGGTGACATTACCCCCGGTGAGACGGTAACTTGAGCGAGAAGGAGATGGAGTCCGCCGAGTCCGCAATAGGCCGCGCGGACTGGGACATGGTACTGGAGTCGGTGCTGCTGTCGGCAAAATGGGAGACCTAGTGGCGAACTGCGATGCGGGTTCGCGGTGTCCGTCACTGCTGAGCTGGGACTGTCTGCCTACTGCTGGTGTGGCGGATACTGGAGGCCAAGCGGCGGACTGCAAGGAGAATCCGCGGAGTCCACCGCTGCTGAACTGAGCGAGTTGTAAGGGGGCGGCAGGAGAGTGCCCGCGGAGTCCGGCGAGTTCGCACGAGGTTATGCAGATTGGGACTGTCTTCTGGAGGATCTGCTCCCTGGCGGGCTGGAAGGAGTCCGCCAGTACAGACTGAGTCCGCGCCAAGTCCACGGACTGAGGAGGAGTTGACCCTGCTTTTGTCGAGAAGCTGGCACTGGCCAAGCAAAGGCGGACTGCATAGAGAGTCTGCCAAGTCCGCGACTGCTGTAAAGCTGAGTCCGCTTATGTTGGAGATGGAGAGCCTGGCTGTTGAGGCTGTTGGGGTTCACCAATGAAGGCGGGCTGGAAGTCTTGACCACACCTTGAGTCTGCCGAGCTCGCGATGTTGCTACTGGTCTTGGCGGGTAGCCGGAGCTGGAATCCGCGCCCTGTAGGCGGGCTGGAGGAGTCGGCTGCTCGTGTTGCTGGGTGAAGGGATATGCGACCTGTTGCCGGCCTGGGCGGATATACTTCTAAGTCCTCCAATATTGGATGTCTCCCGTTAATTGCGAGCTAATTTGCGGGTTGTTGCCAGCCTGAGCGGGCAGGAGTCCGAATCAGGCAAAGGAGCATCTGTTGAGACAAAGCTGCGGTTAAGCTAAAGAGGAACACGACCTGCAGGGGCAGACTGCAGGAGGAGTCTGCGGTCCCTGTAGACCAAGGGAACAAGGCACGCGGCATGGGGGGTCAGACCGCTGAGACCGTCCAAGCCGTGTGGCCTGGACGAACAGAAAATTCTGTCCGCCCAACCTAGGAAATGACCTCCAGGAGGAGCATGGCGCAGGCCGCGGCGAGCGAGCTGGCTGCCTTGGGAAGGATCGCCAATTTTGGGGTTAACATCCATGACTTGGAATTGGCAGCGGTAATCTTTGCATTGAAATTGTGGCGGCACTATGTTTATGGTGCGAAGGTGGAGATCTTCATGGAACACAAAAGCCTGAAGTATCTCCTAGATCAGAAGGACTTGAATATGCGGCAGCGCAGGTGGGTCGAGTTCCTTGGAGACTACATGGTGGTGATTCAGTATATGCCAGGCAAAGCCAATGTGGTGGCAGATCCCTTGAGTAGAAAATACTCTGGTCAAGGGAATTGGATCGAAGCTCATGATGCGCGGTTGGTGCTGGACTGGGAGTCCCTCAGCTTGTAGTGCGTAGCAAAGGACAAGTCTAGCATGGCTCGATTGAACTGGATTGAAATGCATAACGATTTGTCTGATCGTATTCGGGAAGCGACCCATCTGGATGATGAGTTCCAACCATACGTGGTGGAAGCTCAAAAGTGCGAGAGTAGTACCTAGGAGTTAATTGATGGGATTCTGAGGAAGGACGGAAGGATCTGTGTACCGCAGTTCGGCAAGCTGCGTGAGGAGTTGATGTTTGAGGGCCACCTCACAAAGTACTCCATTCACCAGGGCAGTATAAAGATGTACTTGGATATGAAGAAATCCTTTTGGTGGCCTGGACTGAAGAGGGATGTAGCTTTTTACATGAATCAGTGCCAAACTTGTGCCTTGGTGAAGGCCGAGTGTCAAAAGCCGGGTGGGTTCCTGAAGCCTCTTCCTATTCCCGAGTGGAAATTTGATGACATCTCCATGGATTTTGTACATGGGTTACCTAGATCGCAGCAGGGTAACGACGAGATTTGGGTGATTGTGGATCGCTTAACCAAAGTGGCTTATTTCATCCCAAATTGGAAGGAGGACAACATGGAGAAGCTGGTAGAGTTGTATGTTCGCAACATTGTGCGACTACATGTGATTTCTAAGAGTATAGTTAGTGATCGTGATGGACGTTTCACGTCCAAGGACTGGAGGTTGGTTCAGAAGAGTCTGGACACAAAGCTCAAGTTCAGTACGACTTTCCATCCTCAAACTGACGGGCAAACCGAAAGAACGAACCGTACTATGGAGGATATGTTGAGGATGTGTATTATTGACTTTGGCAAGAAGTAGGAGGAGCAGCTCTTCATGGTAGAGTTCGCTTATAACAACAGTTACCAAGCATGTATAAAGATGGCGTCATACGAAGCTTTGTATGGGAGGCGGTGTCGAACACCGATGTCTTAGATAGAGGCGGTAGACACCAAACCTTTGGGAAAAGAAGTGGTAGCTGATGCATGTGAGTTGGTGAGAACCATTCAAGAGCGCATGAAGGTGGCTTAAGATCGGCAAGCAAAATTTTTTAATGCTCACGACAGGAAGCTGGAGTTCGCGGTAGGTGACTGGGTCTATCTAAAGATCAAGCCGTTCAAAGGCATTTCGCGGATTCACCGACTCAAGAAGTTGAGTCCGAGGTTTTTGGGACCTTTTGAGGTTATAGAACGGGTGGGAGAAGCAGCATACCGGTTAGCATTGTCCACAGTGCTGAGTGGATTACACGACGTCTTCCATGTCTCCGTCTTGAGGAAAGCCTTAGTAGAGGATAGTGTGGTGATCGAATCGACATCAGTGCCGATAGAAGATGACTTGAGGATGCGAGTTCGTCCAGTTATTATAGAGGGTTCAGAAATTCAGCAGCTGTGGAATAAAGAGGTCAAGCTCATAAAATTCCGATTTGACAACTGCGGTCGTGAGGAGCTCTCGTGGGAGCGAGAACAGACCATGCTGGAGGAGTACCCAGAGTTATTCTACAAAGGTAAAGTTTAAGTTTTGTGTATCTTTTACTTTCTGTAATTTCGGGACGAAATTCGTTTAAGGGGGAGAGAGTTATAACACCCCGAACTCGAAAGAGGGACGGACAACGTTTAGAGCCAAGTTTGGGTCTTGGTAAGGGTCACACGACCTGGGACATGGGCGTTTCTAGGGCCGTGTCGTGCTCGGGTTCGACGAACAACCCGTGTGGCCGACGAGACTGTGAACACGGCCTGGGACACGGGTGTGTCCAGGGCCGTGTCGTGCTATGTTTCGACGAATTTTCCGAGTGGTCGACGAAAATGCAGTCGACGATCGACGAGACTATTGATGCACAAAAATGCGAAGGGGGTCGAGAACCACCAGCTAACAGTTCGAGCATAGGGGAATAGAAGGGGAAAGAGAGACTGCAAGTAGTAATCTACTAAGCAGACGAGAGCAACAAGAACAGCAGGGCCGTGAGCCACGGCAACAACAGACTTCGGCCGTTGCGGCCTGAATGCCTCTCTGGCGACGGGCTTTTCTTTGACTAAAGAAGGGTTTGATTACAAGTGACGGAAAAGAGGAAGAGGCAAGAGCTGAGTAAGCTGGAGTCCGCAAAGCACAAAAATCGAGTCCGCAACCTTTAACAAGTAGGCTCCTGGGCACGAGTCAGCGTGCCTTCGGTGCACCACCTCCGCCCTATTTATAGGATGGGGGCCTGCCCAAATGGGCAGGGCTAAAATAACCGACTGCCCGGGGTACAGGAGAACCGGGCAGCGGTGATGGGAAACAAAAAAGAAAGAACACTCCAGTCCGCGCAAAATAGGTGGACTGGGCTCACGAGCTAGAGCTTCCATCTGCTGCTGCTAGGCACGATCCTGCCGGAGGATGGTGGCCTGGGCAGACTGGGCACTACATTCGCCAAAGAGGGATCAATCCAGAGCTCGAGGTATGCCGAACTGGGCGGACGACGCACTAAGTGCGCCGCTGAGGGGGTCATCCTTGGGACTGCTGAATGCTGCTACTCTGCCGAGCTCGGCGGATGGCCAAACCGAGTCCGCCTTTGATGAGCCTGGGACCTTGGCATCTTGTAGGTGTTGCGGACTGAGGGGTTAACATAATCCCCGCACATTTTTAAGTTTCCAAAAAAACTTCGAAAATGTTTTCTTAACCACCGAGTCCGCAAGCCTCATTAATGTCGTCAGCGCTATAAATATTGCTAGAGGGCTTGGAACTGTCAAAAAATCTGATCGACACGGGGCGCTATTCACCACTTGCGGTCTCCACTTTGCAGTCCGGCATGGCAAGGCTTGGTGCTTTCTTCACTAGTCTTACTGCAAAAAGCGAGAAGACAATAACACCAATGAAAACTAAGAAAATAATGAAGAGAGCGACGAGAGGAGAGCATGTCCGCTCTATTGGAGAGAGTTCCCATAGAAGGAAGCTTCTGAGTGCTCGAGAGTGGAGCAAGCGCTTATCAAGGAGTTGCAGGGATAGAGGAGAGGGTGCTGAGAGCAGCCGGGAAGGCTGAGAAGAGAAGGAGGTTAATCAGGAGCTGTCGAGCAGACTGTTACTATGACAGTTGTGCTTGTAGGTTGGTTGCCGAGGCAGCTGAGCTGAGCTAGGAAGAAGGGAGAGAGGGGGCCGCTAGCAGCGGCAACAACAGACTTCGCATGCCGCGACTTAAATGTCACTCTTGCGACGGGCTTTCCTTTAATCAAGAAACAAGATTACAGCTTGCTAATGCACCTTTACGAGAAAGCAATAAAGGATACAAGAAGGAAGCTGGCGGCTAAGGAAGTAGAATGCCAGAGGAGGTCGCGCGGACTGGAGAGCGTAGCCGGCAGGCAGCGCGGTTAGGGAAAACGGAAGACCGCACGGACTAGAGAACATAGGCTGGTAGGCCGCGCGACTGCAGGCACAGAGATGGGTGCAGATTGAGAACTGGAGTCCGCAGGAGGGCTTGCTGGCTGACTTTGTGCGTGAACACTTTGGCGATCCCCCCTCAGTGTGAGAGGCATGGGGGTCTATTTATAGGCCCGAGGAGGTAACGGCTTGCGGTGACGTTACCCCGGTGAGATGGTAACTGGAGCGAGAAAGAGACGGAGTCCGCCGAGTCCGCAACAGGCTGCGCGGACTGGGACTTGGTACTGGAGCCGATGCTGCTGTCGGCAAAATGGGAGACCTAGTGGCGGACTGCGATGCGGGTTCGCGGAGTCCGTCACTGCTGAGCTGGAACTGTCCGCCTACTGCTTGGGTGGCGGATGCTGGAGGCCAAGCGGCGGACTGCAAGGAGAATCCGCTGAGTCCACCACTGCTGAACTGAGCGAGTTGTAAGGGGTGCGAGCAGGAGAGTGCCCGCAGAGTCCGGTGATTTCGCACGAGGTTATGCGTACTAGGACTATCTTCTGGAGGATCTGCTGCCTGGCAGGCTGGAAGGAGTCCTCCACTACTGACTGAGTCCGCACCAAGGCTGCAGACTGAGGAGGAGTTGACCCAGCTGCTGTCGAGAAGCTGGCGCTGGCTAAGGAAAGGCGGACTGCATAGAGAGTCCGCCAAGTCCGCGGCTACTGCAAAGCTGAGTCCGCTTACGTTGGAGATGGAGAGCCTGACTGTTGAGGCTGTTGGGATTCACCAATGAAGGCGGACTGGAAGTCTCGATCGCACTTCGAGTCCGCCCAGCTCGCGAGGAACTTGGACGTTGCCACTAGTCTTGGCGGGTAGCCGGAGTTGGAGTCTGCGCCCTGTAGGCAGGCTGGAGGAGGGCTGCCCACGCTGCTGGTGGCAAGGATCGAGTGACATGCCGATCTTGATAAGGCAGACCGCACGTGTTGGCGAGGCAGAAGCCGCGGTAGCTGGCTGGCAACTTGGGGGCAGGTCGCCATCTGTGCTTGGCAGTTTGGAGCGATCTGGTGTTCTTGAAGAATGACTTGCTGGAGCAGGCTAAAAGAGCGGCTAGTTTCTACAAAGGATGCGCCTTGTTGCCGACTTGGGCGGATAGGGAGTTGAGTCCGACAGAGAGAGCCCTGTGAAGACAACCTCGCGGTTAAGCTAAAAAAGAGGGCGGACTGCAGAGGCGGACCGCAGAAGCAGTCTGCGGCACCTGCCGACCAAGGGAAGGCGCGCGGCCTGGTCGGTCAGTCCGCTGAGACCGCGCAAGCTGCGTGGCCTGAGCGGACAGAGTATTCTGTCTGCCCTTCTTAGGGAACCACGACCTATAGGAGGAACCCGGTGTAGGCCGCGACGAGCATGTTGGCTGCCATGGGAAGGATCGCCGATTTCGGGGTTAACAGAGACAATGAACACGTCCTCAGACACGGGCGTGTCCCAGGCCGTATCCTGCTCGGTATGTCAGCCGGGCTATGTCGGGAGAGGAACACGGCCTGGAGCCCAGACGTGTTCAGCCTGACACGGGCGTGTCAAAATTGACACGGTTATGTCGAGGACCCATGTTCTCTTCGGGTTGTGTTTGGTACTGTGTCGATGGAGGAACACACCCAGCAACACGAGCTTGTACTGAGTGACACGGGCGTGTCAAGTTTGACACGGGCATGTCGAGAACTCGTGTCCTATTCTGGGTGCGATAGTTTCAGCGTCGATTGAGGCACACGGCCTTGGACACGGGCGTGTCACAAGCTGTGTTCGGCCCAGGAATTTGGTTTTAAGTGCGAATCGTGGCCGTCTGATTCCTTTTAATGGGATCTGATGGTCCAGAGCTATGCTTGCTGTGATAAGTCCGGGAATAGGGTTTGAAAGCCTCATTCCTCATCAAGTTTTTTCTTTCTGAAGTTTTTGAGAGAAGGGAGAGCAAGGAAGAAGGTGAAGTAGAGATCCGACTGCCGGAGAAGCTTCGGAGCCCCAAATAGGTAGCCGAATCCAGATCCACGGAGGCAAGTCCGTTGCGGTGGTTTTCATCTGGCTATGTTCCCATGGCTAGGAAGAGGGCCGTAAGGTAATGACACTTCTCCTCTCGGTTTCTAGGATGCGTGCATAACATCTTTTTCTTTCAAGCTTTTGGGCAACAAATCTTTCAAATGAGAGGGGTTTGGGTCGCCATGGTTCAAGAGGAATCTCCGGGTCGATTGAGTCCGTCCCCGACATGATTTTGCATTAGAGATCCGCTCCGTTAGTGGATTAGGCATTGTGAGTGAAGTCGTAGTCGCGGCCGTTAGTCCGACTCGGTGATGTTGCATAGCGAGCCTTAAGGATTTTGTAGAAATCCGTTGCGGCCAGATGCCGTTTGTGATGTATGTGTTTCCCCCTTTTCTCGAGTAAGTATGGGTATCCGAAACCAGACAAGGTTAGCTCCACACTAGCGATAGATAGTTTCCTTGGTGGACAAGGTTAGCTCCACATTGGCGGTAGATGGTTTACTTGGTGCGCGGGGACGTTGCAGTACAAATGATGGATTAGGGTGGGAATGGTTATGTATTGTGATGTGCTAAGGTGCGGCTTTGTCTTTGTGGTTGGCTGGCTATCCCGTGACGTGCAAGTCATGTGTGGAGAGTGTCTCGACGAGACTAGTCCCCTTCTGTGAGACTGACGAGAATGCCAAGCATTGGGCAAGCCCGAGCAATGAAGCCACGAGCGGGTGGGGTCCAGTAAGGGTTCTTAGAATCAGTCTCTGTGTGAGAGGGAATCCTGACGCGCAAAGTCAGAGTTTGCAGGCAATCCCGGGTCTAAGACCCACGAGCGTGTTGGGCTTTGACAAGATTTCCGTGTGGCGGCTTGTATGTCGTTAGGGGAATTACAGTACCCTTTTATTTGCAGCTTAACGCCAATGGGTAAATTGGAAGTACCCAGATGTTATGATGATGTGCTAGTTGCATACGGCACAGGGTTCCTTGGGTGAAGCCCGGGTTTTGCATACATGCTGCATAGTAGGCCCCTTTTTATTAAATGCTCAACATAGAAAACGTGTTTGTTGCTTGAGACATCCAAACCTGTTCTTTTAGAGCTTTATATGTTTATGTATTTGGTATACGAAGTGCTGACTTGCAGGTTGGAGGGGTACCCCGGGGTCTGTTAGGGGCGGCCGGGAGGAGATGTATTGGTTACACAGTTTGAGGTCAGCCTTTGCTGACCCACGGTACAACTAAATTTTACAGCGCAAGGATCTCAAGCATGAGCTAGCTCGCCGGCCAAAAAGGCCTAAGCCTCATGAAGCGTTAGAAGTTTTGTACCAGCTCTATTTGTGTGGCTTTATATGTTTGATGCTCTTGTTTTCTGGCTTGCATGCCGAGGTAGTCTAGGAGTGCTTATGCACGTTGGTGTTTGATTTTAGCATTTGAGTTTGGACTCTCTATTGTTGTAAGGCCTTAAGGCCATTTGGATACTCTTATGTATGTGGATAACTACTGGTCTTGTTTACTGTTTTCACTGTTGTTTGATATTGAGTTTTGAGATTAGGTAGTTAATATCATCTTTTAACGCTAAAGCTGTGGCATCTGGATGTTGTGGGGCCCCGGCCGGACCCATATCATATAGACATTACAGGGGAGGTGTTACACTTCAGCTTCTTCAGCCTCAACAACAACCAACCCTATGTAGGCTTCTTCTTCTTCATCTTCAGACTCTGATGAAGATGAGTCAGTCCAGCTCTTCTCCTTCTATGCAATGAAGGACTTCTCCTTCTTTACCTTATGCTGTTGAACTTTCTTCTCACCAGCTTCCTTTCTATTGACTGGGCAGTCGACTATAACATGCCCTGACTTGCTGCAAAAGTAACACAAATCTTTAGAAAAAATATGTTTACAAGTTTTTGAGTCATACCAGTCCTCCTTGGAAGGTTTCTTCTTAGTTCTGTATTGGTCCTTATTATGATGAGAGGAGGAGGAAGCTTTGCTCCTCCACACCTTCCTCTTCATCAGCTTTAGAAATTACCTAGAGAAGACAATAAATTCCTCATCAGAAATATTCCTATATGATGTGCTTGGTTTTGAGCTGTCTGACTCAGGTGGACTTCTTGGAGGAGAGGAATTCCTCTCCATGCTCCTCTTTGAACTCTTTGCATAGAAATCTGCAGCGTTCTCCCTGATCAATGATCAACTGCTTGTCTCCTCCTCTTTCCTGGAAATCAGATGCATTTCATAAGACAGTAGCTTCCCAAACAGAGTTGGTGGTGGAGTATCAGCCAGCATTGCCACCTCCCTGATGGCACAAATCTAGGTTTCCAAGTCTCTATTTAGAAACCATAGGAACTTGTCATTAAGTTCATAATTGTGAAAAACCCGGCCATAGGTCCATTACCGGCTTACTATTCTGAAGAATCTTTTGTAGTAGCTAGCTATGCCCTCTTCCTTAGACTGCCTGAAAGCCTCATACTCTTGGTTGAGCTTAGACTTCCTGTCATCTCTGACCTCTTCTGTGCCCTCCATGTAGACCACCAAAGTGTCCCACATGTTCTTGGAGGTCTTGCAGTGAACCAGGTTCTTAAAGTTGGAATCATCAATAACACTGACTTTGATGTTATTAGCTCTCTTGTCCAAGATGGCAAGAATGACCTCATCCTTAGTCATCTCTGAATATGTCTTAGGTGTCTTGACATTGGCATCCACATCTGAGACTTTCATTGTGATGAAATGTCCCTCTTTGACTATCACAAATATCCTTGTGCAATATGCTTTCATGAAAAGTCTGACCATCTCCTTCCAGATTCCAAAACATTCATTTCTACATATAGGAAGCTTCATAGAACCCAGTTCCTTATGGTTCTCTCCTGCACCCATAAGTACACTCTGACTGCTACCCTTAGAGATCTACTCAGACTATTAAATCTTTCTTGAGCAACCTACCTCTGATACCACTTGAATGTCTTTAATTCCAAGATAGCTAAACACATAGGGGGTGAATAGGTTTTGTAGCATTTTATGATTTTCCCTCCTCTTAGTGTGTTGTGATTTAGTTTCTTATGCTTTCAAGACTATCACACAGATGACACAGTAATTTTATAGTAGTTCCCCAGAGTATGGGTACGTCGACTGTCCCTCCCTCCGTTTCTAACAGTGTGTTAGAGAAGACACTTCACCAAAAACATGGCTCCTAAGAGCTTACAACACGATGCTGCAGGACCACTCAGTCTTCTCCAAGACCTACAGTTCAGGCACAAGGCCCTACAACTATGTGATCAAAAGATCACCTACCTCAGGCCAAAAGGCCCTACAACTCAGGCTAGGAGGATTGCCCTATCTTAGATCCAAATGATCCTACAACTCACGCACAAGTGCCCTACAACTCAGGACAAATCCCTACACTCAGATCCAACCTAGATCCAACAACTTAGATTTAAACTTGAATCCTAACACTTAGGCCAAAGCCCTGTACTAAGATTCTTAATAGAATCCTACCCAGAGATCTATACAAGATACTACACTCGGCCTTTATAAATAGGCTTACAAATCAGATCTAGAAAGGTCCTACGAATAGAGATAAATTTGTTGATGTAGATTTAGACAATAGAAAGATGATATCTATATATCCCTCCTTCTGTTCTGAGAAAGATCAGACCAGATTTCTTCTTCACAACACCAGAAAATAATCTTCAGGATAAGCTCTGCTTGGGCTGTGATTTAACAACATCAGAGTTTGGCCTTGGCTGCTTTTCTCTCAGAGAAATATTTCTGACCTTGATGTTCACGGTGTTGATCTCAACAGCTATCATATTGAACTTTTGGATAAGTCGATTTACACTTCTGCTTTGAGCTCTGCAATAATGGCGAGGAAGAAGAAGAAGTTGCGCCGCTTTGCGAAAATACAAACCCTAAAAGTTTTTAAATTCTTTGTCGATATCATACATTTTATTATTCGCAGTACAACTACTCTTTTGACCCTTGTGCCCAACTTTAATTACAGATATATAGCGTTCCTTTTACAGAATAAATCATACAGTAGGCCGCTAGCGCCATTAGTGGTGGACTGCAGCTTTCCCACAATGAATTTTAATTCTGTTGACCAATGTTGACTTTTGTTAACATCAACATCTATGGACATAGCCAAATTCTCAGATTCAATCCAGGCATTGAGTGCGTTGACTGAATGGCCTTCACTCAATGCCTCTAGACTTAGCCAATTATTCTTCCTTGCTTAAGCGTTGAGTGCGTTGAGTGAACTTGCTTTAATCAACGCCTCTTAACTTAGCCAATTCTTCTGCCTTGCTTAAGCGTTGAGTGTGTTGAGTAAACTGGCTTCACTCAATGCCTCTGCACTTAGCCAATACTTCTACCTTGCATAGGAATTGAGTGCGTTGAGTGAACTGGCTTCACTCAACGCCTCTAGACTTAGCCAATTCTTTTATACTGCCAGGCGTTGAGTGAATATTCATCACTAAACACCCATGGAATTTGATAGATTTTTCTGTCTATCTTCATTAAGCTTTGACTGACCATAGCTCTGTCGACACTTTCCTCTTTGGGCGTTGAGTGAGCTGATCTCACTCAACACTTTAAGAAATAGGTAATTTTTCCGTCTCTTTCTTCTTTGGCTTTGGCAAAATTAGCTTAGCGTTGAGTGAATTGGCTTCACTCAATGCTTCTAGATTTAGTTAATTTCTTTGATAGATTATCTGTGGCTTTGAATGAAGTAGCTTGATTCAACTCTTCTAGCTATATGGCGTTGAGTGAGTTGACATCACTCAACGCCGGTGGACTTGTCAAGTTTTCTTCGTAGTGAAAACAAAGGCTTTGACTGACTGGTCTTTACTCGATGCTTCTGCTCATATGGTGTTGAGTGAGCTTTCCTCACTCAATGCCTCTGGACTTTTTTGATTTTATGCTTACCACTGTTGATGCTTTGATAGACTCAACTATACTCGATGTCACTTGTTATATGGCGTTGAGTGAACTGCCTTCACTCAATGTTTGTGGACTTAGCCGCATTTCTGTCTTGCAAACTGCTAGGCTTTGATTGTCCACACCTTACTCAATGCTTATTGGCATCTGGCGTTGAGTGAACTGGCATCACTCAACGCCTGTGGACTTAGGAAATTTTTAGCTTTCCAGCATCCTTCTATGACATCTGGCGTTGAGTGAGCTGGCTTCACTCAACGCATGTGGACCTAGATAGATTTTTGTCTCTCTACTTCTCTACAATACAACCACCTATCACAACCACTTGCAATACCTGTCCAATCAATGTGACAAGGACCAACCTGTATGCATAAACTTGAACATATATCAAATACAACTACGACTGTATCGTTAACTTGTTTGACTTCATACAAATCTAGGACATTGCGATCAATGGACCCAACAATTTACAATATAAAGCGAGTACATGAATTGAACTCTCAAACACCCGCTAATCTCTGCAAAAGAGAAGCCAAAACCATGTAAATTTAAAATATAACCTGAGTGCCTGAAGTGAATTCGCGAACACCTGCAACTCTCGCAAATTCCTACAAATCTCTGCAAAGAAGAAGTCAAAAGCAGGTAAATTAAAATATTATGCGAGTATCTAAAGTGAACTCACGAACACATGTTAATCTATGCAAAAGAGAGGTCAAATGCACGCAAATTTAAAATATAACGTGAGCACCTGAAGTGAATTTGCGAACACCTATTAATCTCTGCAAAAGAGAAGACAAAACTAGGTAAATTTAAAATATAACGCGAGTACCTGAAGTGAATTAGCGAACACCTGCAAATCTCTGCAAAAGTGAAGTCAAAAGAAGTTAAATTTAAAATATAATGATAGTACCTGAAGGAACTTGCGAACGCCTGCTAATTTCAACAAACGAAATTTCAAAAGAAGGTAAACTTAAAATATAATGTGAGTACCTGAAGTGAACCTGCAAACACCTGTTAATCTCTGCAAAAATGAAGTCAATAACAGACAAATTTAAAATATAACGCGAGTACTTGAACTAAATTCGCAAACACCTGCTAATCTCTGCAAAAGAGAAGACAAAAGCAAGTAAATTTAAAATATAACATGAGTACCTAAACTGAACTCGCGAACACCTGCTAATCTTTGCAAGAGAGATGTCAAAAGCAGGTAAATTTAAACTATAATATGAGTACCTGAAATGAACTTCCGAACTCCTGCTAATTCATACAAAAGAGAAGTAAAAAGTAGGTGAATCAGCTGAACTAAAGTTCAGCTGATTCAACTTCAAGCTTAGCCTTGGCAATAATGGCGAGGAAGATGAAATTCAGCCGCAACAATAAGAAATCAATAAAACCCTAAAGTTCTTTTTCTTTTAGTAAATCTTGTCCCTTTTATGTTTGGCTGATTAATGGCTCCAAGAAGTAGTGGGGACCACCTATAATTGCAAGCTGCATCTTGCTTTAACAGAAGAAGACGTATAATAGAGCGTTGGCATTATTTGTCGTGTTCTGTGGCTTTCCCGCAACTTATTAGAATTTTGTTGACTTTGTGGACTTTTGGCTGACATCAGTAACTGTGGACTTAGCCAAATCTTCAGATTCAACATTAGGCATTGAGTGCGTTGAGTGAATGACATTCACTCAACGCTTCTGGACTTAATCAAATTATATGCACCATCAGGCGTTGAGTGCATTGAGTGAACTTGCTTCACCCAATTCCTCTGGACTTAGTCAAATTCTTTTACACTGCCACGTATTGAGTACTTTGAGTGAGTTGGCTTCGCTCAACTCCTCTGGACTTAGTCATCTTTTCTGCACTGCCAGACATTGAGTGCGTTGAGTGAATCTTCATCACTCAATGCCCCTGGACTTGGGTGCAACTATCTTTATCTGTTGGGCGATGAGAGCGTTGAGTGAAGCTTTATCACTCAACGCTTTTATACTTAGTCGTTCATCTAAAGTATGCCATGTTGCTAAGGCATTGAGAGAATTGAGTGAAGCTTCATCACTCAACTCTTTTGTACTTGACCACTTTCTGTCTTTTTTCTTCTTAGGCTTTGACTACAGTAGCATGACTCAATACTTTTGTTGTATGATGTTGAGTGAACTGGCTTCACTCAACGCCTATGGACTTAGCCGCTTTTTCAGGTTGCCAATAATGAGGCTTTAACAGACTGAACTAAACTCGATGCCTTGTGATATATGGTGTTGAGTGAACTACCTTCACTCAGCGCCTGTGGACTTAGCCGCAGAATTTCTTTGTATACTGCTAGGCCTTGACTGTCCACTCCTTACTCTTTATTTTTTGGCATCTGGCGTTGAGTGAACTGGCTTCACTCAATGTCTGTGGACTTAGGTGATTTTCAGCATTTCCTGCATCTTCCTTTGCCTTCTAGCTTTGAGTGAACTGGCTTCACTCAACACTTGTGGACTTGAACAGATTTCTATCTCTCCACTTCTACACCTTGTGACCACCTATCACAACCACTTAGATAACTTGTCTAAACTTATTCCATGGAACATCCTGCACATGATGAGCTTGAAAAACATCAAATACCACTATGCTGTTATTGTTGATGGCGATGCTTCTTCAAATCAAGACTATGGAACATTGACGGCAATATTCCCAATAATCTCCCCCTATTTGAAGAAGGCAGAACACCCAGCAATACTAAGTAGCAATAACATATAAAGCATATAAATTTAATGTACTCCATTGAACTACATTGACTCAACATGTCATGTAATTGCACTGTTCATACTACTTGAATATTTCCAAGTAATATTAACAGACTCAACATGATCTAGTCATGTCAAGTATTTCTTCTACATGTCCAATCTCCCCCATTCCAAGTATTGCCACAACTCTCCCCCTTTCTGGCTTCTTATATAGGCATTTCTATTAAGGGAGGTGAAAGGAATATGGCAAATATCTCCTTCTTTCTACTTCTACTACACTTGTGATCAAACATGTTGACTAGAGAACATATATGATGATGCACAAAAATGTAAAGGGGGTCGAGCACCACCAACTAACAGTTCGAGCAAAGGGGAATATAAGGGGAAAGAGAGACTGCGAGTAGTAATCTACTAAGCAGACGAGAGCAAGAAAGCAGGGCCGTGAGCCACGACAACAACAGACTTCGCCCGTCGCGGCCTGAATTCCTCTCTAGCGACGGGCTTTCTTGACTGAAGAAGGGTTTGATTAGAAGTGAAGGAAAAGAGGAAGAGGCAAGCTGGAGTCCGCAAAGCTTGAGATTCGAGTCCGCAGCCTTTAACAAGTAGGCTCCTGGGCGCGAGTCAGCGTGCTTTGGGTGTACCACCTCCCCCCTATTTATAGGGTGGGGGCCTGCCCAAACGGGCAGGGCTAAAATAACCGACTGCCCGGGGTACAGGAGAACCGGGCAGCGGTGACGGGAAGCAAAAAGGAAAGAACACGCCAGTCCGCACAAAATGGGGGGACTGGGCTCGCGGGCTAGAGACTCCATCTACTGTTGCAGGGCGTCATCCTACCGGAGGACGGCGGCCCGGGCGGACTGGACAATGCGTCCGCCAAAGTGGAATCAATCCAGAGATCCAAAGGCATGGCGAACTGGGCGGACGGAGCATTGAGTCCGCCTCTGGGGGATCAACCTTGGGATGGCTGACTGCAGTTGCTCTGACGAGCTTGGCGAACTGCCGAACCGCGTCCGCCTATGATAAGCCTGGTACCTTAGAACTATGCCGAGCCGTCGGGCCATGTGGATTGCCAAATTGAGTCCGCGGATAATGAAACAGGACCTTGGCATCTTGTAGGTTGTGCGGACTGAGGGGTTAACATAATCCCTGCACATTTTTAAGTTTCCAGAAAACTTCGAAAATGTTTTCTTAACCGCCGAATCCGCGAGCCTCATTAATGCTGTCAGCGCTATAAATATTGATGTAGGGCCTGGAACTGTTAAAAATTCCGATCGACACGGGGCGTTATTCACCGCTTGCGGTCTCAACTTTGCAGTCCGGCATGGCGAGGCTCGGCGCTTTCTTCACTAGTCTTACTGCAAAAAGTGAGAAGACTATAATGCCAATGAAAACAAAGAAAATAATGAAGTGGGTGACGAGAGGGGAGCCTGTCCGCTCTACTGGAGCATAGCCAGAAGCCTGCTGAGAAAGTAGTCCGCCATGCTGATATGCCTGTGCGCGAGAAGGAGGATGATGCCGTCTCTCACGCTGAACAACCATTGAGAAGTGAGAAGTCATTAAATCTGTCGGTCACCGCCCCCACTCAAAAAATCGTGAACTCGGCGGACACAGTTTACGATAATAATGAAACCGAAGTGTCATCCCCCAACGCCCAGGAGCCCATCGTTAACCTTGATGAAGATAGGCGGTCTGCGGAAGAAGAAGTTGGGAAAGACGTGCCTTCAAAGGCATTAGTTGCTGCAAACCTTGAGACGGTCCGCGAGAGCCATCCAGATTTAGAGAAGGCTGCCACGGACACTACTGAGAAAAGGGCCCCTTCTGGAAAGAAGAGGAAGAGGGACAGGTCGACTGTGGCTGAGCGGGTTGAAAAGAAGCTGCGAGCGATGAAAGAGAAAAATATCTCTGTGCAGACTGGAGATGAGGACTTGCAGCACAGGCCGCGCGAAAAAGAAGTTCCTGAAAGCAACTTAGTTACACCGGAGGCCCAAGTCCAGGGAGACAATTCCCTCTCCACGGTTAGTTTGTCCACGGATGAGATACTAGATTCCATAGACGTCGAACAACTTGATCTCATCAACGAATCCTTGCTGGGTGTACTGCAACCTAAGGTGGAAATCCTTGGTGTTAAGAGCGGCGAGCTCCCCTCTTTATCCGCTGCTGAGGAAAAAGAGAAGGAAAGACTGAAAGAGAAGATAGCGGAGCAGAAGAAACAAATCGCCGCCCATGTAGCTACGGTCGAGGCGACCTCGAAGCAGGCCGCGACGGACAAAAATGCTGAGGATCTGTGGACTGTCGCAGAGCTATTGCAGACAGGTAACCTTCAACCGGCGCCTACATATTTTAATCATCAGTGGCTTTACAGGTCGCTGTAGTGGAAGTCGAGACCGATCAAGATCATCACCGAGACTGATGACATTGTTGTTTCAACAAGCTCTGCTGCTGAAAAAAGAATCAAAGTCCATCGCGAATGGAAGAAACGGTTAACCACCTTTGACTCGGAGAGGGCAAGGAGGCCTATCTTCGATAGCCGGCAACTCGCTGCTGCGTTTTCCAAAAGTGATCTTTAATCCTGATACTTTGAGTCCGTTGCGGACTGTATTTGAATGTGAAATTGACCTTCTTTGTTGCAGGTAGAAAGTCACCACCGGGCTCTATCGAGAGTGTGGAGATTGTGGTTCCACCGAATACCGGCGTTGAAGCGCTCGCATGATGAGTCCGCAAGAGGTGAGCAGCCCATCCTGAATAACATCAGAGAGTTAGAAAAGAAGTTTCAAGCTGAAATTCAAGAAATTAGAGTGGAGGTAAAGAAGGCGGAAGAGCGGGAGAAGGCATCGGCGGAGCGCGAGAAAGACTTAAAGGATCAGATCGCCAGCATCTCAGGGGCGCTGGAGCGGTCTGATAGGGAGAATAAAAGGCTTGCTGATGATGTCTGCTTCTACAAAGGAAAGCACTTGGCGATGGCACGAGAAGAGAAAGGGAAGCGGGCTGCCGAGGTTGCTCAGCAGAGATCGCGATTGCCAGATCGCGTCGCTCCGGAGTAGGTGGTGGCCAAGATGCTGCGGCCGAGGAGCTGAGGCCGACAATGGAGCCGGTGATTCCCCTGAGTCGGGTAGATCGGGAGGCCGCTCACATGCACCGGACCATTAACTCCATTCATCATCACATCTGTCGCTTGTATAACGAAGTTCTTCAAATAAGCGACCAGGCAGCACACTTGTGCAGGGACAGGATGGAGAGGACAACGCGAACTGAAAATAAAGACCGCTGAGTCCGCAAAACTGCGAACTATTCGATTTGTTGATGTATAATTATTTGTGCTTTAAACAATGCTCTATCTTGTGGCTTATGATGAACTGTACTGTGCTTTATGCGGACTAAATTAGATATCCGCACATTCTATTGTTAACATGTGTTATGATCTGTGACGAACTGCGCGGACTAATGCTGCGTCCGCATTTCAACTAATCCTGCAGGTGGAAAAAAGGATACGAGTTAGCGGACTGAAAACTGTGTCCGCTTAATTTTGTGATGGAACTTTGCTTGGCAGGTACTCGACTAGAAGCAGTAGTGTGAATTTAAGTTTGTGTCCGCGTTGTTTTTAATTTTTGTTGCATGAACAATTGGATTATGGCTGATCATGCGGACTGAATAAGCGAGTTGTGCGGCCTGGCCAAAAAAGCTGTCAGGCCCCACTACTATAAATATAGCCCCATTGCTTCTTTTATACAACGAAACAGGTGTAGTTGTAGAGCCTGCGGCCTGCCAAGATGGTGTCCTCCAAGACTAACGCTGCGGTTGCTTTCCATGCTGCCGACCACAGAAAATGCACACTAACGGAGGCCGACCTTGAGGCCTTTGTTGAAAGAAAAATGGCGGACTATAACTTGCTTGTCCGCCTTCCCGCCCATGAGGAAAGATTAAATTTTTCAACGGCGACTCAGATCGCCATACCCATCGACCACTTCGATAGCGGATTCAAATTCCCATTATTATGGGAGATTTCTGAAATAATCGAACACTACGGGATGGTGCCTGGCCAGCTCGCGCCCAACACCCTTGCCGCCATTTGCAACTTTATTTCTTATCTGCGGTCTGAGAAGATCGCCTTCTCAATGAATATTTTCCGCAAAATGTTCTCAGTCCGCTCAATAACATCGTCTGGAGGCCGCCCTTATAAAGGAGTGATCTACTTCTACTGTAGAGGAATGAAGGTCGTGAGTCTTCCTAACAAGATCCATAACTGGACCTCAAGGTTTTTGATCTTCGAAGGCGACCTTGGGTTCGCGCATACAAATCCGCAAGAGCGTGCAGACTCCGCTTTCAAGAGTGTCCAGTTGGATGAGATGGAGTCCGCCATTGTCAAATTTCTTGCTGATGCCAGGCTTGACATCGAGTACTATATCCCGCTGTTGGCGAGCCTGGCGGGCGTTTCACGTTAAGAAAGTAAGCTTATGCGTACTTATGGTTTGTATCCGCAGTGACCTGTGTGTTAACCCTTGTTCTCTTCTTGCAGCGACCTTGGCTGTGCCTGCCAACCTGCCACAGACGCCCAGCGGATTCACACCTACTTAGAGGGAAAGGAAACAAGAGATCGCAAGAAAGAGGAAAGAAGAGGTGGATCCCGCGGCGGACTACTCCTCTTCTAAAAGCTTTGCGATGCAGGGCTTTGGCAACCGTCAGAAGGATTTGAGGGGGAACCCGATGATCCACTGGCACAATAAGAACAAGCATGTCTGTCTGTCGACAGTGCTTCCATCGTGGAAAAGTTCGAAGATAACCCGCCATGCTCATGTCGCGATCTCCGGCTCTATGGGAAGCGCAACTTGAGCAACTTGAAGAAGGTTGCTGCTGCCGATCTCCCTATGCTGGCCTCCCATGCAAGTGCGAACAGCGTGGTGACGAACCACTTTTTTTTATTCCCTGGCCAGAGACTTGCTCAGACAAAACGAGCAACTTCAAGAAGAAAAAAGGGTGCTCAAGGAAAGAAATGTGCGGCTAGGGAAAAAGGTTGCTCAGTAGAAGGAAGAGCTGGGGGTAAGCTATATTTGCAGCTGTCTCAGTCTGAAGTCTGCCGCGAACTGATGTTTGTTCCTTTGTTTCTCGCAGGTCACCTATGACTTGGAAAATGATAACTTCCAGGCCGCTATGCTCCCCTTTGTGAAGGAAACCGTTGAGATTGCTATCGAGCGATTTGTCCGCGGTGGCTTCGCAAAGGAAGGGGTGGACAGTGTTCCTTTCCTGCAGCTCTTTCCTGAGTTGAAAGAGTAGGTTGCGGCGATGGAGCGGGCTGCCAGAGGAAAAGACGTCATTGTTGAGGAGGAGGAAGAAGAAGAAGGAGAAGACGAAGCAGAAGACGAAGAAGAAGAAGGCGAAGAAGAAGGCGGAGAAGCCAAGACTATAGCTGACGACACTGGTTCAAGCCAACAAGGCGTAGAACAGTCCACCGAGTCCGACACCTCTGCATCTTCCTCTGTTGTCAAGAGCTCGCATAGCGAGCCTGCGACAAGCACTGGTTCAGATGGCAGCAGTGGAAGTGGCTCGGGGGGCTATTCTCCGGAGATTGATGTTGAAAGCCTAAGCCCTGCACTCCCTGCAGAGAAGAAACAGAAGATCGCCGAGGCTGACTAATGTATTTTTGTTTTTTACTTTTGTAAATAGAGCGGACCCAAGTTTGTAGTCCGCCGAATACATGAAAGATGTAAATTGTTTTTTGATCAAATAGAAAAGGATATTCCGGTATCAGTTTGTCTCCTGCAATGTTCTCTATTTTTTGTACTAACGCAGTTAAGTTCGATCTCCATGTAGCAGTCCGTGTGACGCAAAGATCATCCGTACTGTATAAGTTTCTGACTTGCTAATTAGGAAATCTCATTTAATAATTCGACCACTGTCCTCCGTAAAAAGAATGAGAAGTTTAATTGGTTGTCGAAAAGATCAGGCGGACTCTGACGAGCTCCAATAACAGTCTGCGATTCTCTTTGTCAAAAAATCTTTTAAGCTTAATGATAACAAGCATGGTGGCCTTATATTTACTATCAAACTGCGAGCTGAAAAGACCAACCGGGAACCAATCTTGCGGACTGGGCGGCTATAATTTCACAGTTCGCACATATTCTAATAGAAATGATCTATAGCTTTTGACCAAGCGGGCAGGTGCGGCCGGAGCGGCATAACTTTTCTCACCGGGGCACAAGCTATACAATCAACCCAAGGAAAACTGGCGGACTGAGCGGATAACAAGAATGCAGTCCGCACTGAAAAGATGAAATAATCTATAGCTTGTGACCAAGCGGGCAGGTGCGGCCGGAGCGGCATAACTTTTCTCACCGGGGCATAAGCTATACGATCAACCTAAGGAAAACTGGCGGACTGAGCGGATAACAAGAATGCAGTCCGCACTGAATAGATGAAATGATCTATAGTTTGTGAACAAGCGGACAGGTGCGGCCGGAGCGTCATAACTTTTCTCACCGGGGCACAAGCTATACGATTAACCCAAGGAAAATTGGCAGACTGAGCGGATAACAAAAATGCAGTCCGCACTAAATAGATGAAATGATCTATAGCTTGTGACCAAGCGGGCTGGTGCGGCCGGAGCGGCATAACTTTTATCATCGGGCCACAAGCTATACGATCAACCCACGGAAAACTGGCGGACTGATCGGATACCAAAAATGCAATCGACACTAAATAGATTCCCTGTGAAGAGTAAGCTGCAGACTTGTGACCAAGTGGGCAGGTGCGGCCGGAGCGGCATAACTTTTCTTACCGGGCCACAAGTCTTTGCACACTTAACGGAACGGTCCCCTGCCCTCTTGCCTGGAGTACAGTATAAGTTGATCTTTTTGGCAGTTGCGGCCGGAGGGGCATAACCTTCCTCCAAGATCAACCAGGCTGTGCGTCTCCTGCAGGCACTGCTTGAGGGTACCACGGAGTGTTCGAGGGTTACAAACTAAGATAACCCATGGGCAGGTGCGGCCGGAGCGGCATAACTTTTCACACGCGATCATCGAAGTTGTAACGATATCCCTAAAGTGGCATGGTAGAGCTTAACTCTCACCCTGTCCCTCCAAAATGCAGAGGCAGGGTCAGGTACTTGCCGGGATCCGAAGTTCAGTATCCTACCGACTAGAGCCTGCAAGCTCACACTACACGGTGCGAAATCTCCTCGCAACACGTGGTCTTTGTGGTGTTACGCTAATGACAATGGCTCAAGGGGAGGTTTGCTGAACTCGACAATGTCTCCTGGTATCAGGCAACCGTTATTGTTGTTCGGGAGAGAAAGAGAAAACATTAGAAAAGTGTTAGTACAAATCCTTTGATTAATGACAGGCTTTTGCAAAGTTAGCATAAGAGAGAAAAGAGAGTTCAAAGATAGAACTGTTTTGGAATCTTCCTTGCTCAGCGTGTTAACTGTTATGTTTGAATAGATAAAAACACTTGAAGAAATATTAGCAAACAGCTTTTACTCATAATGATTATTGAAGAGACTACATCGAATGGAAATGAAAAGAGAAGGTTCAGGAATAGAACCGTTTGAGATCATCTCCGCTCTATGTATGTGGCATATCTTCTCCCTCGTATGTTTGCAAGCGGTAAGTGCCGATCTTTAACGCTTCTTTGATAATGAAGGGGCCGGCCCAATTCGGATTAAGTTTTCCAACTGAGCTAGCTCTTGCAGCAGCGTCAATTTTTTTAAGAACCAGATCTCCCACTTGAAAGTGTTTGATCCTTACGTTCTTATCAAAGTATCGGGCCATCCTTCTCTTGACTTCTTCCTGCCTTATTGTTGCTTTTTCTCTAATTTCCTCAATATGTTCCAGGCTGAATTTCATCTCTTCATTGTTCAGCTCAAGCCAGTCCTCAAAAGCTTGCCTTGCAAGCAGAACTCTGGCTGATGGAACTTCAAACTCAACTGGAATGAGGGCTTCTGAGCCATGAGAAAGTTTGAACGGAGTTTCACCAGTTGCGAATGAAGGTGTTGTTCTTAAGGACCAGAGGACCGATGGAAGTTGATTAGCCTAGCTGCCTTTGAGATTCTGCACTTTTTCTTAAGTAAATTGAGGACCTGCTTGTTGGCTGCTTCAACTTGGCCATTGCTTCTGGGATGATGGACTGATGCAAACCGCAGTTCTGTTCCGATTTGCTTGCAAAAATCCATCATCTCTGCATTGTTGAACTCTGGCCCGTTGTCGGTTATTATAGCCATTGGTATTCCATGCCGGCAGACAATCTCTCCCCAAATGAAATTCCTGATGACCTGAGTTGTTGTTTTTGCCAATGCCTTTGCTTCAATCCACTTGCTGAAGTTGTCAATCATCACTAAGATGAAACGACGTTGTCCGCTTGCCATGGGAAAAGGACCAATGAGATCCATCCCCAAAAATGCAAAGGGCCAAGGAGTTGCAATTGATCTGAGTGACTGAGCAGCCTGGTGTTGAAGTGGGGCAAACTTCTGGCACTGAACACACTTTCTGGCATAAGCCTCAGAGTCTCTCTTCATGGTGGGCCAGAAATATCCCTGGCGCAGGATCCGTCTTTCTAAAGTCCTTGCTCCTGAGTGACTTCCACACTCACCTGAATGAACTTCTTGCAAAACAGCTGGAGCTTCTTCTTCTGAAACACATCTTGCCAAGACAGAGAGGAATGTTTTTCTGTAGAGGATTCCTGCCACTAAGTAATAGTGCGCTGCTTTTATTTTGAACTTTTTCTAATCTCTGATTGAGTGATGAAAGTTCCTCGTTGATAGATAAAGAATGAATGGGTCCATCCAGGAGGGACGCTGATCCACCTGCATCAACTCTCCTTCCTCCACTGCCAGGCGGAAGAGTTCGGAAGTTGTTCCTCCTGATGGCAGTCCATTCTTGGCAAGAACATCTGCCTCCTAATTTTCTGTTCTAGGGATGTGCTCAATGGTAAAGCTTTTGAATTTGGCGACTTCTATTTTCACAAGAGCAAGATATTTCTTCAAGATCGGCTCTCTTGTCTCAAAGTTACCAAGGACTTGTGACGCCATCACTAGAGAATCAGTCTTGATATGAACATGATCAATTCTGAGTTCTCTTGCATGTCTCAAGCTTGCTAGCAAAGCTTCATACTTGGCTTGGTTATTGGTCACTGGAAAATAGAACTTGATTGCCTGCTCCATTTTGATGTCGTTTGGGTTGATCAGAACCACTCCTGCTCCAAAAGAATTTCTGCCTGAGGCACCATCAACATAGATGGTCCAAGACAAAGGAGACGTTTCTGCTTGATCAGAACTGGACTCTGCTGTGTCAATCAGGAAGTCTGCTAGAACTTGAGCTTTGATGGCTGTCTTGGGCACATAAGAAATTTCAAATTCACTCAATTCTATTGCCCATTTGGCTAATCTGCCAGAATGCTTCGGTTTTTCCAACACACTTTTCAAAGGTTGATCAGTAACAACTCGAATTGAGTGCGCCTGGAAGTACGGACGGAGTCTGCGAGCAGAAATGACTAGTGCCAAGGCTAACTTTTCCAGAATCGGATATCGTGTCTCTGCACTTTTCAAAATATGGCTAACATAATAAACCGGGAACTGTTTCCTGCTCTCTTCTCGAAGAATAACAGAGCTGACTGCCTCAGGTCCAACTCCTAAGTACAAGAAAAGCATCTCCCCTGATCGGGGACTCTGGAGTAGAGGTGTTGAAGTCAGCTGCTTCTTCAACTGCTCAAAGGCCTGAGAACACTCTTCTGTCCATTCAAACTTGGACGCTCCTCGAAGAGTTTTAAAGAAAGAAGCACTCTTGTCTCCAACCCGAGAGAGGAACTTCGCAAGACCTGCTAACCTCCCCCCTAACTGTTGAACCTCCTTAGGTGAACGGGGGGGAGGCATATCAAGGATAGCTTTTACTTTGTCCGGATTGCGGGCAAGTCCCTCTAGAGTAAGGAGATGACCAAGGAACTTCCCCTTACTCTCCCTAAAGGTGCACTTCAACGGGTTGAGCTTCATCTTATATCTACGCAGAGTAGCGAACGTCTCTGCTAGATCTTGCAAGTGCAGCGAAAAAGGCTTACTCTTGATCAAGAGATCGTCAACATATACTTCTAGGTTTCTTCCTTTCAGTTGCTTAAATACACGGTCCATCATGCGTTGGTAGGTTGCACCAGCATTTTTAAGCCCAAAGGGCATCACAAGGTAACAGTAGGAACCATCATTGGTAATGAATGACGTATGAGGAACGTCGGGTTTATGCATTCTTATTTGGTGATAACCAGAAAATGCATCTAAAAAACTGATAAAGGAGTACCCTACCGCAGAATCAACTAAAGAATCTATCTGAGGCAAGGGGTAACAATCTTTGGGACATGCTTTATTAAGTTTTCTAAAGTCTACACATATGCACCACTTCCCTCCTGATTTTTTAACCATTACAACATTGGATATCCAGGTAGGGTATTGAATTTCACTAATGAAATTTGCCTTGAGGAGCTTCGCGACCTCCTCTCTTATTGGTTCAGCAAGCTTCGTTGTTATATCTCTTTTCTTCTGCTGCACAGGTTTGAATTTGGGATCAACATTAAAGTGGTGGCAAGCAACATCGGGATCCACGCCCGGCATGTCCTCTGATGACCAGGCGAAGACATCCAGGTTCTTCAACAAGCAGGAGATCAGCTCGGCCTTCTGATCTTCAGGCAACTCCGAGTTGATGGAGAGCTTTCTCTCCTCCCCCTCAGCAATGGGGACTCCTTGCATCACTTGGGGAGGTTCCAGGTGAGCCACTCTATCAGCAGCAGTTTCTGAACTTGGAGAGGCTTCTGCAGCTGCTGCTGGAGCAATGGAAGGACTGGCATCAACAATGTTAACAGTGCGAACATATCACTCCCTTGCTCTCCTTGGGTCACTCCTGAACCGGCACATCCATCAATCGGCGAAAAACTTGATCGTGAGGTGGTAAGTTGAGACCATCGCTTGATACTTGTTCAACAAAGGTTTGCCGAAGATGGCGTGATAACTGCTGGGAGCGTCAACCACTATGAATTGAACCTGCTTGGTTGCCCCTCCAAGCTTTACTGGCAGGGTGACGCTTCCTGCAACTTCTTTTCTCTCCCTAGAGAAGCCGTAGAGTGGCCCTTCGGTGGAAAGTAGAGTCTTTCTAGTCTTCAGGGCCTCAAAGGTTGATTTAAACAGCAGGTTGACTGAGCTTCTAGTATCAATGAGAATCCTATCAACCGTGAAATCCCCAATAACCGTCTTAATCACAACTGCATCATCGAATGGATTTGCTGTTTGGGGCAGATCAGCTTGGCCAAAAGTGATGACCTCGCTCGGTGGAGTAGTGGAAGAGGAAGAGGCCATCTTTGCTCGAGTGACCCTTGAGATCGAGGACTTATAAGTAGACTCGGTTCCTGCCCCACCGTGAATAAAGAAGAGTCGTCCCAGGACTCCTTCATCATCCACATCAAAGCATTCAACCGGAACGTTGATTGGCCCAAGACGGCCTTTGTCCTCTACCTCCACACATCTTGATAAGTTTCAGCTACTTCCTTGCATTTGGAGGTGGACAGCTTCAAAGAAGAGTCTTTCTTGCTCAAATCAATCTTGTCCTCAGCAAGCAGTTTCTCTATCAGCAGACGAAGGGCTTTGCAATCTTCGGTCAAGTGACCCTTCTCTTTGTGGAACTAGCAGAAATGCGCGTTGTTTCTTGGCCTCCACTATCTCTGAGGCCCTTGTTTCTTCTCTTCTGATTTCTTCTGCAAGATCTAGATGACTTCGTCAAGATCCAGACCAGTAATCTCCTCCTTGGAGTTAGTATCACGCTGGCTTGGAGCAGGCAGGGCTGCTTGCTGGAGGATGGGAAGTGCTTGCAGCGGTATGGTGGGTGTGGCGGCCAACAACAGTCTCTGATCTTGAAACTGTTGATGGCCGAGAAAGGGTTTCTTGTGGCGGAAATTCTGGCCCCTTTGAGAAGGAGGCTGGATATCTGGGCGAGGGGGTTTGCTGTGATGGTGATTGCTATGAGAAGAAGAGTCGGATGCATCCCTTCCATCAGCCTTAGCTGTTAGGGATGAGACATATGTGATGTTGGCGTTCTCTCCTTCAATGAAGCGATTAACCATGGCGATCAACTCCTGGTATGTTGCTGGTGCCTTTGTTGTTGCTTTAAATTTTAAGGGGCCTTCCCGGAGGCCATGAATCAAGGCAACCTTATAGTAGTCGGGGTTCACGTTCCTTACCCCCTGAATCTCTTTCTGGAAGCGATCAATGAATCGTGCAACTGATTCGTTGTCCCTTTGCATGATCTCGAAGAAAGCGGCCGGTCCATCTTTTCTCTTTCTTGAGGTAGCAAACCTCAGCAACAGTTCGATGCGAAGCTCAGCGAAGGAAGAAATCGTGCCCGAAGGAAGCTCATAAAACCACTCTCTCGCCTGTCCTTCGAGAGTGGTAACCAAAAGTTTGCACTTGATGGCGTCGGAGAGGCACCTCAGTTCAACTGCCCCTCCGAACGCTTGGAGGTGGGCGACTAGATCTGTTTCCCCTGAGTAGAATGGAAGATGGGGTTCCCTGAAGTTGCTTGGAGCCGACTCCCATCAGATTCGATCGACGAAGGGAGACGGAGTCTCGAACTCAGCAGGGTAAAAAGGGTGGACTGAAGCTGGGGAGTCCGCGGGCTCGGCGGACTGGCGATCAGCAAAATGGAGATGGCGGGCAGGAGTCCCCCTGGCTGCTTCTCTGAAAAAATTCATGAAGGAGGCGAACTGCTCCTCCTGAGGGCGCAGAGGGGCGGCGGACCGGACAGAATGGTGAGGAGTGACTGGAGATTGCCGAAGCGGAGTTCGGCGAGCTGGGGTCTGGCGGATTGGCGAGTCTGCACGCTCTATTGCGGCCTGGGGAGCAAGCTGCTGGGTCAACACAAGAAAGGCCTGGCTGATTGTATCGAGATGATGATCAGTCTGCCTGCGGGATTGCTCGGCCTCAAAACGAGCTTGCTCGATTGCATCCCAAAGAGAATCCTCTGAAGAGCTTGAGCAGTCTGAGTAGCGAGCTCGGCAGTCTGACATATCTGTTCGCTGTATTCAAAATACTACTCGAATCTGAAGGTCGTGTGTTAACTAATGATGCACAAAAATGTAAAGGGGATCGAGCACCACCAGCTAACAGTTCGAGCATAGGGGAATAGAAGGGGAAAGAGAGACTGCGAGTAGTAATCTACTAAGCCGACGAGAGCGAGAAGAACAGCAGGGTCGTGAGCCACGGCAACAACAGACTTCGCCCGTCGCGGCCTGAATGCCTCTCTAGCGTCATGCTTTTCTTTGACTGAAGAAGGGTTTGATTGCAAGTGAAGGAAAAGAGGAAGAGGAAAGAGCTGAGCAAGGTGTAGTCCGCAAAGCTTGAGATTCGAGTCTGTAGCCTTTAACAAGTAGGCTCCTGGGCGCGAGTCAGCATGCTTTGGGTGCACCACCTCCCCCCTATTTATAGGATGGGGGCCTGCCCAAACGGGCAGAGCTTAAATAACCGACTGCCCGGGGTACAGGAGAACCGGGCAGCGGTGACAGGAAGCAAAAAGGAAAGAACACGCCAGTCCGCACAAAATGGGCGGAGTGGGTTCGCGGGCTAGAGACTCCATCTATTGTTGTAAGACGTGATCCTGCCGGAGGACGGTGGCCTAGGCGGACTGGACACTACGTCCGCCAAAGTGGAATCAATCCAGAGATCCAAAGGCATGGCGAACTGGGCGGACGTAGTATTGAGTCCGCTGCTGGGGGATCAGCCTTGGGATGGCTGACTGTAGCTGCTCTGCCGAGCTTGGCGGACTTCCGAACCGCGTTCGCCTATGATAAGCCAGGGACCTTAGAACTAGCCGAGTCGCCGGGCCATGTGGATTGCCAAATTGAGTCCGCGGATAATGAAATAGGACCTTGGCATCTTGTAGGTGTTGCGGACAGAGGGGTTAACAATACATCTTGTATTGATGTCACTGATACAACACATCACTCGATATTTGAGTGATCCATAGATATAATTGAACTGGCAGTTATCATTGATCCACATGGCTGTTACTCTTCTCCTTTCAGCAGTAGCAGTGACTTCACAGCAGTAGTAGTGATGATCTTTTGTAACATCTCCATCCGTTCAGATAGCATATAATAGAAGGTCCGGCCAGGGCCCTAAACCAAATGCCACAAAATAGGAGGCGAAGTCACGGGTTGATATCAGAGTTGCGCATCCTAACTCATAGCATTCTAGCGAAAGCTTTTAACATAAATACTGAACTCCAAACAGGAATGCCCACTATAGATATATAAAGCAACAGTTATATATAAACTCCCGTGGAATGTACAGCAAATACACTATCGTTCGGCCTTATGGCCTCATAGTTCATCTTTTCAAAAGTGGACTCCCAACATCGGCACGCATGTCGGCCACATATGAACAAAACATAATATTTTTCAACTTAGCCTTCAAGGGCTAGCAACAGCAGCAGCAGGGACTTCAGCCTTTATATGTCCCGCTCGGTTCTCAAGCACCTGCACAAGGATAGCCCACCCAACGGTGGCAAACAAGGCAACGGTCAGCATTTAGCTGACCAATTTATAACGACCCTACCCCTTTCCCGGGGCAGTGGTATTCCTTCCCTGCAGGCATAGCAATTCTATATATCACACATTGTGCTCTCACACACAAATAATCCATCACAACCGTCAGCCATGCGACCCAATGATCCTTGCACTCAGGGCACATTCTTGGTGTACCGGCGAACCAGGGTCCCACCACTGTTCTAGTTCCAAAACCCAACGGTAAAATTGAGCATTTAGTCTTTCCGGCGCGCAGGCCTAAGACACTCATTATGCGCTCCAACTGACCACACTTTTAGGTCTTCGAGTCGGATGGACATAACGCAGGTACGAACCAACCACCCTCCGTTGCTCAAGTTGCCTCGCCATCACCGAATACCAACGTACTCGAGGCTACATATAAGGTGCGGGTCACTTTCACCTTTCCTGTTCGGCACGAGGCCTTTTTTAAGAGCTCATCAAGCTCACAATAGCCACACTGTCCACCAAGGATTGGCTTCACAATAGCTACAATGTCCACCACAGGACGAGCTTCACAATAGCCACAATGTCCACCACAGACTGGCTTCACAATAGCCACAATGTCCACCATAGACTGGCTTTACATTCATAGGTTAGCTAGGCGTCACGTCCAGCATTCACGACAGAACTCACTTTCCATCCCTAGCTCTAAGCTTATCATTCATAGCATATAACACAAGCATTTAGTGGGTAATTTCCTGTGCTTCCACTCCAGTACTTCCTGCAATATCCTTCACAGGAACAACCCATTGAAACTGCAAGCTCAAGGGTCTTTTCCTGGACTACCACTCCAGTACTTCTTGTTACTAACCTTCACAGGTCTAACCCATCGATTCCACAAACTATACGTTTAACCGCGGAGTCTTCTTCGGTGTGCAAATGCAACATCACCAATCCAGACCAGCCTGCACAGATGGGCTTCACACAGTATGCCTATTCCGTACTCCATTTCAGGATCTATATGCCAAACTATTGGGGATTCCAAGAATCAACACAAGGGAATCACTTAGCAATCCACCCTCTGGTGGGGGAAATACATTCACATGCCAAAAAGGAAGGACTTCACACGTCCGAGAAGGAAGATTGTTACCCTTGACGACCTCTTCGGAGCCATGGAATTCTAACCGGTTGGAAAGCACTACAGCAGCTTTGCCTCCACAAATCTGGCCTCGGACCTTAGCTCGAAACTCTCAAGCTCCACCAGTAGCCGGATCCCTTCTCCTGCTCCTCCTCCTCCTCCTTGCTCTCCCTTCTCTCTAACACTTTTAGAAAGATAATGGTCATAATAAAAGTGAGACTTCTCTTCTCACTTTCGGCCTTAAAGCAGCAAGGAGAAATCTAGCCATCAGATTCCTGTGACATGCCCGTGTCACAGGGTGTGTACCTTAAGCGACACACGAACCGACTTATCCAGAACAGGACACAACCATGTAACACGCCCGTGTCACATGGCTGACACGTCCATGTCACATGGCTTACACGCCCGTGTCTAGCTCTCGAGACCCACTCGAGAACTACTCGAGATAATCACTCGAGTAGTTGGGCATGACACGCCCGTGTCATAGGGCTGACACGCCCGTGTCATATGTTTGACACGCCCGTGTCCCACCGTACTCGAGACATTTACGACCTACTCGAGACACACCCTCGACACCCACTCAAGTAGACACAAAGCAGAATACGCTCGTGCCCCATGGCTGACATGCCCGTGTCCCATGGCTGACATGCCCGTGTCTGGCTCTCGAGACCAACTCAAGACCTACTCGATATAATCACTCGAGTAGTTGGCCAGGACACGCCTGCTGACACGCCCGTGTCACAGGGCGTGTTCCCTCTTGAGAACTTTGTAGAGTGCATTTCGTCGAGCACTCGACAGGCTGCTCAACCGAGTAGGACACATCCTGTGACACGCCCGTATCCCATGTCGTGTTGCCTAGCCTAAACACAAATTTGGGATTTGGGGTACTACAACCCTCCCCTCCTTACAAGATATTTCATCCCGAAATTTGCACACAGTAAGGAAATCAGCAGTCCCAATGTTAAAACTTTAAACATGTCTGTTACAACAACAGATGCATTGTACAAAAGTGTTACAGAAATAACTCGGGAAATTCAGCTTGCATGGTCTACTCTCGCTCTCATGTTAGCTCCTCACGGCCACAATTGTCCCACCGGACTTTGACCATCCCGATTGTCTTGTTCCACAACTGTTTATCGGCTCGATCCTCGATCCGAATGGGCCTAACCTTCGTCGTTAACCCATACTCAACTGGCACACGATCCTTCTCGATCACTTTAGCTGGATCTTTGATAGCTTTCCGAGGCACAGAGATGCGAAACACATCATGCAATCCACTCAATTCCGCCGAAAGAGCTAGACGATAGGCAGCTTCCCCAATTCGCTTCACCACTTCAAACGGACCAAGATATCTGAGACTTAGCTTTTTCAGACGCCGAATCCTGGACACGAATTTGAAGGGTTTGATCTTCAAATATACCCAATCGGCCACCGCGAACACCACGTTCCAATGCTTCGCGTTGCAGTATTTTGCTTGTTGATCCTGGGCTATCAATAGCCTCTCCCGAATAGAGCGTATCGTCGAGTTAGACTCATCAACTTATTTACGCTTATACAGTTTGGATTCGCCTGCTTCTGCCCAAGCTAACAGTGTACGACACTTACGACCATACAGAGCTTCAAACGGTGCCATACCGATGCTCACATGGTAGCTGTTGTTGTAGGGGAACTCCACCATATAGATATGATCTTTCCATCTTTTACCAAAGTCCAGGGCGCACATTCGGAGCATATCCTCCATTGTTTTGTTGGTCCTCTCAGTCTGTCCATCCGTTTGGGGATGAAAGGACATACTGAACGTCAACTTCGTGCCCAACAACTGATGGATTAGCCTCCAATCATTCGATGTAAATCTCACATCACGATCACTTACGATACTACGAGGAACACCATGTAGCCGTACAATCTGCTCAACATAGAGTTTGTCAAACTTTCCACAGAATCGTCCCGCTTGTTCGGAAGAAAGTGAGCCACCTTCGTCAACCGGTCTACGACCACCCAAATTGAATCGTTCCCGCGTTGAGATCTCGACAACCCGTGTACGAAATCCATTGAAATATCATCGAACTTCCATTCCGGAATCGGCAACGACTTCAAGAAACCACCAGGCTTCTGGCATTCCGCTTTCACCAAAGCACAAGTTTGACACTTAGCCACATAATGAGCGATGTCTTTCTTTAGGCCTGGCCAACAGAACAACTTTTTCATGTCCCTGAACATTTTTGTACTCCCAGGGCGAATTGAGTATTTTGTAAAGTGCGCTTCATACATCAATTCTTATCTCAACTTACCCATGCTCGGGATGCACAACCGGCCCTCTTTCCACAAAAGGTCATCCCCCCAGGAGAATTGGCCATCCAGCCCATCTTTTGTATAGTGTTGGAGACTTTCATCCAGCTCCGTTGCTCGTCGAATCCTATCTGCAAGGTCATATTGTACCTCCGACCAGTTTAAGCAGGCATCGGCTGTGGAATTCTTGTGAACACAAGAAATCTCTAAGGCTTCCAACACCTATACCAGACACTAATCGTGCATCTGCAACCAATTTGTCCTTCCCGGAGTCCGATGACTCAAGGCATCAACGACCACATTTCCCTTCCCGGGAGTATAATGAATATCAAAGGTGTAGTCCCCAAGGAACTCCATCCTCCTTCATTGTCGCATATTTAGATCCTTCTGAACCAACAAGTACTTTAGGCTCTTATGGTCCGTAAAGATATCCACTTTTATGCCATAAAGATAATGTCATCATAACTTAAGTGCAAAGATTACCGCCGCCAACTCCAAGTCGTGGACGGGATAATTTTGTAACGCCCCGAAACTCAAAAGAGCGACGGGAGGCATTTTGAGCCAAGTTTGGAATTTGGTAGGGGGCACACGTCCTGGGACACGGGCGTGTCCCCGGGGCGTGTCGTGCTCGGGTCGATGATCTGGTCGAGAGGTCGATGAATTTTGGAGTCGACGATCGTCGAGCAGCGAGCACGGCCTGAGACACGGGCGTGTCCCAGGCCGTGTCCTTCTCGGGTGGTTGTCCGAGTTGATTTGGGTGCGAAACACGGCCTGGAACCCAGGCGTGTTCGGGTATGACACGGGCGTGTCAAATGGGAGACGGGCGTGTCCAAGACCCGTGTCCTTCTCGGGTTAGTGCTGGGCCTGCGTTGATGGAGTAACGCGGCACAGTACACAGCCGTGTTCTGGATGACACGGGTGTGTCAAGTTTGACACGGGCGTGTCGGTTGCCCGTGTCCTTTTCGGGACGCGTCGGGTTCGACGACGAATGGGGAACATGGCCCTAGACACGGGCGTGTCACATGCCCTGTTCGGACCAGATTTTGGATTTCAATGGCGAATCATGGCCGTTCGTTTCCTTATTTTGGGATCTGATGGCTGGGGGTTGTTCCTGCTGGGATATACCCGGGAATAGGGTTTCAAATCCCTCATTTCTTTCACTTAGTCTCTTTCTAAAGTCTAGAGAGAGGGGATAGCAAGGAAGAAGAAGGAGGTTAGATACGGACACATGCGGATCTTCAGAGCTCCAAATCGCGAGCCGACTTCGAATCTATGGAGGCAAGGAGATTGTGGTGATTTTCATCCGCATAGATTTCCATGGCGCCAAGGAAAAACCCTAGGGTAACGATTCTCATCCTAGGACATGTGATGTCCTCTTTTCCTTTGCATAGGAAGACCGCGCTTGCTAGTTTGAGGTGAGTTGAGGCATTCCTTCGGGTAGACATGAATAGTCCCCGTTGTGTATATGTAGAGTCCGTAATCGAGAATGGATATAGGCATGATATGTGAAGCCTACCCGGACATGTTGGTCTGGATCGGTGATGTTGCATTGCATAATGGACGAAGAAGACTCTGTGCAATTGGTTGTTTTTCGGATTTTCTATGCGGTAGATTACAACAGGGAGCCTTGGGGACTAACCACGAGGTGCACCTGGAAAACTGGGCAGATGCGTGATTCTACCGTCTTGGTGTCCTGGGATCCAACTTATACATAACTGGGTTATGTAATATTTTGCGTTCAATTCACGGGCTTCGGGGAAGCTTAACCCGCTCCGATAACTTTAAGTGTCATGACGAAGTGAGCAACAGGTTGAGTGGAACCATTCCTGCTCTATGCAGTTCGATGTTAGAGGACTACCGAGGCCATAAAGGTCGGTTCTTAGGCTGTCAATGTTTTCAAGTGACGTGACTTCTGCCTGAAAGACTTAAATGCTCACGAGTTGTGTCGTCCAAGTGGCGGTGGTGAGACTGCAGTTTTGACTGGGTTCACCGAGAATGTGCCCTGAGAGCACGGGGTGTGTGGTCATGCGTGCCTATGCCTGTGATGTAGTGTTATTACTCTATAATGCTTGGTTATGCTAATAAAGTGCAGGGAAGGAGCATCGCTGCCCCGAGTTTGGGGGCGGTATCATTATAATTTGGTCAGCATAGCTGACCGTTGCCTTTGTTTGCCATCGTTGCGGTGAGTTGTTGCTTCAGGTGCTGCAAGACCAAGCGGTAAATAGCGTGCAAAATCCAATGTTGCTGAGCCGGCCCTCAAAGGCCTAAATATTGAGTGTTTACTTGCTTTATTCATGTGTGACCGGCCTACGTGCTGAGTTTTGAAAAACATATAATTTGACTAAATAAATGTATGACCTTAAGGCCATTGTACTTGTGTATTGTACTTCATTCCTATTGGGTTTTGTAGTGGACATTAATGCTTGTGCTGGGTTCTTTGTTTTGGAACTTATAAAATTGCTTCTGTTATAATGACTCTGTGTAGGACCTTGGTTATTGGTTGGATGGTTTCCATTGAGTAACCACTCAGTCTGTCTGTGGTATATTGCGTCGGGCCCCGATCGTACCGACTGCTATATGCTATGTGATGGATAGGGGGTGTTATAATTTGGCATCAGACTACTGGGTGCGGTCAGGCTTAAAATGAATTCGTGGATGAATTCTTTTTAAGGGGTGGTGAGCACATGTATGTGCGTCATCGTTATAAAATCAAAAGAACCCATTAATGTCTACTTAGGAATGAAAATACACGTGTTTGAGGAACCTGCGTGTTCCTATAATTGCGTTTTGCAATTTTGTTTGGTCGCTTAACGAGGTTTTGTACAACTATAGGTGACCAGAAGCGTTGCAGGGCCGTCAGAACGTCCAGTTTCTGAGGCGAGTAGTGCGCCAAATGATGCTCTTGCAACACCTACCTCGGATGAAACCATACGATTGGTGGCCGAAGCAGTGTTTGCCATGATCAATGTGCTTCCTACAAGGAAAATGCAGCAGCCCGCTCCTACGATGGAGCAGGTACCGCTTCAAAGGGATGAACCGAGAAGAGTGGAGCAGATAGTGGTGGAGCCTTTGGTGCCGAGGAGAGCAACCGAAAGACAGGTAAAACACGTTATGAGCTTTAATCCTCCTATGTTCTCAGGGTTGGGAACCCCATCTCAAGCTAAAGATTGGCTCTCCCGAGTGAAGAGAGTCTTGACAGCGACTGAGACGGAGGAGCGGTAGATAACCACTATAGCTATGTTCCTATTGGATGGAGATGCTAGGCTGTGGCGGGAGGGTTTGGAGCTGCATCACTTGAGAGGAAGTCAACTTACAGACATCTCGATGGAAGAGTTCTCGAGACTATTCTTGACAAGGTACCTCCCTTCGGCGCAGAGGATAGCTTTGGAGAATGAGTTCCTGAAATTGGTGCAAGGAGAGAGTAGCGTGGATATGTATGTCCACGAGTTAACTCGATTGGGTCGGTATGCTAGCTCTACATTCGTGGATGAGGAGCGTAAGACCAACCGTTTGTACGAAGGTCTGAGAGATGATTTGAGGCTACTACTCTCGAGGCCTATGACGCAGGGCTTCTTGACCCTGGTCAATATGGCCCGGTCTTTGAAGAAGTATATGAAGAACGTGCAAGCAAAGAAAAGCTCTGGTGATAAGAGATCGAAGTTCAAAGAGCCGAACTCCTCAAAGTCTGTGTTCCGGAAGTGGAACAAGAAAGCTAGGACTTCGGGTCCAGCCCCCTCTGCTGGTGCTTCTGGGGTGACTACGGGTCGGACCCCGGGCGCATGTTACAACAATGGGAAGCCAGGATATTATGCCCATGAGTGCCGGGGTGGACGTCCAAAGTCTGAGTTGAAGCCGGGAGCAACATATGAAGAGAAGGGCAAGGCACCGAGTCAACGACATCCCATTATGCTCAACATAGAGTTTACAATCTTGGCCAGTTGGAGGCCATTAAGCAAGCGAATATGGTGACAGGTACGGTTTAAATTTATTACAAGTTAATTTTTAAATACTTGTTATGCGCGTCTTACCTTACCACTGCTTGTATAGGATTTGTTTTGATTTGTGAGAATCCGGCGAGAGCACTCTTTGATGCGGGAGCTTCACACTCCTTTTTGTCCGAAGGATACATATCGCGCATCAGAGTACTTTCTTCGATGGCGAAGGATAAACTGGATGTGTTGTTTCTGAATGGGTGTTCGATGCACGCAGATAGAATTTGTGGCGTAAAGATTCGTATTGGGAGCCAAGAGTTCGATTTGCAAGCTTCGTTACTACAGCTGGTGTAGTTCGACGTGATATTTGGCATGTATTGGCTCTCGGAGCAACAAGCCTATATTGATTGTGGTAGCAAGGAAGTCAAGTTGGGAACATGTCGTGAGATGACTTTTACGGGCTTGAAAGGGTCGAGCAAGACGTTGATGTCTGATCATCAGGTAATGAAGGCGGTTCGTGCTGGAGCAGAGCTGTTCTTTATGCTAGTGGAGGTTGCAAAGGATAAGCCTACGTTGGATAGTATTTTAGTGGTATCCGAGAATTCTGATGTGTTCCCTAGCGATCTTCCTGGAGCCCCGCCTCAACGGGAGACAGATATTACGATTGAGCTAGTGCCATGTGCGAAACCAGTGTCACGCTCTCTGTATCGGCTAGCGTCTAAGGAAATGGTGGAGCTGAAGGTGCAACTTCAAGAGTTGTTGGAGCAGGGGTATGTGCGTCCAAGTTCATCCCCTTAGAGCGCACCGGTCCTTTTTGTTAAGAAGAAGGACGGGAGCTTGAGACTTTGTATTGATTATCGAGAGATGAACAAGCTAACGGAGAAGAACAAGTACCTGATCCCAAGGATTGATGATCTATTTGATCAGTTAGACGGGTCCACGGTGTACTCAAAATTGGATCACAAGTCCGGTTATTATCAGCTGAGGATAAGGGAGAGTGATATCCCTAAGACAGCGTTCAGTACGAGATACATGCAATATGAGTTTACGGTAATGCCATTTGGGCTGACTATTGTGCCGTCGGTGTTCATGGATTTGATGAACAGGACTTTCAGGGAGTACTTGGACCATTTTGTGATCGTCTTCATCGACGATATTTTGGTGTACTCGCAAAGTGAGGAGGATCACTTTAAGCATCTGCATTTGGTACTGGAGACGCTGAGGAGGAATCAATTGTACGTCAAGTTCTCCAAATGTGAGTTTTGGTTATCCTCAATGCCGTTCCTTGGTCACATAGTCAGTGGAAAGGGCATTGCGGTAGATCCGACGAAGATTGTTGTGATACGAGAGTGGCCTGTACTTTCTACGGTAGCGTAAGTTCGGAGCTTTCTGGGGCTTGCCGGCTATTACAGGCGCTTCGTGGAGAACTTTTCGCGGATATCATTACCCCTCACAACTTTGACGAGGAAAGAGCAGAAGTTTGTTTGGATGCCGGAGTGCGCACGAGCTTTTGAGGAGTTGAAGTGTCGGTTGACCACGGCGTCTATGCTGAGTTCACCGAGTGAGACCGAAGGTTTTGAAATCTATAGCGATGCTTCGGGCAGTGGCTTGGGTTGTGTGTAACTACAGCAGGGAAGTGTGATAGTGTATGACTCGAGACAGCTGAAGTTGCATGAGAGGAATTATCCGGTCCATGACTTGGAGTTAGCGGCCGTGATTTTTGCCTTGAAGCTGTGGAGGCACTACTTGTATGGGGTGAAGGTCGATATCTATACCGACCACAAAAGCCTGAAATACTTGTTGGATTAGAAGGATCTAAACATGCGACAAAGGAGATGGATTGAGTTCCTGGGGGACTAAACGTTCAAGATCCATTATGTGTCTGTGAAAGGCAATGCGGTTGCGGACGCGTTGAGTCACCAAGCCCCAGGTCAAGCCAATTGGCTGTCGGTCCATGACGAGAGGTTGGTTCGGGAGTTGGAGGCGTTGGAGATCTCTTGCGTAGACAAGCAATCGAGTGCTGAAGCGCTATTGAACTAGATGGAAGTTCAGTATGACCTGGCTGATCGGATTCGGCATGCTTTGGATGTGGATAGCAGTATGAAGAAGCTCATGGTTGAGGCTCTAGATGGGTCAAATTCCCAATTTGTTGTTGAGGATGGATTGCTTTGGAGAGACGGTCGTGTGTGCATCCCAAATGTGGGTACTTTGCGGGTGGAATTGTTATACGAGGCGCATCATGCCAAGTATACGATTCACCCAGGGAGCACGAAAATGTACCGTGATGTGAAGAAATTATTCTGGTGGCCAGCACTGAAGAAGGATGTGGCACTGTACGTGGAGAAGTTTCAAACATGAGCCTTAGTGAAGGCGGAGTGCTAAAAGCCGGGAGGATTCTTTAAGTCCTTGCATATTCCGGAGTGGAAGTTCGACGACATTACTATGGACTTTGTGCACGGGTTGCCAAGGTCGCAAAAGGGGAACGATGCCATTTGGGTGGTCGTAGATCATCTAACGAATGTGTCGCACTTCATTCCGCATAGGAAGATGATCCGGTTGAGAAATTGGCAAAGCTGTATGTGGACAATATTGTGCGGCTTCATGGTGTGCCCCGCAACATTGTGAGTAACCGGGATGGGCATGTTCAATGATTGGAGATTGGTGTAGTAGATGTTGGGAACAAAGCTGAGTTTAAGTACGACCTTCCATACGCAGACGGATGGTCAGACCGAGAGAGTCAATAGGACAATGGAATACATGCTTCACATGTGCTCCTGGACTTTGGGAAACAGTGGGAAGATCACCCATACTTGGTGTAATTCGCGTACAACAATAGCTACCAGGCAAGCATACAAATGGCGCCCTTCGAGGCCTTTTATGGTAGAAGATGTCGCACGCCGTTGTATTGGTTGGAAACAAGCGAGTCAAAGTTATACAAGCGACAAGAGGTGGAAGATCCTACTTCGTTGGTGCGAACCATTCGGGAAAGTTTGCTAATCGCTCAGGACCGCCAGGCTAAGTACTATAATGTCAAGCACAGGAACGTGGAGTTAGCTGTTGGCGACTGGGTGAACTTGAAGATCAAGCCGTTCAAGGGTGTCTCGTGGGTGCGGCGCTTGAAGAAGCTAAGCCCGAGGTACCTTGGACCGTTTGAGGTTATAGAGCGGATTGGCGAAGCAGCGTATCGGTTGAAGCAATCAGTGGAGCTTAGTGGTCTACACGATGTATTCCATATATCGGTGCTACGGAAGGCGGTACAAGAGCTTTCGCATGTGATCGCGGTGGATCAAGTGCTGGTGGATAATGGGTTGACGACGAAGGTCAAGCCTATACGCATTAAGGACTCGGAAGTCAAGCGGCTACGCAACAATGTGATCAGGATGGTCAAGGTCCGTTGGGACAATTGCGGTCGGGAGGAGATCTCGTGGGAGCGAGAGCAGACCATGCTTGAGGAGTACCCGGAGTTATTCCACTCAGGTACCGTTTAAGTTTTGTGTTTATCTTTCCTTTATGTAATTTCGGGGGCGAAATTCTTTTAAGAGGGAGAGAGTTGTAACGCCTCGAAACTCAAAAGAGCGACGGGAGGTGTTTTGAGCCAAGTTTGGAATTTAGCAGGGGGCATACGGCCTGGGACACGGGCGTGTCCCAGGGCCGTATCATGCTCGGGTCGACGATCTGGCTGAGAGGTCGATGAATTTTGGAGTCGATGATCGTCGAGCAGCGAACACGGCCTGAGACATGGTCGTGTCCCAGGCCGTGTCCTTCTCGTGTGGTTGGTCGAGTTGAGTTGAGTGCGAAACATGGCCTGGAGCACAGGTGTGTTCAGGTATGACACGGGCGTGTCAAATGGGACACGGGCATGTCCAAGACCCGTGTCCTTCTCATTTTGGTGTTGGGCCTGTGTCAATGGAGTAACACGGCACAGTACACGGCCGTGTTCTTGATGACACGGGCATGTCAAGTTTGACATGGGCGTGTCGGTTGCCCGTGTCCGTTTCGGGACGCGTCGGGTTCGACGGCGAATGGGGAACACAGCCCTGGACACGGGCGTGTCATAGGCCGTGTTCGGCCCAAATTTTGGATTTAAATGGCGAATCATTGTTATTCGTTTCCTTATTTTGGGATCCGACGGCTGGGGGTTGTTCCTGCTGCGATATACCCGGGATTACGGTTTCAAATCCCTCGTTTCTTTCACTTAGTCTCTTTCTAAAGTCTAGAGAGAGGGGAGAGCAAGGAAGAAGAAGGAGGCTAGATCTGGTCACCGACGGAGCTTCTGAGCTCCAAATCGCGAGACGACTTCGGATCTATGGAGGCAAGGAGATTGCGGTGCTTTTCATCCGCATAGATTTCCATGGCGCCAAGGAAAAACACTAAGGTAACGATTCTCATCCTAGGACATGTGAAGTACTCTTTTCGTTTGCATAGGAAGCCCGCTCTCGCGAATTTGTGGTGAGTTGAGGCATTCCTTCGGGTAGACATGAATAGTACCCGTTGAGTACATGTAGAGTCCGTAATCGAGAACGGATATAGGCATGATGTGTGAAGCCTACCAGGACAAGTTGGTCTGGATCGGTGATGTTGCATTGCATAAATGGTCGGAGAAGACTCCGTGTAATTGGTTGTTTTTCGTGTTTTCTACGCGGTAGATTGCAACAGAGAGCCTTGGGAACTAACCTCGAGATGCACCCGGAATATTGGGCAGATGCGTGATTCTGCCGTCTTGGTGTCCTGGGAGCCAACTTGTACATAACTGGGTTATGTAATATTTTGCGTTCGATTCACGGGCTTCAGTGAAGCTTAACCCGCGCCGATAACTTTAAGTGTCATGGCGAAGTGAGCAACAGGTTGAGTGGAACCGTTCCTGCTCTATGCAGTTCGGTGTTAGAGGCCTACCGAGGGCATAGAGGTCGGGTCTTAGGCTGTCGATGTTTTCAGGTGACGTGACTTCTGCTTGAAAGACTCAAATGCTAACGAGTCGTGCCATCCAAGTTGCGGTGGTGAGACTACAGTTTTGACCAGGTTCACCGAGAATATGCCCTGAGAGTATGGGGTATGTGGTCGTGCGTGCCTACTCCTGTAATGTAGTGTTATTACTCTATAATGCTTGGTTATGCTAATAAAGTGTAGGGAAGGAGCATCGCCGCCCCGAGTTTGGGGGAGGGATCGTTATAATTTGGTCAGCATACCTGACCGTTGCCTTTGTTTGCCACCGTTGCAGTGGGTTATTGCTTGCAGGACCAATCGGTAAATAGCGGGCAAAAGCCGATGTTGCTGAGCCGGCCCTCGAAGGCCTAAATATTGAGTGTTTGCTTGCTTTATTCATGTGTGACCGGACTGCATGCTGAGATTTGCAAACATGTAATTTGAGTAATCAAATGTAAGGCCTTAAGGCCATTGTACTTGTGTATTGTACTTCATTCCTATTGGGTTTTGTAGTGGACATTCATGCTTGTGCTGGGTTCTTTGTTTTGCAACTTTTAAAATTGCTTCCACTAGAATGACTCTGTATAGGACATTGGTTATTGGTTAGATGGTTTCCATTGCGTAACCACCCAGTCTGTCTGTGGTATATGGCGTCAGGCCCCGGCCGAACCTACTGCTATATGCTATGCGACGGATAGGGGGTGTTACAAATTTCGCTCATGCACTTTCAACTGGAGTGAGCCATAAGCAATCACTTTTCCAAACTACAGAAGAACGCAGCCTAAGCCACTCCCTGAATCAATACTATAGATATCATAGCCATCTATACCACATGGCGATGACAACACAGGCGTCGTGGTCAAACATGTAACACCCCGAAAATCGTAATTGAACAGGTCGCGTCCTAAGGAATTTTTGGTGTCTTAATAGGGGTACACAGCTTGGGACACGGGCGTGTCCAAGGCTGTATCTTTCTCTGTGTTGGCCGGCTATGTCCAGAAAAGGACACGACAGGAAACACTGCAGCGATCCGGGCGTGTTAAGCGTGACACTGGCGTGTGAATACCCGTGTCACCACCCGTGTTCCCAAGGGACGTGACAGTTGGCATGGTGGTTATGTGTGACACGCCCCTACGACACGGGCGTGTCAGGACACGACACGGGCGTGTCAGGTTGAGACACGGGCGTGTCTTGACCCGTGTCCTTTTCTGTTCTCGACGAACGTGCCTGGATCGGGCCACAGAGCCTGGGACATGGCTGTGTGCAAGGCTGTGTTCAGACCAGGATTGAGGAATTTTGGGCGGATCTGAGCCGTTAATTTTCTTTAAATAGGATCTGACGGCCCAGGTGTGTTACTGTTTTTTTAAGGCCGAGAATTGAGGATGAATTCGTCATTGTCTCTTAAGCTTTTTTCTTTCTAAGGAGTTAGATAGAGGATAGAGCAAGGAGGAAGAAGATGAGGATTCCGGCCGTCGGCGGAGCATCGGAGCACTGAATCGAGAACCGAGACCGGATCCGCAGAGGAAATTACTGTTGAAACCGGAATCCGGCCTCTTGTGGAGTTCTACCCTTGGGGAAGGGGTGGTCTCGCGCCTACTTCACTCCTGCAAGAAAAACAACGGAAGAGGCAAGGAAGAACAGACCCAAGGGCTCGACAGGGAGGTCCCACCACAAACCCGGAAGATCTCTGAGTGCTTCCCCTCCTTAGCCAAGAGTCGAGCTAAGGTACCCTCAGAGGACACTTGAAAATGAGAGTCAGGAAACACTGGAAACGTGCCCTCTAAGGTACCCCTTGGGTCTTATTTATAGATTTTCAGAATCTGAACTGCCAATAACCAAAAGAACTGGCCTGGAAATACCGAAAAGCCCCTGGTTGGGCCTGCCAACAGCCAAACTCCGCTGTTCTGAATAGCTATTCGCACCCCTGGGGGTCAGCTCGCCTCCAGTTTGCCCGCAGGAGGCGGGCGCGGCCTGGCCTCGCGGCTCGCCCATCCTCCCTAGGCGAGCGCGAGACGATATGGGCGAGCAGTCCGTATTCTGCCGGGCGGACCGGCAGCCAGGTCGCGTGCGGGTTGGCCGGCGATCGTCGCGACCTTGATCGACTCGCCAGTCGCAGGTCGCTGGGCTTGACTGCTTTGGCCGAGGATTCCTTGCGCGACCCGCTCACTCGCCTGCCGGCCCGCTCGCCTGAAATGGGCGGGAGCGAGCCAGCCCTTCTGCCGCTCCGCTCAACCTCTCTGGCGGGACCCGCTCGCCGGACACGGGGTTGTACACAATCCCCGCTCTTTTTGAGCTTGAATCAAGCTCGGAAAGAATCATCCAACCCGCGTGTTCGGCGAGCACTGTGCTGAGCTGGCAGGGAATCTTTTGGTGGCCCCCACTGTCCGGCTATAAATACATACCGCTGACCCCTGTAGGAGGCTCCCCAAATCCCTTTACTTTCCCTGAGCAGACTTTTGTTTTTTCGATGCCGGTTAGCGAAGAGGTGCGAGCTCGCCTGGCGGCAGCGGTCCTGCAGACTCAGGAGGAGGCCCTCGAGGCCGCCCCATGGCTAGTTCGCGGATCCTCCGGCCCTCTCTTCAGGCCGGCGAAGGGAAAGATTGTTAGGCGTTCTCTGGCGGGTGACTGCCCGGCCTCCAGCTCGGCGGCGGGCGCTGAGGTCGTCCCCGGGGTACGTGGCCTTCCGCTGATTATCGCTATTCCTCTGACTCCCTGTTTTGCAGGTAATTCCCTGTGAGGAAGTGGAGAACCGGGGAGAGGATCGTCCCCCGCCTCCGTCGCCTGAGAAGATCGCGAGTTCCCCAGGTCTGGATCGCCCACCTCCGGAAACTCCCTGTCCGGCGGTCTCCCACGGGCTGGGGAAATCTCTTGAGACCCTCGAGGGAGGGAACTTTCAGGGTCGGCCGGGCTCTTCTCGCCCATCTGTCGGTGCGGGCGACGTGCCAACCCCTGGTGAGCTGGTTTTTATCGTCGGCTTTGTCTCTTGCTCGCTCATTCTGACCCCACCCCGCTTGCAGGCTTTCACAGGGCCTCTCCTGAGACCGAGATGAGCGAAGGGTACTCGCCTCCGCCTGACGTGGACAGTGTTTCTGACTATCTGGGCGACCCGACCGATGCGGCGGGGATGAAGAGGTAGGTGACGCGGCTATTCCAGAAACACACACTGATGCTGCAGGAGATCATGAAGAGAGTCGATGACGACAAGGCCGAGACCGAGGCCCGGCTCGCAGCCTTGGAGGGCCCTCCGCGCGAAGCGGAAGACGACGATGTCACCTCGCCGGGCGTGCATATAACGCGAGCCGAGGGGCATCTTAAGAGCGCCGTGGAGCAGGTCGGCCTGGCTCAGCGGGAGCTGGTGGCGGTTCGCGATTACCACGATCCCCGTGTGCCGCCTCGGTCAGGAACGAAGAGGCGGCACAGGTGGAAGTGGGTCGAGTACTGACCCAGTTGTTTGCCCCCTCGGTCGCGGGATACCGCGGGATTATTGTCATTTCGTAGTTATTTTGTATTTGTAATTGCTTGCGACTCTTTCAGCCCGCCTATGGGCCTAACTATTTTTGTTGCTGAGATGTATTGGAATTATCGTGCTGTTTTTCTTTTGTTTTCTGTGGGCGGGTTAAGGGAAAGATCCATTCTTCCTTTCGCGCTGATCGGGGCGAGGGCGAGCCGAGGAGCTCGCCAGACGGGAGTCTCCCGTCTCGCGCGGAACGTCGTGCGGGTGCGGGTTGGGGTTGGTTCGCCCGCGCTGGTCTCCCGCGGTTGCGGCCGGGTGAGGACCGTGCTGGGTCGATCTTTGAGGCGCGGTCGCGCGCGGGAAGTCGAACCGTCGGGCTGATTTTTGGCTATCTGCACCCCGCCTTTCGGCGGGAAGTTTCCCGCCCTTTTCCTTTCCTATAAATAGGCCCTGCTGGCTCTAATTCCTCCACCGATCCCAAACTTTCCTGCTTCCCGTTCCCGCGGAGTATCGTCTGTGTTTGCTTTCTGGCTCTTTCTCGCTCGTTCGGCGGCGACTCGACGGGAATGGGCGGAGGCGGTGGCGACGTAGACGGCCGAAGCAAATGCTCTTGGACCTTCTCCGAGCATGATTTCCCTCGCGCCGTCATCACAGAGCGCGAATACTTGGAAGCTCTAGGCGACCACATCCCAGCCGGGTTCTCTGCGAGGCGACCCGAAGAGGGGGAGAAGATCAACGACCTGTTTAGGGATGAGCTCGCCATCCCTCTCGCTCACTTCGAGGTAGGCCTGCGACTCCCCCTGTGGCCCGAGGTGCGCCAGGTGCTAAAATACTTCGGGGTCGTCCTGGGCCAGATGACCCCGAACTCTATCGCCGTCATGATGGGGTTCGCCTGCTTCCTGCGAGAGGAGCGGGTGGAGTTCAGCCTCGCAGTATTCCGGAAGCTGTTCTCCTTCAGGGCGAACCGAGACGGGACGGCCTACTTCTCCAGCGCCCACCTCAAGGTGCGGGAGACAGTTAACAAGAGCCACAACTGGCTGAAGACGTTCCTGTTCGTCAAAGGGGACTTCGGCAACGTGCCCTTCTCGCCGGTGCAGCTCAGCGAGGCGAGCTACCGGCCACCCAACCTAGGCGGCCATGAAGCCGACCTGTTCGCGTTCTTCGTCGGGAAGAACTTTGAAGTCGCGTACCTGCGCCGTCATCTTGACGACCTCGCTGCTGTCCCGCCGGGGGGAGGTTTGTCACTCGCCGCTGTTATACCTTATTCCCTTTCTTGCTTTATCTCACCCCTTCCTTCTGTCAGGCGAGCGCGACATCCCTCTTCACCCTCCTTACGAGAGCGCTCGCATTCCCCCCAGGGTTCTCGCCCGCGCGCAGGCTACGGATGCCGCCCAGCGCGACATCCCATCGGTCCCGGCCAAGAAGCGGCCGGGTGGCGGACAGCCAGTCCCTCCGCAGAAGGTGGCGAAGACCGCGGATCATCAACCCGCCGCGAGCCAGAGGAAGGGCAAGGCCCCTGCGGTCCTACCGGCTGAGGGTCCCTCGCCCGCGCGGGTTGCCTCAACCAGCGACTCCCCGGTCGGGGCGGCGGGCACCTCCGCGCCGCCGGGTGGGTCTGAAGCCGCTGCGGAGCCGGTGCCGAGAGGGCGTCGTAACTTCGGCTACGGCGAGAAGTACTTGGACGAGCTTGGCGTCCCGCTCCTGGCGTGGGACAAGGAGTCGAACCGCGCGACGATCTCGACCCTGCTGCCGAGCTGGATGGAGCAGGATACCATCGGCGGGGAGGCGTACAGCCTCTCCTTTGGTCTGTACTCGCGCGAAGACGCCGCTATTTATGACAAGGAGGCGACGCGAGTGCTGATTCATGAGAGCGCGCGGGCCCAGCTGCGCGGTCTGGAGCTGGCTCACATGGTGGGGAGGCGCTGCACCCAGGTGGAGCGGAACGCCGCGTCCATCCAAAAGATGGCGGATGAGAAAGAAGAGGCCCGGAAGCTCGCCCAGGCGGACGCGGACACTCACAGGAGGCGAGCCGACGCGGCCGAGGAGACCCTCGCGCGGTACCTGGGCGGGGTGGTACGTGCTCAACCTGAATCGCACTCCCTCCTTTTCGTGGACACAGCTCACGATTATTCCTATTCTTTTTCCCCAGGACGCGGCGACGGCGAGCCGGATGGGTGCCGAGATCGCCACCCTTGGCCAAGAAAAGGCGGCGCTGGAGGCGCGGGTACGCGAGCTGGAGGCCGCCGCCGCTGTCCCTCCTCCAGACAGCAGGGTCTGCCCGCGCGAGCATCTCTCCGACTACGACCTGGAGGTGCTAATGCAAAAGAACGCGGCCAGCGCAGCGAGATACACGATGCAAACGCTGCGGCGCGCGGATCTGCTTACGAGCGAGGCGGCGGGACTCTCGGCGAAGGACGTGGTGCCGGCGCTGTTTCTTCCCGTGCCGGAGCCTGGCGACAAAAACTTCCAGCCCATTTAGTATTTCTCGACCCAGATCCCGCGCCTTCCTTGCCCTTTGTAATTTACTTTTCAGATGAACATCATTATGTATATGTCTGTTTTGAGATGTATGCGCGGGTTGCGCTTATACTTCGTATTTTTTAGCTGTTGCTCTTTTTATGAATGCTCTCTCGCCCCCCCCTTTTTATTTCTTCCAACGCGGTTATTGCCGGATGGCGCGACCTGCCCCTGCGGCCCGGCTCGGGCGAGGTGGCTGCCCGCCCGCCGAGCGAGGCGAGCCGGTTCGTCCCTCGAGCGAGGCGAGCCGGCTCGTCCCCCGGCCGTATGCCTAATTCTCTGCGGGCTCTCGCCCAGGCCTGTGTTTACTCGGCCGCCCTTCCTGGGGCTTGAGGGTGGGGCTATGCTAGGCCCTTTCTCCCCTTTCTCTGACTAACTCTTGTGATTACGACCTGCTGCTCATGCCTTTCGAGTAATTTCCGGCCTCGCCGGCTAGGTGGGAATCCGTCAACGTGATTTGTTCTAGGTTGCAGGTCATCGTCTACTAAGCCATTCCATCGAGTGACTTCCGGCCCTGCCAGCTAGGTGGGAGCCTGGCAGCGGGATCTTCTCGAGGCTAGGGATGACACCGAGTGACTTCCGGCCCTGCCAGCTTGGTGGGAGCCTGGCAGCGGGATCTTCTCGGGGTCCAAACACATTCCATCGAGTGACTTCCGGCCCTGCCAGCTAGGTGGAAGCCTGGCAGCGGGATCTTCTCGAGGCTAGGGATGACACCGAGTGACCTCCGGCCCTGCCAGCTAGGTGGGAGCCTCGCAGCGGGATCTTCTCGGGGTCCAAACATATTCCATCGAGTGACTTCCGGCCCTGCCAGCTAGGTGGAAGCCTGGCAGCGGGATCTTCTCGAGGCTAGGGATGACACCGAGTGACTTCCGGCCCTGCCAGCTAGGTGGGAGCCTGGCAGCGGGATCTTCTCGGGGTCCAAACACATTCCATCGAGTGACTTCCGGCCCTGCCAGCTAGGTGGAAGCCTGGCAGCGGGATCTTCTCGAGGCTAGGGATGACACCGAGTGACTTCCGGCCCTGCCAGCTAGGTGGGAGCCTGGCAGCGGGATCTTCTCGGGGTCCAAATTCATTCCATCGAGTGACATCCGGCCCTGCCAGCTAGGTGGGAGCCTGGCAGCGGGATCTTCTCGAGGCTAGGGATGACACCGAGTGACTTCCGACCCTGCCAGCTAGGTGGGAGCCTGGCAGCGGGATCTTCTCGGGGTCCAAATTCATTCCATCGAGTGACATCCGGCCCTGCCAGCTAGGTGGGAGCCTGGCAGCGGGATCTTCTCGAGGCTAGGGATGACACCGAGTGACTTCCGGCCCTGCCAGCTAGGTGGGAGCCTGGCAGCGGGATCTTCTCGGGGTCCAAATTCATTCCAACTCTCTGAGCAAGCTCAGGCATGACAATCCTGGGGGGGAGAGAAGAAAAGCTTTGTTATAATAAATCGTGTTGCTTACAGGAAATTAGGGAAAAAATCTCTTCAAGTCGTCTCCACTCCAGGTGAGACTCAGGGCCTCGCCCTCGACATTTTGGAGTCGATAGCCTCCCGACCTCAAGGCTTCCTTCACAATGAATGGCCCCTCCCAGCTGGGGTTGAGTTTCCCTACGGACGCTGATCTTCCTGCCGCGTCCACCTTCTTCAGTACTAGGTCCCCTTCCGTGAACTGCTTGATCCTGACATGTTTGTCAAAGTATTTCGCCATCCTCCTCTTGATCTCCTCCTGTCGGATGGCCGAAAGATCCCTCAACTCTTCTACCATGTCGAGGGAGAGTCTCAGCTCCTCCCCATTCTCGGCTTGCCATTCCTCTCGGCCTTCCCTGGCCGTTCCGATTCGCGGCGTTTGGACCTCAAATTCTATGGGGAGCACCGCCTCGCACCCATGGGAGAGCTTGAAGGGGGTCTCCCCCGTGGCCGTGTTAGGAGTGGTTCTAAGGGCCCAAAGGACGGCGGGGAGCTGCTCCACCCAGCTCCCCCTCAAGTTTTCCACCTTCTTTTTGAGGAGGTTGACGATGATTTTGTTTGCCGCCTCCACCTGCCCGTTGCTCCTGGGGTGGTGGACCGAGGCGAATCTGAGGTCGATCCCAAGCTGCTCGCAGAAGCTGGTGAACTCGGCGCTGGCGAACTGAGGTCCGTTGTCTGTGACGATGGCCTGGGGCAGCCCATGGCGACAGATGATCTCCCCCCAAACGAAGTTCCTGATTACCTGGGAGGTCACCTTGGCCAACGCCTTCACCTCTATCCACTTTGAGAAGTAGTCGATCATCACTAGGAGGAATCTTCTCTGGCCGCTGGCCTGGGGGAACGGCCCGACCAGATCCAGTCCCCAGATTGCAAAGGGCCAGGGGGCCGTGATGCTCTTGAGTTGTTGGGCCGGCTGTAGCTGGAGGGGGGCAAACAGCTGGCACTTATGACATCTTCTTGCGAACTCCGCGGCGTCCCGGCCCAAGGTGGGCCAGAAATACCCCTGCCTGACTATCCTCCCCTCCAAGGTCCGACTCCCGGAATGACTCCCGCACTCCCCGGAGTGGACTTCTTCCAAGATCCTCTGCGCCTCGCTCTCGGACACGCAGCGGGCCAGCATCACAGAGAGGGTCTTTCTGTATAGCTGCCCGTCTTTAAGGAGGTAGTAGGCGGACTTGTGTCTCAGCTTCTTCCTGTCCGCTCCCTCCGGATACTCTCCCGTGGAGAGGAAAACTACTACTGGGTCCATCCACGAGGACTGCTGATCGATCTCCATGAGCTCTCCTTCTTCAATGGAGGGGCGAAACAGGTCGGTGATGGTGCCCCCTGCCCGGGGGCCGTGCTTCGCCAGCTGGTCGGCCCGCTCATTCTCCCCCCTTGGTACATGCCGGATGGAGAAGGTTTGGAAGGTCCCTATGACCCCCTTTACTTTGGCCAAGTATAACTTCAAAGCGGGCTCCCTTGCTTCGAACTCCCCGTTGATCTGGGAAGCCACCACCATGGAGTCGGTCAGGACCTCCACATCCAGCACTCCCAACTCCCTGGCTAGGCGTAGTCCCGCTATCACTGCTTCGTACTCAGCCTGGTTGTTGGTAATGGGAAAATGCACCACCACCGTCTGCTCGATCCGAGTCCCTTGAGGGTTTTCTAGAACCACCCCCACCCCGAGGGAATGCCTTCCTGAGGCTCCATCCACCTTCACCTTCCAAGGAGTCGGGCGGGTGAGCTCCTCCTCCGCTACTTCCACCACGTAGTCGGCCAGGAAGTCGGCCATCGCCTGAGCTTTGATCGAGAGCCGCGGAACGAAAGAGACATCGAACTCGCTTAGCTCTACCGACCACTTGGCCAGCCGGCCTGAATGCTCCACCCCCTCGAAGACGTTGCGGAGAGGATGGTCGGTCACCACTCGGATTGAGTGTGCCTGGAAGTAAGGTCGTAGCCTTCGAGCCGAGATGATTAATGCGAATGCAAGCTTCTCCAGGATCGGATACCGGAGCTCGGCCTTTCTCAGGACCCGGCTGACATAATAAATGGGGAGCTGCCTCTTCCCCTCTTCACGTACTAAGACGGAGCTCAAGGCCTCTGCCCCAACCCCGAGATATAAGAACAAATCCTCGCCCTCCTTCGGTCCTTGGAGCAGCGGAGCTTTTGTCAACTGCACCTTGAGGGCCTGGAAGGCCTCTTCACATTCCTTGCTCCATTCGAACCTCTGGACTCCCCTCAGCGTTTTGAAGAAGGGGGAGCACTTCTCCCCTGCCCGAGAAAGGAAACAGCTCAGTCCTGCTAGCTTCCCTGTCAGCCGCTGGACCTCCTTCGCATTCCGCGGGGACCCCAACTCCAGGATAGCCTTGACCTTGTCCGGGTTCGGCTCGACCCCCGCGGGGGTGAGGAGGTGCCCCAAGAACTTCCCTCGGCTAGCCCCAAAAACGCACTTAAGAGGATTCAGCCGCATTTTGTATCTACGCAGGGTGGCGAACGTCTCCTCCAGGTCCCGGAGGTGGGAGTCCACGTCCCGGCTCTTGATCATGAGGTCGTCCACGTACACCTCCAAGTTCCTCCCTCTCTGTTCCTTGAAGACCCTATCCATCATTTTCTGGTAGGTGGCACCAGCATTCTTCAGCCCGAACGGCATCATCTTGTAGTAATAGCAGCCGTCCCCTGTGATGAATGAGACATCCTTGATGTCCGGGGGGTGCATCCTGATCTGGTGATAACCTGAAAAGGCATCTAAAAAACTCATTACAGAAAAGCCGACGGCGGAATCAACCAGCGCGTCGATCCGAGGCAAAGGGTAACAGTCCTTAGGACAAGCTTTATTAAGAAGAGAGAAATCGATACACAACCGCCAGCGGCCGTCTCCTTTTTTAACCATCACAACGTTTGAGACCCAGCCGGGGTACTGAATTTCGGATACGAAGCCGGCTTTGAGAAGCTTGGCCACCTCCTCCCTGATGGGTTCCGCCAGCCTGTCCGCCGTGGACCTCTTCTTCTGCTGGACGGGGCGTGTTCCCGGGTCCAGGTTGAGGCGGTGGCAAGCCACATCCGCGTCAACCCCCGGCATCTCCGCGGCGCTCCAGGCGAAGATGTCCACGTTCTTCTGGATGCACTCCAGCATCCTGCCCTGGTCCTCCGGGGTTAGCCTCCCGCTGACGCGGATCCTTTCCGCCCTGCCTCCGCGGGTGAGCACTTCCAGTTCCACCACCTCCTCTGCGGCCTCCCGCCTGGACTGATCCCCCCATCCTTCGGCGTCCCCCTCCTCCGGAACGGGGACCTCTACCTCCATCTCCCCTCCTACGGCCCTCACTTCGGCCACTTCCTCCATATCTCCTCCTTCCGCCTTCTCTGCGCAGTCCTCCGCCCCCGGCTCCACCTCTCCGGCTTCCTGCTCGTCCTCCTCCATCCTCCGCCCCATCTCCTCGGCTCCTTCCTGCCAGGAGATGGTGTTTACCGCGGTGACGTAGCATTCCCGCGCCACCTTCGGGTCTCCCCTAACTCTGACCTGCACCCCCTCAGCGTTGAACTTCAGGCACTGATGGAAAGACGAGGGGACGCAGCGGAAGGCGCTGATCAGGGGCCTCCCGAAGATTGCGCTGTAGCTGCTGGGGGCGTCCACGATGACGAACTTGCAGTTTCGAGACTGCCCCCCCAGGGTGACATGGAGGCCGACTCCTCCCTCTACTCCTTCCTTTCTCCTGAGAACCCGAACAAGGGCCCGTCCGAGGCCAGCACCCTCTTAGCCTCCACCTGCATCGCGTCAAACGCCTTTTTGAAGACGACGTTCACGGAGCTCCCATTGTCCACGAGGATCCGAGAGACAGTGAAGTTCTCGATGGCGGCCTTGATGACCAGCGCATCACAGAACGGATCCTCGTGGTCCGGCATATCACTTCTGGAGAAGGTGATCCTCTCCTCTGGCGGCGGGGTTTGGGACGTAGAGGCGACGCTCCGCCGGTACATGGTGTGGAGACTTGCCTTACGGGAAGCCTCGATTCCCACTCCCCCGTGGATCACTCCGATCCCTCCTCGGGTCCCCACATCCACCCGGTCTTCACAGCGATCCTCCTCCGCCCGAGGCAGGACCTCCTCGATCCTCACTTCCTGCCGCACCTCCTCCTGCTGCTGCTGCCGACCCCTGTTCCCTCTCATTTCCAAAAACTCCGGGCATGTGGCTGTTGCGTGCCCCTCTTCCTGATGGAAGTCGCAGTAGGGCAGCTCCACCCTGAACTCTCTTCTCCTCCTTCTCATGACCCCTCTCCTTGCTCCCAGGGCTATGGCCATGGCCTCCTCCTGATCGGGGAGCCGCGGCCTCTGACCCTGCCTCCAGCCTGGAGGGTGGAACTGATCCTGCCTCCCCTGATAGTGACCTCTCCCGTAGTACCCCCTCTGTGGCCCCTGCCCCTGCCACTCTGGTCTCCAGCCCAGCCTACGGTCGGGCTCCTGACGCCCCCACCCCGGCTGCTGTCCCTGGAGCTGCCTCTGCTCCCTCTGCTCCCTCTGCCTGGGCTCCCCCCTCCTCTCTTCCTGTCCTCTTCCTCCCTTCGACTCCTTTTCCTCCTCGGTCGCCCACCTGGCCAACTTCCTTGCAAATTCTGGGTTCGACGCCTCCCCGTCGACCTCTCTCGCCGCCCTCTCCATCAGCTCCTCGTAGGAGAGGGGGGGAATTCTCTTCAGCTCCATGCGGAAGAAACCCTGCTGCAGGCCCAGTGTGAAGGCCATCATCAGACTGTGGCCCGGCATCTCCTGGACTTGGGTAACCTCCTCCTGGAACCGATCGACGTAGCTCCCCAACGTCTCGTTCACCCCCTGCTTTATGTGGAACAGGGACTCAGACTCCTTCTTCCTCTTCTTTGAGGTAGTGAACCTCAACATGAAACCTCGGCGCAAGCCTTCGAAGCAATAAATGGAACTAGCCGGCAGCTGGTGGAACCACTCCCTTGCCTTCTCTCGGAGGGTGATGGCGAAGAGACGGCACTTGAATCCGTCCGACATCTGACGGATGGAGACTACGTCCTCGAACCACTGGACGTGCTGAACCGGGTCTCCCTTCCCGGTGTAGTAGGTCATCTTGGGCTCCCTGAACCCTTCTGGTACTGGTGCTGAGGAGACCAGCTCGCTGAATGGGCTGCTTCCAACCGCCGGGCGAGCCGGCGAGTCCCGCGAGCCCAACTCGCCGAATCGGCCTCGGCCTGCCGAACCGGGGAAGAGCTCGCGCCCCGAGAGCTCGCTCCCCCGGCCTTCCTCGGCCACTTCCTTTCCAGCTCGCCGACCAGGGGCGTCCTCGCCCAGAGAGGGGGCGGCCGCGATCTGGGATGCCGGAGTCGAACACTCGGCCCGCACGCCGAGTGCGATCTTGACGAGGTCCAGCACCTCGTTCCTGAAGTCTTCAAACATCCCTACTGTCGCGAGAGGCGGGGGGGGGGGGGGGGCGAGTTCTGCCTGTCAGATCCTTGTCCTCCCGTCATTGAGCTCGCCGAAGCTTTTCTGCACTGACCACTCTCCACGCTCACCGCACCAAAATGTTGAAACCGGAATCCGGCCTCTTGTGGAGTTCTACCCTTGGGGAAGGGGTGGTCTCGCGCCTACTTCACTCCTGCAAGAAAAACAACGGAAGAGGCAAGGAAGAACAGACCCAAGGGCTCGACAGGGAGGTCCCACCACAAACTCGGAAGATCTCTGAGTGCTTCCCCTCCTTAGCCAAGAGCCGAGCTAAGGTACCCTCAGAGGACACTTGAAAATGAGAGTCAGGAAACACTGGAAACGTGCCCTCTGAGGTACCCCTTGGGTCTTATTTATAGATTTTCAGAATCTGAACTGCCAATAACCAAAAGAACTGGCCTGGAAATACCGAAAAGCCCCTGGTTGGGCCTGCCAACAGCCAAACTCCGCTGTTCTGAATAGCTATTCGCACCCCTGGGGGTCAGCTCGCCTCCAGTTTCCCCGCAGGAGGCGGGCGCGGCCTGGCCTCGCGGCTCGCCCATCCTCCCTGGGCGAGCGCGAGACGATATGGGCGAGCTGTCCGTATTCTACCGGGCGGACCGGCAGCCAGGTCGCGTGCGGGTTGGCCGGCGATCGTCGCGACCTTGATCGACTCGCCAGTCGCAGGTCGCCGGGCTTGACTGCTTTGGCCGAGGATTCCTTGCGCGACCCGCTCACTCGCCTGCCGGCCCGCTCGCCTGAAATGGGCGGGAGCGAGCCAGCCCTTCTGCCGCTCTGCTCAACCTCTCTGGCGGGACCCGCTCGCCGGACACGGGGTTGTACAATTACCTTGTGAAGCTTTCCATCAGGATAGATTCCCATGGCGCAAAAATGAACTACAAGGGTAACGATTCTCTACTTGATCATGTGAAGCTCTCTTTCTTCCGCATAAGGAAACCCGCTCCCGCGAGTGTGCGGTGAGTGTGAGGTGTTCCTTGGGGTTGACGTGAATAGTCCCCCTTGTGTTACATATAGAGTCCAGAACCGAAGTACAGACATAGGCATTGTGTGTGAAGCCTACCCGGACGTGTTGGTATAGATCGGTGATGTTGCATATTGTATGAAGGAGAAGACTCCGTGCTTATACAAGTTCCTTTAGGTCGTTTTAACTGAACAACATAGTGCGGGTACGGTTCCGCCTAACACGTTGCTCACACCACCCTGTCACCTTAAGACATGGGCGTGGGTCAAACTTCCCCGAGTCCCAATTCGATCACACACTTCACATAATCCGGTTATGTGCAACTTGGCTCCCAGGCCACAAGGATGGCAGAATCACGCATCTGCCCAGTTTTCCGGGTGCACCTTGGAGTTAGTCCCCAAGGCTCCCTGTTGCAATCTACCACGTAGAAAACCTGAAAAGCAATCATCGGCGCGGAGTCTTCTCCGAACATTCATGCAATGCAACATCACCGATCTAGACCAACTTGTCCGAATAGGCTTCACATGTTAACCCAGAAATCGATGGTCTCTCCCGAGGTAGCCAGCTTGTAGGTTGCGGCCTGCCCCAGGTTCTCCCCGGAGGTCACGAGCAGCCCAAGGATGGGCGGACAGACTTCTCTGTCCGCCCAGGCATTGCAATCTTGGCGTTCTCCTCAGTCTTACTGCACATGCCATGCAGAAGCCTTGTCCGGCAGGGGCTGCATACTGCATTCTCAGTCCGCCCATGCAGATCGCTTGACTTGACCAGCTAACCATGCATTGATGATGTATCCAACAGGAGCGGACTTCCTATTTTCATAATCAACGGAGGCGAGCTCTAATTCGCCATGCCCGCGTAGCAGAGGCGGACTGACCCTCAGTCTGCCTAAATGGTTGTCCAGGTCTACCAACTGATCAAGTCTTACCGGACTCCCAACATGGCGTCCTCCCAATCCGCACAATACGGTACAGACCCAACTCCAGATCGCCACGTAACAGCAGTGGCGACCTACCTCCAGGCCGCCAGTCAGCAATGGCTACCCGCACCTCGCCGGCAGACGCGACCTGACCTCTCAGTCCGCCAGGTCACCTATCTCTGACCCAGCAAAAGCCTCCGGTAGCGGAGGCAGGCTCCTCCAGTGTTTTGCAAGCTAGGCGGACTCATCGTGGAGTCCGCCAAAAGAACCCCAGCTCAACAATCGACGATCTACCTCATACTTACGCAGCGGGATAGGCGGACCCAGTATGCAGTCCGCCTGACTAGCCCTCTAGTTTCCCTGTGCCCGCTTCTTCCCAGCAGCGGCAGACAGTCCCTCTAGCTCTCCAGCCTGCACATCCAGTTGGCAACCAGCTTGCCAGTCCGCCAGAGATTGGCGGACTCAGTCTCGACACACCTCTAGAGAGCAACATTGTCAACCATTCTACGCCAGACCGCGCCATTCTGCGCGGACACAACTCTGACCCGCAAGTTGGGCGGACTCATCGCGCAGTCCGCCAGGACGGCCCTCAAGCATTCCTCCAGCGCCAGCCTCAGTAATTAGCGACCTGCCTCCTCAGTCCGCTAGGTCGCCAACCCCTTGCAACATGCCTCTAGCTTAGCCGCTTGCAACTCATCCTATCCGTCGAGGGCTCGGCAGACTAGTCAACTATTCAGTACGCCAGCAGGACGGGCTCTTCCTTTAGAGGGATGGCGACCTGCCTTATCCAGTCCGCCAGGCCGCGAACATCCCCACACAAGCTAGCAAGAGGTCGACTCGCCTCGTCAGCTGTGGGCTCGGTGGACTCTCCCACTCTGACATTTGGCCCTCTAGCCTTCCAGCAGGTGCGGACTCTTCCCAGTTCGCCAGACAGCAGATCAGTTCTAGAAGGCATTTCCAGTCCACGCGGCCTGTCGCGGACTCGGCGGGCTCAAGCCTCCACTCGCACCAGTTACCATCTCAGCAGGTGTAACGTCATCGAAAGTCGTTACCTCCTCGGGCCTATAAATAGCCCCCCAAACCTCACATTCAGGACAGGACGACGGGACGACGAAGAAGGGGCAACTGGGATGCGACCACACTTTCCCTGTCTGCCACCTCTACACGCGGCCTGACAGCCATTCCAGGCATAGTCAGAAGGCAGCCGGTGCATCCTGGGTGTTCAAGTCGCGCGGCCTGCCCGGCCAACACTCCTTTAGCTTCTTCCTTTACTGCATTTTTCCCTTTATTCTCCTTTCAATGTAAGAGAACTCGAGCTCAATTATAATACATGTTTTAACATAAAGGGAAAGCCCATCGTAAGAGTGGCATTTAAGCCGTGGCGGGCAAAGTCTGCTGTTGCCGCTGCTAGCGGCCCTCTTTTCCTCTCTTTCTCTCTATCTTCTTGAGCGACTCGGAGTAACCAGCTGCTCGGCAGTCTCTCCTACCATCTGCTCATTCCCGCATGAGATTTGAACAACCCGTTAGCTTGCGGTGCCGTTTTCGTGCATCAACAGTTAACACGCGATCTTCAGATCCTGAACAGTCGACGAACAGCATTTGCAATGAAGATATGAGATTGAGCTCAGAATACACCTTTACTTCAAACAACCATAACTTTTGATCCGGGTATCCGATTTAAGAAATTCAAATCTTGTCGGAACCGGCTCAAGGATATCTACCCCCCAACGAACGCATTCTCGCTCCTCAGATTGCCCAAATTCCACTCTGTTTGGAAGTAATTGAAGTTTTTCTCTTTCGGCGATTCCTGTCTTAAAGGATTTTCCATCAAAAGATTTCGAGCGCACCTCTAGTCATCCCAAATTGCCCATCTCAAGTAGCAACTATGATCTCCTACTATCGAAGAAGAAGCTTACATCTCTCATCACAAGCTTCATAAGGTAAACATGCGTGCTTATCCTCATATACCGGATGGACTGACATCTTTTGCAGGCAAAGAGTTGGTTCCTTCTCCTTTTGCACATCGAATTCGAAGGGAAGTGGTGCCATATGATTTCAAGGAACCTCATCTGCCAGTCTACTCGGGAACAAGTGATCCAGTTTCTCACTTACAAATTTTTGAATCAATTGTTTCATTGAAAGCTCTATCAGACGGTATCAAATGCAAGCTCTTTATTATCTCCTTTGATGCTGACGTGTTGGACTGGTTCTATCATTTACCACCTCAATCAATAACTTGCTTTGATGATCTTCGAGCACAATTTCTCTCAAGGTTCGGACCTTTAGGAAGAGAAAGAAAGACATAGGAGCTCTCCTTCAGATCAAGCAAGGAGATGACGAATCTAACACTCATTTCATCGATCGATTTCGAAAGGAAACCCTCGACATTGCTAATGCTGATCAAGATTTCTATAAAATTGCTCTCATAAGCGGACTTCGGCAAGGTCCTCTTAAGTTCAAAGTTACTACAAAAATGCCCGACACCTATGAGGATCTTATTGAAAAAGCAAATAAGTTCATATCAGCAGAAGCAGTGAACACCAATTACATAGCTCATTTAAACCAGAAAGCTCAAGCACAAGGAAAGGTTTCGTGTCATCGGCTGGATGGATCTCAAAATTGTCTACCTGTTGATCAAAACAACAACTTATTACTGTGTGATCAAGATCCAAATCTTCTGCCACTTCAATATGAAATGCATCATGAAGGTTATGATCATGGGATTTAATCTACATCTCAGACAAGGCATTCAAAATCAAGCCTTGATAATTCTTATACATCAATTTAGACTCGTAACAATGAGCCTCATGCTCCTCGCCAATACAAGCAGGATGGATCAAAAAGAAAATATACAAGTTTAACTATCTCTATGGAGGAAGTTCTTCAAAGTATTCAGCAGGGGCCAGATTTCCTTAGGCCTCCTCTCTTGCGTCCTGGTCGAAGATTTCACAAAGATTTATTCTGTCAATACCACATGAGTGTGGGTCATGATAGAGAAAAATGTCGAGCTCTTCATAAGCTCGTGGATAAACTGCTGAAAGCAGGAAAATTCCAGGAATATGTTGCCTAAGGGCATCATTTTGAAATTTACTCTTGCAACGCCAAGAGAATATAGTGCTTCAGTAGCTCTCTTGATCGCCTATTTTGGAACATGGACGTCGTTTTGAAATTTACTGCGATTCTAAAAATTTCTAAAAAATTCTAAAATTTTTACGTCGGTTAAAGCACGGACCGCGGATAAAAAATTTTTACGTCGGTGAAGCAAGGGGTGTACCCACTGCTGGTCATTTTGAAATTTATTGTAAATCTACTTGCCGTTGGCATAGATAGAGGGTCTTAGGCCTTGGCCAGAAAGACCATGATGCTCACGAGATATTTCCCCCCAGGGGGTGGTGGTGAGTCAGCGGACTTTGACCGTGTTCACCGACAATGTGCCCGGAGAGCACGGGACGTGTGGTCGTGCGTGCCCACGCCTGTGATGAAGTGTTTTTACAATATACTGCTCATTTATGCTAACAAAGTGCAGGGAAGGAGCATCGCCGCCCCGAGTTTGGGGGTGGGGTCGGTATAATTTGGTCAGCATAGCTGACTGTTGCTTTTTTTTGCTACCGTCACGGTGGATTGTGTTTGCAGGTGCTGCGAAGCCAAGTGGTAAATGGCGGGCAAAAAGCCCTTGTTATTGAGCCGGCCCTCGAAGGCCTAATTTGTATGTTTAATTTTATTTCTCATGTGTAACCAGCCTGCATGCCGAGGTTTGGAAGACACATTTTTATTTGAGTAAACTATTGTAAGATCATAAGGCCATGTACTTGTGAATTATACGTTCATTCTTTCTGGGTCTATTTAGTGGACATTCATGCTATTGGCTGGGTTCTTACTTTGCAACTTTTAAATTGCTTCCGCTAAAATGTACTCTGTGGTATTGGAAGGATGGTTCCTTTGCAGAACCTTCCGGTCTATCTGTGGTATATGGAGTCGGGCCCCGTTCGGACCTACTACTATATGCTATGTGACAGATAGGGGGTGTTACATTTCTCCACCGAGCCAAAGCTCCCCGGACTATCCCGTCCGTCACAATCATCTGCCGAGCCAAAAGCTCCCCGGACTAACCCGTCCGTCTTAAAACCATCCGAGCCATCGGCTCGCCGGGCTAACCTGCCCATCACCAAAACCACCGAGCATATCTAGGGGTGCAAGTTGAGTTGAGCCAGCTCGAAAGCTCGATGAGCCGGCTCGAAAAAAGCTCGACTCGAGCTCGAGCCTGTGGAGCTCGAGCTCGAGCTCGACGAGCTCGAGCTCGATAACGAGTCGAGGTCGATTACGAGTCGAGCTCGAGCTCAAATATTATTGTTCGCGAGCTCGCGAGCCGGCTCGCGATCTTTTTATTCCAATATTTTTTTTAAAAAAATAAAAAATATAAAAAAAATCCAGCTCATGAGGTAGAAAGCTCACGAGCAGCTCGAGCTCGACTCGAGCTCGACTCGAGCTCGAGAGCTCGAAGCTCGAGCTCGGGCTCGATAAGCAGGCATTGAGCTCGAGCTCGAGCCAGTACAAATTGTGCTCGACGAGCTCGAGCTCTAGCTCGAGCTTGGAATGATCAGCTCGAGCTCGAGCTTGGAAATTTTGCCAAGCTCGACTCGAGCTCGACTTGTTTGCACCCTTACGCATATCGCTCGTGAGACCTAACCTAACTCCCACAACCCCGGGGAGTGTAAGTGTAAGTGTAACCCTATATTATTTCTAATTACTCTTGTATTCCATTTATTCTTACGGCTTACGTTAACCTTGGACTGCCCAAGGCATTCCCCATGAAGGGCTCTCAAAGGGCACTAGGAACTATGATGGTAGCTGAAGCCCATCGTTTTCTTTCGCAAGGCACTTACTGTTATTAGTTATTACCCATATCACAATCCCTTTTAGTGTTATACTAGATCTAACCCTAGTGTGTTTTGACTCTTCCTCTCCACAGGAAAGACGATCTTTCGTTGATCCCGAGCACCCCTAACACTAGCCAATCCAACACTCTACTCATCCTAACTTCCAATGATGAACTCATCTTTATTTATCCATACAAGCAAACTACTAACTCCAACCCATGTGCCCAAATTCATATTCCAACATAATTTCTGCATTTTTAATAAATGCAGATCAACTTAAGCTATATGATGTACATGATAGGAGGTACTCCAAATTTTCATCCAAATGCCCTAAGATAATTAATGGGGGTCGATAATAACATATTTAGACTAAATCCAGAAAAATGTAATTTTGCATTTATTAAATTTTCCAAAAGTTAGGCCATGGGTAATTTTGAACATGAAGTACTAGATTTCCTTACGTTATGGCCACCCAAAATTTATTATCACTATATGATGCCAACATACAAAGCATACTAAATTTCACAAACTTTCATAAAATAATCAGCCCCTAAATAATTAATTCAATATAAATATAATAAATAGAATTAAATAGAGTAGTACCTTATAATATTATCCAAAAATTACAAAAACTTTACCAGGTCTATATTATGATCATAAATCACCACTTACTAAGTTTAATAATATTATAAGTTAGTTTAACCATGATTTTATCAATATAATCCTTAGGGGCAACATAAAGATTATAACTACAAGTTTAAGTTAATCTCTTCCAAACATCCTACAATAATTTCCAGAGGCTCATATTGTTATAAAAACTCTTCTACCAAACTTTCATAAGTATCCAAGGTCATATGACTCTTCAATATGTTCCTAAAAGTTAAAGACCTAAATTGTGTGCCTAAGTCTAAATGTCACCAAATTCCTCCCTAGGGCATTTCACCACTCTAGAATCACATGGACTAAGCACCAAATCCATACAAGGACATGTGGTGCTATGTCCTTCACAAACCCCCAAAGTTCAACCTTAGGGTTTGAACTAGGGTCCTAACCCACCCCAATCCATTTCAAACTCCATAAGAGGGTGTTTTACTGACCATGGGGTACTGGCCAAAGTCCCACCCCTTTGGATGAGAATTGGCCCCTCCATGCCCCCAAACACTCTTTGCCCTAAATTAACCGCTTAAGGGCCAAACTTTGGTCTCACCACAACCTGTCCAACTCAAATCCAATTGGTCTGCAATTTTAACCACAGTCATGGTATGACCCTAAAAGACAAACACCAAATGTTTGGTGGGTTTAGTGGTCATTAGACACCTTAAATAATTCATGCAAAGTTTATTAAATTTCTACAAAAACTTTAGGAAAATATTCTCCAAACATTCCCATTTTTTGATATATTATATGTATAGGTAAGAGTGACCCACAACCAAACTTTCACGTCACTTGGATGGTGGATTGATGGGGGAACTCAATTTAGTCTCTGGTCAAGCCTATATATAGGCTGCACTATTTTGAGTGTTGTGGCCAAACCACTTACCTAAATGGGTTGAAATCAATTTTAAAATAAATTAGAGTTCAAGGGCTACAATTTTCATGTTGGCTACTTTTTAATGTTTATCTCCTAAGAGTCTCATTTATTTAGTTTAATGAGGCACAGTAAAGGGTTAAAAATGTAAAAGATTAATTAACATTTATATACAGAACACTGTTCATCTTCTTCCATGAACCCGAACAGCAACCTAAAAATCAAATGCCTGTAGCTTTTCCCAAGCCAAACGTTAGCCACCCGGCCACTTCCCTGGCCAGCCACCGCCACCACCATCTCCGTCGAGGTGGTGGCTATCGTCCGACGGTGGTTTGGCCGTCGGAGGTGGTGGTTTTCGGCGAACCCGCCACCATGAGTATTCAGAAAACTTTATTTTTTTCTCATCGGATGGGCTCATTTGAGACCGATTTCTGAGCCTAATTTGATCTAAGATACTAGCACAAGGGGAGAGGAGGAGAAGCGGACCTTGTTTGGAGTTCAATGATGGCGGCGGCAGTGGTCGGCGTTGGTGTTTTTACTCTCCGGCGAGCTTGCCTGAATCCTCGATCCTCCACCAAAACCTTTGATCCAATACATTATTTTGACTACCAAGGATGTTTTGAAGGTGATGGGAAGTTCAGAAATTGGAATTGGGGGCTGCATAGGGGGATTTATATTTTTCATGGAACGGGAGGTAAAGGGTTGGTTGGCCACGGTGGTTGGGCTCCCCCCATTAGTGTTGGATGGCTGGAATTGATAGCATCATCATCCCAAGAGGCAAGCGAGATGAATGGGGACAATGGAGAGATGAATGGAGTGGCCCATGGCCTCCCTCCATAAATCCTCTCTCTTTTCCTCTTTCTCTCTCCTCCACTAAGGTGAAAACTCCCATTTTCTCTCTCCTAGTCACCCCCTCCGAAATTTAGGTGGCATCCCACATACATATCAGCCTCCTAAAGTTAATGGGCCACTCAAGTTGGGATTAGCCCAAGTGGCTTGGGCTTGATTAGGTCATTTAGGCTAGTTTAACCTATTTTAGGGTTGAGTTGACTTTGGTCAATTTGACCATTTGGGTTGACCCCAATGGGTCCTTGGTGACCCATTGGCCTCCCCTAAGGTCTAGGGAGACTTGGTTAGGCTTGGTTTGACACCTTGTAGGCCACTTGACCCTTAATAACGGCACTTTGACCACTTTGGAGCTAGGGTTGACTTTGGTCAACTTGACCACTTGAGTTGACCCAAATGGGTTCTTTGTGACCCAATGAACCTTCTAAAGGGTTAGGGATGTTATGATGTGGTCAAAGCGTCAAGTTGAGGCCCTAAAATAAAACCCTAGGTTGGGTAATTGGAAATTGTTATTTGCAGACCATGGTGATCTCACCTTCATTCCTAAGTTCACTTGGTCTCTTGGGCTTCCTAGGGTTGTCATGACCTAGTCATGATAAAACCACTCTTAGGGGTCTAGTTGTTTGAGAGATGTTACACCAGCTAGCTCTTTCAACAGAACTAGGTGGCTTGCATGATGTGTTCCATATATCAGTGCTTCGAAAATCCATAAAAGAGCCAACTCAAGTGACTTCGAATGATCGCGTACCAGTCAAATTTGGGCTAACGATGAAGGTTAGGCCCATTCGGATTGAGTTTAAGGCGGATAAGCAGTTGCGAAACAAGACAATCAGGAGGGTCAAGGTCCGGTGCGACAACTGTGGCCGTGAGGAGCTAACATGGGAGCATGAGCAAACCATGCGTGCTGAAATTTCCGAGTTATTTGTATAAAATGTCGTAATATTTTTTGAAGAGACTGTATGTTGTAACATGTTTGTTACCACATTTTTAACGTGGTGTGCAAATTTCGGGACAAAATTTCTGTAAGAAGGGGAGGATTATAACACTCCAAATGCAGGAGGTGGTAACAGGCTAAAGTCAAGGAGAGCTCGACAAAAATGTCGAGCTGAGCTCTACGAAAATGTCGAGTTGAGCTCGACGAAAACGTCCAGCAGAGCTCTACGAAAGTCGAGCAGAGCTCGACTAAAATACCGAGAAGATTTCGGTGAGTGTCAAACAGAGTTTGAGGAAATCTATCCCATTCAACGAAATCAATCCCATTCAACGAATTTCGTTCAACGAACTCAAACCCGTGCGATGACTTGTCGAAAGAAGATATCGCCGGCTGGTGACTCGTGTCAGCTGGCTAGTGAGCGGCCAATGAGCAGCGATTGACTTTTCAGCTCAAATACTGACCTTTGATAGGTTTTGGAGGAGATATATTGTGGCTAGGATAGTCCTGAATCGACTGAACCAGAGAAGAATAGGAAGGATGTTTCATTCTCTTTTTATCTCTCTCTTCATTTCTTGAGTTTCCTTGAGTAAAAAGGAAGAAGAAGCTAAGGAGGTGTTAGGCTGAGCTTTGTAAGCTTACTGAAGGAGATCTTGTGGTAGGAAGTCAGATCTGACGATAGATCCACAAAGATTAAAGTGAGGTGCTCACTTCCATCTGCGTCAAAATGCTTCGTCACGACTAGGAAGAGAACTACAAGCGTAACTAGTTTCTCCCGGACAAGTGAAGTCCTTAATATGCATACTTGCATGGATCCCCTCACCAAAAGGTGAAAAAGGGTGGATTATAATGGGTAGATCAGTTTGATCCATATATATTCCTGCATATAGATCCGGAAATGTACAGTACAGAATATGCATGCTGTGTGAAGCCCATCTGGATAGGTTTGTCTGGACTGGTGATGTTTTTGAGGTTGCGTGCTGTAGAAGACTCCGTATATATGTGTGTGATGTACGTGTGAAATCTGGAGTCTAGGGGTGTGCAGGATGATACATCAAAGTTCTGGAAGCTTTTCCAGGAAAATACCCCAGAAGATCATGATTTTGAGAACTGTTGATGTCCCTGGGCGATAGTGAGTGTCGCCAGGCGATAGCTCCCAGTGAGCTGAAATTTTGTGTGGCTTGTCTCGACGAGACCTGGGGTTGTTGTATGCGAGGTTGTGTGCTTAAGTTGCCTGGCTTGTGGGGGGTGCCAACCCGAAATGGACAAAGTTGTGTGGCTTATGATGACTTGAGCCGTCAAAGCCAACTACTGTGTCATCAAGTTAAGAACCTCTGATCGACTGGGTCGTCATGTTAAGTACCTCTGAATGGGCAGTTGGTCGTCAATTTAAGTCCCTTTGAACGACATAGTCATCAAGTTAAGTACCTATGAATGGCAATGTTACTGTTAAGTCATGAACCACTGAATGATGCTGTTGCATAGGGGAGTCTGGTGCACCGAAAAAGTGTTGGAGCATGCATTCCTCATCTCTTGGTTTGAGAATCACAAATACCGTGATGTATTTGATCTACTCTTTTGTGTGTTTATAGTGTATAGGTTGTACAGGTTGAATGAGCAGACAAGTCCTCAGTCATGGGCATGATCCAAGGGTGTGTACACTTTAGAAAAAAAACAAAATGACGAGTTTTGTGTGCTAAACTTCAAACAACCATAACTTTCAATCTGGGAGGAGTTACGGAACGTGCCGCCCTATTCCGGAATGAGATCGAAGTCATCTACACTCTGGTAATGGTTCTAATGGCAAAAGTGAAAAGGAAATATCACCAGGAGATAGCCATTGTCGCCCGGCGATAGCTCCACAATCGAATCGTCCTGTGGAATCCTCAGAATCGTGGGACACGTGACAACCAGATAGGATATAGCTGATTGGCGACAGCTAGTATCGCCGGGCGATATCGATAATATATAAAAGTGATTCATTTTTCCGTGGAGATGAAGGATTGCAGAATTTGGAGTGTTCTTTCCCGTGCAACTGATCTAGAGACCTCCAGCCTTCAGAAAATTCTCATTTTCCCAAGAACGTTCAAGAGAAAAGAAGAGACGGTTCGTGTGCATCATCTCAGGCAATCTTTGCAAGGATTCGACGTCGTCTTCAGAGCTTAATTTTGAGGGCGTTTTTATTCTGAATTTCTATTTTGTAACTTATCTTATCATCTTTGTAATCGGTAGAGAAATCGCCGTCTTGTGCGTGGCGTCTAAGTCCTTACATGGCTTAGGAGGAAATCGCCGCCTTGTGCGTAGCGTTTAGGTCCTTGGGTGGCTTAGGGGAAAATTGCCGCCTTGTGTGTGTCGTCCAAGTCCTTGTGCGGCTTAGGGAGTAATCACTACCTTGTGTGCAACATCTAGATTGTGGTTAGATCTAGGGGGAGGCTAGTAGCAAGATCTATTGAGAGATATGCTTTACCCTGCCAGATCTTGGTAGAAGGACCGGTGAAATCAAAAGTTAACTATATTTTTCATAAGCCTTAATCTCTAGTTTCATAGAGATTTCATGTATATTGGTTTATCACTTATAAAATAAAAGATTATCATTTCTGTTCTTATTTATTTCTAAGTGTTTAATTTTATTATGAAAAATTAGTTTTGATTTCTTTAATTATTTCATCAAGTAAATTAAGATTAAGAAATAAATTTTGTCAACCCTTATTCACCTACCCCCCTATAAGAGCGTCGTAAGATCCAACAAAATGTGCCCTGAGTGCACGAGGAATGTGGTCATTGGGCCAACGTCTGTGGTAAATGATGCTTAAGTGCACTTTGTTGTTGTGACCACATATATATGTTATGCCTAGTTGCAGGGATGGAGAAAAGCCTCCCAGAGTAAGCTCTGGCATCGTTATAAATGGGTCAGAAAAATGCTGACCATTGCTATGTATACCACGTTTTTGTGGGCCTTTTTGTGCTGGTGTTGGAGAGCCAACTGGAAAGTAGCAGGCTGAAGCCCGTGCGATACAATTGGCTGGCCCTTGAAGTCCCGTAAGCAAAGATTTAACGTTTTCATGTGTGGCTAGCTTGCATGCCGATATATGAAAATACTTTTGTTAAATGAAACAGTTCTAATAAGGCTATGGCTGAAACATGTGTTATCTGTATATTTATATGACATTCCTTTTTGTGTAGTGGAACATTCTCGTTATGTGTGGGTTCTTAACTCAAATGCTTCCGCTAGAATGCTCTGAGGTATGGTGTGTTTATAATTGAACTTGGATTTGGAAAAAACTTGTAATGTCCTTACCTGTCTGTAGTATATGGCGTCAGGCCCCGACCGAACCTTCTGTCATATTCTATACGACGGATGGGGCCGTTACACACTAACATCGCCAATTTCTTATTCTGATTGGTGGTCGCCTTCTTGAATGCAGTCCCACCAACCGCGACCTCGGTGGCAGGAGGCAAATCATTCCGCAACTCGTCGAATTCAACCGAGTCCTAAGGACGATGTACTGTAAAGGAGAAAAAAGAAGTTATAAGTGAAATAAGCCAGGTCACGACAGATACTAATTATCAAAGAGAGACCACTGGAGTGCCGGATATCTTTCTAGACCGCAGCAACGATTTGGTTGCTATAAAAGACAGGTCGCCCCTGACACTCGGGATCAAAAGTGCTTAAGCGGACATTCCAATCCTCATGGGTCTTTGCCATATTGGAGGCCTCCAAGCTTGTGGAGATGACAATATCGCTGGTCTTCATGATGACTTTGACAGGTTTGGACTTTTGAGGTGGGGGATTGATAAAGACACGAATGCTTAATTATCCTTGGAGCCGATTTAAGTTTATCTGACTTTCGGAGCACTGCCGCATTCCGCAGATCCCTCTCCCTCTCATCCGCGTTCTGTGCCAAGTCCACCTTTTCCTTGGCTTACTTCTCAGCAATGATCTTCTCCCTCAGCTTCTTCTTTTTATACCCCCTCCTTGGCTATAATGGTAGTCTCACCGCCCTTATCCCCTAGCACCAGGACTTCGTCCTCAGTCGTAGGTAGGTTAGGGGTGGACATGATTTCTAGCAGGGACTGGTTCATCTCGACAATTTTGTCACCGTCGAGGTTCTGGATCATCTCGTCAGTTGATTTACGGATTAGAGATTGCGAGCTTTTGCTCCCTTGGATGTTCGCCTCAAGAGTTGCGAGATTGGTCTCAGGAACCTCATTCTCCGGCTGTCTGAACTGTAGGCTCGATGCTCCAGTAAGCACAGAGACATTCTTCTCTTTTATCTTACAAACTTTCTTTGACACACGATAGACAATATACGACCTGGCTCCCTTCCTCTTAGCTCGGTCCTTTCCTTTCTGCTCCCTGATATCAGATGCGGCCTAGATAAGAAGTCAAAGCCCTTCATGGATGGATTCTGCATCGAAAGTGGTCAGAGCAAGGCAGGAGGCGGGATGTTCTTCAGTTCTCTCCTCAGGCTGACCAACGTCCGGACCAGTCCACAAATCCTTGGCAGGCTTCTCATCTTTCTCGGCAGGATGGCGATCGGTGGGCTCTGAGGTCTTTGACTGGACTTCACCTTCTAAATCTGTACTCATCATGATGGTCTGGGAAGGAGATGGGAAGATATTCATGTTTAGCAAATTATCCGCTAGAGCAACAGAAGGACTGACTGCAGAGGAGGCTAGATGTCTTTCCGCCAACTACTCAGGTTGCCACTTTCATTTTGAGGTTTCGCCCGTAATACAGACAGGAGTAGCGCGCTTCACCACTCCTTCACCCTTATTCTGGGTTAAGCTTTTTATTCGTGAGAAGTGACATTGGTGAAAAGCTTGCCGTGGCCAAACATTGCGGAATGAAAAATGTTAACCGCAAGTAGTGAGAAGAGACCCGTGATTTTTGATGTTATGATAGAACTGTACTTCCCCCAGATATTTATAGTAGGGACAACATTAAAGGCAGGTTGAGACTGCGGATAAGTCAACATTTTTTAAATTCCTAGAAATTTAAAAATATGCGTTGATAATGTTAACCCTGGAGTCCGAAAGTTATCCTTTGACTAATCAACAAGTGGCTGCGACCTCATATTTGATGTCGCGCGGCCCTGCAGACCAACAAGGAAACCATGATGTCAAGTTCCGAGCAGGTCGACATCAATAGCGGTGGACAAAAATATTACTTCTCCCAGGTCGGTAACTATTAGTTGCAGACCATGGCTCTAGTCCGCAAGGTTCAGTTCGCCCCCTCCCTAGCGGACTCTCGATCTCGCCTCTACTTTTGTATCACATCATTACTGCCCGGTTTTCCTGTACACGTGCAGGCGGTTATTCTAGCCCTACCCATTTGGGCAGGCCCCCAAGCCTATAAATAGGGGGAGTGGCACACCCAAAGCATGATGACTCGAGGCAAGGAGCCACCTTATTAAAGGTTATGGACTCACTTCTCGGGCTTTGCGGACTGCTGCTCACATAGCTCGTCATTTTTTGCATTTTACTTATAACTGCATTCATTCAATCAAAGGAAACCCATCGCACGAGTGGCATTCGCCGCGGCAGATGAAGTCTGCTGTTTTTGCGATCTGTGGCTTTGACTCTTTTTTAACCTCTAATCACTAGTAGACCTCTACTTGCAGATTCTCCGCCCTCTATTCCCTTCGTAGGATACTCGAGGCACACTTCTTGTGTCAACATCAGGTACTTGATGTCGCGGCCTCGCCACCATGTTGATGATCCGGTTGCCTAGGCGTTACAACATAAAGACTGTAGGAGCCATGATGACGCTAACGGAAGACAACGTTACAACCTCCGTCCGCAGCGCGTGAAGCCTACTTAAAGATCTAAATGAAGGCCACTTATATTATTTTAGATGCTTTATTTTATTTGGAACTTGTAATATTTTAATTTCCTGCATTTTTACTTTGGTGTGCGTTTAAACATTTGGGTGTGCTATTAACCATCCAGATTGATGAGATTTCAACTCAATCTTGGATGGTTGGATCTATTTTTGTAACTCCTATATATAGGGGCTTATTTGGTGAATGAAGAGAAGAAGAATTGAACGCTAAAAAAACTCCCAAAGGAGAATTCGGCCAAGAGCTTCGTCCAAGCCGCCGCCCCCCTTGTGGTGTGAAACCATCCCTTGCCTCCTCCACCCCTCTTCGGTGCGACTCCAGCGTGGATTCCTTCGATGCGACTCCAAGGAAGAAGGTTGCAGCCCCATTCGGTGTGATGCCGGTGGATCCGTGGAGAGAGTGATTCTCCCACCATATCTTGTGCGCACCGTGAATCCGGGTTGGGTAAACTCTTCACCTCTCTTTGTGCTTCCTCTCTTAGATTTGTGGAAGGTGAACCATCGTGTTCTCCGCGGCTTTAAACTTTAATAGCTTTCAAATCTCTTAAATAAAATCGTTATTGTTCGTGTTTCTTTTTCTCCTGACCGGGTAGGTCCATTTTGCTTGAGCGGATCTTGGCCTATAGCCTGGGTCTTGCTCTCAAAAAGGATTGACAACCTTTGTGTTATCTTTGGGAATGAGCGGGCTCTTTCTTTCATCGTTGTTTTAGAGTCGATCTTTCTCTGAATGTGTTTATGCTTTGTGCGCGAAGAGATCACGTATTAAGACTGATAGATGCTTGTGTAGGTGTGGCGGATCTAGAGTGTGTTGTTGGCGAACTAGAGCCTTCTCTCGTGTAGATTTTCGTTAGCGACATACGCTACACCAATTTGGTATCAGAGGCGGTCGTTTCAACTTCTATGTTGCAAACGTCCTCGCTCTCTTTCGTTGCCACGAATTTGTCAAAAAAAAGCAAAATTGTTTTTTTCTAGTCTGCAAATAGCGGTCTAGAATCTTTATTTTTCTGCGAAAATATATATAAAAAAAATTTACGTTCGTCATTCGACTCACTTTAGGAATATAAAAAAAATCTTGTTTTAACTATACGACCAGCCTCCCAAAAAATCATCTTTCAAAATTTTGGGTAACCCTGTATGCGCACTAGACTAGGAACAAAGTACACTACACCGTCTTCGTCTAGAATGGCCGGGAATGAGAAACGGGATTCGAATATCGAGGCTATTGAGGGATTACGAACTGAGATGACGGAACTTAGGACCATGCTAGTCCAAATCCTACAGAACCAAGAACGACCACCTCCACCAGTTAATGTGAGACCGCCCAACCGGCACCAACCGATAGTCGATTCTTACTCTGATGGGAACTCTCCCCTAGTGCCACGTCTAAATCGTCACCACGAGCGTGACTTTGATATTACTAGGGCCATTAAGATCGATGCCCCTAACTACAACGGCATGGGAGATCCACAGATCTTCCTCAGCTGGGTTGTGGACATGGAATGTTACTTCGATTGACATACTCGCACGGACCATCAGAAGGTCCAAGTCGCCAGGATGAAGTTAACTGGGCGTGCTAAGACATATTGGCTAAATGATAAGCGTAGGCTAGGGACCGGGAATGGAGTCCCACTTATAGGATGGTCGGTGATGAATAATTTGCTATCTGGTCAGTACGTCACTGCATACCACCGAACACAGATGTTCGATGAGCTTGCCACCCTACGGCAGGGCTCAAATTCGGTAGCTGAATATATGGGAGAGCTGAAGGACCGCATGGTGCATTGTGATCTTAGGGAGATCCCCGGGGTCACCTTGTCTAGATTTCGTAAAGGGCTTCAACCAGAAATTCAAAGGAAGCTCTTGCGCTATGGTCATACGGACCTGAACATGACCTTCAATGCCGCCCTCGACATTGAAAAACATTTGGCATCTAAGGCCCACTCCCGTTATTCCCATGCAAAGTGTAAGTACATAGCTGGAGCATCTGCTTCCACATATCCGGATAAGGGAAAGTTTCGGTCCACCGAGTCGAAGTCTGCAGTGATCACTGCTAGGAACGCTCCCACAAGTGAGCGTATTCCCATATGAAAGGTTAGCAAGGCCAACGCTACATGTTACTCTTGCGGCATTCAAGGTCGCTATGCCTTTGAATGCCCAACGATGACTAAGGTCGTAGCCCTATTAGAGTCGTCTACCGATCCCGCTGACTTAGTGTATGAGGCTGCTAAGGAGAGTGACCCAGAAGGGGTCCCGAGTGATTTAGAGGATGATCACCACCTTATGGTGATGCATTGTATCTTGACCACTCCTCGTCCGTTAGATGATTGGATGAGGACGAGCATATTTTCTATGATTTTTAAGAGTAATGAGAAACTCTACAAGTTGATTGTCGATAGTGGTAGCTGTGTGAATGTCATTTCTGAGAACGCCGTCACGCGTATGGCCCAGACCACGGAACCACACCCGACCCCATATCATGTAGCTTGGATAAACAAGATCACTGTCCTAGTTACCAAGCGATGCATGGTCCCCCTCTCATTCAAAACATATACTGATGAGGTATGTTGTGATGTCCTCCCGATGGACGCTTGTCACTTGTTTCTAGGCCGCCCTTGTCTCTATGACTGTGATGTGATGCATTTTGGTCGAGCCAACACGTATGAATTCAAGTTCAATGGCAAAAACCTTTACGTTGATGTCGACTATCCCGAAGGAACCAGTAGGACCGGTTAAGGACGATCACAGTTGAGAGGAAGGCCATGAACCTAGTCAGAAGAAAAGAATTTATTAAGGACCCGTTTCTTGATGGAGTGATGTATGCGCTAGTCCTTCTGAGTGCGAAGACGGATTCTGTAGTATTGGATGATCTGTACAGTGAGTTACGGGTATTGTTGGAAGAGTATAGGGATACGTAACCGGATGAGTTGCCATCAACATTACCTCCACTTAGAGATATTCAGCATGCGATAGATCTTATCCCGGGGACTTCCTTGCCCAACCAGCCCCATTACCGACTCCATCCCGCTGCCCATAAGGAGTTGTAGGTTCAGATAGAGGACTTGTTGAAGAAGGGGTTTATTAGGACTAGTATGAGTCCATGTGCTATTCCAGCTCTGCTTGCCCCCAAGAAGGATGGCTCATGACGAATGTGTGTTGATAGTCGGGCTATCAACAAGATTACCGTCAAGTATAGGTTGCCTATCCCACGTTTAGATGACCTCTTGGATGTATTATCTGGCACCACTAGAGTTTCTAAGTTGTATCTTATGAGCGGTTATCACCAGATTAGGATCTGTGAGGGTGATGAATGGAAGACTGCATTTAAATCCAAGGATGGGTTATATGAGTGGCTTGTGATGCCCTTTGGGTTATCCAATGCCCCCAGCACCTTCTCTCGGATGATGACACACGTCTTTCGACCGTACTTGGGGAAGTTAGAGGCAGTTTATTTCGATGACATCTTAGTCTATAACACTACCACTACCGATCACATATCCCATTTGAGAGTGACCCTATCCACCTTGAGGAAGGAAACACTATTCCTAAACCTTAAGAAGTGCATAGTCTATGTTCCAGAGGTCGATGTTTTAGGTTATATAGCCGGGTCTGAGGGAATTAGAGTTGATCATGGAAAGGTTCAGGTGATTAAGGACTGGCCCGAGCCGACTAGCCTACGAGAGGCGCATAGTTTCCATGGTTTGGATACTTTCTATCGCCATTTCATACAAGATTTTAGTAGCATTATGGCATCTATTAGTGACTGCATGAAGAAGGGTGAGTTCACTTGGACGAAGTCCGCCACCTTTGCCTTCGAAGGTATTAAGAAGCTCATGACCGAGGCACCGGTGTTACGTCTACCAGACTTCACCGAGGTCTTTGAGCTTACCTGTGATGCGTCAGGGGTAGGAATAGGAGGTGTTTTGAGTCAAGAAGGTCACCCGGTCAGTTATTTCAGTGAGAAGCTAGCGGGTGCTAAGTTGAATTATTCAAACTACGAAAGAGAGTTTTATGTTGTTGTTATGTGTTTGCATCATTGGCGTCATTATCTCCACTCCAAGGAGTTTGTGATCCTCTCTGATCATGATGCTTTACGTTACATAAATGGTCAGAACAAAATCAGCCCGCACCATGCTAAGTGCGTAGCTTTCTTACAAGGGTACACTTTTAGCCTTATGCACCTTAAGAGATCTGACAATCGAGTTGCCGATGCACTTAGCCGCCTTACCCTTCTACCGTCTACCATGCAAGTCAATGTCGTCGGATTCGAACGAGTTAAGGACGAATGCGCCACTTGCCTAGATTTTCACAAGATGTATTTCTCCGCCAGGATAGCTCTCCAATGACCATATCTGCATTTGTTCTTAAGGACGGTTATCTTTTTAGGCACGGGAAGTTGTGTATTCCTCGATCCTCCTTATGGCACTACATTATTTGGGAATTACATAGCGGAGGTCTGAGTGGACACTTTGGCAGGGATAAGACCATTGCACTCGTTGAGGAGAAATTTTACTAGTCTAAGCTTAAGGCGATGGTTGGGGGAATAGTGAGTAGTTGACGGACATGTCAAGTATCTAAGGGCACTAAAACCAATGTTGGGTTATACACCCCTTTACCAATTCCTTCCATATAGTGGGAAGACGTGATCATGGATTTCATATTAGGCATCCCCACCACTCTTCGTCGATAAGACTCCATTTTTGTAGTTGTGGACAGGTTTTCAAAAATGGCATACTTTATCCCATGTAGTAGGACCAACGACGCATCTCACGTAGCTAAGTTATATTTTTGGGAGGTCGTTAGTCATTGCGGAGTGCCGAAGACAATTTTCTCGGATAGGGACGTGAAATTTAATAGCTATTTTTGGAAAACTTTATGGATTTTAATGGGGACCAAATTATTATTTTTCGCAGCCTATCATCCGCAAACTGATGGTCAGACGGAGGTAGTCAATCGGAGTATGGGGAATCTTCTAAGGTGTCTTGTGAGTGATCACAAGGGAACTTGGGATCTACTTCTTCCCCATGCACAATTGGCTTACAATAACTCTAAGAATCGGTCCACGGGTATGTCCCCTAACGAGATTGTTCATGGGTATAAGGCTCCTGTGCCACTTGACTTGGTTCTGTTACCACCTACATATAAGGAAAGTCAATTCGCACAATCCTTCGCCCAACACATTCATGACTTGCACACACATATACAAGAAATCTTATCCTCCCAATATGAATCCTATCAAATACAAGCTAATCAACATAGGAGAGTCACACTTTAAAGTTGGCGATCAAGTCTTAGTCCGTTTAGTTCCCGTGCGACTTCCAACTGGCACCATTAAAAAGTAAGCTCCAAAGCGCACCGGCCCATTCCGGATTATAAAGAAACTCGGTGATAATGCTTGTCTTAGATTTTCCTGCTGATTGGGGTGTTTAACCCATTTTTAATGTCTCGGATTTGACGATGTTTGTTTTTCCTCCACAAGAGTTGACTTCTTTGTCGTCTTCTCCTTCCACACAAAATTCTTTGGGTTTGGGGAGTGGTAATGCAGATGATCTCTCTCCCCTGGTCTCCACAGGTTTAGCATCGGATGGTAAGTTGCCTTCTTTTATTCCCACTGCTGACATGTTTCCAAGGTTTCCCAAAACCTTTCTTATACCATACAGGATACTTGATGCTTAGCTGCTTACTACCACCGATGGTGCTACCCGCCGCTATCTCATCCGTTGGTGTGACCGCCCCCCTTCCGACGACTCTTGGGTACTCGAGCCAGAGCTTCAACAATTGGATGTCGCTCTTCTCCGCCACTATCTCTTGGACCACGCATTGTGGATACGTGACTTTGATCGGGGGAGGATTGATGTCGCGGCCTCGCCACCACTACTTGATGATGATTCGGTTGCCGAGGCGTTACAACATAATGAATGTAGGAGCCATGATGATGCTAACGGAAGACAACGTCACAATAACCTCTGTCTGCTGCGTGTGAAGCCTACTTAAAGATCTAAATGATGGTCATTTATATTATTTTAGATGCTTTATTTTATTTCTAACATGTAATATTTTAATTCCCTGCATTTTTACTTTGGTGTGCGTTTAAACATTTGGTTGTGCTATTAACCATCCGGATTGATGAGATTTCATCTCAATCTTGGATGGTTAGCTCTATATTTGTAACTGCTATATATAGTGGCTTATTTGGTGAATGAAGAGAAGAAGAATTGAACCCTAAAAAAAACTCCCAAAGGAGAATTCAACCAAGAGCTTCCTCCAAGCAGCCCCACCCCTTGTGCTGTGAAACCATCCCTTGCTTCCTCCACCCCTCTTCGGTGCAACTCCAGCGTGGATTCCTTCGGTGCAACTCTAAGGAAGAAGGTTGCAGCCCCATTCGTTGTGACGGCGGTGGATCCGTAGAGAGAGCGATTCTCTCACCATATCTTGTGCTCACGGTGAATCCGGGTTGGGTAAACTCTTCCACTCTCTTTGTGATTCCTCTCTTAAATTTGTGGAAGGTGAACCATCATGTTCTCTATGGGTTTAAACTTTAATCGCTTTCAAATCTCTGAAATAAAATCATTATTGTTCGTGTTTCTTTTTCTTCGGACTGGGTACGTCTATTTTGCTTGAGCAGATCTTGGCCTATAGCCTAGGTCTTGCTCTCAAAAAGGATTGACAACCTTTGCGTTATCTTTGGGAATGAGCCGACTCTTTCTTTCATCATTGTTTTAGAGTCGATCCTTCTCCGAATGTGTTTATGCTTTGTGCATGAAGAGATCATGTATTAAGAGCGATAAATGCTTGTGTAGCTGCGGCAGATCTAGAGTGCGTTGTTGGCGAACTAGAGCCTTCTCTCGTGTAGATTTCCGTTAGCGACATACGCTACACCAGTACTCATGGTATATTTTAAAATTACCTGATTTTGACTTCCGTTTGTAGATATTAGCTGTTGTTCGCAAGTTCACTTTTAGTAATCGCAAAATATTTTAAATTTACCTGTTTTTAACATCTTGTTTGCAGAGATTAGTAGGTATTCACGAGTTTACTTCAGGTACTCCTGTTATATTTTATATTTACTTGCTTTTAACTTCTCCATTGTAGAGATTTGCAAGTATTCACGAGTTTACTTTAGGTACTCGCGTTATATTTTTAGTTTACCTTCTTTTGACTTCTCTATGCAGAGATTAGCAGGTGTTTAAGAGTTCACTTTAGGTACACGCGTTATATTTTAAATTTACCTGCTTTTGACCACTCTTTTTTAATAATTAGCAAGTGTTCACGAGTTCACTTCGTTACTCACGCTATATTTTAAATTTACTTGCTTTTGACTTCTCTTTTGTATATATTAGTAAGTGTTCACAAATTCAAATCAAGAACTCACGTTTTATTTTAAATTTAACTTCTTTTGACATCTCTTTTACAGAGATTTGCAGGTGTTCGCGAGTTCACTTAAAATACTCTCGTTATATTTAAATGTTACATGCTTTGACATCTCCTTTGTATAGATTAGCAGGAGTTCACATGTTCACTTCTGTTACTCGCATTATATTTTCAATTTTCCTGCTTTTTAACTTCTAGGGTGTAGAGATTAGTTGGTGTTCGCAGGTTCACTTCAGGTACTCACTTTATAATTTAAATTTGCTTGTTTTTGACTTCTTTGCAGAGATTTGCAGTTGTATGCGAGTTTACTTCAGGTACTCGAGTTATATTTTAAAATTACCTATTTTTCACATCTCCTTTGTAGAGATTAGCAGGTGTTTGCGAGTTCACTTCAGGTACTCGCATTAAATTTTAAATTTAAGTCTTTTGACATCTCCTTTGCATAGATTAGTAGGTGTTCGCGAGTTCACTTCAGGTACTCACATTATATTTTAATTTACCTTCTTTTGAATTCACTTTTAGAGAGATTAAAAGGTTTTTGCGAGTTCACTTCAGGTACTCGCATTATATTTTAAATTTAACTGCTTTTTACCTCTTTTTTAGAGATTAGCAGGTGTTCGTGAATTCACTTCAGGTACTCGCGTTATATTATAAATTTGACTGTAATAAATTCTCCTTTACAAAGATTAGTAGGTATTCAGGAGTTCATTTCAGGTATTTGCATTATATTTTTAATTTACATGTTTTTGACCTCTCTTTTGTAGAGATTAGCAGGCGTTCGCGAGTTCACTTCAGGTACTCGCGTTATATTATAAATATGACTGTATTTGACTTCTCTTTTATAGATATTTATAGGTGTTGGCGAGTTAACTTTTTGAGCTCGTATTTTATTTTAAATTTACATGTTTTTGACTTCTGCTTTGTAGAAATTAGCAGGCGTTCACAAGTTCACATCAGGTACTAATTGTAACGACTCCATCCGTTCATATACCATATAATAGAAGGTCTAGTCGGGGCCCCACACCAAATGCCACAAAACAGGCGGCGAAGTCACGGTTTTATATCAGAGTTTCGCATCCTACTCATAGCATTCTAGTGGAATCTTTTAACAGAAATACTGAACTCCAACCATGAATGTCCACTAAATATAAACACCCACATTTATATAGGAATGTACATCAAATACAAAGTAGTTTGGCCTTAAGGCCTTACAGTTGCTCTTTTCAAAAGTGGCTTCCAAACATCGGTGCACAGGCCGGCCACACAAGAACAAAACATAACATTTTTTAGCTTAGCCCTCAAGGGCTAGCAGCAGCGGCAGCAGCAACAGCAAGGACGTCAGCCTTTAATTATCCCGCTCGGCTCTCCAGCACCTATACAAGGACATCCCACCTAACGGTGGCAAACAAGGCAACGGTCAGCATTCAACTGATCAATTTATAACGACCCTAACCCTTTCCCGCGGCAGTGGTATTCCTTCCCTGTAGGCATAACAATTCATATGCAGATATATAAATATCACACATTGTGCTCTTACGCACAAACATTCTATCACAACTGTTAGCCATGCGGCCCGACGATCCACGAAGTCAGGACACATTCTTGGTGTACCCGATGAACCAGTCGCCCAACGCCGTTCAAGGCCCGAAGCCCAACGACAAATTTGAGCATTTTGCTCCATGGCGTGCATCTGGAGTCTTTAGTCTTATAAAGACCCGAGATTGGCCCGTAGCCCCCATGGTGTCGTAGCGCGCACACCTAAGACTCTCGCTATACGCTCCAACAGACCGCACTTTCAGGTCTTCAAGTCAGACAGACATAATGCAGGTCGGATCAACCACCCCCCGTTGCTCATGTCACCTTGCCATCACCGAATAACAACGTACTTGCGGCTAAGTAAAAGGCGCGGGTTGGTTTCATCTTACCAGTTTGGCATAAAGCCTTTGTAAGAGCTCATCAAGCTCACATATAGCCAGTTCGTCCTCAAGGGACTGGCTTTACATTCATAGGTTAGCTAGGAGCCATGCCTCGCGTTAGCGATAGAACTCATGTTCCATCCCTAGGCTTAACCGTACATTCATAGCATACACTTGAGGGTATTTTCCTGGACTGCCAAGCCAGTACTTCCTGCTACTACCCTTCACAGGCACAACCCATCAAGCGTCATAAGCATTACAAGTATTAGAGGGTTTTTTCCTGGACTTTCGCACAAGTACTTCCTGCTACTGCCCTTCATAGGTCCAACCCATCGAGCATCACAAGCATCACAAACATCATAAGGGTATTTTCCTGCACTACCACTCCAGTACTTCCTGCTACTACCCTTCATAGGTCCAACCCCTCGACTCCATACACTACACGTTTAACCACAGAGACTTCTCTGGTACGCAGATGCAACATCACCAATCCAGACCACCTGTCCAGATGGGCTTCACACAGCATGTCTATTTCGTACTCCATTTTCGGATCTATATGACAAACTATTAGGGATTCTAAGAATCAACCCAAGGGAATCCCTTAGCAATCCACCCTCTAGTGGGGAGGAAAACCATGCACATGCTAAAAAGGAGGGCTTCACATGTCCAAGAAGGAAGATCGTTACCCTTGACGATCGCTTCGGAGCCATGGAATACTAGCCAGCTGGAAAACACCGCACCGGCCTTGCCTCCACAACGCTAGCCTCGGATCTCAAATCGGAAATCAACAGCTCCACCGGTGGCCGGCTCCTTCCCTCCTCCTCCTCCATGCTCTCTCTTCTCTCTAACTTCTTAGAAAGAGGATAACTCAAGCCAAAATGAGAATATCATCTCAATTCTCGGCCTTAAAGAAGCAAGGGGTGTATCCTTACATTTAGGTCTGCGGATAAACATTGCTTCAGTAGCTCTCTATGTCGCTCGATAGCTAGCAGCAGTGGGTACTCTGAATCTTCCATCGACATCGAGGTTGGCGATGATTCAAGTTCCCTTGCGGCTAAAAAACTCAAGCCGACCATTAGGAACTTTTTATTTTTTTACTTGTACTTTGAGATTTTTTTGGGAAACCGGCGATATGATTTTTGTAAACCGCGCGGTTAACATTTTGTAACATTTTATGAAATAGAAATGAAGGAAAAACTATTACCTTTGATGTGTAGCTTACTTTACTTATTTTACTTACATGTATAAGTCCGCGCGCTCTCAGTGTAACTTCCGACTTAAAAGATAGTTAACATATAAACCGGTCTGAGGCCATACTGTGACTTCAATGAAGTTACCCGCAAGAGAGAGAGATATTCCTGCTGCTTATTTGAGAATACACATCGACTATAAGCCGCGCGGCTAACAGTTTAAACCTCCATTAGTCTTAATGAGGTAATCGAGTTATCTGCTGGGAAGGGAGAAATGCTCGCAGCTTATTTGTAAGTAAACTATGACCAGTAAGCCGCGCGGCTAATAACCTTAGCCGTCGAAAAGCCCAAACAATGAATTATAAGTTTGCGGCTAGGGCGAACTCTGATATAGACCGCGCTTTTGATGAAAGAGACGATAGAGAAATAATCTACGGCTTCTGATATGATCATACAAGCCAGTAATCAAAGATACTTAACATGCTTAGTCGACAAACAAGTCGCATGTTGAAGCCGAATAAGATAAACCTGGCTAATTATTAATTGATTGAAATAAGTCGGCCGGGTTCCTGAATATATAAATAATAAGCTGGCAGATAGGCACATAGAAGCCAAATAATTTAAGCCGGAAAGAGTAACTGCGCGGTCTGTGTATTGAATGATATAAATTGGCACAGGCCGCTTAATAAAACCGCAAGATAGCGGATAGGCTCGTGTTGTCCTGCAAGAATAGATGGAGCTATGGGCTTATGTGTCGATGTGGGCAGGTGCGTGTGGCAGTACTTTCCACACAAAGACCACATAAGCTGGATTAAAATTCTTAATATCCGCGTCCGATGTCAAGCGGGACAAGTACGCAATGTCTGCGAGTGTTGTCAAGCGGGACAAGTATGTAATGTTTGCGACAGATGTCAAGCGGAATTTCCACTACACATATGCGACTGATGTCAAGCAGGATGTGGATGGTTTAAGAACTCAAAGGGCATTTTGTCCCCATATGCATGCATGTTAGCATTATAAGTAAAGCTAAGAAATAAGTTTCAAATGAAAGATAATGCTTGTTTGTTGTTAAGGATGTGGCAAAAGGATATATGCTCGAAGCTTGGCTATGCCCCATTAATACCAATTGCTAAGGGGATTTTATATATTATTCTGATCTTAAGAATTTTTATCATTTCGAGAAAAAGGGAGTCCCTGCTTGAATCATTGAGTAAGCCATAGAAGAATGCCTTAGAAAATCACTGAATGGTATAGTCTTGTAGCTTCACAGCTCTTGCAAGTTGATTATCTAACTATCAGAACGCCAAACAATCATCTATCTGATGACCAACATCTTTATGATATTGTAAAAAAGCTCCTCATGGCGATATTTAATTTTAGACTTCATACACCGAGGCCTTTTGAACTCAGGCATTTCTTGAAGAATCATCAGAAGGTCCCCCATATGAATTTTAAATTTAACATATCTATCTGAACCTTTTTTACGCTTTAGAGTTTTTGGACGCGAATATGCGGCTGGGTGCACTTTCACAAACTCAGATAATTCGTTCTGTTGAGGAGATTATGTAGGCCAATCCTGAGGAAGAGGAGGAGATTTGCAATTTTTAATTTGTGAAACATTTTGAGAGGGAAAAGGTTGCTGATCACCAGAAGTCCCCTGAGGTTGTTTAGTCATCTGATTCAGAAACAAGATATAACCTTTATTTGCTTCTTCACCCATTATGAACCTATTTACGATTTCAATAAGCTCTTCATAAGTTTTGGGGTCCTTTGTGGTGAGCTTAAATTTCAAAGGGCCTTCTCGAAGTCCATTTATGAAAGCATGTAAGTAATAATCTTGATGGACGCTACAAACATCCAGAACTTCCTTTTGGAACCGGTCAACGAAATCCGGATTAGACTCGTCAATTCCTTGCTTGATTCGGAAGAGAGCTCCAACGTCTCTTCCCTGCTTCCTGTAAGTAGTGAACCTTGAAATGAATTGACTTCGAAGATCTTTAAAAATGGTTACCGATCGAGGTGGCAGACTATAGAACCATTCCCTTGCAATATTGCCAAAAGATATAATAAGAAGTTTGCATTTTATTCCGTTCGACACCTTTCTTAATGAAATAGCCGACTCAAAGGCTTGTAAATGAGAAAACGGATCATCACATCCAGAATATTCTGGGAGATGAGGTACTGTGAAATCATCGAAGACAGTATCCCAACGGATCCGGTCAATAAATGGAGATGGGACTTCTTCTTCTTTTCTTCTTTATAAGGAGGTTCTCTTGCAACAGATTTTGGCACATGTTCAACCCAACTCCGAGAGAATTTGCTATCATTTCAAAGGGCACCATCCTTAAAATATGAACAATCTTGCACTTCCGAGAGATCAGCAGTAGTTGACATGAAAATAGATTCACTATATCCCTTTGCAGGATTCATTTTGAAAGGAAGAGAATAACCAAACTTTTCTCAGAGATCGCCAACCAGTTGCGGCTTGAACTGGCGGTTAGAAGATAGGATAAGCCGATACAAAGACCGGCAGGAAAATTGGCGGGTAGAACGACAGGTTCTACAGTGCTGGAGGCAGGCCAAAAACCTTAGCGGGCGAAGCCGCGGCCTGCTAGACAGGCCGCCGAGCTCTAGAAGCTAGAGCGGTCTGACCATGCTAGACCGCTGATTTCATCGACTAATCGAGATCTGAAGGCCGCGTGTTAACTATTGATGCACGAAAACAGACAGGGAGTCGGGCACCACAAGCTAACGGTTCGAGCACTGGGGGAAGGAAGGGAAAAGAGGAGACTGTCGAATAGTCGGTTACTAGCTGTCGTAGCTAAGAAAAAGAGGCCGCTGGCAGCGGCAACAGTAGAGTTCGCCCGCCGCGGCTTAAATGCCACTCCTGCGACAGGCTTTCCTTTTATTCAAAGAGAAGCAGTTACAAGAAGGAGAAAAAGGTGAAGCCGGCCGGACTGCAAGCCGCAAAGACACTAGACTTCAGACCGCAGCTCTTAACAAGCGAGCTCCTGGATACAAGTCAGCGTGCCTTGGGGAGTGCGCCCTCCCCCTATTTATAGGCTCAGGGGCCTGCCCAAACGGACAGGGCTAAAGTTACCAGTTGCCTGGGGTACAGGAGAACCGCGCAGAGGTGAGGGGAAGCAAATGAGCAGAAAAGGAGAAAGGAGGGAAGCCGCGCGGCCTAGCGGTTTCCCCCTAGCGAGCTGATGGCCTGACATGGAGACCGCCCGTCTTCGGTGATGACCAGCCGACTTGAACTGTGAGGCGGTTAGAAGGCATAGGCTACCCGGTCTCTAACGACCGGTTGACTTGACATGCTTGGCAGCTAGAAGAACCAGGCCGCCCGGTCTGGAAAGCTGTGCGAACTAGTCACTGATTCCGGGCTTAACACAATACACCGACCAAGGGGGAGAACATGAGAAGAGGACAGTTAGCAGCCAGCTCAAGAGGATCCATGGTTTACTCAAGTTGAACTATGTTAGCAGCTAGTTCAAATGCTGCAGTGTTGTGTTGTATTATTGTATCAAGACTGAAGGTATGACTCCTAAACTAGCAGACTGATCACTAGGATGATTTCCTTAGCAGTATCAACATATACTTTGTTTAGGATCATGAGATAATCTCTCCAATGATATTTTCTACTCAATCAATAGATTTACCTATTGAAGAAGACAGAAAGGGGGAGATATGTGTGGCAATACATAAGGGGCAATGCTTCTAGTGGTGCTCCACTTAAGTATTAAGTGGTATAAAGGAGAGTTCATATTACTTGAGCAATTGCTCAAGTAGTATGAGGGTACATTGACTTAACCTTTTAAGTCAAAACAATTAACTTTGAGCACACTGTATTAATATAGCATAAGCTTGCAGTTGTAGCAGATTATAAACTACGGTTGCATGAATTTAGAAGCATATTATGTTAATGCCTCTTAGTTCTTGCTAGGTATTCTGCCTTCTTCAAATAGGTGGAGATTGTTTGGTCCATTGCCCACAATGTTCCCTAGATGGGATTTGAAGAGACATCACCATCAAGACTAAGATCATAGTTGTATTTACTGTTGTTTAAGCTCATCATGTACAGGATGTTCCATGAAACAAGTTTAGACATGTTATCTAAGTGATGTGACAGGTGGTCACAAAGTGAAGATGCTGGAAAGGCAGGAAGTAGCCTAAGGCCAAGTCAGGTAAACTCTTACATATGATGTGGGCTGACAGAAATTTGTCTAAGTCCACATGCGTTGAGTAATGAAGACACACTCAACGCAATACAACAAAAGGTCGTGAGTAGAACTCTGTTCAGAAATTCGTCGAACTGAGTTCAGAGTTCGTCGAGCTGAGCTCACCATTCTTCGAGCTAAGTTCACAGTTTAAGACTCTAAGTTCGTTGAGCTCAGTTCAGAAAATTCGTCGAACTGTGTTCAGAGTTTGTCGAGATCAGTTCTCCATTAGTCGAACTTAGTTCAGTTGTCAAACTAAATAGCAGATAAGAAGTAAGTGCTGAAATAAAGGTTTGTCTCAACTAATAATGAAAAACCGCTGAGACCGCTGAGACAATACCGCCGAGACAGTTAAGTGCAAAAACCATTGAGACAGTTGAGACAGTTGAGAAGTATGTCTCAGCATAACCGCTGAGACAAAGCAGCTGGAATTTCTCTAAGTCCAGAAGCATTGAGTGAAGCAAGTTCACTCAACGCTTCTAATGAAGAAGGTAGCGCTGAGAAGATTAAAGTTTGTCGAGCACTGCCCACAGATCGTCGAACACAGCTAAAGACAGAAAATCTGTCTAAGGCAAAAGCGCTGAGACCATTGAGAAGAAGGCATTGAGACCGCTAAGATAATCTCAGTAGAGAAGAAGAAAGCATTGAGACCGCTGAGAAGAAACCGCTGGGACAGGAGTTGGTCTCAGCACAACCGCTGAGATAAGTGTTTGTCACAGCTGAGTACAAGAAAGCGCTGAGACAGTTAAGTAGAAAAATTGTTAAGGCAAAAAGCATTGAGTGGAGGTTTCTCACTCAATGCTGTCAATGCCCAGTGGAGACAAAAAATCTGTCTAAGTGTTTTGGCGTTGAGTGATGCTCACACACTCAACGCCAAGCAGCAGATAGCTGATAATGCAAGTAGGCATTGAGTGAAGCTGATTCACTCAACGCATAGAAATTGTTTTATACTCTAAGTAGTTTGGTGTTGAGTGAAGGTTACTCACTCAACTCCATGAGACAGTAAATCTATCTAGGTGTTTTGGTATTGAGTGATGCTTACTCACTCAACACATATGCTATTGTTGTTTGATTTTTGGCTAAGTCCACAGCTGATGATGTCAGCAAGTCAACAAGTCAACATATTTCAAATTAATATCGGGATGGCTACAGTACGCGATAAATGTTATCGCAGACCTACTGTACGACAATTGGCATTAAAGTTCCTGCTGGACATTAATTATGTGGGGCCCACTGCTCAAGAGCCGTTGGGTAAAAAATCAATAAAAGAAAAGAGGCGAACAGAGAAAAAGAAACTTCAGGGAAAAAGAAATCAAGTTAGTTTTTCTTCTACGCCATTATTGTGGAGCTGAAGAACAGGAAGCTCTAGTCTACAGACAGAGAGCAAGTTAGCTGTTAGATCAAGACCTTCAACAATAAGATTTCTGGTGCCATTCTCACCTGCAACAACAAGCTAGTTCAGAGTATTTTCTCTGAGGGAAATGGTAGCAGCCAAGGGCCGACCATTTCTGCAGCTTCTTCACAGTTCCAGCAACACAAGCACCTGAAGATCTTTATCTGGAAGCTGTGAAGAGAAGAAATATTGAAAAACTGAAGTAAAACACAGGGGACCTTTCCTAAGGAGTCAAAGTTAGGGCAGAATCACCTCATCCCAGGAAAGGAGCAAGGGGCAGGACTATTCCAGTCTGCAAAGTTTGATCTGGGATTTTCTCTGCTCAGGTTGTAGCAGTTAGTTGCAGTAACTTCACTGACCAGAAGGAAAATCCATGGTGCTGTGAAGAAGTAGTTAGGGCTGAGCTTCAATCTCAGTTCAAGAAGTGGCAGAACATTGCTCTGTAAGTAACTCCCAGCACAAGTAATTACTTATTTTTCTGGAAGTAGTTAAGACTAAGTATATCTTAGTTCAGTGAAGGTACACTCAGGAAATAAATTTCGGTAGTCATTGTTGGGCTGAGACTATCCTAGTCAAGAAGCTTGACACACAGAAATATCTCTTATGTCAAGTATATCCATCAACCCACATTAATCCTGTAGGATTCAGTTTACCTGAATCTGAGTTGTAAGAGACTTTTTAGTCACTGAGCTGTAAGTACACTGCTGGGGTACTGAGGTAGGATCCATGTTTGGATCTGAGCTGTAGGTCTTAATTGCCTGAGGTAGGAGAGTGCTGCTCTCTGAGTGTAGGGTCTTTGTGCCTAAGGTAGGTGACAAGTTTATCATTGAGTTGTAGGTACCTGGAGGGGTACTGAGTTGTAGGAGTGCAGCAGCACTCTGAGAGTAGGGCCTTGTGCCTGAAGTTGTAGGGCTGAAAATCCTGAGCTGTAGGACTTAGTGATAAGGCTGAGGTAGGTGGCTTGCGGGTCACTGAGTGTAAAAGCACTACAGAGCTCTGATGTAGTATCCTTTGGGATCTGAGGTACGGCCTTCCTCCCAGCCTGAGTGTAGTGCTTAACATCCTGAGGTAGGTTGCAACACCCCATATCCGTCGCATAGCATTATATGTAGTAGGTCTGGTGATGGTTAAAACTCCAAAATTATTTACGGTCACGCGGCGACCCGGCGGTTTTATTTGAGAAAAAGGCGGAATGATTTTATTTAGAAAACGGGGCGCGCGTATTTATTTATTTGGATATAAAACGGTTTAGATCGAGTTTTAACGAAAGGTGGCAAGTGCACCTATCGTGAGTAGTACAGGATATTCCGGGTGGAATATCGAGGTCGTATTGTTCTCGGGGCCGGTTCGATTATTTCTACTCTTCCCTGGAGGGGACTATTATTTTACCGATAATACTTGTCGGGTATTTATATATAATAAAAATGCAGAAAATGACAGAAAGAAAATGAAAGCATAAAAAGAAAGCAATAAGGTGGTGCCGATGAAGAGCTTAGCTCGATGGCACCGAAAAAACAATTGAACTAAAATAGACTTTAAATAAAAAGAGGTCCTAAATTTCTAATTAATTAAGGCGGAGACTTGGCCGTGGAGGTTCCACTAAAATGAGCTCACCTATCTCTAGGACTATCGCTCACCTGAACGCTAAGACTATTCGACCGAACGTTAGTCCGGCGAAGGATTCCTCTTAACGCCCGCATTACGCTAAGAACCCCGCTATTGGTTGGGGAACCCAATCCGGTAGAGTTGGCGCGCCTCCTCTCTCGAGGGTTAGTGCGGAACTCTCTTTGCCAAGGGGTGATCTGTCCATACGCACGGCCTCTCGGCGAGCGTATGGAAAACGAAAATAGGGCCCACACATCGATATGTGGTCCTACGCGTCGTTAACCCCGGGCAAACCTTAAGTACTTTTAATTAATTAGAAAAATTAGACCTTTAATTATTTTAAGCTATTTTATCTGTCCCAATGATCTTCGATACCGAGGGCTAAGAACAGTTAGCCACTCATCGGAATGGGGACGGCTTGCGGGAAAAGCAGAAAATAAAGCGATAAAAAAAGCAGTAAATGAAAGCGATAAAATGAAAGCAGTAATGGAAAGCTGAAAATTGCAAGTCCTACTCAAACGAGTAGGACTGAAGAAAGATGTAAATTGCGAGTCCCGGCGCAAACGCGTGGGCGGGAGAAAGAAAGCGGGTCCTAATCAAACGAGTAGGACTAAATAAATGCAACACACGCACACACTCGACAGAAATTAAAACTCACGCACACACTCTCTCGACATAAATGAGAACACACACACTCTACAGGAAAGTAAACACACTCTACCGAAATAAAATCCAGTCATTTAACTCAAGTGAGTAGGCGGAAAGAAAGAAAATTACAAACTCACGCACCCTACATAAAGTAATATAAGCGAGCGCCATTTAACTCTTAACGAGTAGGCGAAAATAAATGCGCACAAGTACAGAAAAATGTAAAAAAAACTAAGTTGTCTAAAAATGAAAACAACTGCATTTCTACCGCTAGAATGCGGGAGAAATGCATAAAAAGCTGAAATAAAAATAAAAGGGGCAAAAGTTTAAACGAAAAATCAAAGTGCACGAAAAATTAAAACGAATACATTTCTACCGCTAGAATGCGGTAGAAATGCATAAAAAGAGAACGAAAAAATTAAATAAGGAAAAAGTTTTTGAAATAAAAACAAAAATGAAAATGCTTGAAAAATTAAAACGATTATGTTTTCATTCTTATAATTTTATAGAAACGCCTAAAAAGTGAAAATATGACTAAAAGAGAACGAAAAGTTTTACAATCCTAAAGAGCCTAAGTTAAAAGAAAATTAAAAAATCACCTTTTAAAACATTGTTTTATAAACTTATAGGAATGAAAACAAAGTAAAAATAATAAAGTAAACCTAAACAAGTATTTGCATGAAATTAAAATTGCGATTATAACGGCTAGAAATTAGACAAAAGTTAAAAGCTAAAAAGATTTTAGAAGACATAAAAGAAAAACAAAATAAGAACAAACATTAAAAATCACTTCGAGTAGGGCGCATGAGTGGATTCCAAGCTATGCAAAGAGAGAAAAAACTAACACATTTTATTAATGAAAAAGTGATTACAAGAAAGCTAAAAACAAACACTAAGAGAGGGGGAAGAAAATCCCTTACATAGCATAAGAAGGCAATTCGGCAGCACCTACCCTAAGCAAAGTGGTTCCAAAAGGGAACAGGAATCCTAAGCAGAAGCTCTGAATTTATAGAAAAAATTTACATGGGTCACACCCTTGGTCACGGGCGTGACAGGGGGCGTGACAGTACTATTTGCGAAGGCGGCCGGCGATTTGACGGGAAAGTGGACTTCGGGCTGGACACGTGTCGGTCTCGCAGAGGTCACGCCCTAGGTCACGGGCGTGACTCTGGGCGTGTCAAGCAGGTGGATCTGGGCGCGGGTTGCGCCGAAAGTTTTCGGGCAGGTCTTGTCGGGCTAGCTGGAAAGGTCACGCCCCGGTCACGGGCGTGACTCTGGGCTTGTCGGCAGGTGTCGACACTCGACGAATGTCGAGCGGAAAGTGTCGAGTTGAAAATCGTCGAGCGGAAAGAGGTGTCACGCCCTAGGTCACGGGCGTGACTGTAGGCGTGTCGAGGAGGTCGACGATCGTTGAGCTGAAAACGTTGAGCGGGTGGACACGGGCTTGGGTCACGCCCCGTGTCGGGTGACACGGGCGTGACCCCGGGCGTGTCAAGCTTTTCACTTCAAAATTTGCTGATTTCACTGGAGTTTGACGTGTCACGCCATGGTCACGGGCGTGACCAATATGTCACGGGCGTGACATGTCAATTTTTGGCAGATTTTTGCTATTTTCTGAAAAATAAAATAAAACAAGTTAGTATAATATTTACAAAATAGGAGCATTTTATTGAATAAAAATAAGTAAAAAGGACAAAAATAAATGAAAACAACTAAATTAATGTACAAAAAAATAGGTATATTTACAATTCATCAAATACCCTCATACTTAAGCTTTTGTTATTCCAGAGCAAAAGTTGGAGATGAACTTATAAGGAATAAAAGAAATCCTAAGTTTAGCTACCGCTTGAATTAATTAAAAGTAAGATCAAAATAAACATCCGAGGTTAAAGAATTAAATACTAATTTATGAAATGTTATAAATAGAGGAAGAGTTTCAAAAATAATTCTAGATAAAATAAAATAGAAAGCAAAAAATTTATTTTTGTTAGTTTAACAAAGATGGATTGGATTTATATAAAAAACCTTAGCTTAAAAAAAGTTAAAGGAAATAATGCAATTTAAAAATTATGCTCTCAAAAAATTTTAAATTAATTCTAGAATCATTGAAATAGGCTAAGTGGTTTGGTGGTTTTTGAAGAAGGCTTGAATATTGAGGTGAGGTAATTTTTTCTCGAACCTCCAATTTTTTTCTTTTCGGATAGTTAGGAAAATGAAATCTTATTTTCCTAACACATAATAAATTTTTTTTTCTTTCTTCATAATAAATAACCCAATGTATATGTGTAGAAGTAATGAATTTTATCCTCTTACTCCATAACATATAATCTTTTTAAATATTGGGTGCCTATGTTTACGGAATGAAATCTTATTCCCATTGACATAAGATCTTTTAAGGGATAGGGGTAAACATGTCAAGTAAGACATGAAAAAAAGGAAGTGGGTTTAGTTTTTTTCAAAAAGAAAACTAGATTTTAATAAAAAAGTTTTGAGAGCAACCTTTTTAAATGAAACGTTCCAATGTTTCTAAAAGCAAAGAGTAGAAATAATTGAAATCCATGAATGTTATTTTCTAACATAAAAAAGGAGCTTCTATTTATAAAATTAGAAGTGGTGGTGAAAAACAAGTTCTCTATTATAAGAAAAAAAGACATAAAAAAAATTCTTTAAATCTTAACCCCAGACACTTAAATCTATCGAACTTTAATTAATAAACGAATAGTAAGCAAAGAATAACTAAAATTCGCATATAAATTAACTCGAAACTAGATTTTTGGAAAGTAAAAAGGGTTAAAATATGGTATATTCGAATTATTTTGTTACATAATTTAACAAAACATTTTTTTTGAAATTTTTAGAGTTTTTATCATTTTTTTTTGTGTTTTAATTATTATCTTTTTAGGATTTTTAGATTTTTATCTTTTTAGGTTTTTTTTGGTTTTTCTAATTTTTTTTTATGTTTTTGATAAGTAATTTACAAGAATGAGGAGAGCAAGAAGTGCTATTTAAAGAAGATAGGGGGGAAAGAGAGATTTTTACAAAAAAAGGTACAAAGTAAAAACTCGAATGCAGCCCCCGCGAACAGACTCTTATTTGAATGGTTGGTTCGATGAGTCGAACGTCGCGGGCAGGCAGAATGCAAGCTTTTACAAATAAGAAGATGGGGGGGAAAGAGAATTTTTTTACAAAAAATATTTACGAAGTAAAAATATTTTTTGAATTTTTTTTTTTTTTTTGAGTTTTATGGTTTTTTTTTTTGAAGTTTTATGATAACAAAAACAAGGAAAAAAATTTTTAGGTTTTATGTTTTGCAAATTTTTTTGTATTTTTGATGAGTAAAGAATAAAAAAAACAGTATAGGAAAACACCCCCATACTTAAACCCAACATTGTCCCCAATGTTGCAATCTAAGTATGCGGAACAGATAATATATAAAATACAATAAGTACAAAAATAAAAAAGGGAGTGTAGGAGCATCCCTTAGACGAGTGCGGGAGGTCCGGGTTGAAACCCTGCATTATTTAGAAGAAAAAACAAAAAGATAACAGAAAAAACAAAAAAAAAAGGATAAACTCGGGCTAAAGTGTGCGGGCGGTAGGGATCGAGTGCGTGGGCGACTCGAAGGTAGCTAAGGCCTTAGCTACGTGAGTGTGATGAAAATGCGCATCCCTAGCGTGCACAAGAATGGAAATGCACCGAAGCGAAACAAAATAAAACAAATTAAAAGAAAATAAAAAGACAAATATATACACATGTAATTTTTTTTGTTTTTAAGGATGTTTTATTTTTTTTATTTTTTTTTAGGTAGGTGTTTTAGTTATTATTATTATATTTTTTTTCATGAAAATATAGTTTTTTATTATTATTATTATTAATTTTTTTTTGTTAATTTTTTTCATTTTTTCGAATTTTTTTAGTTTGGTGTGTTTTATAGTGTTTTTTTTTCAAAAACAATAATAAAAATATTTTTTTTTGTTAAGTTTTTTTTTTCATTTTTTGGATTTTTAGTTTTTTTTTTGAGTTTAGTTTTTTTTTAGGTTTATAGTTTTTGTTTTATTTTATTTATTTATTTTAAGTTTTTAAGGTTTTGCAAAAAAAATTTTTAGTTTTATAAGTTTTTCACATTTTTTTTGTTTTATAATTTTGTAATATTTTTTATAGTTTTTATTATTATTATTATATTTTGTATTTTTGTTGGCCATTTTTAATTTTTGTTATATATAGATATAGGTAAAATTAATAGATTTCCAGGGTTCAAAATAACGAAACGACAATTTCCCCGGCAACAGCGCCAAAAACTTGGTGGTTAAAACTCCAAAATTATTTACGGTCACGCGGCGACCCGGCGGTTTTATTTGAGAAAAAGACGAAATGATTTTATTTAGAAAACGGGGCGCGCGTATTTATTTATTTGGATATAAAATGGTTTAGATCGAGTTTTAACGAAAGGAGGCAAGTGCACCTATCGTGAGTAGTACAGGATATTCCGGGTGGAATATCGAGGTCGTATTGTTCTCGGGGCCGGTTCGACTATTTCTACTCTTCCCTAGAGGGGACTATTATTTTACCGATAATACTTGTCGGGTATTTATATATAACAAAAATGCAGAAAATGACAGAAAGAAAACGAAAGCATAAAAAGAAAGCAATAAGGTGGTGCCGATGAAGAGCTTAGCTCGATGGCACCGAAAAAACAATTGAACTAAAATAGACTTTAAATAAAAAGAGCTCCTAAATTTCTAATTAATTAAGGCGGAGACTTGGCCGTGGAGGTTCCACTAAAATGAGCTCACCTATCTCTAGGACTATCGCTCACCTGAACGCTAAGACTATTCGACCGAACGTTAGTCCGACGAAGGATTCCTCTTAACGCCCGCATTATGCTAAGAACCCCGCTATTGGGTGGGGAACCCAATCCGGTAGAGTTGGCTCGCCTCCTCTCTCGAGGGTTAGTGCGGAACTGTCTTTGCCAAGCGGTGATCTGTCCATACGCACGGCCTCTCGGCGAGCGTATGGAAAACGGAAATAGGGCCCACACATCGATATGTGGTCCTACGCGTCGTTAACCCCGGACAAACCTTAAGTACTTTTAATTAATTAGAAAAATTAGACCTTTAATTATTTTAAGCTATTTTATCTGTCCCAATGCTCTTCGATACCGAGGGCTAAGAACAGTTAGCCACTTATCGGAATGGGGACGGCTTGCGGGAAAAGCAGAAAATAAAGCGATAAAGAAAGCAGTAAATGAAAGCGATAAAATGAAAGTAGTAAAGGAAAGCTGAAAATTGCAAGTCCTACTCAAACGAGTAGGACTGAAGAAAGCTGTAAATTGCGAGTCCCGGCGCAAACACGTGGGCGGGAGAAAGAAAGCGGGTCCTACTCAAACGAGTAGGACTAAATAAATGCAACACACGCACACACTCGACAGAAATTAAAACTCACGCACACACTCTCTCGACATAAATGAAAACACACACTCTACAGGAAAGTAAACACACTCTACCGAAATAAAATCCAGCCATTTAACTCAAGTGAGTCGGCGGAAAGAAAGAAAATTACAAACTCACGCACTCTACAGAAAGTAAAATAAGCGAGCGCCATTTAACTCTTAACGAGTAGGCGGAAATAAATGCGCACAAGCACAGAAAAATGTAAAAAAAACTAAGTTGTCTAAAAATGAAAACAACTGCATTTCTACCGCTAGAATGCGGGAGAAATGCATAAAAAGCTGAAATAAAAATAAAAGGGGCAAAAGTTTAAACGAAAAATCAAAGTGCACGAAAAATTAAAACGAATACATTTCTACCGCTAGAATGCGGTAGAAATGCATAAAAAAAGAACGAAAAAATTAAATAAGGAAAAAGTTTTTGAAATAAAAACAAAAATGAAAATGCTTGAAAAATTAAAACGATTATGTTTTCATTCTTATAATTTTATAGAAATGCCTAAAAAGTGGAAATAAGACTAAAAGAGAACGAAAAGTTTTACAATCCTAAAGAGCCTAAGTTAAAAGAAAATTAAAAAATCACCTTTTAAAACATTGTTTTATAAACTTATAGGAATGAAAACAAAGTAAAAATAATAAAGTAAACCTAAACAAGTATTTGCATGAAAATAAAATTGCGATTATAACGGCTAGAAATTAGACAAAAGTTAAAAGCTAAAAAGATTTTAGAAGACATAAAAGAAAAACAAAATAAAAACAAACATTAAAAATCACTTCGAGTAGGGCGCATGAATGGATTCCAAGCTATGCAAAGAGAGAAAAAACTAACACATTTTATTAATGAAAAAGTGATTACAAGAAAGCTAAAAACAAACACTAAGAGAGGGGGAAGAAAATCCCTTACATAGCATAAGAAGGCAATTCGGCAGCACCTACCCTAAGCAAAGTGGTTCAAAAAGGGAACAAGAATCCTAAGCAGAAGCTCTGAATTTATAGAAAAAATTTACATGGGTCACGCCCTTGGTCACGGGCGTGACAGGGGGCGTGACAGTACTATTTGCGAAGGCGGACGGCGATTTGACGGGAAAGTGGACTTCGGGCTGGACACGTGTCGGTCTCGCAGAGGTCACGCCCCAGGTCACGGGCGTGACTCTGGGCGTGTCGGCAGCTGTCGACACTCGACGAATGTCGAGCGGAAAGTGTCGAGTTGAAAATCGTCGAGCGGAAAGAGGTGTCACGCCCTAGGTCACGGGCGTGACTGTAGGCGTGTCGAGGAGGTCGACGATCGTTAAGCTGAAAACGTTGAGCGGGTGGACACGGGCTTGGGTCATGCCCCGTGTCGGGTGACACGGGCGTGACCCCGGGCGTGTCAAGCTTTTCACTTCAAAATTTGCTGATTTCACTGGAGTTTGACGTGTCACGCCATGGTCACGGGCGTGACCAATATGTCACGGGCGTGACATGTCAATTTTTGGCAGATTTTTGCTATTTTCTGAAAAATAAAATAAAACAAGTTAGTATAATATTTACAAAAATAGGAGCATTTTATTGAATAAAAATAAGTAAAAAGGACAAAAATAAATGAAAACAACTAAATTAATGTACAGAAAAATAGGTATATTTACAATTCATCATCTGGCCAGGGCCCGACGCCATATACCACAGACAGACCAGAAGGTTACGCAATGGAAACCAACCTGCCAATAACAAACGTCCTACACATAGTACATTCTAGCGGATGCAATTTAACAGTTGCAATATTAAGAACCCAGCCAAAAGCATGAATGTCCACTACTCAAACCCAATAGGAATGAACGTACAAATACACAAGTACATGGCCTTATGGCCTTACAATAGTTTACTCAAATATAAGTGTCATCCAAACCTCGGCACACAGGACGGTCATACATGAGAATAAAAGAAAACTCTCATAATTAGGCCTTCGAGGGCCGGCTCAGCAATAAGGGCTTTTGCCCGCTATTTGTCACTCTGCTCAGGAGTACCTACAAGCAACAATCCACCGATGATGTGGCAAACAAAAGAAACGGACAGCTAAGCTGACCAAATTATAACGATCCGCCCATAAACTCAGGGCGACGATGCTCCTTCCCTGCACTTTATTAGCATAGCCATATAATAGAGAAATATCACATCATCATAGACATGGGCTCGCCCGGCCACACACCCCGTGCTCTCATAGCACATTCTCGGTAAACCCGATCAAGTCCGTGGTCTCACCACCACCCCTTGGACAGCAATTCTCGTGAGCATTTGATTCTTTCCGGCAGAAGTCACGTCAATTGAAGACATCAACAACCTAAGACCCGCCCTCTATGCCATCGATAGTCCTCTAAAACCGAACCACATAGAGTGGGTACGGTTCCACTCAACTCGTTGCTTACCTCGCCACGGCAATTTAAGTCATCGACGCGGGTCAAGCTTCACCGAATCCCGAGTATGGAACACAAAGTATTATATAACCCAATTATGTACAAGTTGGCAGAATCATGCGTCAGCCTGTTTTTCTGATGCACCTCGGAGTTAGTCCCCAAGGTTCCCTGTTGCAATCTACCGCGTAGAAAACCCAAAAAACAACCATCGGCGTGGAGTCTTCTCCGGCCATTCATGCAATGCAACATCACTGATCCAGACAAACTTGTCCGTGTAGGCTTCACACACCATGCCTATGTATGTTTCTCGATTCCGGACTCTACATGAAAATAACGGGGACTATTCATGTCTAGCCGAAGGAACACCTCACACTCACAGTAAACTCGCGAGAGCGGGCTTCCTATGCAAGGGAAAAGAGGACTTCACAAGTCCAAGATGAAAATCGTTACCCTAGCATTCCTCTTCGGCGCCATGAAGATCTATGCGGATGAAAAGTACTAGAATGTCCTCGCCTCCGTAGATCCGAACTTGGCTTGTGATTTGGGTCTCCGAAGCTCCTCCGGCGGCCGGATCTCTCTTCCTTCTTCTTCCTAGCTCTACCCTCTCTCTAGAACTTTTAGAAAGAGATGGTTTGAATGAAATGAAGGCATCCAAACCCTATTCTCGGGTATAACCCAGCAAGGACATCCCTGAGCCGTTGGATCCCAAAATAAGGAAACGGACGACCACGATTCGCAATTAAAATCAGAATCCTGGGCCTCACACGGCTTGTAACACGCCTGTGTCCAAGGCCGTGTGCCTCATTCAACGCCGAAACTGACGCGTCCCGAAAAGAACACGGGCTCTCGACACGCCTGAGTCATCCATTACACGCCCGTATAGCTGGGCGTGTTCCTCCATCGACACAGGACCAACACCAACCCGAGTAGAACACGGGTATTCGATACGCCCGTGTCGAATTTGACACGCCCGCGTCAGGCTGAACACGCCTGGGCACCAGCCTGTGTTCCACTCACCGACACAGCACGACTAACTACCCGAGTAGGACACGACCTGGGATACGCCCGTGTCTCAGGCCGTGTTCGTTGTTCGACGATCGTCGACTGCAATTTCGTCGACCACATGGCCATCGTCGAACCCGAGCATGACACGCCACCTTGACACTGATGAGTCCGATTTATATAGGGTTTTTCAGACTCATCTGGGCTAGTTTTCATGCATTTGAACTTCACTTTTAGTTATATATCATTCATATTTCATCTTGTCTATATTTCCATAGGAAGTGCATATTTTGGCCCGTAGTTGTGTATTTTTGTACTTTTATTGTTTGTACTCCTTATTGTACTCGTCTGGAATGTCTGCACATATTAGTGCTGGGTTTAGGGGTCGTGTGCGTGTTACGGGGATGTTTGGAAGTAGGAATACTATGCACGATCATCAAATATAGTGCGCACGACCACTGGTCGTGCACCGATGATCGTGCGCAATGTACCCTGATTCCCAGAATCTGTCTGGGGTAATCGCACGACCACTGGACAGAGTGCGCACGACCACCGGTCGTGCGCCACTGATCGTGTGCATTGATTCCTCTTTTCCTGGAGTCCTGTCTGGGGTAATCGCACGACCATTGTACACAGTGCGCACGACCACCGGTCGTGCGCCTTTACTAGTGTGCTGTACCCCAGTTCTTCTTCCTAATCTGCCATGCCAGTGCGCACGATCACTGGACATAGTGCGCATGACCACTGGTTGTGCGCCCGTGATCGTGCGCATTGTTCATTTCTACTGTCTATAAATATGCAGGTGCCGCCCTAATTCGAGATCGCTCGACATTTCTCTGCCGTTTTTGTCTCCGAGGAAGTGTTCCGCCGTTCCCCTTCATCTTCCAATGTAGGGAGGTTCTCCGGGCAAACTTTCACCGCCAAATACAAGCCGGAGCTTCCATCATAGGGAGGTGCGCCTATTTGTCCATCCACCATCCATCTGCCCTTGCCGCACTAGCAATTGCTAGTGGCATGCGTAGCGAAGAGGTGCTAACGACCCTCATTCTGCCATTCTCATCACCTCATCCGCAAGCCTACTCGCCCATTCGCCTAGTGATTCGGTGTATAGTGGCCCGACTAGTCTTCCATCCCGCCTAGCGAAGCATCACATAGCGGCGTTGCATAGGAGTAGTTGTTAGATTTTTTCTTTCTTTTTTTCCGCAAATATCAAAACCTAAATCATTACCGCCGACCTTGAGGATTTCAATCTCAAGTCCTCCTCGAAATTATCTCCACCTTACTGTGTTCCTTGAGAGATCGATAGTTGGGAAAACTCGCCCATTTTATATTACTTGTGCGACTGGTTCACTGGCGTGATATTTAACAACAAGTTTTTGGCGCCGTTGTCGGGGTACAAGTCATGTGAGTTTCTGGAGAGGGAGACGTGAGATTGCTTTCCTTTTCCTTTGTAAATCGCTTTAGTTTTGTTCTATTTCTCTTTTGCCTGCCTTTTTCTTGTTTGTTTAGTCAATTGTAGTAATATATTGTTGCATTTAGTAATTTGCACAATTTTTTTGAATCTGCTGTTTCGACACCATGTGGGGATATTCGTATGCCCAATGTCGTTGGTGTGGAAAGCCTTTTCATGCTAGTCATGGATGCTCTACGAGAGGTATTGAGCATAAACCTCAGAGCACAATGCATGAGATGTTGTATTCGTACAACCCTTCAAACACTGTGCCCCGAGCTTATGGTCAATTGTCCTCGCCACATACATCGTTCTCTTATTCCTCTCTGGCCCCACAAGGACCACAGAGTAACGGGAGAAAGTGTTTGTATTGTCGAAGAACAGAACATGTCCCGAAGGATTGTGCCGAGTATCTCCATGTTATGGAAGAGGATGATGAGCCGGACATCCGGATCATCCCGAATCCTACCCTTGTTGGCACACCTTCATCATCTGGTTATGTATCCCTGTCACCTTCATTTGTTGAAGGGAATGATGTGGACACAACCGCCAGATGTGTCGCTGATCTAGTCTTCGACGTGGATGAGCCCATCTCTCCTGTGCATACATCTCCAAGCGTGGAGCCGATTCTTTGTGAGGAACCTGCGCTTGACTTTTATCCAAGCAAAGTTCTTCTGCCTTTTGTACATTCTACTTCATTCATCTCTGACGACATTTTCGACGATGCAACACAAGTTGAGGCTTGTGATACATGGATTGTTACCACTCCCATGGAGGAGGACAACCTTCCTGGTGTTGAGGTTTCTCCCTCGATACCAAAGGAGGAAGTCCAAGTCTTGGTGGAGGCCTCTATGGATCCGGCCGAGCCTTGTAGCATTATCGACATTGCTGATGATATTTTTCTACCTCAGCCTTTGGGGATTGAAACCGGGATCACTCCCCCGATTATTTCTTTATGTTCTTCGTCTCTTTTATTTCTTGACCCCCCTTCCTTATCTGAGCCTATGCAGGTTGAATCTCCACGGGTAAGTTGGGTTGACATTGAGCCTTGCGCTCAGGCTGTCGATGAGTGCATCCTCTTGTGTGAGGAGGTTCCTACCTCCTTCATAGTGGAAGCCCCTGCTGTCACCTTCGCCCCCAGCGAACTTGTGGTGGACGAAACCTTGCTAGACAAGGATTTGTTTTGTGGTGAGATGAGTGAGGACCAGGCCTCCTCCTCATCCTACTTCCTATTTCCTCTGCCTGCGAGGAGCATGTATGATTATTTAGGCAGAGGGGTAACTGTTTTATCACCGTATTGGTACCCGTTACTGTAACGGATAATGGAACAGTTACCGGTGCATTTTTCTTTTCATAGACCCATTAGCTAGAACTATATAGAATTTAATAAGTCGTGCTAGGATGACAATAACCCCAGTACTTATCTTTCATTTTCTGTGCTTTTATTTTCATGTCTATTTTAGTTATAGCATTTCGTTTTGTATATTTTTCTTTTATTTTTGAGAAGCTCACCCCTGCAGGTATTCATGGCAAATCGCATTGGCGGGATAGTGATTCTTCGTATGGCGGGCCTGCTTCGGTTTTTCACGCATCTTCTGGTATGCTCACTAGCCGAGCATTGGTTAACCTCTCCCATTGTTTCTATCTGATTTTAATTTCTATATCATATACTGTGTTGCTTAGTTTAAGTCTGGGGGAGAGCCATTATTTGTTACCTATGGCACGCCCACATTTCTTGTGCATACTAGAAGCTTTTATAGTTTTATTTTTTGATTAGTTAATTGCACTGCACACCACTGCACCCACTTGAGCGCGTGCTTAGCTGTTAGTGTGCCATGAGTTAAACTCATTTCTTCGTTAGATTTGTAACTTATGGTGTTGGCTTAGGATTGTGAGACGGGGTAAAATGTTGACCCAACTGTGCTCCTAGTCGAGTGCTCTCGTCTCGTGTAGAAATTAGATTAGATTTAATTTTTCTATATGCTTTTAGTTTTATATTTTTCTAATTGCGTAAATACTTTCTATTTTACTCAAAAATTGGTGAATCCGGTGTGAATCTGACGGTAGCTTAGGGATGTGTGTAGACGGCCGTTAGGTTCGTATTGCTCGAGTCGGGAGGATGGATAGTCTTTCTCGTTGGCTAAGAACTTGCCCCAAGGTTAGTTCACTCACATGAGCGTGATGTAGGCCATCATTTTGGCCCGATTGAGCTTTGTACCATTCCTAATGTCTTATCCCCGCTAGCCCCGTTGTGCCTACCCCTTCTTTTGATTCAGCTCCACCATGATTTCACCAAAGTCTCATAGCTAGTCGCACACCCAAGTTGAGCTTTATAGTTTTACATTTTCATTTTGGGATGTGATGTGGCGATATTACATGTGAATATGTGGATGTGCTTCAAAGTTTTATTTGCCGAAATTGTTAAAATAAAATAGGATTCGAAAAAAAAATATATATATACAAAAAAATTAATTGTGAAAAAGAAAAGTGAAAAGAAGAAAAAGTTTGATTGCAAATTCTTTTTGAGATGAGAATGTATTTGGATTAGGCGGTACACACACCCATATTTGAAAAAGTAAGTCTGGGGGTATGGTGTACCCGCGTGTATTTTGCTTAGCAGAGGGATTCTTTTTATGATAGCTTATTTGGGTTAGGTGTTTAGCCTTCCTGTTTATCTTTATTTACCTCACCGAAACCCAAGCCCCATCTCTTCACCTAAAGTCCTATTGATTCGTGTGTGAACCAAACCAGTGCCGTGGAGAGAATGCGAAAGGGCAACCATATTGTCACCGGCATTGGTGGATTCCTTTGGAGGTTATCCCGAGCCCCAATCTTTGGCAATGCTCGCCTAGCGATTAGTCTACTTTCTCCCTACGCGTGACCGGATGATTCACCGTGATTCCATTTTTGAGTCGTAATAAAATTTTGATACGCATGGTGAAAAGTATAAACTATTTTGTATACTTAGAAATTTCTTCTATTATATTTTTATGCGTGCGAGCATGCGACTTCGCATGGTACTCTGTATCGCAATTTCCTTGTTCGTTAAATCATTTTCCCTATCTGCTTATATTTTGTTTGCTCGGGACGCGCAAACAGTTAAGTCTGGGGGTGTGATGAGTCCGATTTATATAGGGTTTTTCGGACTCATCTGGGCTAATTTTCATGCGTTTGAACTTCACTTTTCGTTCTATATCGTTCATATTTCATCTTGTCTATATTTCCATAGGAAGTGCACATTTTGACCAGTGGTTGTGTATTTTTGTACTTTTATTGTTTGTACTCCTTATTGTGCTCGTCTGGAATGTCTGCACATATTAGTGCTGGGTTTAGGGGTCGTGTGCATGTTTCGGGGATGTTTGGAAGCAGGAATATTGCGCACGATCATCGGATATAGTGCCCACGACCACTAGTCGTGCACCGATGATCGTGCGCAATATACCCTGATTCCCAGAATCTGCCTGGGGTAATCGCACGACCACTGGACACAGTGCGCACGACCATCGGTCGTGCGCCACTGATCGTGTGCATTGATTCCTCTTTTCCTGGAGTCCTGTCTGGGGTAATCGCACGACCATTGTACACAGTATGCACGACCACCGTTCGTGCGCCATTACTCGTGCGCTGTACCCAAGTTCTTCTTCCTAATCTGCCATGCCAGTGCGCACGATCACTGGAAATAGTGTGCACAACCACTGGTTGTGCGCCCGTGATCGTGCGCATTGTTCATTTCTGCTGTCTATAAATATGCAGGTGCCGTCCTAATTTGAGATAGCTCGACATTTCTCCGCCGTTTTCGTCTCCGAGGAAGGGTCCGCCGTTCCCCTTCATCTTCCATCGTAGGGAGGTGCTCCGAGCAAGCTTTCACAGCCAAATCCAAGCCGGAGCTTCCTCTCGGCCTCCTCCTTCATCTTTGAGCTTCAAGAAGAGCTTGACCTAGCTTTCTCCATCAAGTTAGGAGAAGTTGTGCCATCCTCCACCGGATCGTGACGCGAAGAAGACGGGCCATTGGAAGGTGGTGACAGCCATTCTCTACCCCGGACGCAGTTGACGTCCGAGCTTGGACACGGATTGACAGCCCGACAATTCCAACCGTGAAACCTCAGCAAGACTTCGGATTCGGTCGATTTCGCAGACTTTTCTTCTGTTGTTGTTGATGGTTTAGTTGAACTCTTTATATTTGATGATGTTATGCTTAGTGTAATATACGTTTATGTGTAATTATGTCTATGTGATTGTATGATTTCGTTATTTACTTGAGGTGTGCCTATTTGTCCATCGACCATCCACCAGCCCTTGCCGCACTAGCAATTGCTAGTGGCGTGCGTAGCGAAGTGGTGCTCACGACCCTCATTACGCCATTCTCATCACCTCATCCGCAAGCCTACTCGCCCATTCGCCTAGTGATTCGGTGCATAGTGGCCCGACTAGTCTTCCATCCCGCCTGGCGAAGCATCGCATAGCGGCGTTGCATAGGAGTAGTTGTTAGATTTTTACTTTATTTTTTCCACAAATATCAAAACACCCATCATTACCGCCTACCTTGAGGACTTTAATCTCAAGTTCTCCTCGAAATTAACTCCACCTTACTGTGTTCCTTGAGAAATAAATACTTGGGAAAACTCGCCCATTTTATATCACTTGTGCGACCGGTTCACTGCCGTGATCTTTAGCATCAGACACGCCCGTGTCCCAGGCCGTGTGACCTCTACCAAGTCCCAGACTAACACCACCCGTCGCTCTATTGAGTATCGGGACGTTACAACTCTCTCCCTCTAAAAAGAATTTCGTCCTGAAATTACATAAAGGAAAAGATATAAACAAAACTCAAACGGTACCTGAATGGAACAACTCATGGTACTCCTTAAGCATGGTCTGCTCTCGCTCCCATGAGAGCTCGTCCCGACCGCAGTTGTCCCAACGGATCTTGACCATCCTGATTTCCTTATTACGCAATCGCTTGACTTCTGAGTCCTCATTGCGAACGGGCTTGACCTTTGTCGTTAACCCATTATCAACCAGTACTTAATCGACCGCAATTACTTGTGAAGGCTCTAGCACCGCCTTCCGTAGTACCGATATGTGGAATACGTCGTGTAGGCCACGTAGCTCCACTGAAAGCTTCAATCGATAAGCGACTTCGCCTATCCGCTCCAGAACCTCAAACGGTCCAAGGTACCTCGGGCATTACTTCTTCAAGCATCGTACCCGTGAGACACCTTTGAACGGCTTAATCTTCAAGTACACTCAGTCGCCAACATTGAACTCCACGTTCCTATGCTTGGCGTTATAGTACTTAGCTTGGCGATCTTGAGCGATTAGCAATCTTTCTCGAATCGTTCGCACCAATGAGGTAGCATCTTAAACTTCTTGCCCTTGTATAGCTTCGACTCACCCATTTCCAACCAAGATAACGGCGTGCGACATATTCTACCATAAAGGGCCTCGAAGGGCGTCATTTGAATGCTCTCATGGTAGCTATTGTTATACGCAAATTCCACCAAATACGGGTGATCTTCCCACTGCTTCCCGAAATCAAGAACGCGCATGTGAAGCATGTCTTCCATCGTCCTGTTGACCCTCTCGGTCTGACCATCCATCTGCGGATGAAAGGTTGTGCTGAAACTCAGTTTTGTTCACAACATTTGTTCCACCAACCTCCAATTATTGGACGTGAACCACTCATCTCGGTCACTCACGATGCTACAGGGTACACTGTGAAGCCGCACAATATTATCCACATATAATTTCGCTAATTTCTCCACAGAATCATCCTTCCTATGCGGAATGAAGTGCGGCACTTTCGTCAAACGATCTACGATCACCCAGAGGGCATTGTTTCTCTTCTGTGACCTTGGCAACCCGTGCACAAAGTCCATTGTGATATCGTCGAACTTCCACTCCGGAATAGGCAAGGACTTCAAGAATCCTCCAGGCTTCTGGCACTCCATCTTCACTAAGGCGTAAGTTTGACACTTCGCCACGTACAGTGCCACATCCTTCTTAAGTCCTGGCCACCAGAACAATTTCTTCATATCGCTGTACATCTTCGTGCTCCCCGGGTGAATCGAGTACTTGGTATGATGAGCATCGTACATCAATTCCACCTGCAGTTTGCCCACATTTGGGATGCACAGATGACTGTCCTTCCATAGCAATCCATCCATGACCTCAAATTGGGAATTTGACCCATCCAAAGTCTTAACCATGATTTGCTTCATGTGGCCACCCAAATCTAATGCCTGTCGAATCCGATGAGCCAGGTCACACTGAACTTCTGTCCAGTTCAAAAGTGCTTTGGCACTAGTCTGCTTGCCCACACACGAGATCTCCAACGCCTCCAACTCCCGAACCAAATGCTCGTCGTGAACCGACAGCCAATTGGCTTGAGCTAAGGCCCTGCAACTCAATGCATCCGCCACTGCATTGCCTTTCCCAGGCACATAATGAATCTTGAATGTGTAGTCCCCCAGGAACTCCATCTATCACTGCAGTCGCATGTTCAGTTCCTTCTGATCAAACAAGTATTTCAGGCTCTTGTGGTCGGTATAGATATCGACCTTCACCCCATACAAGTAATTCCTCCACAGCTTCAGTGCAAATATCACGACCGCTAACTCCAAGTCATGGACCAGATAATTCCTCTCATGAACCTTCAGCTGACGCGAGCCATACGCTATCACACTTCCATGCTGCAGTAGGACACAACCCAATCCATTACCTGAAGCATCGTTGTAGATCTCAAAGCCTTCGATCCCACTCGGCAATCTCAGTACATGCGCCGTGGTCAACCGACTCCTCAACTCTTCGAACGCTCGTGCGCACTCCGGTGTCCAAACAAACTTCTGCTCTTTCCTCATCAGAGTCTTGAGGGGTAGCGCTATCCTTGAGAAGTTCTCCACAAAGCGCCTGTAATTGCCGGCAAGCCCAAGAAAACTCCGGACTTTCGCTTCCATAGACAGCACAGGACACTCTCGTATAGCAACAATCTTCGTCGGATCCACCGCAATTCCCTCTCCACTGACCATGTGACCAAGGAAAGCTACTGAGGACAACCAAAACTCGTATTTGGAGAACTTGGCGTACAATTGATTTCACCTCAGCATCTCCAACACCAAATGCAGCTGCTTAAAGTGATCCTCCTCACTCTACAAGTACACCAATATATTGTCGATGAAGACGATCTTAAAGTGGTCTAGGTACTCCTTGAAAGTCCTATTCATCAAATCCATGAATACTGACGGCGCATTAGTCAGCCCAAACGGCATGACCGTAAACTCATAATGCCCGTATCTTGTACTAAAAGCTGTCTTGGGGATATCACTTTCCCTTATCCTCAGCTGATAATACCCGAACTTAAGATCCAATTTCGAGTACACTGTTGACCCGACTAACTGATCGAACAGATCATCAATCCTCGGGATCGGGTACTTATTCTTCTCCGTTAACTTGTTCAGCTCTCGATAATCAATACAGAGCCGCAAACTTCCATCATTCTTTTTCACAAAAAGGACCGGTGCGTTCCAAGGCGATGAACTTGGATGCACATAACCTTATTCCAAAAGCTCTTGAAGTTGTACCTTCAGCTCCGCCATCTCCTTAGGCGCTAGCCGATACGGAGAGCATGACACAGGTTTTGGACCTAGCACTATCTCAATTGTGAAGTCTATGTCCCGCTGAGGCGGGGCTCCAGGCAGATCGTTAGGGAACACATCAGGGTACTCAGATACCACTGAAATACTGTCCAACCTAGGCTTAGGCTTTGCCACAACCACTAGCGTGAAAAACATCTCTGCTCCAGCACGAACCGCCTTCACCACCTTAACCCTTTCATGCCCGTAAAAGTTGTCTCACGACCTGATCCCAACTTGACCTCCTTGCAACTGCAATCAATATAAGCTTGCTGCTCCGAGAGCCAATCCATAACAAATATCATGTCGAACTCCACCAGCGGTAGTAGCGACGCTTGCAAATCGAACTCCTAACTCCTTATACGAATCTTTACGCCACAGACTATATCTGCGCGCATCGAACAGCCATTCGACAATAATACATCTAGTTTGTCCTTTGCCATCGAAGAAGGTACTCCGATGCGCGATATGAATCCTTCAGACAAAAAAGAGTGTGAAGCTCCCGTATCAAAGAGTGCTCTCGCCGGATTCTCACAAATCAAAACAATGCCAATACAAGCAGTGGTAAGGTAACACGCGCAAGGTAACAAGTATTTAAAACTAACTTGCTATAAATTTAAACCGTACCTGTCACCACATTCGCTTGCTTTATAGCCTCCTACTGGGAAAGATTGTAGACTCTAGGTTGAGCATAATGGGATGCAGTTGACTCCACCGCCTTGCCCTTCTCCTCATAGGTTGCTCCCGACTTCCTCTCGGTCTTCGGACGTCCGCTCCAACAGTCTCGGGCATAATGTCCCTGCTTTCCACAAGTATAGCATGCACCCGTGGTTCGACTCGTAGTCGCCCTAGATGCACCAGAAGAAGGAGTTGGACCCGAAGTTCTAGCCTTTTTATTCCACTTGCGGAACATAGATTTTGAGGAGTTTGGCACTTTGAACTCTGTCTTCTTAGCTCCAGAGTCTCTCTTTGCTTGCACATTCCTCAGATCCTTTTCCAGCGACCGGGCCATATTGACCAGGGTCAAGAAGCCCTGCGTCATAGGCCCCGAGAGCAGAAGCCTTAGGTCATCCCTCAGACCCTCATAGAATCGGTTTGTCTTACGCTCCTCATCAGCGAATGTAGAGCTAGCGTACCGACCCAACCGTGTAAATTCGTGGAGATACTCATCCACGCTACTCTCTCCCTGCGTCAACCTCTGGAACTCATTCTCCAATACAATCCTTTGAGCTGAGGGAAGGTACCTTGCCAAGAACAGTCTCGAAAATTCTTTCATCGAGACGTCCGTAAGTTGCCTTCCACTCAAATGATGTAACTCCAAACCTTCCCACCACAGCCTTGCATCTCTGTCCAACAGGAACATAGCTATGGTGGTCATCTGCCACCATTCCATTTCAGTTGCTGTCAATACTCTCCTTACTCAGGAGAGCCAATCCTCTGCTTGGGATGGGGTTCCTATCCCCGAGAACACCGAAGGATTGAAGCCTATAACATGTTTGAGCTGTCTTTCAGTTACTCTCCTAGGCACCAAAGGTTCCCCCACCACCTGCTTCACCCTTCTCAGTTCCGCTGCTTGAAGCGGTACCTGCTCCACCACAGGTGCAGACTGTTGCATTTGCCTTGCAGGCTGCGCATTGATCATCGCAAACACCGCTTCAGCCACTAATTGTATGGTTTCTGCCGAAGGAGGTGTTGCAGGCACATCATTCAGTACGCTACTAGACTCAGAAACCGGACGTTCTGACGGCCCTGTACCACTTCTGGTCACCTATAGTTGTACAAAACACAATTAAGCGACCAAACAAAATTGCAAAAAGCAATTATAGGAACACGTAGGTTCCCCAAACACGTGTATTTTCATTCCTAAGTGGACATTCATGGGTTCTTTTTATGTTATAACGATGACGCACACACATGTGCTCACCACCCCTTAAAAGAATTCGTCCACGAATTCATTTAAGTTGACCGAAACCAGTAATCTGATACGAAATTGTAACACACCCTATCCGTCATATAACATATAGCAGTAGGTCCGGCCGGAGCCCGACCCCATATACCACATACAGACCGAAAGGTTACTCAATGGAAACCATCCTGCCAATAACCAACGTCCTACACAGAGTACATTCTAGCGGAAGCAATTTAATAGTTACAATATTAAGAACCCAGCCAAAAGCATGAATATCCACTACTCAAACCCAACAGGAATGAACGTCCAAATACACAAGTACATGGCCTTATGGCCTTACAATAGTTTACTCAAATATAAGTGTCTTCCAAACCTCGGCACGAAGGCCGGTGATACATGAGAATAAAAGAAAACTCTCATAATTAGGCCTTCGAGGGTCGGCTCAGCAACACGGGCTTTTCCCCGCAATTTGCCACTCGACTCCGCAGCACCTACAAGCAACAATCCACCGAAGCGGTGGCAAACAAAAGCAACGGTCAGCTAAGTTGATCAAATTATAATGATCTCACCCCTAAACTCGGGGCGGCGATGCTTCTTCCCTGCACTTTATTAGCATAGCCATATAATATAGAAATTTCACATCATCACAGGCGTGGGCTCGCACGGCCACATACCCCGTACTCTCAGGGCACATTCTCGGTGAACCCGGTCAAAGTCCGCGGTCTCATCACCGCCCCTTGGATGGCAATTCTGGTGAGCATTTGAGTCTTTCCGGCAGAAGTCACGTCAATTGAAGAAATCGACAGCCTAAGACCCGCCCTCTATGCCATCGGTAGGCCTCTAAAACTGAACCACATAGAGTGGGTACAGTTCCACTCAACCCGTTGCTCACCTCGCCAAGGCAATTTAAGTCATCGGCGCGGGTCAAGCTTCCCCGAATTCCGAGTATCGAACACACAGTATTACATAACCCAGTTATGTACAAGTTGGCTCCCAGGCCACAAAGTTGGCAGAATCACGCATCTGTCCAGTTTTCCGGGTGCACCTCGGAGTTAGACCCCAAGGTTCCCTATTGCAGTCTACCTCGTAGAAAACCCGAAAAACAACCATCGGCGCGGAGTCTTCTCCGGCCATTCAAGCAATGCAACATCACCGATCCAGACCAACTTGTTCTCGACACGCCCGTGTCAGGCTTGACACGCCCGTGTCATCCAGTACGCTCCCATGTAGCAGGGCGTGTTCCTCCATCGACATAAGACCAACACCAACCCGAGAAGAACATGGGTATTCGAAACGCCCGTGTCGAATTTGACACGCCTGTGTCAGGCAGAACACGCCTGGGCTCCAGGACTTGTTCCACCGCCCGATACAGCATGACTAACCTTCCGAGTAGGACACAGCCTGGGACACGCCCGTGTCTCAGGCCGTGTTCACTGTTCGACGATCGTTGACTACAATTTCGTCGAATACACGGCCATCGTCGAACCCGAGCAAGACACGCCCCCGGGACATGCCCGTGTCCTAGGCCGTGTGACCTCTACCAAGTCCCAAACTAACGCCACCCATCGCTCTTTTGAGTTTCGGGGCGTTACATAGGTGGTCTTCTGACCACTGAGTGTAGCCCTTTGTGGCTGAGAAGTGAGTCTTAGAGGAGACTTGAAGATCCTGCGGTATCTGAGGTGAAAGCACTTAGGAGCAGTTTGGAGGAGTTTGTGCCTAGTCCAACAAGTTAGTTAGATAGGTTGGAGGGAATGTGAATGTATCCAATCGGGGAACCACTATAAATATATGTGTGCTTTTCTGTGGTTGTTTTTCTTTTCTTATTTACAGGTGTTAAGGACAAGCTGTAGATCACCCTAAGCTGAAAGATAAAAGAAAACAACAAAATATTATACAGAAAGCAAAAGATAGTCCCAAAGAGACCAATAACCTATTCACACCCCTCTAGGTGATTTAGCTATCCTTGAAACATAGACTTTTATGCGGCTTGGATGGAGTGCACCCATTGTTAGTTCTGAGTTGCAGTCCTCTTGTAACACCTTTCGTAAGGGTGGCCAGATGGACCACAGAAGGTACATACTACTCCACCTTTCTTCTTGGAAGTAGGGTCGGATGCGTTAGAACTCCCATCATCTTCAGCCTTTATCTTTTCTTTCCTTGACGCTGCACCCCGATTCTTGGCGTTGTCGATAGCCTCAACCGTCAAAGCGGCTTCCACTGCCTCAACGTAACTTTTCACTCTATAAGCGCATGCCAACTATTGGACATCGCTTCTTGGTCCTCCGAGAAAACACTTCACTCTTCCCGCTTCTGAAGCTGACATATTCGTAGAAACTCTGATTAACTTACTGAACTCGATCTCATATCGCTCACCGTGAGCTGTCTCTGATTCATATATAGGAAATTATTCATCAGGAGGTCCTGCTCGACCGAGGGTAGGAACTTTTTAAGCAGCATCTTCTTGAAGGACTCACAAGACCATACTTCCTTAAGATTCTCCTTTTCCCAAATCCACCAGCTCTTTGCCAATCCCTTTAGCTGGTAGGCCACAATCATCACGTTTTGGCTTTATGCAATCCCCAAATACGAAAACATTTCCTCAATAGCGATGATCCAAACCATAAAGTCAGCACTCTTGTCATATGTAGGAGGTCGTAATCGTTGGAAATATGAAATAAAATTCATCTCTGGTGGTAGCGCCACCGGGGGTGCCAGAGGAGCAGTAGTAACCGGTATGCCTAGACTCACTACAGGATCTTGCACTAAGGGTTGCTGCGCTAGAGCAGCAGACAATAAGGACTGAAACTGCGATTGCATCGCCACCAATTGTCTCGACAAAGCCTCGTTGCACTGATGCAAGAACTCAATACTGCATCCCTTTGCGGACCTGACGACTCACCCTTTGATAGGGGAGTCGACCGAGTCATAGGATGTCTAGCCTGCATTTCTAGAAAAGCAACAGATGACTCATCAAATCCTAAAATACAACTAGGCCACACAACTCAGTTCAGACCAACTTAAAACACACTTTCTTATGCTGCAACTTGCTCTGGGATTTTTAATGATGTTATGTCGTACTTAGGATGATATCCCCTCATCCAATTAAGTCATGTGCATATGATATGAATGCGTGAATTCTTTATTCAATTAAAAAAATCAAGTGTGTACATGTGTCATCATATAAACATTAACATAACATGCATGCTTATGCGATTATATGCTATGTATGCAGTGTTATGCATTCTAAAAAGGACTTAATGAATGTATGAGGGACGTACACATGAAATGTTATGCATCTCATACTACATAACATTGCATGCAATGAGAATAGAAAACGTGCTAATGGGCACCAATGTGATGGTGGTTATGCATCTCATACTACATAACCATTACATGTTGCCACCTATGGTCGATCCATATACAAACACATATTATGCATCCCGTACTACATAATATGCACCGTATACTTCTTATCATGCAATGAGTATAGTGACCATGCTTCGGCTAAGACATACTGATGACACATCGGTGTGTGTAAGCAAATGAATGGAGGAATTCAAAACTATATGAGATTTGCTGGTTCGACCAACTTGTCAACCAACCTCCCTCTTATACCAACTATCACAACCCACATTTTTACCGTATTTAATGATATATCAAAGTAAGGAAAAATGCGCGTCATGATGCCACGTCAGCAAGAGATGAATACAGACGCTCAGGCAAAACTCCTACTTAACGGATAAAGAAAGATTTTTAAGTTATTTAGAGAAAAATCCATTTTAAGTTAAACAGTTAGCCACATCCCTCAGCTAGTGGCTCATCTAGTCCACGAGAAAAGTAGTTATACGCTGCGAAAAATACTCCTTTACAAGAATAGACAACGCACATGAGTATAAATGTCCCCAGAGGACAACTCAAGTTACGTAAAACTTTAGTTTTATAATAGTAGTAAAAATAGCTTTTACGGTTGGTAAAAATAATGATTTAGAATTTTAAAACATGCAGTGCATGAAGTAGTAATAGTAGTTTTTTTATACTTGATAATACCTAACGTGCAATCCTAGCATAAAACATCCCAGATAGCAAATAGTCCAAATAATCAGAAGGAAAACAAACTTGTAGCTAGCAAAGTGTCCAAAATTAACTACATAGTGTGGGTCAACAATATGACACGAACCCACGTAAATCAAAAGTAGATCTGAACAAGGTAAAGTAAATTGAAACAACAAACTATCTCGCAACGGCGAGGTGAAAATCACAACCAACACTACAGCCCAGGAACTCTAAAACAAGCTACACTACCTGCTAGAGCTCCGAACCTGAGACATTCTAAAGACAGAACACCTCAGCAAGAGGGTACAAGTGGTGGTAGAAAAGTAAGCCAAAAGTGAACAAATGGTCAAAAGAGGGTATCAACCCAAGAGCAAAAGTACTGAAATAGAGTACAAAAGTAACGTACCAAAATCAAAAAATAGTACTTACATGAATCATTACGTACATCAAACTACATCGGATGCCAAGGCTAAAAGAGTGGGAAGCATGATTAAATCATTAGAAATAATTCGCATAACTTTATTAGCCACATGTGGTCAACTCTACCACAAACAAAAACGGGCGAGGTGGTCACCCATCCGGACACACTCTCACAGATATATTATCTGTCTAACTGTGGGGGAGACTCATACACCACCATTCATCGCAGTTACCCAAACACCCAGTAGAGTTCCACAAGTACTAATAAAGGGAACAACCATTGCGGCGGTGGTTTTGTCCACTATCACTCGCAGTAAAGAAAAACCTGACATAAATCTCAAGACTTGGCACATCGAATTCTACTAAACATCGCTACATTTAGGGATCAATTGATCAACCTCTAGGAAAGATACATGACCTTAAATAAATTCTATCTTGTCCTATATGGTAGTTAAGAGATGACTAAAAGATAAAGATTCAACTGCATCAGTAAGTCACTAACAACTCTATATGGTAGGATTTGCATAATAGTGAACATGATAATATAAGTGGATCTTGATGAGTCCGGTATTTATAGGGTTTTTCGGACTCATTTGGGCATGTTTTCTCACTCATGCACTGTATTTCAACCGGATATCGATTATATTTGCATCGTTCCGTCATGGACCATTGTGTGCACTGTTTTGGCCAGAGGTTGTGCAATTGCACATTTTGTTTTTGGGGGTATGCACATGGTGCACCCAATGGCTCTTTCCTGCTGTTATCTTAGCTTTATATTTGTTGTTGCGAGCTTGTGCTCTTGCTTTGATTTTGTTGTGCAGGTGGTGTGTTTTTCCACTAGGCAGGAATTCTGTATTAAGGAAAACACACACTTGTGCATTTCTTTCATGCACGGTTTGCATGAAAATATGCGTTTTAGCCAGCTGGAAGAACGTCGAGCCGAGCTCGACTAATTTCGTCGAGCTGAGTTCGACGATCCTCACGCACGGTTGACGCACGGTTGATGCACGGTTTCTTCGAAACCGTGCGCGAAGGAAACACATAGATTTACTATAGCTTTCTAATTTGTGCCTTCCGTGGTTAATCGTGCGCTTTTTTCACGCACGGGCATCAGCGCCCGTGCACGAGTAAAACTCACAGTTCTCCTGTGTGTCCCTATTTTCCAGCTCTTTGTTGCTACCCGTGCTATGTTCTTCACACACGGGCGGAACTGCCCGTGCGTCAAGGAAAATGCACGAGTCAACGCTTCTCCTTCCTCGGGTCTATTTTGAAAGTTAATGTCGCACGATTTATGCACGTCCGTGCGCCGAACCGTGTGTGACCATTTTTTCTGACTTTTCTATTTAAGTTGCAGATTTACTCTTTCCAAGGATCCAGCTCCGCTCCCCCGCCATTTCTGCTCCTCCGAGCGGGAAAACTCGCCTCCAGCCACCATTTTATCTCTCCTCCTTGGAGAGTTGATCCGGCCACCATTTCTACTCAGAAAGCTTGCAATAGTTGCGTCTCCGGCCACCTTCATCTTCTCCGACCTATAAGCTACCTGTTAACCCTGAATCGGCGATCCTTCCCAAGGCATCCAGCTCGCTAGTCGCGGCCTGCTCCAGGTTCCTCCTGGAGGTCGTGACTTCTTAGGATGGGCAGACAGATTTTTCTGTCCGCTCAGGCCGCACGGCATGAGAGGTCTCAGCGGTCTGACACCCCAGGCTGTGCGATGTTCCCTTGGCCGACAGGTGCTGCGGATTGCTTCTACAGTCCGCCCCTGCAGGTCGCGCCCCTTGTCTGCTAAACCGCAAGCTTGTCTCAATAGGTGCCCCCTTTGCCGAACTCGGATTCCTATCCGCCCAGGCCGGCAACAAGCCGCATACTTTGGTCACTCTTCAGGTTCACCAGACCACCACAACGTCAAGCGGCCTGCCTCTAGGACGCACATCTTCACGAGCATCGGCAACACTCCAGCTCAACGCATAGCCAGATTGGCGACCTGATCGCAGACCGCCAGCCAGCTACCCAAGTTTCCAACTCGCCAACATGCACGGCTGGCCTCGTTAGTTCGGCAAATCGTGAATCCCTTGTCACCCAGCAGGAGTGGCAAGTTCCATTCAACAATGGTGGACTCCAGCATCATGGGCAGCCAGTTTCATCAGTCCGCCTAAGGAGCGCGGATGCTCCAGCTCTCCGGCTACCCGCATAGATCATCGCATGTCCACTTCACATCGAGCTGGGCGGACTAAAGGTGCAGTCAAACCTTCCAGTCCGCCTATGTTGATGAACACCAACTCCAGCTCAGCAGCAGCGAGCCTCATCTTCATTCAAAAGCATAGGCGGACTAAGCTTGTCAGCAGGTGCGGACCCCGCGGACTCAGCGGATTTGCTATACAGCCCGCCATTCCTCAGCCTACTGCAACCGGTTCTCTCCAGTAGCAGGGTCGACCTCCTTCAGCCTACAGTCTTGGCGCGGGCTCGATCAGTAGTGGAGGACTCCTCCCAGTCCGCCAGGCAACAGAACATCCTCAAGGCAGTCACAAATAGTGCAGCCTCGGGCGGACTCTGCGGACTCGGCAGATATTCCTCAGCTCGTAGCATTAGCGGATGCTCGCTCAGTTCAGCAGCGGAGGACTCTACGGATTCTCCTCACAGTCCGCCACTCAGCTTCCAGCTTCGGCTTCCCAGCAGCGGGCAGATAGTCCCTCAACTTGCACAATCTTGGCGCGGACTCGATCAGCTCAATTCGGGCGTACTCCTCTCAGTCTGCCAATAGTAGGAGCGGACTCTTCCCAGTCCGCCGTCAGCAGGATCAGTTCTAGAAGCCAGCCCCAGTCCGCGCGGCCTGTTGCGGACTCGACAGACTCCATCCTCTACTCGCTCAAGTTACCGCCTCACCAGGTGTAACGTCACCGAAAGTCATTACATCCTCAGGCCTATAAATACGACTCTCATACCTCTCGTTGGGGGACAGTCTAGACAGTCTCATCGCTCTCGCGCTCAAAGCTAGTAACCTCAGGCATACTCTTTTTTTGAGTCCACATCCCCTCTCCTTGTAACCGCGCGGCCTGCCATCCTCAGTCCCTAGTCCGCACGTCTCCCTTCTGGCACTCCTTTCCTTAGCCGCCAGCTTCCCCTGTGTACCATTTATTTGCTTTCTTGTAAAGGTGTAATATACAAGTTGTAATAACTCAACATTAATCATAGGAAAGCCCGTCGCAAGAGTGGCATTTAAGCCGCGGCGGGCGAATTCTGTTGTTGCTGCTGCTAGCGGCCCCTTTCTTCTTCTCAGCTCAGCTTAGCTCTCTCGGCGTCAACCTGCATGCACAATCGTCAAAGTAACCGTCTGCTTGGCAGCTCCTGACCAAACTCCTCTGCTGATCATAAGCCTTCCTAGCTATTCTCAGCAAACCTCTCATCTATCCCCACATCCCTTGAACAAGCGCTTGCTCCACTCTCGAGCACTCAAAAGCTTCCTCTTCTCCTCCTCAACCCTGCAACCTTCATCCTCTTCTTCGCCTAGCTCGTGAGACCAAACACTCCTCCGGGTTAACTAGGTGGTGCCGTTTTCGCGCATCAACAGTTCACACGCGACCTTTACATCGGAATAGACGGTGAACAACGACAGTTAGCTATGTCAGATCATCGTTCAGCCGAGAACCTTGCTCAATCAAGTCCTATAGTTGATCCTCTCTGGGAGGCGTTCGAGTAATCGCGCCGTTAAAATGCACAACAATTCCAAGCGATCAACAAAATTCTTGCTACAATCACCCAACAGTTGCAGATACAACCTACAGCAGCTCCTGTTGCTCCAACTGCTCCGATCATTCCAACCTCAACATTAGAGAATCAATAAGCTTATTCTACAGCTTGCCCGCCGGTCTATCCTCCTTATACAGCAACCTTTCTACAAGGGCCTGCAACCCCTTTGCGACCTCAAGATGATGAGTCTGGAGCTCGTCAAAACTTCTTCCGGGAAGCAGCCCGGGGAATTTCTGCAGTATTTCTCAACTTTCAGGGAAGTCATCCTTACCCTTTAGCTCCTGTCTTTGCTCCTGTAGTAACTTTTCACTTTTATCCTCCTGCTTCTTTTGCAGTTGCAGCTTATGCTCCCTTTTATCCATATGTTGTAGGAGAGCAGGAAGAGCCTTCGCCATTTATAGAGAATGTTCGTCACGAACCTACTCCATCTAACTTCAGAAAGCCTCGGTTGCCAATCTACACTGGAGAGACTGATCCAGTAAAGCATCTTCAAGCCTTCGAATCAGTCGTTGCTCTCAAAACTCTCTCAGATGCAACCAAGTGCAAGCTCCATATCACAACCTTTGATGGACAAGTGAGGGATTGGTTCTATGGTCTTCGCCCTCACTCCATCACTTCCTTTGCTGATCTGCGAAGGGAGTTCTTGCTCAGATTCTCTACCTCAACTAAGAGAAAGGGCGGTCCAGAAGCCCTCTTTGAGATCAAGCAACGTGAGAACGAGACTTGGTCTCAGTTCGTTGATCGATTCCAGAGAGAAATCTTAGACATCGAGATTGCTGACCAAGAAATGTACCGAGTGGCTCTTATCTACGGTCTTCGTGAAGGGCCGTTCAAATTTGAAGTCAATGTCCGAGCACCAAGAATTGATTTCCTTAGCCAACTCATACATCTGAGGCGACAAGAGCAACCAAGGCTTTGTATACAGGCTTCTATCAGAGAAAGATCCTTCTCACAAGCAGCCTCCGAGGTCTCCTCCCAAAGATTTCCGAACTCACTCAAGGAGGGAAAGAAGATTTCAACGCCATCGATATCCTTTCCCGAACAGAGATCGTGCTCAATATCAATTGCTACTGCCACCAGCTCCATCTTCGCAAACAGCTGCGGTCCATCAACAGCCAGACAATGACTTGCATGAATCAGAACTAGATGAAGCCATGCTACAAGTAAGCCAAGTCATGAGGGATAGGGCTAACTGCAAAAGGCCTTATCAACCAGCTGATCAAAGATCTAGAGACTCAGAACCATATTGCGAATACCATAAAGAGCCAGGCCACCTGACAGAGAACTACCGAGCACTGCGCCAACTAGTGCAAAGGATGCTCTGATAGGGTAAGATGCGTGACCTGCTTCGCAAAGATGATCGACCTGATCCAACAGCCTCAAAGGGCGAAGAAGTTGCTGACATTCCTTATTGTTCAGAGGAGTGAGCTTAGTCGACGAACACCCTCTCCTCGTTGTTAATAATACTGTTGAATGCTTCGATGATGATGATGAGGGCTCCAAGGGAAGACTATTCTAAGCCGGCAAAGGACTTCATAGTTCTTCAAAGTTGTTTCACAACCATGACGCGTTATCTCTACTCTTACTCTTCGAACATTTTCATCATGAAACACTTCTAGGAGTTCCTTCTTGCTTTTCAATAATGTTTTCATCAGGGATCCCGTACTGACACAGTTCCCTTTTTATAATGCTTCTTCCTCTATTTTTATCTTTGCCAAAGAGATCACTGAACCACTGAGATTGTAAGACCCCCCGTTTTTTCTTTTCAAACACCGGGGTCTTAGGCACAGAACCGCCTCTTTGCGGTGACACCTTCATACCCGGGAAGGTTATCACTACATAACGCCGATCCTGCTGTCCAAATCGATCACAAAAGTAGTAAAATAATAAAAGGCAAGTCCATAGAAATCACATATATAACAAATAATCTGCACGAATGGAGTGTCCACAGATATAATAAAAGTACTAAAACTTGGGCTCATGCCCAGTACATCAATGTCATGACTACATATCTCTCATCGCGGAAGCAAAACTAAAATAACTACTAGCGATCAGGACTCACAATCGGCTGTCTGAACCCCGGTACTAGACTGAACAAGAAAAAGTAACCTTAACTTATATGAAAACACATAAGCCAAGGGATCTTTTGCAAGGCTCCTATAGTATAAAAAGTCTCATACCAATTTATACGATAGGGTGTCGGTTTTCTAGCAAGCATACATATATATTTACTGAATAAAAACCTTAACTTATAAGCACGCTCGCGCGAACTTATAAACCAAGGGATCGTTTTGCAGGGCCTATTGTATAAAGCATCCCATACCACTTATATAATAGGTGTCGTGGTTATATGTAATGGTTATGCTATGAAATGCAATTATGCCATGATGTGAACATGCAAGTGCAACTCACCCACTCGACTCTGTGTACACAGACCTTTAGTTCCACCTTTCTAGATCCGAACCTCCCAGGATACCTCCGTAGTGGGAAACGGAAGCGGTGGGTTGGGCCTCGCCCACCTCTAAACCGGTAATTGCACTACCAGTCAGACCTATTGTATGCCTCAATGCTGGTGCACTAAGCGGATCTCTTGCGTACTCTTGCCGGTTAGCGCACCAGACTTTATTTGGCTAAGTGCTAAACCACACTTGCCAAGTCGACGTATTGGAGTCGGTGCATCGACCCTCCAATACCGAAGATTTATCACCTTATACTTTATTCACATGCAACTTATGTATCAGCTACCGAGCCCAAGCTCCCCGGACCATCTCGTCCCTCACAAACATCAACCAAGCCAAAGCTCCCCGGACCATCCCGTCCGTCACAAACATAAACTGAGCCAAAGCTCGTCGGCCTAACCTGCTCATCACTAAATCCACCGAGCCTACAACCCGAGTTAGCCCACCTAACATCCCGAGGGATCGAGGTGGGTGAAAGTGAAACCCTAGTTATGCTAGTTACTCTTGCAATTCAGTTTTACCTATAGTTTAGGTTAGCCTAGGACTGCCCCGACATACCCCGTGAAGGGCTCTCAAAGGGCACTAGGAACTACAATGGGCTGAAGCCCAAAGCTCACTTTTGCAAGACACTTATTATTATTGGTTAATACCCAACTCCCAATCTCTTAAATGTTGTACTGGATCTAACCCTAGTGTATTTGATACTTTCTCTCCTACGTGGAAGATGATGTTTCGTCCACCCCGAGCACCTCTTAATGCTAATCAACCACCCAATCCTCCCCACAACTCCCGATGATGAAACTCATTTCACTTACCAGATCAACACACCAAGTCTCTGGGTTCATTTTGCACCATACCATGATTTCTGCAGTTTTACTAAACGCAGACCATCATAAATTATATGATGTATACAATGGGAGGTACTCAAAATAATCATCCAATATCCTTATAATAATTATTGGGGGTCTATCATGACATGTTTAGCTTAAATCCAGAAATTCATCATTTTCCTAATTTATCTGATAATTTATTTAATTTTTCAGGTTATCCAAAAAACCTAAGTTTGAACATGAAGTACACATTTCAGACATGTAAATGCTCCACAAAGTTTATGATAAATACAAGATGACTATTTAACGTAGAATCCAAAGTCTCCCAAGTTTTCAGCAAGGTTTATGCCTATATCCCTAATTATAAATATAACCTACATTAATCATTTTTAAGAGACAAGAACAACAAGAATACTTCCAAATATTCTGTGAAAATTCAAACATATACATAATGATCAATAAACACTATAGGCCAAGTTTCATACTTTTCTAGTGAACAAGGAACTCTAAACCTAATTTTGAACAATAATCCAAATTGGTAATTTAATGCATTAAGTACAAAAATTATTCTTTTAAAAATTGTAACAAAATCTCCACCAGAGCATGTTGACCTAGGAACACTACTGATCAAGTTACACAATTTCTTAACAAATAGTGAGCTCTGAATAAAATATTGAACAAGTTTTCATTTTTAAGAGCTTGTGAAGTAAGTACTGTAAATATGCATCTACAAATTATAATAAAATTAATGTGTGAATTTAATGACCCAAAACTCCCTATTCCCAAATTACACAAATTTTCTATGGAGAGAAGTCAAAAATAATAATTAATTAAATAAACGCTAACCCTTGCATAACAAAGGAAGTACCAAAATAATTGCTCCAAAATTCCCATTAAATTTTCCAGAGGTTCATACTAACCCTATGACTACAATACACAAGTTTCATCGCTGTTCAATGAGTTTTAATACCCTATTTTATCATTAAAAAGTTGGTGCCCTAAACTAGGGTTAGGGTTTTGAGGAGTTTAACAACTTCTAAATTCAATAAGATTTCTACCAGAAGATACTAACTACCCTAGAGTCCTCTACAACAAATTTCAAATCATTTCAAGTTCTTTTGACCACATGCCCTTCACAAGATACCAAAGACCATCCTTAGGGTTTGGTCTTGGGTCCTAGTGAAAATCTACCCCAATCCACCCCATCTTCCATGGGAGGGTGTTAACAGTCATGCCAAATCAGTGGCCCAAATTTTAACGTCTGTTGAGGTGGTTTGGCCACCTAAACCCACAAGTGCACTTTTGACCTAAATACCCCTTTTTGGGGCATGGCTAGGGTTTGCCCATTTACCCACTAAATCACCTCTAAATTTAGTGAATATTTATACACAGCCTCCTGATGACCTCAAGGACTACTCACCAAAATTTGGGAGAGTTTGGAGGTCATTTGGTACCTTAATTAATTTACCATAGAGTAATTAAATAATTTCAAAAACTATATAAAAATATCCCCAAAAATTCTCATTTTTGGGCAGGACCTAGGTATAGACTAGGGTGACTCCATGTCCAAAGTTCAAGTTATTTGGACAAGAGATGATGTGTGGGCACTCAATTTAATCTCTATCTAACCCTTGGTATAGACCCCACCAAAATGAGAGCCTCGGTCAAACCAGACACCCAAATTGGTTCAAACAAATTTTAAATTAAAGTAGAACCATAGGGCTACAAAATTATATGTTGACCATTTTCTCTGACTTAGACTCTAGGTATTTTTATAATTAAAAAGATTAAATACAAACTGTGTGACAGAAATGATATAATAAGAAAATATATAACCTATAGTTTAATTCATCGTCAGTACGAATCTTGGCGCAGATCGGGCGACTGCCACTCGTCTTCAACCTCCAGCCAACGTCCCTGATTGCTTCTTCCTGGAGTAACTTCAACGCACTGCCGCCTGCCACCCAGCCACCTCACCAACCGACCACCACCACCTCCGTCGAGGTGGTGGCTATCGACTAGCGGCGGCACGGCCGCCGGAGGGGCCTATTTCGACGAACCCGACAAGTTAATTTTTGAGGAAAAACCTGGAGAAAACTTCTCTGTATTGGGCTCAATTGAGCCCGATTCTTATTCCTAATGAGTCCTAAGATCTACCCATGGATGAAGGAGAAGGGGAGGACCTGAATTGCGGCCAGAGAGCGGTTGTTGTGCCTCCTTGCCATTTTCGGCCGCCGGTTTGGGCTTCTCTACAACCTCCACACCAACTCCACTAAAACTTAAATGTAATCGGGGAAGAATCTTGCCCTTGCCCTGGTGAAGGTTTCTAATGTAGGAATTGTGGAGAGGTGGCTTGTAACTCCCCAATTAATCAAGGCACCATTAATGGACATATGGGTGAGTTTTCGGTTTCACCCAAATTGATGGGCTGAGCCACCCCGCTGGCCAGCCACCCCCTGAAGACTACTCCCCTGCCTCCAAGGAGTTAAAGCCCCTTCAAAATGAGGGTTTATGGAGCCTCCATGGCCATGATGGCCATTAAGCTCCTACTTTCACTCTCCTCCAAATTTGGGTAACTTCCCCTCTCTCTCCTAGTCACCAAACTTTGAATTTGGTGGGCCAAAATGTGTCTCTCCACCTCCTAGACAAATGGGCCACACTTGTCTGGGCCTAGCCAACTTGGATTGGGCTTGAGTTAGCCATTTATGCTAGTTTGACCACTTTGACCCTTGAGTTGATTTTGGTGAAATTAGCCACTAGGGTTGACCCCAATGGGTCCTTGGTGACCCGTGGGCCTCCCCTAAGGTCTAGAAGTACTTGAGTTTGGTTGGTTGGTCATCTTGGGGGTCACTTGACCCTAAGTTAGGGCACTCTGTCCTTTTTAGGGCTAAGGTTGACTTGGGTCAACTTAGCATCTTTGGTTGACTCAAAAGGGTCCTTGGTGACCCATTGACTTCACTCTAGGGTTAGGAGGACATGAGTGGGATCCACTTGGCTAAGGGAATGTCAGTTGACCTTATGTAGGTCAATTTGACCCATTTAGGGTTAGACTTGACTTAGGTCAACTTACCCACTTTGACTGCCCTCCATGGGTCCTTTGTGACCCATTGACCCACTTTAGGTCTAGGAAGACCCTGGTAGGGTTGGTTGGGCTTACTAGGGCACACTGCCCTTAGTTAGGGCACCTTGCCCAATTTAGGCCTAGGGTGGTTCTATGTCAACTTGGCCACCCTGGGTCGACTTCAATGGAACCTTAGGGCTCTAATGGGCCTTCTAATATATTGGTGAGATCATGGTGGGATCTTAGAGTCATGTTGAAGTCTCATGTTCATCCTAAACTAGGGTTTAGGGATTTACTATTTGTAGTCCATTCATCCCAATCACCTTTATTCCCAAGTCCACTTGGTCTTCTTGGGCTCCCTAGGGTTTTGTCATGACCTAGTCATGACAAAACCACTCCTAGGGGTCTAGTTGTTTGAGGTATGTTGCAGAGATATCGCCGAGTCTTGCTATAGGCCCCCTCGAGATTGGATTCCGGCGTAAGGCAACAATGACCACATATCGCGGGGAGTTTTCGCATATGTGTAGTGGGGCTATCCAACTCTCATGTGGAGGAATACGGGACTTCGTATTCGAGCCAGTATCTGACACAAAGTGTGCGTCAGGAAAGCCCATGTGTTAGCTCTGCTATGATTCGTTAAGGATACATTACAGTTACAGTGATCTTTGCTTGACAAGCAATGGCGACCAAGCATAGCCTTGTCTCTTCGATCATCCCATGACTACGATGGCCGAACACTCTATAGTACTCTCAATCCGTACGTGGCCCACAACTCCACTGATCTTTCCACAGACAAGCAATGCTATAGGCCACTTGTCGCAACTAGTCTCATTGATCAGTGATTATTATACCCGAGGCATGAGAGCAGTGTATCTAGCGATCCTTTTCAGGATTTCCCGTGCTTTTCTCTTTTGTGCCCTTCTAAAGGATGCGCGGCTAGATCGCTCTTAGTCGGACTATACTCGCAACGACCTTTCTCAGGAAAGCAATGCATAAGGCCCACGGGTTATCTCCCATGGAAACATCCAGTCTTTCTTGGTCATCTCCGAGTATAGACCTCCTTTTTATCAACTTCCTCTTTCACAAGTGAATAGGTTAAATCCGACCTTCCAAAAGGATTAGCAAACATTTATTTTGCTTTTGCTCATCTTATATGTGTCGCCTGCATAATCTCTTTCAGATGATGACTTACAAGCTCTCTACTTATATAAGCTCCATTACTTTTATCAAGTGTTAATGGCATCAATCATTGATTAAGGAATCTAGCTCTCCATGATCATCAAGCCCTGCGATTGGAATCTGGTTAATATTGGCAGAATTCGTCAAGCTTCTTCTCTGCTAATCTGATCATATCCATCATATCATATCAATAGTCAACACTCGACTTATTGATCTGGAATTCATGTAAAGATATCATCTCTAATATAGCAAGAAGATCACTACTCTGGTTTGATCTCCATTCAACTATCAGCAAAGTGCATCAGGAATTCCCTCTGCTATATGATCATAGCGACCTTATCTCATCAACATTTAGCATTCGCAAGTTCCATCCAAGTACTTGCAGCTTAGCTCATTATATCATGTCTGCTGCTCACTCTTCTCTTTGCAGTGATTAGCAAGGTCTCACAAAGTTCCGCTCTGGTACTTGCAGTTTAGTTCATTATAATATGTCTGCTACTCAGTCTTCTCTTTGCAGTGATTAGCAGACACTCGCAAGTTCCACTCAGGTACTTACAGTTTAGTTCATTATATCATGTCTGCTGCTCACTCTTATCTTTGCAGTGATTAGGAAGCACTCGCACGTTCGCTCAGGTACTTGCAGTTTAGTTCATTATAATATCTCTGCTGCTCACTCTTCTCTTTACAGTGATTAGCAGGTACTCGCAAGTTCCGCTTAGGTACTTGCAGTTTAGTTCATTATATTATGGCTGCTGCTCACTCTTCTCTTTGTAGTGATTAGCAGACACTCGCAAGTTCCGCTCAGGTACTTGCAGTTTAGTTCGTTATATTATGTTTGTTGCTCACTCTTCTCTTTGCAGTGATTAGCAGGCACTCGCAAGTTCCGCTCAGGTACTTGCAGTTTAGTTCATTATAATATGTCTACTACTCACACTTCTATTTGTAGTGATTAGCAGGCTCCTGCAAGTCTCACCCAAGTACTTACGGTTTAGTCTATACGTCATGTCTGCTTCTAACTCTCAGTTTGCAGAGATCAGCAGATGCTTGCAAGTTTCTTCACAGGTACTTGCAACTTTCATGTATCATGTCTACTTCTTACTCTCATTTTGCAGAGATCAGCAGATGCTTGCAAGTTTTTTCACAGGTACTTGCAACTTTCACATATTATACCTGCTTCTGACTCTCATTTTGCAGAGCTCAATAGGTGCTTGCAAGTTTCTTCACAGGGACTTGCAACCTTCACATATTATGTCTGCTTCTAACCCTTTCTTGTAGAGATCAGCAGATACCTGCAAGTTGCCTTCGGCTATTTGCGGATTTCTTTACTCCCATATTTGCTTCTAACTTCTCTTTTGAAGAAACTAGCAAACGCTTGCAAGTCCCCCTTCAGGTAATTGCAACTTATTTTTCCTCTTCACGAATGTCGCTTACTCTTCCTTTTGCAGAGGATAACATGTGCTTGCAAGCCTCCATTAGGTACTTGCAAGTTATTATGCTTCTATGTTTTCCTGTCGCCTTCATTTTGCAGAACTCAATAGAAGATACATCTTCTTCATTTTTCAAAGGCAACCCCAGGTACACATAATACGTACCTTCCATACATGCATACACTAACTTTTCTCTTGCAGGAAAAAGATAGACATTGACAAACTACTCTTAAGGAGAGACATCAAGTTCCATCTCTCCTTATCCCCTCCTCTTCCTTTGGGGTGGATCATGATTTTCATGGGCCTCCAACTTTTTCGAAGTTCCTTTCTGAACTTAAAAAGTGCACGGATTATGTTAACCACGAAATCGATGATCCTTCCCAAGGCAGCCAACTCGCTAGCCGCGGCCTGCTCCAGGTTCCTCCTGGAGGTCGTGACGTCTTAGGATGGGCAGACAGATTTTTCTGTCCACTCAGGCCGCACGGCATCGGCCGTCTCAGCGGTCTGACCGCCCAGGCCGTGCATCATTCCCTTGGCTGGCAGGTGCCGCTGACTGCTTATGCAGTCCGCCCCTATAGGCCTCGCCCCTTGTCTGCTAAACCACAAGCTTGTCTCAATAGGTGCCCCCTTTGCCGGACGCGGAAACCTATCCGCCCAGGTGATGACTAGTTTTAATCATCGTTTTTGGGTTATTCTAGTAGCTTATTTTCCTAAGTTTTGTTACAATTATGTGTTTTTTGTATGCTTGTTATAATCTTCTTTTTAATATAATGTTTATGTTATGTTTTGTGGCTATTTTATATTTTATGTTTAGCTTTATCTATAAATATTAATATAGCTTGTATGTTATGTTTAATTTAATGTTTTATGTTTAATTTTATATTATATGTTTAACGTGTGTTTTATTTTGAATATAAATATTTTGTGTTATGTTATTTATATGTTGTGTGTTTTATTTATATTATGTATTTTGTTTTGTGTATTATATAATCATTAACTAATGTTTTGTTTTGTTTTATTTATAGGTTCAAATTCACTACATGATGCAGCCCAACCACTTCAACACCCATGCAGCCCCCTTCATTGGAGCAGCCGGCCACAATTTGCATGACCGGCCTCTTCCCCTCTTCATGTAGCAACCCGAGCCCATGCTCAAGTCCAACAAGCATGCAGCCCGGCCACCCATCTCCAACAAACATGCAGCCCCATGCAGCCCCTCCCTCAAGAGCAGCCCACCTAGCTCTACCCGAGCCCCCCCCTCAAGAGCAGCCAACCCGAGCCCCCTATACAGCCCATTAAAGCCCACATTGGCCGGCCACCCCCCCTCTCTTTCCTTTATTCTCTTGCCACCTTTTAATGACATACATGCATGTTTTCTCTCTCTCTCTCCCTTCCATTTATTGCATGCATGCATTCATTTTTTTTTCATGCTTGGCCGGCCCCTCCCCTCTCTCCCCCCTTTTATTATTTTCTCTTCCATTTATCCCTCATGCATCCCCCACTCATCCTTTCTCTCTTATTAATTTCTCTATCCATGCACCTTGCCACCAATACATTGAACCCACCTCCTCTTTCTTCCCCCTAATTAAATAATGTTCATGCACCCTCTCTATCCAACATGGCCGGCCAACCCCCTTGCCCCCTCTTCTTCATTCCATTCTAGAACCTTCTCCCTCATCTATAAAAAGAACCCATATCCCATGCTTTTGAGAGATGGGATTTTGGAGAGCAAGTGAAGTGCTAGTTTAAGTGGAGAGTGCTTGTGAGTGTTAGTTTTATTATTGTATTAGTTTTCTTTTCAATTAGTGCAAGTTTTCATTAGTGCAAGTTTTCTTTATAGCATAATCTTGTCTTTTTTTTATTTGGTGTACTCCTTTTTGCAAGTAATGAAAATATTTCTCTCTTCTCTTTATTTTGTTGTTTCCTTTTGCAATATGCATAGCTAATTCCCTCTTAGCATTTGATCATGAGGATCCATGATTTGAAATGAGAATTATTTTTATTTCATAGTTTTATTTTTGCGTAATTCTACTCGGTCCTTCTTTGAATAATTATTGTGTCGACTCTGTATTTCCGGTATACGGTAGTAGGCTTATGATCTCATATTCGAGTAGCCGAGAGGCTCGTGGATGTGAAAGATCACTCAAAGAAGGAAGGAGTTGAATGCAACCCTAGAGATAGGACGGCGTAAATCCTCCGGATTGGAGTCAAATCCAATAGTGCAGATCATCTCGATAATGCAACTTTAGGCTTCTTTGGTTTGTAAAGAGATTTCGATCAAAGAGTCTATAAGTTAGAAGACCTAATGCTCTAGCGAGATTTTGTCTCATTTTCGGATCCGTCACGGCCGAGTTGGATTTGCAAATTTAAAACTATGCCCTTTTATTTTCTCGTTTCATTTCATGGTGAATCAATGATCGAATGCTAGTTTTTTTTATATAAGTTTTCGTCCCGCAATTTATCGTTCGTTTTACTTTTAAAAAAATTTCTCAAAATCCCAATAGTCTTCCGGTAGGATAATAGTTAGAGCGTGAGTAGAAGTACTTGACAACCTCGTGTTTAAATACGACCTTGGTACTACAATTCGACAGGTACGCTTGCCTGTTCGGGTTTTGGCCCACCAAGTTTTTGGCGCCGTTGCCGGGGACTTTTCTTCGTCAATATTTTGAAAACGCTTGCGCTATTACATCTCCAAAAATCAAAAAAAATTATAATTTATATATTTAAATATTTATAATCAACCCACTTCACCTTATTTCTACCCCACCTAAAATCTCTCGGAAAGGGTAAGGGGCTTTAAGCGCCACCATTTTACCTAGTACCGGGCGAACCCTTCACCGGGTAGTCCTCGGGAAGTTCGAGAGCCAAGCCGTCTAAAAAAAATCTTTTTTTCAAAAAAAACAAAACAAAAAAAGTTTCCTTTCTTTTCCCTCTTTTTCTTTCTTTTCCAAGCTTTCATTCTCATCTTCCCTCGTTTTCTTTACTAGTGCATGACCCGAGCGAATCCGTCGCTACTTGTTGATTTGGACCCAGAAATCGAACGCTCCTTTCAGAGACAACTACGATTCGGGGCTTCCACTTCTCAAACAGCGGTTGAGGATTCCTTCGGGGATTGTAATTATTCTGAAATGGGAGATCCCAACCCAGGAATGACTCAGCAAAGGACTATGTCCGATTATGCTCGACCCAACCTGGAGGGGACTGAAACAAGTATTGTTCGACCTGCAATTGCGAACAATAACTTCGAGCTTAAGCCTAGCATCATACAAATGGTGCAGCAATATGTACAGTTCGACGGATTACAAGATGAAGATCCGAACTTGCATATTGCAAATTTTCTTGAAATCTGTGACACCTTCAAAATAAATGGTGTCTCAGATGATGCTATAAGGCTAAGACTCTTCCCCTTCTCCTTAAGAACTAAAGCCAAACAGTGGTTGAGCTCTCTTCCAAGAGGATCAATCACTACTTGGAACATTTTAGTCGATAAATTTCTTGCTAGATATTTTCCTCCCGCTAAAACTGCTAAGTTAAGAAATGACATAACTTCTTATTCTCAAATTGCTTCTGAGACCCTCTATGACACTTGGGAGAGGTTCAAAGAACTTTTGAGAAGATGCCCTCATCATGCTCTGCCTGTATGGTTACAGGTTCAGACATTTTACAATGGGCTAAATCAAGAAACTAAGCAAATGATAGATGCCGCTTCCGCTGGTTCCTTGGACCGCAAAACTCCGGAAGCCGCTCTTGAGCTTATCGAGGACATGGCGATGAACACTTATCAGTGGAATTCGTCTAGGACTCGTCCATCTAAACCTGCAGGTATCTATGAAGTGGATTCGGTTTCGCAACTGGCGCTACAAGTGGAAATGCTAAACAAGAAGATCTCGGAGATGACTGCTCCCTCCGCCGCTAAGGTATATGAAAATGCTGCTACTGCCGAGCAGGTGGATTATCTGGGGAACATACCCAGGCCTGCTCAAAATAATTCTGCCAATAATTTTTCTACTTTTTCGAATTTTTCTTCGCCTCCTGGTTTTAATGCTGCTACGAATTCTTATCATCCTGGATGGCGTAACCATCCTAATTTTTCATGGAGTAATAATGCTAACGTAGTACGCCCACCGCACAATTTTACACCACCACCACCACCACAACAAAATTTTCAAAAACCTTCCCCTTTGGAAGAGATCTTTGCTAAGTATATAAGCTCAAACGATGCTACTATTAGAAACATAACGGGATCAATTAAAAATTTAGAAAATCAGGTCGGCCAACTCGCCAAGGCTTTTTATGAGAGACCACCTGGAACTCTTCCCTCGAACACTGAGCCTAACCCAAGGGAACACACAAATGCGATTTCCCTTCGGAGCGGTAAAGTTGTTAACGAGGCCACCACAAGGGAAGAGCCAAGGGTGATTTTCCCTCCTGTTTTTACCCCCATGGAAAATGACAACTTAGATCTTGAAAAAGAAAAATCTACACTTGAAAAAGAAAAGGATAGTTCTTTTATTTCTGATTCTGAAAAAAAGACAAATGGTTTTCAAAATGATGCTCCAATTGTTCTAAAGGAATTTCCGCCACCTCCTTATCCGGCTAGACTTAGGCAAGAAAAATTAGATAATCAATATCAACGCTTTCTTGAAATATTTAAACAAATTCATATTAATTTGCCGTTTCATGAAGCGATTAGCCAAATGCCTAAGTACGCCAAATATCTTAAAGATTTATTAACGAACAAAAAGAAATTAGAACATTTATCGTATGTAACGTTAAATGAAGAATGCTCGGCGGTCGTTAAAAACTCTACTCTTCCTAAAAAGATAAACGATCCGGGTAGTTTTTCCATTCCTTGCGTCTTTGGTGATCTTTTCGTTAAACACGCGTTAGCGGATCTGGGAGCGAGCATCAACTTGATGCCTTTTTCTTTATTCAAAAAGCTAGGATTGGGCACTCTTAGCCCTACAAGAATGAGTATCCAGTTAGCCGATAGGTCGATCAAATATCTGTTAGGTATTGTTGAGGACGTGCTAGTAAAGGTCGACAAATTCATCTTCCCGGTGGATTTTGTCATTCTCGATATTGAAGAGGACATCGAGGTCCCTCTTATCCTTGGTCGACCTTTCCTAGCCACCGCTCGCGCAATTATAAATGTGAGTGAGGGAAAACGTTTTCTGCATGTAGGAGATGAGAAAGTAATATTTGATATTATTAAATCGATGAAAAACTCTTTACAAAATGATGACTCTTGTTTTTTCATTGATGATTTAAAAGAAGATTCCTATTTCCCTCCAAATGATTTTTCTTCTTCCTTTTTTGGACCCACATCAGCTATTTTTGAAAACACTGTTATGTCCGTACAAGCACCATTCGAAAATGACTCTAATTTTGGACAACAAAATCTTATTTTTGAAAATGATAAACATTTGCCAAATTATTTTGAAAAACCACCTGACCCTGCAGAAAAAAATTATCATGTTAAGAACTTCTGCCAGCATAAAAATTTTAAACCGGGCGATCAGGTTCTTCTTTTAAATTCACGTTTACGTATTTTCTTTGGAAAATCTAAATCTCGTTGTTCTGGACCGTTTGCGGTCAAGGATGTTTTTTATGATGGAACTGTGTTACTTTCGCACCCCGATAGGGGGGATTTTAAAGTAAATGGTCGTAGACTTAAACTTTATTTTTCTAATGATTATGTGCCTCCTGCAAAGGAGAATCTTGTGTTGGACTCTTAAACATTTATCTTGTGTGGGACATTTTTTTTATTTTTGGACTTATTATTATTATTATTCTGAAACTCTTTTATTTGGACTATTGTAATAAAAACCATTATCGGGCATCTGCCCATGGACTCTATCTATTTTTTGCTTTTATTTTGCTCTTCCTACCGGAGGACAATCAAGTCCATGTTCGTGGTCGCCGCTCCGCCGTTGCTGATATTAGATGGATCAAGTCATACCTGCTGACGATCAAGTACTCTAAAAAGCAAGCATGGGGGAGCGACATCCGCCTTCATCTCACGAACTCGGGGAAGTCCTGTTCTTATTTATTTATTTTTCCTGCATTTTTCTTTTTCTCTTCTTCTCAGTCCCCTTCTCTTTTTCTTTATGTTTTCTTCATTGAGGACAATGAAGAATTTAAGCATGGGGGGGTCTACTTTCTTTTGGTCTTTTCTTTTTTGTTCTTCTTCTTTCAAAAGAAAAAAAATATGTCTTAAATTAGTATAGTATTTTATGTCATCAAAATTCAAAATCCAAAAAAATTATAAAATATAAAACCCAAAAAAATTAGAAAAACAAAAATCAAAAAAATTGTGCTAAAATCTATTTGAAAAACAAAACCTAAAATTATTTCTATCTTTATTTTTATGTTTCTTCTAGTGAAGTGTAGGCCCGTGCGGTTTTTGTAGTTCTATGTAGAATCCTTTGAAAATATTTTCTAAACTTATCATTTTAGCATAGTTTAGTTCTACTAGTTTCTTTTTCTTAAATATAGGCATCCGTTTTTTACGTTATAAGTAGCAATTTGTAGTTATGTCTTTTTATTCGGTTAGTTGCTTACGAATGGTTGCTAGGTATCATTAGCTCTTTTTCATTTGCGAGGTAGTCTTTCTTGGTGTCTAGAACTTGTACCAAGCTACTCTCGAAGCATTTGCGCCATTTTTACGTTCTTTAGAAATGATTTAGGCCACCATTTGAATAGTTTGAGCTTTTCTTGCCCACCAAAAATAAAACCCTTGCAAAACAATTTTGGGCCTTTTTCCTTATTTTCTTTGTTTTTAGCTCCACCTTTCATTTCATTATGTTCACCAAAGCCAAATATCTTTCCTATTTTTGCACTATAAATTTGAGCTTAAAAATTATTTTTGTGGGAAGGGTATTATTTTTGGAATGAATAGGAAATTCTCAAGCTTATTTTTGGAGCTTTCTTATCAAATGTTATTCAAAAGGAAAAAAATGAGAAAGAAAAAAAAATATATCATTACAAAATCAAAAAAATGAATGCAAAAAGTTTATGTTTGGCCAAGTTTATAAAAGAAAAAAATTTCATGGCCTTGTTGTTGTAGTTTCATATTGGAGAAATGACATACTCGTTATTTCTCATTTTTTATGCTATGTTTATTTTTGAGCTCACCTTGGTTTAGTGCCTACAACCTTCATGTTTATCTTTGATTCCACTTCCTAATCATTTACCTAAGCCAAGTTTTAATGCCTAGTAGAAGTCCTATTGATCTTAGAATGCAAATTCACGTAGTGGAGAAAGTGTGAACGTACAAGCCTATGACCACCATCATTGATGGATTTCTTTGGAGGTTATCTTGGAGTGTTTTAGGGTTAATGTTTATCTAGCAACCGAGTAGTTTGTTAATGCGCCGTTTATTTAGAACCTCTACTTTTGTTTTCCTTATTTTCGTTTATTTTGGATGCCCTGTTTTAAGATTTAGAAATGTGTAAATCTTCTTTATGTTCTAATTATATTTTTAGGTCTCTACTTTCAGGTTTTTTATTGTGCACTTCTCACCCCACTAGTCGTTAACATAGGAATTAGGATAGTTTAATTTTTCATGTTTTGTTTTTCTTAATTATGAAACCTAAATTAGCTTTGTTTATTTTCTATTTCCTTCCCTAGTTTTCATCTTTATTTGCTTGAGGGCAAGCAAATGTCTAAGCATGGGGGAGTTTGATGACTAGTTTTAGTCATCGTTTTTGGGTTATTCTAGTAGCTTATTTTCCTAAGTTTTTGTTACAATTATGTGTTTTTTGTATGCTTGTTATAATCTTCTTTTTAATATAATGTTTATGTTATGTTTTGTGGCTATTTTATATTTTATGTTTAGCTTTATCTATAAATATTAATATAGCTTGTATGTTATGTTTAATTTTATATTATATATTTAACGTGTGTTTTATTTTGAATATAAATATTTTGTGTTATGTTATTTATATGTTGTGTGTTTTATTTATATTATGTATTTTGTTTTGTGTATTATATAATCATTAACTAATGTTTTGTTTTGTTTTATTTATAGGTTCAAATTCACTACATGATGCAGCCCAACCACTTCAACACCCATGCAGCCCCCTTCATTGGAGCAGCCCACAATTTGCATGGCCGGCCTCTTCCCCTCTTCATGTAGCAACCCGAGCCCATGCTCAAGTCCAACAAGCATGCAGCCCGGCCACCCATCTCCAACAAACATGCAGCCCCATGCAGCCCCTCCCTCAAGAGCAGCCCACCTAGCTCTACCCGAGCCCCCCCCTCAAGAGCAGCCAACCCGAGCCCCCTATACAGCCCATTAAAGCCCACATTGGCCGGCCACCCCCCCTCTCTTTCCTTTATTCTCTTGCCACCTTTTAATGACATACATGCATGTTTTCTCTCTCTCTCCCTTCCATTTATTGTATGCATGCATTCATTTTTTTTCATGCTTGGCCGGCCCATCCCCTCTCTCCCCCCTTTTATTATTTTCTCTTCCATTTATCCCTCATGCATCCCCCACTCATCCTTTCTCTCTTATTAATTTCTCTATCCATGCACCTTGCCACCAATACATTGAACCCACCTCCTCTTTCTTCCCCCTAATTAAATAATGTTCATGCACCCTCTCTATCCAACATGGCCGGCCACCCCCCTTGCCCCCTCTTCTTCATTCCATTCTAGAACCTTCTCCCTCATCTATAAAAAGAACCCATATCCCATGCTTTTGAGAGATGGGATTTTGGAGAGCAAGTGAAGTGCTAGTTTAAGTGGAGAGTGCTTGTGAGTGTTAGTTTTATTATTGTATTAGTTTTCTTTTCAATTAGTGCAAGTTTTCATTAGTGCAAGTTTTCTTTATAGCATAATCTTGTCTTTTTTTTTATTTGGAGTACTCCTTTTTGCAAGTAATGAAAATATTTCTCTCTTCTCTTTATTTTGTTGTTTCCTTTTGCAATATGCATAGCTAATTCCCTCTTAGCATTTGATCATGAGGATCCATGATTTGAAATGAGAATTATTTTTATTTCATAGTTTTATTTTTGCGTAATTCTACTCGGTCCTTCTTTGAATAATTATTGTGTCGACTCCGTATTTCCGGTATACGGTAGTAGGCTTATGATCTCATATTCGAGTAGCCGAGAGGCTCGTGGATGTGAAAGATCACTCAAAGAAGGAAGGAGTTGAATGCAACCCTAGAGATAGGACGACGTAAATCCTCCGGATTGGAGTCAAATCCAATAGTGCAGATCATCTCGATAATGCAACTTTAGGCTTCTTTGGTTTGTAAAGAGATTTCGATCAAAGAGTCTATAAGTTAGGAGACCTAATGCTCTAGCGAGATTTTGTCTCATTTTCGGATCCGTCACGGCCGAGTTGGATTTGCAAATTTAAAACTATGCCCTTTTATTTTCTCATTTCATTTCATGGTGAATCAATGATCGAATGCTAGGCGGACTCAGCTTGTCAGCTAGCGCGGACCCCGCGGACTCAGCGGATTCGCTATGCAGCCAGCCATTCCTCAGCCACCAGCACCCGCTTCTCTCTAGCAGCAGGGTCAACCTCCCTCAGCCTGTAGTCTTGGTGTGGGCTCGATCAGTAGTGGAGGACTCCTCCGAGTCCGTCAGGCAGTAGAACCTCCTCAAGGCAGTCCCAGACCGCGCAGCCTCAGGCAGACTCTGCAGACTCGATGGGTATTCCTCTGCTCGTAGCATTAGCGCATGCTCACTCAGTTCAGCAGCGGCAGAATCCGCGGATTCTCCTCCCAGTCCCCCACTCAGCTTCCAGCTCCCGCTTCCCAGCAGCGGGCGGATAGTCCCTCAGCCCGCACAATCTTCGCGCGAGCTTGATCAGCTCAGATAGGGTGAACTCCTCTCAGTCCGCCAGCAGTAGTCGCGGACTCTTCCCTGTCCGCCGTCAGCAGGATCTCTTCCAGAAGCCATCCCCAGTCCGCATGGCCTGCTGCTGACTCGGCGGACTCCATCCTCTACTCGCTCAAGTTACCGCCTCACCGGGGGTAACGTCACCAAAAGCAGTTACCTCCTCGGGCCTATAAATAGACCGCCATACCTCTCGTTGGGGGACAGTCTTGACAGTCTCATCTCTCTCGTGCTCGAAGCCAGCAACCTCAGGCGGACTCTTATTCTCAGTTCGCATCCCCTCTCCTTGTAACCGCGCGGCCTGCCGGCCTAAGTGCCCAGTCCGCGTGGCCTCCCTTCTAGCACTCCTTTCCTTAGCCACCAGCTTCCCCTGTGTATTATTTATTTGCTTTCTTTTAAAGGTGCAATATGTTGATGCACAAAAACGCAAAGGGGGTCGAGCACCACCAGCTAACGGTTCGAGCACAAGGGAAAAGAAGGGAGAGGAGAGACTGCGAGTAGCAATATACTAAGCAGACGAGAGCCAGAAGAACAGCAGGGCCGTGAGCAACGGCAACAACAGACTTCGCACGTTGCGGCCTGAATGTCTCTCTTGCGACGGGCTATCCTTTTACTGAAGATGGGTTTTATTACAAGGATAAGAAGAAGAAGAAGCAAGAGCTGAGCAAGCTGGAGTCCGCAAATCACGAGATTCGAGTCCGCAGCCTTTAACAAGTAGGCTCCTGGGCACGAGTCAGCGTACCTTGGGTGTACCACCTCCCCCCTATTTATAGGATGCGGGCCTGCCCAAACGGGCAAGGCTAAAATAACCGACTGCCCGAGGTACAGGAGAACCGGGCAGTGGTGACGGGAAGCAAAAAGAAAGAACACGCCAATCCGCGCAGAAGGGGCGGACTGGGCTCGCGGGCTGGAGCTTCCATCTGCTACTACGAGGCGTAATCCTGCTAGAGGACGGCGGCCTGGGTGGACGGGACACTGCGTCCGCCTATGTAGAGAATCCATGAGATCCAAAGGCATGGCGAACTGGACGATCAGAGCGTTGAGTTCGCCGATGGGGGACCATCCTTGGTGGTCGATCACTGCTGCTTTGTCGAGCTGGGCGGACTGTAGAATCTTGTCCGCGGATAATGAAGCAAGGCCTTGGCATCCTGCGGGTGTTGCGGACTGAGGGGTTAACATAATCCCCGAACATTTTTATGTTTCCAGAAAACTTCGAAAATATTTTCTTAACCGCCGAGTCCGCAAGCCTCATTAATGTCGTCAGCGCTATAAATATTGCTGGAGGGCCTAGAACTGTTAGAAATTCCGATCGACACAGGGCGCTATTCACCTCTTGCGGTCTCCACTTTGCAGTCCGGCATGCCAAGGCTTGGCGCTTTCTTCACCAGTCTCACTACAAAAGGCGAGAAGGCACTAACGCCTATGAAGACTAAGAAAATAATAAAGAGAACGACGAGAGGGGATCTTGTCCGCTCTACTGGAGAGTTCCCACAGCCAGAAGCCTTCTGGGAAACTGTCCGCCGCGCTGATATTCCTGTGCGCGAGAAGGAAGATGCCGCAGTTCCTCACGCTGAACAGCCACTGAGAAGTGAGAGGTTATTAACTCTATCGGACACCGCCCCTTCCCAAAAAAACCGCGAATTCGGCGGACACCGTTGGCGAACACAATGAGGCCGAAATATCTTCCCCCAACGTCTAGGAGCCCATCATTAACATTGATGAAGATAGGCGGACTGCGGGAGAAGAGGATGGCAAGGACGTGCCTTCAAAGGCATTGATCGCGGCGAACCTTGAGACGGTCCGCGAGAGTCAGCCCGATTTAGGAAAGGCAGCTGCGGACTCTGCCGAGAAAAGATCTTCTGGAAAGAAGAGGAAGAGGGACGACTCGATCGTGGCTGAGCGGGTTGAAAAGAAGTTGCGTGCGATGAAAGAGAAGAATATCTCCAAGCGGACTGGAGATGGGGACTTGAAGCACAGACCGCGCGAGAAAAAAGTTCCCGACAGCGAGTTAATTACTCCGGAGGCCCAAATCCAGGGGGTACAATTCCCTCTCCCCGGTCAGTTTATCTACGGATGAGATACTAGATTCCATAGATGTCGATCAATTTGATCTCATCAACGAATCCTTGCTGGGTGCACTGCAGCAACCTGAGGTGGAAATCCTTGGGGTCAAGGGCGGCGAACTCCCCTCTTTATCCGCTGCTGAGGAAAAAGAGAGGGAAAGACTGAAAGAGAAGATAGAGGAGCAAAAGAAGCAGATCGCTGCCCATGTAGCTATTGTCGAGGCGGCCTCGAAGAAGGCCGTGGTGGACAAGAATTCTGAGGATCTGCGGACTGCCGTAGAGCTGTTGCGGACAGGTAATCTTCAACCGGCGCCCAAATATTTTAAGCGTCAGTGGCTTTACAGGTCGCCGCCGCGGAAGTCGAGACCAATTATGATCATCACCGAAACTGACGACATTGTCGTTTCAAAAAGTTCTGCTGCTGCGCAAAGTGCTAAAGTCCATCGCGAATGGAAGAAGCGGTTAAGCGTTTTTGACCCGGAGCGGGCAAGGCGGCCTGTCTTCTTCGATAGTCGGCAACTCGCTGCTGCTTTATCCAAATATGAACTTTTTTCCTGATTCTTTGAGTCTGCCGCGGACTGTATTTGAGCGTGAAATTGATCTTTTTTGCTGCAGGTAGAAAGTCTCCACCGGGCTCCGTCGATAGTGGGGAGATTGTGGTTACGCCGAGTACTGGTGTTGACGCGGTCTCGCATGAGGAATCCGCAAGAGATGAGCAGCCCAACCTGAGCGACATCAGAGAGTTAGAAAGAAAATTTCAAGTTGAAATTCAGAACATTAAAGCGGAGTTAAAGAAGGCGGAAGAGCGCGAGAAAGCATCCGCGGAGCGTGAGAAAGCCCTAAAGGACCAGATCGCCAGATCTCGAGGGCGCTGCAGAGGTCCGATTGGGAGAAGAAGAGGCACGCTGATGATGTCCGCTTCTACAAGGGCAAGCACTTGGCGTCGGCGCGGGAAGAAAAGGGGAAGCGGGCTGCTGAGGTCATTAAGCAAAGATCGCGATTGCCAGATCGCGTTGCTCTGGAGGTCGCAGCACCGGCAGGTGGTGGCCAACAGGCCGCGGATGAGTAGTTGAGGCCGGCGAAGGAGTCGATGGTTCCCCTTAGTCGGGTAGACCTGGAGGCTACTCATATGCACCGGACTATCAACTCTATTCATCACCACATCTATCTCTTGTACAGCGAAGTCCTCCAAATAAGCGACCAAGCTGCGCACTTGTGTAGAGATAGGATAGAAAGGCCAATGCGGACTGAGACCAAAGACCGCTGAGTCCGTGAAAACGCGAACTATTTCAATTTGGTTGATGTATAATTATGTGTTTTAAACAATATTCTATGCTGTGGATTGTAATGAACTGAGCTGCGATTTATGTGGACTGAATAAGATATCCGCAAATTATGTTGCTAATTTTTGCTGTGATCTGCGGTGAAATGTGCGGACTAATGTTGTGTCCGCTTCTCAGAATTTTAACTTCTGCATGTGGGAAGTGTTGCGAACTGGGCGGACTAAATCTTTGTCCGCCTTATTTTGTTGCTAATTTTTGCTGTAAGAATAATCGGATTATGGCAGACTATGCGGACTGCAAAAGCGAGCTGTGCGGCCTGGCCCAAAATGCTGTCAGGCCCCACTACTATAAATATTCCCCTGTTGCTTCTTCTATGCAGGAAAACAGTTGAAGTTGAAGACCCTGCGGCCTGCCAAGATGGTGTCCGCCAGGACTGATGCTGCAATTGCTTTTCATGCCGCGTACCACCGAAAATGCACTCTAACAGAGGCTGATCTTGAGGCATTTGTCGAGAATAAGATGGCGAACTCAAACCTTCTTGTCCGCCTTCCATCCCGTGAAGAAAGACTAAATTTTTCAACGGCGACTCAGATCGTCATACCCATTGATCACTTTGACAGCAGATTCAAATTTCCGCTATTATGGGAGATCGCTGAAATTTTTGAGCATTACGGGATGGTGATGGGCCAGCTCGATCCCAACACTCTTGCTGCTATTTGCAGCTTTATCTCTAACTTGCGGTCTGAGAAGATCGCATTCTCTATGAACATTTTCCTCAAGATGTTCTCAGTCCGCTTAATAACCTCATCCGGAGGGCGCCCTTACAAGGGTGTGATCTACTTTTACTGTAGAGGAATGAAGGTTGTGGGCCTTCCTAAGAAGATCAACAACTGGACCTCCAGGTACTTAATCTTCGAAGGCGACCTAGGGTTCGCGCACACCTATCCGCAGGAGCGCGCGAACTCTGCCTTCAAGAGTGTCCTGCTGGATGCGATGGAGTCCGCCATCGCCAAATTCTTAGCCGATGCCAGGCTCCATATTGAATACTACGTTCCGCTGTTGGTGAGCTTGGCGGACATTTTGCGTGAAGAAAGTAAGCTTTTGCGAACTCAAGTTTGTATCCGTAGCGACCTTTGTGTTTAACTCTTCTGCTTTTGCAGCGACCTTGGCTGTACCCGCCAACCTGCCACATACGCCTAGCGGATTTACGCCTACACAAAGAGAAAGGAAACCTGAGGTTGCAAGGAAGAGGAAAGAGGAGGGGGATCCCGCGTCGGACAACTCCTCTTCTGAAAGTTTTACAATGCAAGGCTTCGCCAACTGCCAGAAGCATCTTAGGGGGAACCCGATGATCCACTGACATAATAAGAACAAGCATGTCCGCTTGTCGACTACGCTTCCTTCATGGTAATGCACGAGAATAGCTCGCCATGCTCATGTTGCGATATCCGCACTTTATGGGAAGCGCAACTTGAGCGATTTGAAGAAGATAGCCGCTGCCGATCTCCCTCTGTTGGCCTCCCAGGCTAGTGCGAACAGCGTGGTGATGAACCACTTTGTCTGTTCCCTGGCCAGAGACCTGCTCAGGCAAAATGATCAACTTTAAGAAGAAAAAAGAGTGCTTAAAGAAAGAAATATGCGGTTAGGAAAGAAGGTCTCCCAGCAGAAGGAAGAGCTTGGGGTGAGTTGTATTTGCAGCGGTCTCTATTTGAAGTCCGCCGCGATCTGATATTTGTTCCTTTGATTGCGCAGGTCTCCTACGATCTGGAGAATAACAACTTCCAGGCTGCCATGCTCCCCTTTGTGAAGGAAACCGTTGAGATCGCCATCGAGCGATTTGTCCGCGGCGGTTTCGCAAAGGAAGGAGTGGATGACATTCCTTTCTTGGAGCTCTTCCCGGAGTTGAAAGAGCAGGTCGCAGCAATGGAGCGGGCTGCAAAGGGTAAAGACATCATTGTCGAGGAGGGAGAAGGCGAAGAAGAAGCCTAAGAAGAAGAAGGAGGCGAAGAAGAAGGCGAAGAAGAAGACATCAAGGGAATGGCTGACGACACTGGCTCAAGCCAGCAAGGCGGAGAACAGTTCGCCGAGTCCGGCACCTCTACATCTTCCTCTGCAGGCAAGAGCTCGCATAGCGAGTCCGCGACGAGTATTGGATCAGATGGCAGCAGTGGCAGCGGCTCGGAGGGCTATTCTCCGGAGATTGATGTCGAAGGCCTAAGCCCTGCACATCCTGCCGAAAATAAACAGAAGACCGCTGAAGATGACTAATGTATTTTTGCTTTTTTGTAAATGGAGCAGACTCAATTTTGTAGTCCGCTGAATAGATGAAAAGATGTAAATTTTTTGTTCAAATAGAAAGGATATTCTGGTATCAGTGTGCTTCCTGCAATATTCTTTATTTTCTGCATTTACGCAATTAAGTTCGATCTCTATGTAGCAGTCCGCGTGATACAAAGATTATCCATACTGTATGAGTTTTTTGACTTGCTGATTAGGATATTTCATTTATCAATCCGACAACTGTCCGTCGTAATAATAAGAATACTTGATGAAAATATCAGGCAGACTCTGTCGAGTTCCAATAGCAGTCCGCAATTCTCTTTATTAATCTTTTAAACTTAATGATAATATAAGCTTGGTGGCCTTATGTTTACTGGTAAACTGCGGGCTGAAAAAGACCAACTTGGAAATAATTCGGCGGACTAGGCGGATATGATTTCGCAGTTCACGCACATTTTAATAGAAATTACCTATAGCTTACGGCCCAGTGGGCAGGTGCGGTCGGCATTGCTTTTCTCACCGGGCCACAAGCTATACGATCAACCCAAGGAAAATCGGCGACTGCGCAGATAAAGAAGATCAGTCCGCACTAAATAGAAGAAATGATCTATAGCTTGCGACCAGGCAGGCAGGTGTGGCAGGCATTGCTTTTCTCACCGGGCCACAAGCTATACCATCAACCCAAGGAAAACCGGCGGACTGCGCGGATAAAGAAGATCTGTTCGCACTAAATAGAAGAAATGATCTATAGCTTGCGACCAGGCGGGCAGGTGCGGCAGACATTGCTTTTCTCACCGGGCCACAAGCTATACGATCAACCCAAGGAAAACCGGTGGACTGCGCAGATAAAGAAGATCAGTTTTCACTAAATAGAAGAAATGATCTATAGCTTGCGACCAGGCGGGCAGGTGAGGCAGGCATTGCTTTTCTCACCGGGCTACAAGCTATACGATCAACCCAAGGAAAACCAGCGGACTGCGTGGATAAAGAAGATCAGTCTGCACTAAATAGAAGAAATGATTTATAGCTTGCGACCAGGCGGCCAGGTGCGGCAGGCATTGCTTTTCTCACCGGGCCACAAGCTATACGATCAACCCAAGGAAAACCGGCGGACGCGCGGATAAAGAAAATCAGTCCGTACTAAATAGATTCCCTACGAAGAGCAAGATGCAGACTTGACGGAACGGTCCTCTGCCCTCTTGCCTGGAGTACATTCTAAGTTGATCTTTTTGGTAGTGGCATCCGGAGCGGTTCAACTTTCCTCAAGATCAACCAAGGTGTGGGTCTCCTGTAGGCACTGCTTGAGGGTACCATGGAGTGTTGGAGGGTTACAAACTAAGATGACCCGTGGGCAGGTGAGCCGGGGTGGCATAACTTTCCTCACGCAATCATCGAAGTTGTAACGATAACCCTAATGCGACATGGTAGAGCTTAACTCCCACCCTGTCCATCCATAATGCAGAGGTGGGGTCAGGTACTAGCCGGGATCCGAAATTCAGAATCCTACCTCGCTAGAGCCTGCAAGCTCCCACTACACGGTGCGAAATCTCCCCGCAACACATGGTCTTCGTGGTGTTACGCTAATGACAACAGCTCTAGGGGAGGTTTTGCTGAAATCGGCGATGTCTCCTGGTATCAGGTAACCGTTATTGATGTTTGGGAGAGAAAGAGAAAACATTAGGAAAAGTGTCAGTACGAATCCTTTAATTAAAGAGATGCTTTTGCAAAGCTAGCATAAGAAAGAAAAGAGAGTTCAAGGATGGAACCGTTTTTGGAATCTTTCTTGCTTAGCATGCCAACTGTTATGCTTGAATAGACAAAACACTTGAAGAAGCGTTAGCGAGCAGTTTTTACTCATAATGATTCTTGAAGAGGATACATAGAATAGAAAAGAGAAGGTTCAGGAATACAACCGTTTGAGATCATCCCTGCTCCATGTATGTGGCATATCCTCTCCCTCATATGTTTGCAAGCTGTAAGCGCCATTCTTTAATGCTTCTTTGATAATGAAGGGGCCGACCTAGTTTGGATTAAGTTTTCCAACTGAACCAGCTCTTGCAGCAGCGTCAACTTTCTTAAGAACTAGATCCCCCACTTGAAAGTGTTTGATACTTACGTTCTGATCAAAATACCGGGCCATCCTTCTTTTGAACACCTCCTGCCTTATTGCTGCTTTGTCTCTAATTTCCTCAATGTGTTCCAGGCTGAATCACATCTCTTCATTATTCAACTCAAGCCAGTCCTCAAAGCCTTGCCTTGCAAGCAGAACTCTGGGTAATGGGACTTCAAACTCAACTGGAATGAGGGCCTCTGAGCCATGAGAAAGTTTGAATGGAGTCTTGCCAGTTGCGGATGAAGGTGTCGTTCTCAGGGACCAGAGGACTGATGGAAGTTGATCAGCCCAACTACCTTTTAGGTTCTGCACTTTCTTCTTAAGTAAATTAAGGACCTGCTTGTTGGCTGCTTCAACTTGGCCATTGCTCCTGGGATGATGGACTGATGCAAATCGTAGTTCTGTTCCGACCTACTTGCAAAAATCAATCATCTCTGCGTTGTTGAACTGTGGCCTGTTGTCGGTGATTATAGCCATAGGTATTCCATGTCGGCAGACAATCTCTCCCCAAATGAAATTCTTGATGACCTGAGTTGTTGTCTTTGCCAATGTCTTTGCTTCAATCCACTTGCTGAAGTAGTCGATCATCACTATGATGAAACGTCATTGTCCTCTTGTCATGGGAAAAGGACCAATGAGATCCATTCCCCAAACTGCGAAGGGCCAAGGAGTTGCAATCGATCTGAGTGACTGAGCAGCCTAGTGTTGAAGTGGAGCAAACTTCTGGCATTGAACACACTTTTTAGCGTAAGACTCAGAGTCTCTCTTCATGGTGGGCCAGAAATATCACTGCCGCAGGATTCATCTTTCTAGAGTTCTTGCTCCCGAGTGACTTCCACACTCTCCTGAATGAACTTCTTGCAAAACAACGAGAGCTTCTTCTTCTGAAACACACCCGGCCATGGTAGAGAGGAATGTTCTTCTATAGAGGATTCCTGCCACTAAGTAATAGTGGGTTGCTTTTATTCTGAACTTTTTCTGATCTTTGATTGAATGGTGAAAATCTCTTGTTGATAGATAAAGAATGAATGGATCCATCCAGGAGGGACGTTGATCAACCTGCATCAGTTCTCCTTCCTCTACTGTCGGGCGGAAGAGCTCGAAAGTTGTTCCTCCTGATGGCAGTCCATACTTGGCAAGAACATCTGCCTCCTCATTTTCTGTTCAAGAGATGTGGTCAATGGTAAAGCTTTTGAATTTGCCGATCTCCATTTTCACAAGAGCAAGGTACTTCTTCAAGATCGCCTCTCTTGTCTCAAAGTTTCCAAGGACTTGCGATACCATTACCAGAGAATCAGTCTTGATATGAACATGATCAATTCCGAGTTCTCTTGCAAGTCTCAAGCTTGCTAGAAAAGCTTCATACTTGGCTTGCTTGTTGGTTACTGGAAATAAAACTTGATGGCCTGCTCCAGTTTGATGCCGTTTCGGTTAATCAGAACCACTCCTGCTCCAGAAGAATTTCTGCCTGAGGCACCATCAACATAGATGGTCCAAGCCAAAGGATATCTTTCTGCTTGATCAGAACTGGACTCTGCTGTGTCAATCAGGAAGTATGCTAGAACTTGAGCTTTGATGGCTGTCTTGGGCACATAAGAAATTTCAAATTCACTTAATTCTATTGCCCATTTGGCTAATCTGCCGGAATGCTCCGGTTTCTCCAACACACTTTTCAAAGGTTGATCGGTAACAACTTGAATCGAGTGCGCTTGGAAATACGGACGGAGTCTGCGAGCTGACATTACTAGTGCCATGGCTAACTTCTCCAGAATCGGGTACCGTGTCTCTGCACTTTTCAGAATATGGCTGACATAGTAGATCTAGAACTGTTTCCTGCTTTCTTCTCGAAGAAGAACAGAGCTGACGGCCTCAGGGCCAACTCCCAAGTATAAGAAAAGAATCTCCCCTGGCCGGGGACTCTGAAGCAGAGGTGTTGAAGTCAGCTGCTTCTTCAACTGCTCAAAGGCCTGCGAACATTCTTCTGTCCATTCGAACTTAGATGCTCCTCAAAGAGTTTTAAAGAAAGGAGCACTCCTATCTCCAACCCGAGAGAGGAACCTCGCAAGACCTGCTAACCTCTCCCCTAACTACTGAACTTCCTTAGGTGAACGAGGGGTAGGCATATCAAGAATATCTTTTATTTTATCTGGATTGGGGGCAAGTCCCTCTGGAGTAAGGAGATGACCAAGGAACTTCCCCTTACTCGCCCCAAAGGTGCACTTCAACGGGTTGAGCTTCATTTTATATCTACGCAGAGTAGCAAACGTCTCTGCTAGATCTTGCAAGTGCAGCGAAAACGACTTACTCTTGATCAAGAGGTCGTCTACATACACTTCTAAGTTTCTTCCCTTCTGTTGCTTAAACACACCATCCATCATGTGTTGGTAAGTTGCATCAGCATTTTTAAGCCCAAAGGGCATCACAAGGTAGTAGTAGCAACCATCATTGGTAATAAATGACGTATGAGGAACGTCAGGTTTATGCATTCTTATTTGGTGATAACCAGAAAATGCATCTAAAAAACTCATGCAAGAGTACCCTACCGCAGAATCAAGTAAAAAATCTATCTGAGGCAAGGGGTAACAATCTTTGGGGCATGCTTTATTCAGTTTTGTAAAGTCTACACACATGCGCCATTTCCCTCCTAGTTTTTTAACCATTACAACATTGGATATCCAGGTTGGGTATTGAATTTCACTAATGAAATTTGCCTTGAGGATCTTCACAACCTCCTTTCTTATTGGCTCAGCAAGCTATGTTGATATATCTCTCTTCTTCTGTTGCACAGGCTTGCAGTTGGGATCAACATTAAGGTGGTGGCAAGCGATATCCGGATGTGGGCCTGGCATGTCTTTTGCTGACCAGGCAAAGACATCTAGGTTCCTCAACAAGCAGGAGATCAGCTCGGCCTTTTGATCTTCAGGCAACTCCGAGTTGATGGAGAGCTTTCTCTCCTCCCCTTCAGCAATGGGGACTCCTTGCGTCACCTGGGTAGGTTCCAGGTGAGCTCCTCTATCAGCAATAGTTTCTGAGTTTGGAGAGGCTTCTGCAGCTGCTGCTGGAGCAATGGAAGGACTGGCATCAACCATGTTGTCAGTGCGAACATAGCACTACCTTGCTCTCCTTGGGTCACTCCTGACCCGGCACATCCATCCATCAGCGAAGAACTTGATTGCGAGGTGGTAAGTTGAGACCACCGCTTGATACTTATTCATCAAAGGCCTACCACAGATGGCATGATAGCTACTGGGAGCATCCACCACTATGAACTGAACTTGCTTGGTTGCCCCTCCAAGCTTTACTGGCAGGATGACACTTCCTTCAACTTCATTTCTCTCCCCGGAGAAGCCGTAGAGTGGCCCTTCGGTGGAAAGTAAATTCTTTCCAGTCTTCAGGGCCTCAAAGGTTGATTTAAACAGTAGGTTGACTGAACTCCCATTGTCAACGAGAATCCTGTCAACTGTGAAATCTCTAATAACAACCTTAATCACTACCGCATCATCGAAGGGGTTTGCTTTTTGGGGCAGATCAGCTGGGCCAAAGTTGATGACCTCGCTCGGTGGAGCAATGGAAGAGGAAGAGGCCACCTCTGATCGAGTGACCCTGGAGATTGAGGACTTACGAGTAGACTCGGTCCCTGCTCCACCATGGATAAAGAAGAGGCGTCCCAGAACCCCTTCGTCATCTGCATCAATGCACTCAACCGGAACGTTGATCAGCCCCAGAAGGCCTTCGTCCTCGACCTCCACACATTCCTGATAAGTTTCAGCAACTTCCTTGCCTTTGAAGGAGGACGGCTTTGAAGAGGAATCTTTCTTGCTTAAGTCAATCTTGCCCTCGGCAAGCAGCTTCTCTATTAGCATACGAAGGGCCTTGCAATCCTCGGTCAAGTGGCCCTTCTCCTTGTGGAACTGGCAGAAATGCACATTATTTCTTGGCCTCCACTCTCTCTGAGGCCCTTGCTTCTTCTCTTCCGATTTCTTTTGCAAAATCTGGATGACTTTGTCAAGATCTAGACCTGCAATTTCCTCCATGGGATCATTATCACATCGGCTCGGAGCAGGCAGGGCTGCTTGCTGGAGGATGGGAAGTGCTTGTAGAGGAATGGCGGGAGTGGCGGCCAATGACAATCTCTGATCCTGAAACTGTTGATGGACGAGAAAAGGTTTCTTATGGCGGAAATTCCGACCTCTTTGAGGAGGAGGCTGGAAATCTAGGCGAGGGGGCTTGCTGTGAGAAGATGAACCAGATGCATCCCTTCCTTCAGCCTTAGCTGTCAGGGATGAAATATATGTGGGATTGGCGTTTTCTCCTTCAATGAAGCGGTTGACCATGGCGATCAACTCCTGATACGTCTCTGGTGCCTTTATTGTTGCTTTAAATTTCAAGGGACCTTCCCGGAGGCCATGGATCAAGGTAACCTTGTAGTAGTTGGGGTTCACATTCCTTACCCCTTGGATCTCCTTTTGGAAGCGATCGACGAATCGAGCGACTGGTTCGTTGTCCCTTTGTTTGATTTCAAAGAGAGCGGTTGGTCCATCCTTCCTCTTTCTTGAGGTAGCAAACCTTAGCAACAATTCGCTGCGGAGCTCAGCGAAGGAAGAGATTGTGCCCAAAGGCAGCTCATAGAACCACTCTCTCGCCTGTCCTTCGAGAGTGGTAACCAGGAGTTTGCATTTGATGGCGTCGGAGAGGCATCTCAATGCAACTACCCCTTCAAACGCTTGGAGGTGGGAGACTGGATCAGTCTCCCCTGAATAGAATGGAAGGCGAGGTCCCTTGAAGTTGTTTGGAGCCGACTCCCATCGGATTCGATCAACGAAGGGAGATGGAGTCTCGAACTTAGCAGGGTAGAAAGGGCGGACTGAAGCTGGGGAGTCCGTGGGCTTAGCGGACTGGCGATTAGCAAAATGAAGCTGGCGGGCAGGAGTGCCCCTGGCTGCTTCTCTGAAAAAATTCCTGAATGAGGCAAACTGCTCCTCCTGAGGGCGCAGAGGGGCAGCAAACTAGACAGGATTTCGAAGAGTGACTGGCGACTGCCGAAGCGGAGTTCGGTGAGCTGGAGTCTGGCAGACTGGAGAGTCCGCAGGTTCTGCTGCGGCCTGAGGAGTGAGCCGCTGGGTTAACACAAGCAGGGCTTGGCTGATCGTGTCGAGATGCTAGTCAGTCTGCCTACAGGATTGCTCGGCCTCAAAGCGAGCTTTCTCGATTGCATCCCAGAGAGAATCCTCCGAAGTACGGGAGCGGTCTGAGGAGCGGGCTCGGCGGTCTGACATGTTTGTCTGCTGTATTCAAAATGATACTCGAATCTGAATGTCACGTGTTAACTGTTGAAGCACAAAAATGCAAAGGGGGTCGAGCACCACCAGCTAACGATTCGAGCACAAGGGAAAAGAAGGGAGAGGAGAGACTGCGAGTAGCACTCTACTATGCAGACGAGAGCCAGAAGAACAGCAGGGCCGTGAGCCACGGCAACAATAGACTTCGTCTGTCGCGGCCTGAATGCCTCTCTTGCGACGGGCTTTCCTTTTACTGAAGAAGGGTTTGATTATAAGGATAAGAAGAAGAAGCAAGAGCTGAGCAAGCTGGAGCCCGCAAAGCACGAGATTCGAGTCCGCAGCCTTTAACAAGTACGCCCCTGGGCACGAGTCAGCGTGCCTTGGTTCACAACCTCCCCCCTATTTATAGGATGGGGGCCTGCCCAAATGGGCATGGCTAAAATAACCGACTACCTGGGGTACAGGAGAACCGGGCAGTGGTGACGGGAAGCAAAAAGAAAGAACACGCCAGTCCGCACAGAAGGGGCGGACTGGGCTCGCGGGCTGGAGCTTCCATCTGCTACTGCTAGGCGCGATCCTGCTAGAGGACGGCGGCCTGGGCGGACGGGACACTGCGTCCTCCTATGTAGAGAATCTATGAGATCCAAAGGCATGGCGAACTGGGCGATCAGAGCGTTGAGTCCGCCGATGGGGGACCATCCTTGGTGGTCGATCACCGCTGCTTTGCCGAGCTGGGCGGACTGCCGAATCGTGTCCGCGGATAATGAAGCAGGCCTTGGCATCCTGCAGGTGTTGCGGACTGAGGGGTTAACACAATATATAAGCTGTAATAACTCAATATTAATCAAAAGAAAGCCAGTCGCAAGAGTGGCATTTAAGCCGCGGCTGGTGAAGTCTGTTGTTCCCGTTGCTAGCGGCCCCTTTCTTCTTCTCAGGTCAGCTTATTTCTCTCGGCGTCAACCTGCATGCACAACCGCCAAAGTAACCGTCTGCTCGGTAGCTCTTGGCCAACCTCCTCCGCTGATCATCAGCCTTCCTAGCTGTTCTCAGCAAACCTCTCCTCTATCCCCGCAACACTTGAATAAGATCTTGTTCCACTCTCGAGCACTTAGAAGCTTCCTCTTCTCCTCCTCAACCCTACAACCTTCATCCTCTTCTTCACCTAGCTCGTGATACCGAACACTCCTCCGTGTTAACTAGGCTGTGTTATTTTCGTGCATCAATACTACCATCCGAGCTCATTGTTGCTGCACTTACGGAGTTCTTCGGTCAGAACTAGCCCATCGATCAAACACGAAGAAGACGGGTTATCGGGAGGAGGTGACAGCACTTCTGGATCCCGAATGACATCTGAAGACCGAGCTCTGACAAGGATTGACAACCCATGAATCTGGCCGTGAATCTTGAAAAACCTTCGTGCGTTCGGTTGTATTTCTCCACGTCTTCTTGTGGTTACTTCATTTTGAACTTGTGATAGTGGGATTGTTGCTTGAGAACAATGTTTTGCTTAAGGTTTCAGCATGTCGATATGTTGTTATGTCTTAATCATTACTTGTGTTGTTAAGCTTCAGTTTTACCTGTGCTTGTTGTGATTGTGCCGTTCTAGCGATTGCTAGAAGCGCGCGTGACGAAGAGGTGATTGCGACCCTCATTAGCTCATCCATCTTCCCTTTTACTCTCTAGAGTAATCCACCCAAGTGACGCGGTGATGGCGACCCGCAATAGTTTTCTTATTGTTGTTAACTTAGGAATCCAACTCAAAACCCCCCTTTGGTTACTTTCCCGCTTGCAATCTTTTTTCATATAGCGAAATCACACTCCCTACTTGCACTCCTTGAGAGATCGATATCTGGGGATTCAACTCCTCACATTATTACTTGACTACGATCGGTACAATTGCCGTCGCATCAAGTTTTTGGCACCGTTGTCGGGGAGTGAAACTGTTGTGTGTATTTTTCTTTTTGAGAAAGATGATTGTTGTTTACCATTCTGTCTTCTTCGTACCACGTTCTTCATAGTTCAATTTTGTCCATGGCTAATTCAAAATGAAGGAACCTCAGCTAGCCTCCAACCACGATGAGGACAACTTTGAGCTATCCGCGGAGCTAATCAAGTTTATCTCGGAGCATTGTTTATTTCATGGGCTCCAGGGAGAGAATGCCCAGGTTCATATTGATAGCTTCCTGGAGCTTTGTGGCACCTTTTGCTATGCTGGGGACGTGCAGGACAAGGCTATGATTAGGCTTTTTGCGTTTTATCTTGCTGGAAAAGCTAGACAATGGTATAGGGATATCCGCCAGAGCGAGCTAACTTCATGGAAGTGCGCTGATGTCCAATTCCTCAGAAAGTACTGTTCGCGTGCGCTGTTGATGCTGGCAAATTTAGATTTGGCCTCGTTCACGCAGATTTATGGCGAGTCTCTATGTGAGGCTTGGGAAAGATTTCGTTTGCTGCAATCCCGGTATTTTGGTCAGGACACGTTTGGAATGTCATTCTTGTAAACATTTTATTTCGGTATTCATGAGCAATTTCGGTACCTGTTCGACACCGCCATTGGAGGCGCCCTCTTTAATAGTGCCATGGCTGATGCTTGGCGGATAGCGGCTGATGTGGTGTGCTAAAGCAGTTTGTGGAAGATGCCTCCCGTAATCGAAGCCATGGGGGACTCTCAGTTCATAAATAACAATGTCGAGGAGAGCGAGCTGCTTATCCATCGTTTTATGGTATGGCTTGGAAAGTGGTCGCGGTCTCAAGGAGTAATATTGCAACAATTACAAGATATTATTTCTGCCTTTGGTAAAATGTTGGAATTATAGGTCTGTCGTCCTGCCGAGATAGTAAATGCAATGAACCTTAGAAGCGGTAGGCTGGTGGATGAACGTGTACGTCGGGAGGACCAACCCTCAGAACGCAGGGATGAGGAGAGTACTTATGAGCCACCCAAGGAACCCTCGGTGGCTATTACACCTCAGGACCAACTCCCGCATATAAGGCCTCCATTTCCGCATAGGCTGCATAATATCAGAAAAGAGAGGCAGCAACAAAAGTTTCAGGACATTCTGAAGGGTGTTCAGGTGAGCATTCCCATGGTCGACCTGCTGACACAGGTGCCGCGCTATGCAAAGTACTTGAAGGATCTTCTAGCGAAAAATTGGGCTTCAGAGGTATGCGACAGCGTTTCGATTTGGGAGGATTGCCCCACTATGGAGGTGCAGGATTAGCCCATAAAACAAAAGGATAAATGGAGCTTCACGATTGCGTGTACCATTGGGCGATCCGTGCTTAGTCATGCGTTGTGTGATTCTGGAGCGTCCATCAATCTCATGTCGTTATCCATTTTCCGTGAGCTGGGCTCTGGCATTCTTAGGCCTGCTAATGTCATTCTGCAGCTGGCTGATCGATCAAAGAAGAAATCGGTTGGAGTGGTTGAGGAACTCACGGTTGAGGTTAACGGGTTGCCCTTTCTGGCCGACTTCGTTATCCTCGATATTAAGGATACGGATGGGACGCCGATTATTCCGGGACGTCCGTTCCTGGTCACTGCTAGAGCCATTATCGATGGGAAAAAGGGTTTGCTGATGTTGCGCCTAGTATCAGAGAAGACTGTTTTTGACATGTATAAGGGGTCAAGAGGGGATATTCGTACGGAGCTGGTTGCTATGAAGATTGACAACGACTGTACTTTTCAGCCTGATGAGGTTGAGAGTGAGTTTTGTGACCCCCGATATTAATATTCAGGTAGGGTCGTGCGAGGCTGTAATGCCCATAGACGATACAACGTGACGATGTCACGGCTCCGCTCTAGGTGATGCTACCGGGATGCATCCCAAGCACCCCAACCCCTCTCCCTCCACAGGCGGGTTGTTGGTGCCCACAACCTCCCTTTGATGAGCAAACTCGACAGTTAAGTTCGGCCGTATGGGGACTTCCCAGGAGGTCACCCATCCCAGTACTACTCTCGCCCAAGCACGCTTAATTATGGAGTTCCTTCACTTCTCATCACCAGTTGAGCTGCAACTTTATAACACATCCATTCGTCATATGGAATATAACGGCGGGTCCGGCCGGGGCCCCACGCCATATTTCATAGACAAATGGCGGAATTACATATGAATATCAAAATCACGTTCTACTCGCATCCTAACTCAGAGCATTCTAGCGAAAGTATTTTAAGTTGTACGAACTCAACAGAATGAATGTCCACTAAATATATAAACCACACATTTATATATGTCACCAGTAATGTATACAGATACACAACGCTCATGGCCTTAAGGCCATATAAGTTTCTCTTTACAAATATATAGCTTCATACATCGACACGCAGGTCGGCCACACATGAAATCCAAGAATTCTTCGCCTAACCTTCAAGGGCCTTTATGCAATAAGGGCTTCATTCCGCTCAATCAAATTCAACTGGTCATCACCTGCAGTTAGACATCCACCCCAAGAGCGGTAAAAAAAGCAACGGTCAGCATTAGCTGACCAATTATAACGACCCTACCTCTTACCCGCGGTAGTGGTTCCATCCCTGTATGCATAGCAGTCAAAACATCTATCTATCACAACAAGTATAATAACAGTATCACAAACATCGGTCTCCGCCAGATGATCCGTGCACTGAGGGCACATTTTTGGTGTACCGGATATACCAGTTGCCCACCACAGATCAATGGTTTTTAACATGTTGGTTGGCCGGTCCTAGTCCACCAACACGCATGCTGGCGACATTCCTCCCATCCCACTCAGAGGTGCTAACCTCACGGCAAACTTGAGCATTTCCACTTCAGATCGACCCACCCTTGTGGTGCAGCAAGTCGGGTCTGGCCCGTAGCCCCCCATTTGCCTTGCCACCAATCGATCTTCCACAACATAGGTACAGGTCAGTCATTTCTCGTTGCTCAATTCGTCAATAGTGCAGCTCTTGACGCTGGTCAGCCTTCCCTTTCCTGCTCCACACACAGCTCTCGCAGAGATGCTTTCCAATCCATTCCAGGCCAACACACCCATACAAGGGCTCATACCAAGCTTTTCAAGGATTCACAAGTCATAATCATCCACACAATAGACGAAGTCACATCACCAATCCAAACTAACGGTCCGGATGGGCTTCACACAGCAAGCCTATGCCGTTCTACCTATTTCCGGCTCTAAATGCAGACTCAATCTGGAATCACTTACGCTTTCAACCTCTGGGTGGAGGATTCCATGCTTATGCATAAAGAAAGGACTTCGCTTGTCAAAGAAGGAGATTGTTACCCTTGACGATCGCTTTGGAGCCATGAACTCGCCGGATGGAAATCACCGCCACGGCCTTGCCTCCATGAATCTGAACTCGGATCTCGATGAGGAACTCCGAAAATCCTCCGGCAGCCGGCTTCCTTCTCCCCTTCCTTCCTTGCTCTCTCCCTTCTCCACACTTCTTTGAGAAGGATAAAGGCTAAAGATGAATGAGATTATCCATCCACTCTCAGCCTTTTAATAGCAGGAAAGGGCCGGGACACTTGGATCCAAGATGAGGAAATGAACGACCACGATTTGCCCAGAAATATCAATTTTTGGGCTGACACGCCCTGTGACACACCCGTGTCACAGGCCGTGTCCCTTAAGCGGCACACAAACTACATTATGCAGAACAGGACACGCCCATGTGACACGTCCGTGTCACATGGCTGACACGCCCATATGACACGTGGCTGACACGCCGATGTCACACAGTACAATCTCATGTGGCATGGCGTGTCCCTCAGGCAGCACACCACTAACTCAACCTGAGCGAGACACGGCCATGGGACATGCCCGTGTTCCAGGCCGTGTACACCAAGACACACCCGTGTCCACTAGCACACATCCCTGGCTGATCCAGAGAAGGACACGGCCCTGTGACACGCCCGTGTCACAGGCCGTGTACTCAACTTGACTTGCCGCTCGACAATCATCTAGCGCGGTTCCTCGACCAGAGGAGGACACACCCTCTGACACTCCAGTGTTGCAGGGCGTGTTCCCTCTCTAGAACTTCTCGAGTGCATTTCATCGATCACTCGACATGCTGCTTAACCCGAGTAGGACATGCCCTGGGACACGCATATGTCCCAGGCCATGTTTCCCAACCTGAACCCAATTTGGGATTTGGGGTGTTACAACCCTCCCCTCCTTACAAAAATTTCGTCCCAAAATTTAGCTCAATTGGAAACATCAACACAACCACTCTGTTCCTTAGTAAAACGATCCAAGTTAGCGCTAAGAGGCCGCAGCTTTTCTCACACCAAGGCATCGCACAAAACACGTCATACATACACACCATACTCCTATTTGTTACCCCAGATATTCATACACCAACATGAATGAAACAAACATCACATCGTTCATACCTACATACAACATATATTTCATCACAAAAGTAACACAGTTCATTCTTCAGTTCACTTCCGCTCATCTTCATCTCTCATAAGCCGTTTTATAGCCTCTTGTACATCCAAACTAAACACTCAAGGCTATTGTACTTCACCAGTTGAGATTTGCGGCTCCAGCAATTCAAGATTGTACACTCGAGGTTGTGTCCGGGATGCAGATGACTCTGTCATTACCTTACCCTTTTCTTCATAAGACGCGCCTATCTTTTTCTCCCCTCTTGACGGGCCACTCCAACAATTACGGGCTATATGTCCCTTCTTCCCACAATGAAAACATGTACGTGTCTCAACACGTTCTTGCCCATATGTTGCTCCCGAAAAAACAGTGGAAGGAGTTGGTTGTTCAGCATGCCTGAACCTCTTCTTGTCTCATCTCCTAAACTACGATTGTTCTGACCGTGGAACTTTAAATTTCAGCTTCTCCACCGCCAGGCTCTTCTTCTCTTGCACCCGTTTCAAATCCTTTTCCAGCGCACGGGCTGTATCTACTAACGCTTGGAAGCCTTGGTTCACCAAACTCGGGAGTGCCAATCTCAGCTCATCACACAGTCCCTCATAGAATCAATTCGTCTTTCACACCTCCTCAGTGAAAGTAGACTCGCATAGCTCCCCAGCCTGGTAAACTCATGCAGGTACGTATCAATATTACTCTCACCCTGCACCAGACGTTGAAACTCATTTTCCATGGCAATCTGTTGCGACACTAACAAATACTTGGCCAGAAATAATCGTGAGAATTCTTCGATTGATATCTCTTCCAATCCTCGACCTGCCAAGTGGTGCAATTCCACTTCATCCCACCAAAGTCTCGTGTCGCCTTGCAATAGAAAAGTGGCTAAAGTAACTTTCTACCCCTCCGTAGTCGTGATTGCTGTCAGGATCCTCTTCACTCTTGCGAGCCAATCTTCAGCCTGCGTTGGGGAACCCGTTCCTCCAAACGTAGGTGGATGAAACTCCATAAACCGTTTCAACTGCTCGTCGGCTGCTTGCTCATCCACCACAGCTTCAACATGCTCTTGCCTTGCACCAAGCCGTACTGGCACCGGTGCAGGCCTTGCCTGCCCAAGAGGCTGTGCATGTAACACTGCGAGCACCGTCTCAGTAACCACACGTATGTTTTTCACCGAGGGAGGTGTAGGCGCCTCAGCTGGTGCCGTAGTCTCATCGGAGTGCTGGGGCTCAGACTGTCCAGCACCACTCCTCGTCACCTATAAATGTACAAAACACCAATTACGTCCAGTCCATAATGACAAATATATATTGACTATACGCTCACGCTCCTCACGTGCATGTATTACATTCCTAGAGGACATTCTTGAGTTCAATTATGTTCTCCCTCCCAAAAATCTCAAACTTGGCTCTGATACCACTTTGTAACACCTCCATTCGTCATATGGAATATAACGGTGTGTCCGGCTGGGGCCGCACGCCATATTTCACAGACAAACGGCGGAATTACGTATGAATATCAAAATCACGTTCTACTCGCATCCTAACTCAGAGCATTCTAGCGAAAGCATTTTAAGTTGTACGAACTCAACAGAATGAATGTCCACTGAATACATAAACCACACATTTATATATGTCACCAGGAATGTATGCAAATACACAATGCTCATGGCCTTACATGTTTCTCTTTACAAATATATAGCTTCATACATCGGCACGCGGGCCGGCTACACATGAAATCCAAGAATTCTTCGTACGACATTCAATGGCCTTTAAGCAACAAGGGATTCAATCCGCTCAATCCATTTAAACCCATCATCACCTGCAGTTAGACATCCACCCAAGAGCGGTAAACAAAGCAACGGTCAGCATTAGCTGACCAATTATAACGACCCTACCCCTTACCTGGGGCAGTGGTTCCGTCCCTGTATGCATAGCAGTCATAACATCTATCTATCACAACAAGTATCACAATAGTATCACACGCCAGACGCTCCGTGCACTCAGGGCACATTATTGGTGTACCAGATATACCAGGTGCCCACCACCGATCAGAGGTTTTTAACATGTTGGTTGGCCGGTCCTAGTCCACCAACACGCATGCTGGCGACATTCCGCTCATCCCACTCAGAGGTGCTAACCTCACGACAAACTTGAGCATTTCCACTTCAGATCGACCCACACTTGTGGTGCAGCAAGCCGGGTCTGGCCCGTAGCCCCCCATTTGCCTTGCCACCAATCGATCTTCCACAACACTAGTACATGTCAGCCATTTTCTGTTGCTCAATTCGTCAATAGAGCAGATCATGACGCTGGTCGGCCTTCCCTTTCCTGCTCCACACACAGCTCTCGCAGAGCTGCTTTCCAATCCATTCCAGGCCAACACACCCATACAAGGGCTCATACCAAGATTTTCAAGGATTCACAAGTCATAATCATCCACACCATACACGGAGTCACATCACCAATCCAAACTAACGGTCTGGATGAGTTTCACAAAGCATGTCTATGTCGTACTACCTATTTTCGGCTCTAAATGCAGACTCAACCTGGATCACTTATGATTTCCACATCTTGGTGGAGGATTCCATGCTTATGCATAAAGAAAGGATTTCGCTTGTCCAAGAATGAGATCGTTACCCTTGACGATCGCTTTGGAGCCATGAACTCGCCTGATGGAAATCACCGCCACAGCCTTGACTCCACGAATCTGAACTCGGATCCCGATGAGGAACTCCGAAACTCCTCCGACAGCTGGCTTCCTTCTCCCCTTCCTTCCTTGCTCTCTCTCTCTCTTCTCCCCATTTCTTTGAGAAGGAGAAAGGATAAAGATGAATGAGATTATTCATCCACTCTCAGCCTTATAATAGCAGGGAAGGGCCTGGACCCTTGTATCCAAGATGAGGAAATGAATGGCCATGATTTGCCAAGAAATATCCATTTTTGGGCTGACACACCCTGTGACACGCCCATATCACAGGCCGTGTCCCTTAAGTGACGCACGAACCGCCTTATCCAGAACAGGACACGGCCATGTGACACGCCCGTGTCACATGGCTGACACGCCCGTGTCATATGGCTGACACGCTCGTGTCACACATTACATGCCCGTGTGGCATGGCGTGTCCCTCAGGCAGCACACCACTAACTCAACCCGAGCGGGACATGGCCATGGAACACGCCCGTGTTTCAGGCCGTGTACCCCAAGACACACCTGTGTCCACTAGCACATATCCCTGGCAGATCCAGAGAAGGACACGCCCCTATGACACGCCCGTGTCACAGGCCGTGTACTCAACTTGACTTGCCACTCGAAAATCGTCGAGCGCAATTTGTCGACCAGAGGAGGACACACCCTCTGACATGCCTGTGTCGCAGGGCGTGTTCCCTCTCTAGAACATCTCGAGTGCATTTCGTCGAGCACTCGACCTGCTGCTCAACCCGAGCAGGACCCTGGGACACGCACGTGTCCCAGGCCATGTTGTCGAACCTGAACCCAAATTTCGTCCTGAAATTTAGCTCAATTGGAAACATCAACACAACCACTACGTTCCTTAGTAAAATTATTCGGGTTAGCATCGCACAAAACACGTCATACATACACACCATACTCCTATCTATTACCCCAGATATTTATACACCAACAGGAATGAAACAAACATCTCATCGTTCATCCCTACATACAACATATATTTACATCACAAAAGTAACACAGTTCATTCTTCAGTTCACTTCCGCACATCTGTATCTCTCATAGTCTCTTGTACTTCCAAACTAAACACTCGAGGCTGTTGTAATTCACCAGTTGAGATTTGCGGCTCCTGTAATTCAAGACTGTACACTTGAGGTTGTATCCGGGATGCATATGACTCTGTCACTGCCTTACCCTTTTCTTCATAAGACGCACCTGTCTTTTTTCCCCCTCTTGATGGGCCACTCCAACAATTACGAGCTATATGTCCCTTCTTCCCACAATGAAAACATGTGTGTGTCTCAACACCTTTTTACCCATATGTTGCTCCCGAAAAAACAGTAGAAGGAGTTGGTTGTTTAGCATGCCTAAACCTCTTCTTGTCTCGTCTCCTAAACTACGATTGTTCTGACCATGGAACTTTAAATTTCGGCTTCTCCACTGCCGGACTCTTCTTCTCTTGCACCCGTTTCAAATCCTTTTCCAGCGTACGTGCTGTATCTACTAACTCTTGGAAGCCTTGGTTCACCGAACTCGGGAGTGCCAATCTTAGCTCATCACACAGTCCCTCATAGAATCTATTCGTATTTCGCGCCTCCTCAGTTAAAGTAGACCCCGCATAGCGCCCCAGCCTGGTAAACTCATGTAGGTACGTATCAACATTATTCTCACCCTACACCAGACGTTGGAAATCATTTTCCATGGCAATCTGCTGCGACACTGGCAAATACTTGGCCAGAAATAATTGTGAGAATTCTTCGATCGATATCTCTTCCAATCCTCGACCTGCCAAGTGGTGCAATTCCACTTCATCCCACCAAAGTCTCACGTCGCCTAACAATAGAAGAGTGGCTAAAGTAACTTGCTGCCCCTCCGCAGTCCTGATTGCTGTCAGGATCCTCTTCACTCTTGCGTGCCAATCTTCAGCCTGCGTTGGTGAACCCGTTCCTCCAAACGTAGGTGGATGAAACTCCATAAACCGTTTCAAATGCTCGTCAGCTGCTTGCTCATCCACCACAGCTTCAACACGCTCTTGCCTACACCAAGCCGTATTGGCAGCCATGCAGGCCTTGCCTGCCCAATAGGCTGTGCATGTAACACTGCGAGCACTGTCTCAGTAACCACATGTATGGTTTCCGCCGAGGGAGGTGTAGGCGCCTCAGCTGGTGCCACAATCTCATCGGAATGCTGGGGATCAAACTACCCAGCACTACTCCTCGTCACCTATCAATGTACAAAACACCAATTACGTCCAGTCCATAATGATAAACATATATTGACTACACGCTCACACTCCTCACGTGCATGTATTACATTCCTAGTGGACATTCTTGAGTTCAATTATGTTCTCCCTCCCAGAAATCTCAAACCTGGCTCTGATACCACTTTGTAACACCTACATTCATCATATGGAATATAACGGTGGGTCCGGCCGGGGCCCCATGCCATATTTCACAGACAAACGGTGGAATTACGTATGAATATCAAAATCACGTTCTACTCGCATCCTAACTCAGAGCATTCTAGCGAAAGCATTTTAAGTTGTTCGAACTCAACAGAATGAATGTCCACTGAATATATAAACCACACATTTATATATGTCACCAGGAATATATATAAATACACAACGCTCATCGCCTTAAGGCCTTACATGTTTCTCTTTACAAATATATAGCTTCGTGCATCGGCACGCAGGCCGGCCACACATGAAATCCAAGAATTCTTCGCACGGCCTTCAATGGCCTTTAAGCAACAAGGGCTTCAATCCGCTCAATCCATTTCACCCCATCATCACCTGCAGTTAGACATCCACCCCAAGAGCGGTAAACAAAACAACGGTCAGCATTCGCTGACCAATTATAACGACCCTACCTCTTACCCGGGGCAGTGGTTCTGTCCCTATATGCATAGCAGTCATAACATCTATCTATCACAACAAGTATCACAACAGTATCACAAACGCCGGCCTCCGCTAGACGCTCCGTGCACTTAGGGCACATTATTGGTGTACCGGATATACCAGTTTCCCACCACCGATCAGAGGTTTTTAACATGTTGGTTGGCCGGTCCTAGTCCACCAACACTGATGCTGGCGACACTTCGATCATCCCACTCAGAGGTGCTAACCTCACGACATACTTGAGCATTTCCACTTTATATCGTCCCACACTTGTGGTGCAGCAAGCCCGGTCTGGCCCGTAGCCCCCCATTGCCTTGCCACCAATCGATCTTCCATAACATAGGTACAAGTCAGCCATTTCCCGTGGCTCAATTCGTCAATAGCGCAGATCTTGACATGGGTCGGCCTTTCCTTTCATGCTCCACACACAGTTCTCGCAGAGCTGCTTTCCAATCCATTCCAGGCCAACACACCCATACAAGGGCTCATACAAGCTTTTCAAGGATTCACAAGTCATAATCATCCACACCATACACGGAGTCACATCACCAATCCAAACTAACGGTCTGGATGGGTTTCCCAAAGCATGCCTATGCCGTACTACCTATTTTTGGCTCTAAATGCAGACTCAACCTGGAATCACTTACGCTTTCCACCTCTTGGTGGAAGATTCCATGCTTATGCATAAAGAAAGAACTTCGCTTGCCCAAGAAGGAGATCGTTACCCTTGATGATCGCTTTAGAGCCATGAACTCGGCAGATGGAAATCACCGTCACGGCCTTGCCTCCACGAATCTGAACTCGGATACCGATGAGGAACTCCGAAACTCCTCCGACAGGTGGCTTCCTTCTCCCCTTCCTTCCTTGCTCTCTCTCTCTCTCTTCTCCCCACTTCTTTGATAAGGATAAAGGCTAAAGATGAATGAGATTATCCAAGCACTCTCAGCCTTATAACAGCAGGGAAGGGCCTGGACCCTTTGATCCAAGATGAGGAAATGAACGGCCACGATTTGCCCAGAAATATCCATTTTTGAGCTGACACACCCATGTCACAGGCTGTGACACGCCCGTGTCACAGGCCGTGTCACTTAAGCGGCGCACGAACCTCCTTATCCAGAACAGGACACAGCCATATGACATGCCCGTTTCACATGGCTGACACGCCCGTGTCATACAGTACATGCCCGTGTGGCATGGCGTGTCCCTCAGGCAGCACACTACTAACTCAACCCGAGCAGGACACGACCATGGGACATGCCCGTGTTCCAGGCCGTGTACCCCAAGACACAACCGTGTCCACTAGCTCACATCCCTGGCCTATCCAGAGAAAGACACGACCCTGTGACACGCCCATGTCACAGGCCGTGTACTCAAGTTGACTTGCCGCACGACAATCGTCGAGCGCAGTTCGTCGACCAGAGGAGGACACACCCTCTGACACTCTAGTGTCGCAGGGCATGTTCCCTCTCTAGAACTTCTCGAGTGCATTTTGTCGAGCACTCGACATGCTGCTCAACCCGAGCAGGACACGCCCTGGGACACGTACGTGTCCCAGGCCATGTTGCCTAACCTGAAACCAAATTGGGATTTGGGGTGTTACAACCCTCCCCTCCTTACAAAAATTTCGTCCTGAAATTTAGCTCAATTGGAAACATCAACACAACCGCTCTGTTCCTTTGTAAAACGATCCGGGTTAGAGCTAAGTGGCCGCAACTTGTCTCGCCCCACGACATCGCACAAAACACGTCATACATACACACCATACTCCTATCTATTACCCCAGATATTCATACACTAACAGGAATGAAACAAACATTTCATCGCTCATCCCTACATACAACATATATTTACATCACAAAAGTAACATAGTTCATTCTTCAGTTCACTTCCGCTCAACTGCATGTTGTTAGAGAGATCAATTCAGGTACTTATATTATATCTGAAATTTACCTCCTTTTGACATCTCTTTGGTTGAGATTAGCATGTGTTCGCGAGTTCACTTCAGCTACTTGTGTTATAGTTTTTGTATACCTGCTTTTAACTTCTCTTTTGTAGATATTAGCGGGTGTTCGCGAGTCCACTTCAACTACTTGGGTTATATTTTAAATTAACTTGCTTTTGACTTCTCCTTTGCTGAGATTAGCAGGTGTTCGCAAGTTCACTTCTGGTACTCAAGTTATATTTTATATTTACCTATTTGTACTTCTATTTAGAAGAGATTAGCATATGATTGCGAGTTCACATCAGGTACTCGAGTTATAATTTTAATTTACCGACTTTTGACTTCTCTTTTGTAGAGATTAGTGGGTGTTTGCGAGTTCACATCGGGTACACACGTTATACTTTAAATTTACCTACTTTTGACTCCTTTTCTGCAAAGTTTAGCAGGTGATCGCAAGTTCGCTTCAGGAACTCACATATATTTTAAATTTACCTACTTTTCTCTTCTACTTTGCATAGATTAGTAGCGTTTGCGAGTTCAATTTTGGCACTCGTGTTTTTTTAAAATTTACCTGCTTTTGATTTCTGCTTTGCAAAGATTAGTAGTGTTCACATGTTCAATTCAGGTACACGCGCTATATTTTAAATTACCTACTTTTGACTTCTCCTTTTAGAGATTAGTAGGTGTTCACGAGTTTATTTCAGGTAATGGTGTTGTATTTTAAATTTAACTACTTTTCACTTCTACTTTCCAGATATTAGTAGTGTTCGTGAGTTCATTTCAATTACTCGTATTATATTTTAAATTTACCTGCTTTAAATTTCTCCTTTGTAGAGATTAGAAGTGTTCGCGAGTTCAATTCAGTTACTCACATTATATTTTAAATTTACATATTTTTGATTTCTCTTTTGCAAAGATTAGCGGGTATTCATGAGACCACTAAAGGTACTCGCATTATATTTTAAATTTACGTGCTTTTGACTTCTCTTTTGCTGTGATTAGCTAGTGTTCTTGAATTAACTTCAAGTACTTGCATTATATTTTAAATATACCTAATTTTGATTCTATTTGTAATAGATTAACAGGTGTTCGTGAGTTCACCTCAGGTACTCGGATTATATTTACAATTTACCTGCTTTTGAATTACATTTTGCAAAGATTAGCAGGTGTTCGCGAGTTCACTTCAGGTACTGGTGTAATATTTTAAATTTATCTGCTTTTGAGTTCCCCTTTAAAGAGATTAGTAGGTTTTCATGAGATCAATTCAGGTAGTCGCATTATATTTTAAATTAATCTTCTTTAGACTTCTCTTTGAAGAGATTTGTAGTTGTTCACGAGTTCACATAAGGTACTCGCATTATATTTTGAATTAACCTATTTTGACTTCTCTTTTGCAGAGATTAGACGATGTTCTTATATTAACTTTAGGTAGTCGCGTTATATTTTAAATTTATCTAGTTTTGACTTCCACTTTGTAGAGATTAGTAGGTTCTTGCAATTTCAATTAAGGCACAAGCGATATATTTAAAATTTACGTACTTTTGACTTCTCTATTGAGAAGATTAGCAGTTGTACACGAGTTCACTTCTGATACTCGCATTATATTATAAATTTACCTTATTTTGACTTCTCATTTGCAGAGATTAATAGGTGTTCGCGTGTTCAGTTCAGGTACTCACGTTTTATTTTAAATTTACTTACTTTTGACTTCTCTTTGGCAGAGTTTAGCAGGTGTTTGCGAGTACACTTCATATACTCAAATTATATATTAAATTTACCTGCTTTTGACTTCTCTTTTGTAGAGATTAGCAGGATTTGGTGAGTTCACTTTAGGTACTCGCGTTATATTTTAAATTTACCAGCTTTTGATTTCTCTTTTGCAGATATTAGTAAGTTCTCTAGAGTTCAATTCAGGTACTCACTTTATATTTAAAATTAACCTTTTTTGACTTCTCTTTGGCAGAGATTAGCAGGTATTCGTGAGTTTACTTCAGCTACTCGTATTATATTTTAAATTTAATTTCTTTTAACTTATCTTTTATAGTGACTAGCAGGTGTTCGCGAGTTCACTTCATGTAATCGCGTTTTATTTTAAATTTATTTTTTTTTACTTCTTCATTGTAGAGATTAGTAGGTGTTCGTGAGTTCACTTTTGATACTCGAGCTATATTTTAAATTTACCTACTTTTGACTTCTCTTTTGAAAGATAAGCTGGTATTTGCGAGTTCACATCAGGTAATCGACTTATATTTTTAATTTACTTTCTTTTGACATCTTCTTTGCAGAGATTAGTTGATGGAGACGACGACCCCCAACATGTGGATGATGATGAAGGCTTGCTCGTAGAGGATCCTTCTCCGTCTCCAACAAAAGACTTGCGTCGCCATGGTGATCGTGTGGAGCGTCGCTACAACCTCTGCCCACGGCGCAAGACCACCTAATATTATTTCGTTGAATATTTTTGTATTATTTAAATTTATTATGTTATTTGTTTTGAGCATTTTATCATTTCATTTTGGGTTTGAAAATATTAGAGTTTATTTTTAATATTGGGCTGCATGTAGCCAAAGTATGTTGTAAGCCTATATATAGGCATGTAATGTATTCATTTGGAGTTAGTTGAATGAATGAGAATTTGTGAAACACATATTCCTCCTCCTCCTCTTAAAGTTCGGCCAGCTCTAGTCTAGCCGCCACCTTCTCCTCCTTCTCCCTCCCTCTCTCTCACGACCAAGCCCTCCCCTCCACTCCAAACTGCCACCTTTCCTCTCTCCAACCACCTCTCTCTCACTCTCGGACAAGACCTCCCCACCCGAGCCCCTCTTCCAAACCCTAAGCCGGCCGGCCACCCAAATCCCAAGGCCGATCAACCCTCTTCAAGGAGAATCCCGGCCACCCCACTCCCTTGGTGATTGGGCCAAGTGTTTGCAAGCTTTCGTGGATCTTGGCCAAGGCGTGAAGCGACGAAGGAGGACGAGTTTCCTCTCTCTCCGACGTAACTCCGGCGGAACCACAGAAGAGCGATTCAAGTTAGATAATCAGAATCATCTATTCAGGTTTGGGTAACTAAAATCTCTACCTTTGTGTGATTCCTTCCCTAGATAATTTTGTGGTGGAAATTCTTGGCGTTGGATTTAGAAACTTTGAATAATCGTGGTTTCTTCGATTGTTTTTTTTGTGTTCATCTTAATTGAATTAATTTCCGAAAAGGCTTGGCGAACCTCGTAATTTATTGTTGGGAGAGATCTACCTTTTCTCGAATCGTACTTTTAGTAGATCTCTATTGGTACAACCTTCGCTCGCTCGGACCGGGTGGGTAATTTTAGCCTGAAAGGATATTGGCTTATTGCCTCTATTCGATCCTAAACAGTTTGGCTACTCGTAAGTTAGCATTAAAGTGATAATATTGCTTGGAGTATGCGTGGTGAAGAAATTTGTGCGAGTGAAAAATTCGAATCGTAGAGAGACAATCATGTTAATCTGTAGATCTCCCGGTGTCAACGCTTAGACCTGCATCAATTTGGTATCAGAGGGAGGTTCACGTCAATTTCTTAATTGGCACCCTCCCCTTGGTTCTTGCATGTCGGCGCGCACTTTTCTTTCTCGTTTTTGTGTCAAAAATTAAAAAAAAAATTTTGTTGGTCTTCCAATAGCGGCCTAAATTTCTTATTTTTCAGCATAATTCAAAAAAAAATAATAATATCCTTTTTATTTCCAGTAAGAAAACAAAAAAAATTTTTACCCTAGCCATTAAGTGGGAACAATGCCATCTGCGGTGTTTCTTTGAGTCAGTTTATGTCATTTCCGCATGCACACTAGATTGGGCACTAAATATTCCCCATATTCCTCCCAAATGACGGACAAGCGGGAAGCGGGTAACATTCCCGCAGCGATTGAGGTCCTCTGTCAGGAGTTCACCGATCAGTTGACGGAGATTAGTGAGATGATACATGAATTAAGGATGAATCGAGCGGCTCCCCAAAATCAAGCCGCCAATCCGCTTGATGAAGGGAATAATAATCAAAACAACAACTATAACAACAAGCGAGCCCCACATGCACCGTATGAGTTTGACATTACTAGAGCCGTCCGAGTCAAACCCCCATCTTATGATGTAATGGGAGAACCCCAAGTCTTCCTGGACTGGGTTATGGAAATCGAATGCTACTTTGAGTGGCAAAATTTGATGGACGCAGATAAGGTGTGAGTGGCGCGAATGAAGTTGCTAGGTAGAGCCAAGATTTTTTGGTTAAATGAGGAACATCGTCTGAGGGCTGACAATGGTGACTTACTTATTGGTTGGGCAGGAATGAAGACCATGTTGACAGACCAGTACGTCCCTTCATACCATCGAACACATATGTTTGATGATTTGTCCACCCTTAAGCAAGGTAGTCGGTCAGTCTCGGAATACATGAGTCTTCTTAAGGACATGATGGTTAGGTGTTGTGTAAGAGAGATGTCTGAGATCAACCTTTCTAGGTTTCGCAAGGGGTTAAACACCGACATCCAGGGCAAGCCGTTGCGTTATGGTCACATCGACCTAAACACCACTTTCAATGTTGCACTAGATATCGAAAAGCACAATGTTTTTAAGAATAATTCTCGTTCGTATCAGAAGGGAAAGTCCATCTTAGGCCCGCCTCCCACCTCTACCGATAAGGATAATGGCAAGTTCCGGTCTACAGACTCGAAATCCATAGTAGTGACTGCCAGGAATATTAAAAACCCAACGGGTGAGAGAGTGCTTGTAGGAAGAGTAAACAAAATGAATGCTACTTGCTTCGCTTGCGGTATTCAGGGCCACTACACTAGTGAATGTCCGACTAAGCCCAAGCCCTTAGCCCTGTTAGATTTCACATGTGAGATGATAGCGAGTCGGAAGGAGTGCCTAGTGATATGGAGGACGAATCTCATATGATGGTCATGCGGTGTATTCTGGCAACTCCACGGGTGTTAGATGACTGGAATAGGACAAATATTTTTTCGTTGCATTTTAAGAGTGGAGAGAAATGGTGTAGGTTGATCATAGATAGTGGAAGACAAGTTTTATTGGCCCAGTCTTATGTCAACGGTTAATAAAATCATGGGTAGTTGTCGAGCGTGCTAATTAGCCAAGGGCAACAAAACTAATGCAGGACTTTATACCCCTCTTCTGATTCCTTCCATTCACTGGGAAGATGTTAGTATGGATTTTATCCAAAGCCTGCCTGTCACGTTTAGACGTCATGATTCTATTTTGGTCGTAGTAGATCGATTTTCCAAAATGGATTATTTTATTGCATGTAATAAAACCAATGATGCGTCACACGTTGCTAAATTATATTTTAAGGAAGTAGTTGGACATCGGGGCATTCCAAAATCGATAGTGACCGATAGAAATGTGAAATTTAGTAGTTATTTTTTGAAGACCTTGTGGAGGATTATGGGCACCAAACTTTTGTTTTCTTCGGCCTACCATCCACAGACGGATGGTCAAACGGAAGTGGTAAACAGAAGTTTAGGTAGCTTGCTACGATGCCTTGTGGGAGACCACAATGGTACATGGGACCATATCCCTCCTCATGCTCAGTTAGAGTATAATAATTCCAAAAATAGGTCCACTGGCTTGTCACCGAATGAGATCGTGCACGGTAATAAAGCACCAGTGCCACTTGACTTGATTCTGTTACCGCTATCTTATAAATCAAGTCAATTTGCACAGGATTTTGCCTCTCATATTCATAATTTGCATAAGCACATAAATGAAAAGCTAACCATACAATACGCATCTTATCAAGTTCATGCTAACGTAAATAAAAGAGAAACTCACTTTAAGGTTGGCGATTTAGTCTTGGTGCGTCTCGTCCCTGAATGGATGCCTTCAGGCACTATAAAAAAGTTAGCGAATCAGCGAGCGGAGCCTTTTCGGATCTTAAAGAAATTAGGAGAAAACGCAAATCTTTTGGAGTTACCCACTGATTGGTGTATTTCCCCTATTTTTAATGTTTCTGATTTAATGACGTATGTTTCTCCACCACTAGATTTATCTACCTGTCTGTTTAGCTTCACTACACTTTCTAATGGGTTGGGAGTGAGCTTGTGTCTGGATCGCTCTCTCCATCGGTCTCCAACGGAGGTACGTTGGTGGTTTATGAAGAAAATTTTCCTCCTTAATTTCCTAATGCTTTTCCCAGATTTCCCCGGACAAACTTTTTGCCAGACCGGATCATCAAGGATGAAGTGCTTTCCTCTCTAGGTGGTGATGTTCACCGCTACTTGATTCGTTGGCGTGATCGTCCGGCCTCCGATGACTCTTGTCTTCCGAAATCGGAGGTGGTTCTTTTTGATGATGCTCTTCTACGGCGGTACCTTCGGGACAACTCATCGGTGATGAGTACTTTCGAGTGGGGGAGGATTGATGGAGATGACGACCCCCAACATGTGGAAGATGATGAAGGCTTGCTCGCGAAGGATCTCTCTCCGTCTCCAACAAAAGACTTGCGTCGCCATGGTGATCGTGTGGAGCATCGCTACAAGCTCCTCCCACGGTGCAAGACCACCAAATATTATTTCGTTGAATATTTTATTATTATTTGAATTTATTATGTTATTTGTTTTGAGCATTTTATCATTTCATTTTGGGTTTGAAAACATTAGAGTTTATTTTTAATATTGGGCTGCATGTAGCCAAAGTATGTTGTAAGCCTATATTTAGGCATGTAATGTTTTCATTTGGAGTTAGTTGAATGAATGAGAATTTGAGAAACCCTAAATCCTCATCCTCCTCTTAAAGTTCGGCCAGCCCTAGTCTAGCCGCCACCTTCTCCTCCTTCTCCCTTCCTCTCTCTTTCTCGGCCAAGCCCTCCCCTCCTCTCGAAACCACCACATTTCCTCTCTCCAGCCCCCTCTCTCTCACTCTCAGCCAAGACCTCCCCACCCGAGCCCCTCTTCCACACCCTAAGCCAGTCGGCCACCCAAATCCCAAGGCCGATCAACCCTCTTCAAGGAGAATCCCGACACCCCACTCCCTTGGTGATTGGGCCAAGTGTTTGCAACACGCTTTCGTGGATCTCGGCCAAGGCGTGAAGCGATGAAGGAGGATGAGTTTCCTATCTCTCTGGCGTAACTCCGGCGGAACCGCGGAAGTGCGATTCAAGTTATATAATCGGAATCATCTATTCCGGTTTGGGTAACAAAAATCTCTACCTTTGTGTGATTCCTTCCCTAGATAATTTTGTGGTGGAAATTCTTGGCGTTGGATTTAGAATCGTTGAATAATCGTGGTACCTTCGATTGTTTTTTTTTGTGTTCATCTTAATTGAATTAATTTTCGAAAAGGCTTGGCGAACCTCGTACCATTTTGTTGGGAAAGATCTACCTTTTCTCGAATCGTACTTTTTGTAGATCTCTTTTGGTACAACCTTCGCTTGCTCGGACAGGGTGGGTCCTTTTAGCAAGAAAGAATATTGGCTTATCGCCTCTATTCGATCCTAAACGGTTTGGCTACCCGTACATTAGCATTAAAGTGATAATATTGCTTGTAGTGTGCGTGGTGAAGAAATTTGTGTGAGTGAAAAATTCGAATCGTAGAGAGACAAACGTGTTAATCCGTAGATCTCCCGGTGTCAACGCTTAGGCCTGCATCAATAGTAGGCGTTCGCGAGTTCACATCAAGTACACACATTATACTTTAAATTTACCAACTTTTGACTTCTCTTTTGCTGAGTTTAGTAGGTCTTCGCGAATTCGCTTCAAGTACTCACGTTATATTTTAAATTTACCTGCTTTTCACTACTACTTTGCATAGATTGGTAGTGGTCGTGAATTCAATTTAGGTACTCATGTTATATTTAAAATTTACCTACATTTTACTTCTATTTTGTATAGATTAGCAGGTTTTCGCTGGTTCATTGCAGGTACTAACATTATATTTTAAATTTACCTTATTTTGACTTCTCCTTTGCAGAGATTAGTAGGTGTTCAAGAGTTCAATTCGGGTACTCGGATTATATATAAAATTTAACTGCTTTTGACTTCTCCTATGCAGAGATTAGTAGGTGTTCGTGAGTATAATTAGGTACTCGCATTATATTTGAAATTTACCTTCTTTTGACTTCTCTTTGGCAAAGATTAGCAGTTGTTCGCGAGTTAACTTCCGCTACTCGCATTATATTTTAAATTTGTCTGCTTTTAACTTCTCTTTTGTAGAGATTAGCAGGTGTTCCCGAGTTCACTTCAAGTACTCGCGTTATATTTTAAATTTACTGGCTTTTGACTTCTCGTTTGTAGATATTATCTTGTGTTCACGAGTTCACTTCTGGTTCTCGAGTTATATTTTAAATTTACCTTCTTTTGAGATCTCTTTTGAAGCGATTCGTAGGTGTTCGGGAGATCACTTCGGGTACTCGAGTTATATTTTTAATTTACCTACTTTTGTCTTTTCTATCGCAGAGATTAGTAGGTGTTCGTGAGTTCACATCAGGTACTCACATAATATTTAAAATTTACATACTTTTGACATCTCTTTTGTAGAGTTTAGTAGGATTTCGCGTTCGCTTCAGGTACTCGTGTTATATTTTAAATTTACCTGCTTTTCACTTCTTCTTAGTATAGATTAGTAGTGTTCGTGAGTTCAATTTATGTACTCTCGTTATATTTTAAATTTACATGCTTTTGACTTCTCTTTTGAAGATATTACCAGGTATTCGTGAGTTCACTTCAGGTACTTGAGTTATATTATTATTTTAACAACTTTTGACTTCTTTTTTGTAGAGATTAGTAAGTGTTCGCGAGTTCACATCGGGTACTCATGTTATATTTTGAATTAACTTGCTTTAACTTCTCTTTTGCAGAGTTTTGCAAGTGTTCGCAAGTTCACTTCAAGTACTCACATTATATTTTTAATTTACCTGCTTTTTATATCTGCGTTGTATATATTAGTAGTGTTTGTTTGTTCAATTCAGGTACTGACATTATATTTTAAATTTACTGGCTTTTGATTTTTTCTTTCATAGATTGGCAGGTGTTCACTTATTCACTTCAAGTACTGGGGATATATTTTAAATTTACCTACTTTTGACATCTATTTTGAAGAGATTAGCAAGTGTTTGCCAATTCACTTCAGGTTTCCACGATATATTTTAAAGTGACTTATTTTTGACTTCTCTTTTGTAGAGATTAGCATGTGTTCATTAATTGACTTCAAATACTCGCGTTATATTTTAAATTTACCTGATTTTGATTTTTTTCAAAGATTAGCCTGTGTTTGCAAGTTCACTTCAGGTACTCGCATTATATTTTAAATTTACGTACTTTTAACTTCTCTTTGGTAGAGATTAGTAGGTGTTCGTGAGTTCACTTCAGTTACTCACGTTATATTTTAAATTTTTCCTATTTTTGTTTTCTCTTCTGCAGAGATTAGTCGGTGTTCGTGAATTGACTTTAGGTACTCGCGTTATATTTTAAATTTACATGTTTTTGATTTCTCTTTTGTAAAGATTAGTAGGTGTTCACGAGTTTAATTAAGGTACTCGCGTTATATTTTAAATTTACCTGCTATTTATTTCTCCTTTGCATAGATTAGCAGTTGTTCGTGAGTTCAGTCCTTTGCTATTTTAAATTTTTTGCTTTTGACTACTGTTTTGAAAAGATTAGAAGGTGTGTTCACGATTTCACTTTAGGAACTCATGATATATTTAAAAATTACATGTTTTTGAGTTCTCTTTAACATAGAATAGCAGGTGTTTATGAATTAACTTCAGGCACTCGCATTTTATTTTAAATTTACCTGCTTTTGATTTCTCTTTTGTAGAGATTAGCAGGTATTTGCGAGTTTACTTCAGGTACATACATTATATTTTAAATTTACTTACTTTTGACTTCTCTTTTGAAGAGATTGGTAGGGGTTTGCGAGTTCACTTATGGTACTCGTGTTAAATTTAAAAGTTACCTACTTTTTTCTTTTCTTTTGCAGAAATTATTAGGTACTCGCTTTTGACTACTGTTTTGAAAAGATTAGAAGGTGTGTTCACGATTTCACTTTAGGAACTCAGGATATATTTAAAAATTACATGTTTTTGAGTTCTCTTTAACATAGAATAGCAGGTGTTTATGAATTAACTTCAGGCACTCGCATTTTATTTTAAATTTACCTGCTTTTGATTTCTCTTTTGTAGAGATTAGCAGGTATTTGCGAGTTTACTTCAGGTACATACATTATATTTTAAATTTACTTACTTTTGACTTCTCTTTTGAAGAGATTGGTAGGGGTTTGCGAGTTCACTTATGGTACTCGTGTTAAATTTAAAAGTTACCTACTTTTTTCTTTTCTTTTGCAGAGATTATTAGGTGTTCTTGAATTATCTTCAGTTTCTCGGATTATAATATAAATTTTACGTCTTTTGACATCTCTTTTGAAGAGATTAGCAAGTGCTTCGCAAGTTCTCCTTAGGTACTCACATTATATTTTAAATTTACCTTCTTTTGAATTATATTTTGTAGAGATTAGCAGGTGTTCACAAGTTCACTTTAGGTACTCGTGTTATATTTTAAATTTAACTGCTTTTGACTTCTCCTATGCAGAGATTAGTAGGTATTAGTGAGATGAATTCAGGTAATCACATTACATTTTAATTTTACCTTCTTTTGAATTCTTTTTGGCAGAGATTTGCAGGTATTCGGGAGTTCACATCGGGTACCCGCATTATTTTTTAAATTTACCTACTTTTGACTTCTCGTTTGCAAATATTAGCAGGTGTTCACGAGTTTACTTCAGGTATTCACGTTATATTTTAAATTTACCTATTTTTAGCTTCTCATTTGCAAAGATTAGTATGTGCTCGCAAGTTCTTTTCAGGTACTCACATTATATTTTTAATTTACGTACTTTTGACTTCTCTTTTGAATAGATTAGAAGGTGTTTGCGAGTTCACTTCAGTTACACATATTATATTTTAAATTTACCTTCTTTTGATTTCTCTTTTGCAGCGATTAGCAGGTGTTCGTGAGTTCACTTCAGGTAATCATGTTATTTTTTATATTTACTTACTTTTGACTACTTTTTGTTAGAGTTTAGTAGGTATTGACGATTTCACTTCAGCTACTCACATTATATTTTAAATTTACCCGCTCATTACTTCTCTTTTGTGGAGGTTAGTAGGTGTTCGTGAGTTCAGTTCAAGTACTCGAGTTTTATTTTAAATTAACTTGGTTTTGACTTCTCCTTGCAGAGAATAGTAGGTGTTTCTGTGTTCAATTCTGGTACACAAATTTTATTTCAATTTTAACTTATTTTGTCTTTTCTATGACCGAGATTAGCATTTGTTTGCCAGTTCACTTCAACTACTCACGTTATAATTTAAATTTACCTACTTTGGACTTCTCTTTCATAGAGATTAGCAGTTATTCACAAGTTCACTTCATGTACTCATGATATATTTCAAATTTACTTGCTTTTGACTTCTCCTTTTCGGAGATTATCAGGTGTTTACGAGTTCACTTCCGGTACTCGTGTTATATTTAAAATTTACCCACTTTTAACATATGTTTTATAGGGATTAGCAGGTGTTCGTGAGTTCACTTCTGGTACGCACGTTATATTTTAAATTTTCATGCTTTTGACTTCTACTTTGAAGAGATTAGCAGGTATTCACGAGTTCACTTATGGTACTGAGTTATATTTTTAATTTTCCTGCTTTTGACTTTCTTTTGAAGAGATTAGCTGGTGTTCGCTAGTTCACATTAGGTACTCGAGTTATAATTTTTATTTACTTATTTTGACTTCTCTTTTATAGAGAGTCGTTGGTGTTCGCGGTCCACACAGGTACTCATGTTATATTTTAAATTTACCTACTTTGACTTCTCTTTCGCAAAGTTTATCAAGTGTTCGCAAGTTGGCTTCAGGTACTCGCATTATATTTTTAATTTACCTTTCTTTAATTTCAGCTTTGCATAGATTAGTAGTATTCGTGATTTTAATTCTGGTACTCACGTTATATTTTAAATTTACCTACTTTTTATTTCTCCTTTGTAGAGATTCGCGGGTGTTCACGAATTCACTTCAGGTACTCTCGTTATATTTTAAAATTTCCTACTTTTGACTTCTCCTTTGCAGAGATTATTCGGTGTTTGCCAGTTCACATTGGGTTCTCGAGTTATATTTTAAATTTTCCAGCTTCTGACACCTCTTTTGTAGAGATTAGCAAGTGTTGGTGAGTTCCCTTCAGGTACTCACGTTATATTTTAAAATTACCTACTTTTGATTTTCTTTTATGGAGATTTGTGATGCGTCGGCAAGTGTACTGTTCGTAGTCAAGTAATAAAGTTGAGGAGTTGAATCCTTGGATATCGATCTCTTGAGAAGTGCAAGTACGGAGTGTGATTTCACTATTGAAAAAGTGATTGCAAGTGTTAACGTAAACAAAGGGGGTTTTGGTTTGGAGTTTCCTAAGTTTAACACTAATAAACCTATTGCGGATCGCCGTCACCAGGACTCTTTGGTGAATTACTGAAGAGAGTAATATGAAAGATGGATGAGCCAATAAGGGTCGTAATCACCTCTTCGCCGCGCAGGCTTCTAGCAATCGCTAGAACGACACTATCTCATCAAAAGTACAAAACACTGAAGCTCAGCAACACAATCATGATCTAAGATATAACAACACATAGACATACTGAAATACTTAAAATAAATAGTGTTCTTAAGAAACAATCAAACAACCACAAGTTCATAACAAAGTAACTACAAGAGGAGGGGGAGAAATACAACCAAACGCACGAAGGCTTTCCGAGATTCGTGGCCGGAGTAAAGGATTTTTGGTCCTTGTCCGTGATCAGTCTACGGATGATGTCCGGAGGGCTGTCACCTCCTTCCAATAACCTGTATTCTTCGTGAATAGTCGCTGGGCTAAATCTATCCGGAGAACTCCACGGATGCAACACCTTAAGAGCTTGAAATGGAGCTTGGAGTTTGGAGAAGAAAATGGTGGCCGGAGATGAAGATATTGCAAGCTTTTGGAGGGAGAATGGTGGCCGGATCAACTCTCCAAGGAGGAGAGAGAAAATATCGATCAGAGGGAAGTTTTCCCGCTCAGAGGGGCGGAAATGGAGGGCTGGATCGGACTTTTCTCCCCTTGGAACGATGAAATCTGCGTCTTAAATAGAAAAATCAGAAATAATGGTCCCGCATGGTTTGGCGCACGACCGTGTGCAAACCGTGCGATATTAACTTTTAGAACAAGCTTGCAGAAGGAGAAGCGTTGACCCGTACATTTTACTCGCACACGGACATTTTAACCCGTGCGTGAAGGAAATCGCACGGGTTACATCAGAAAGCTAGAATTCGAGGCAAGAAGGTGGAACCGTGCGTTTTACACCCGCATGGGTACTTCCGCCCGTGCGTGAACAAATCGCACGATTAACCACTGATTGGTACAAACAAGAAAGCTGTAGGAATACCGTGTGTTTCCTTCAAGAACGGTTCCGAAGAAACCATGCGTTAACCTTGCGTGAAGATCGTCGAGCTCCGCTCGACGATTTCCAGTACAATCAAAACGCAAGATCAAGAAGAAACGTGTGCTAAGAAAACGCACGACCTTGCGTTTTCTAGAAACCTGAATTCCAGACTTGGGGGAAAATGCACCACCTGCATTCAAACAAATAAATCAAAGAGGACCCTCCAGTAAAGCAGAAATGCAACAAAAGCAACTGGAAAGAGCCCCTGGGGAGCACCATGTGCTTATCCCCAACAACAGAATGCACAATTACACATCCTTGGTCCAAAAGAGTGAACAAAATGGTCATAGACCGGCCGATCCAAATATAACTGAATACCAGTTGAAATGCGGTGCACGAGTGCGAAAACAAGCACAGATGAGTCTGGAAAACGATATAAATATCGAACTCATCACACCACTAGACTTAAACAATTGCTCGTCCCGAGCAAATCATTTCTTCGTGAACTAGAAAATAGCTAGCTGGTTTAGAAATTTCCAAAATAAAGTAATGCGAGAAATCAAATACTTCATGGGCGTAGAAAATATAATAGGTAAAATTTTTAACTATGCTACGTAGTTTATAACTTTCGACCGGTGTAAATAAATATTGTAACTACTCAAAAATGGAATTCTGGAAAATCATTCGGTCATACGTAGGAAGAAAGTAGGCAGGCCATACAGTTGAGCATTGCCAAAGAATGGGGCTCGGGATCACCTCCAAAGAAATCCATCAATGTCGGGGACCATACGCTTGCCCGTTCACATTCTCTCCACGACGCTAGTTTGACTCAAGCGTGAATTAGTAGGACTTTAAGAAAATAATGGGGCTTGGGTATCGGTGAGGCAAACAAAGATAAAAAATAAGGCTACGCACCTAACCCAAATGAGCTCATCAAAATGATATCCTCTCGCCAATAGTACATGCAGGTGCACCACACCACCAGACTTGAACTTGATAACACGAGGTGTGTGCACCGCCTACCGCCATAAAATCTAAAATAGGATTTTCAATTACATATTTTCTTTTCACTTTTCTTTTTCACAATTAATTTTTATACATATATTTTCTTTTTACATCATCTTTTTATTTTAACAACTTAAGCGATAAAAACTTTGGAGCACATCCACAAATTCACAAGGAATATCACCACAACAACACCCCAAAATGAAAATGTAAAACACTAAAGCTCAACTTGGGTGTGCGTGTAGGATGGGATATGAGGTTTTGGTGGAAAAAATGGTGGAGCTGAATCAAAATAAGGGTAGGCACAACGGGGCTAGCAAGGATCAGATGTTAGGAACGATACAAAGCTCAACCGGACCAAAAAGACGGCCAACATCACGCTCACGCTAGACTAAACATGCACCAATGCTTTGAGAGTAGCTTGCGACAAGTTCTTAGCCACCGAGGAAAATGATCCTTCCTCCTAAATCGAGTAATACGAGGCTAGTGACGGCTACACACATTCCTACACCAACGTTCCATTACTCCAGATTTAACACTTTTGAGTAGTACAAACAATATTTACAAATGCAGAAAAATATAAATATACGAGCATAAAAAAAATTAAATCTATTATATTTCTACACACCATGAGTACTCGATTTGGAGCACTACATGAGTTTCGAACTACTCTATCCTAAAATCCAAATCAACGCCACTATTTTGAAGTTAACACAAAAGAAATAAATTTGACTTGAGCCGAGCGCGTGCCTAAGATCGCGCTCATGTGGGTGTAGGTGGACGATGCAGACAAGATATCAAGAAAATAGAAAAATAAAAATATGCTTTTGGTATGAAAACGATAGTAGTGCATGTGCAAAGGTAACCCATAAAACTCTCCCCCACCAAACTTAAACTAAACAACCTATTCAAGATTTGCAATAAAAATAGAGAAGTAAAAGTTGGGGGAGAGGTTACCCCATGCTCAGCAAATGAGCATACCAAAAGCTCAGCTTTAATTTCAGCAGAAAGTCCCCGCCCCAAACGAACACTACCTGCATAGAGAATACCTCCAACCACGCATACTATAAACATATAATCACAGCAGCATAATTAAACAAATTAAAAGCAGGGAAATTGGGTTATCTCCCATAACACACTTTTCTTTACTGTCCTTAAGGTGGACCAAATACCTGCATTAGAAGTTATACAAATATTGTTCAGAGCATAAGTTCAAAACGCAACAAAAAAGTCTAAAGTTACACACAGTATTAAGCAATAAATAAAACTAGAAAAAGCAGGAAAGGGGCCCCAGAGATCCTTCACTCCTCAGCTGAATGCTGACTTGTGATAGATCGCCCCCAGTCACGCGAGATGAGGGCAAGGCGAAAGCTTTAGGGTCCAGGGAAGACGAATGTCCTGTGCCCCTAACCTCTTCCTTCTCGCGTCGGGGGGGGGGGGGGGAATTATATGGCTTGCACATGAGCAGTTATTTTCTTTTCAGATCCACAGATGGGGATCGCCAGGGTGGTATAACCACACCAACCAATTCTGCAACATGTCTACCTTTCTAATCCGGGTGCATCCTTTCCTCACCCGCGACGGGTGAAAGATCAGCCCAAGTCACCTGTTTAACAGTCTTTCAAAATTTGTTCGGAGCAATAGAAGTTTTTAAGTCTATCTTCTGCACGCTCTCTACAGTCCTGCTCAGCTCACGTTCTTTACTATCCGAGACTTGTTTCACTCCCAGCAACTCCGCACTTGTTTCTTCTTCAACTGACATCAACATTTCTTCCACTTTCACAGCCTTGTCTTGCTCATTCAGCAAAATACCTATCTCATCAGCTATAGATAAATCATTAGATAACAAGACATTCAATTTCAGAAGTTCTCCAGGTTCATTTGAAATTATAGGGGGAAGTGATGGTGTTAAAGGCAAATCGACCTTGGAAACCAAGGTGACACCGCTCGCATTAAATTGCAATGTAGCTTCACTAGCTTTTAGGAATGGGACCTCTAAAATGGGTTTTGATGTATTTCCCATGTGTCCTAACACTTGGAAGTCAGTGACTACAATAGCCCCATTCAGTTTCACTTCCACCACCTTAATTTCCCCGTCGGTCTTTACTACCGACCCATCAGCTAGCACTAGTGACTTCTGGACACTCGATTCAACATTTTAATGAAATTTCTCAACATCTTGCAAAGGAAGAATGTTGCACGAAGACCCGGAATCATATAAAGCTACCATCTCCATTTTATTAATCTCACACTTAACAACCATTTCATTTTTATTGCACTCCTCCGCCTCTACAACACTCTTCCCTTGCCCTCAAGGATTTTTCTCCGTATCACTTGGGAGGGTGCCGCGAGTACATTTGGAGAACACCTGGGCTAGTTTACCCAGTTGTGTTTCCAAGTAACTCATGGAAGAGGTTTGAATGACCATATTAGATTGGGCATATCCACAAATTTTTCCATCATTTCCTCCAACACACTCTTACGCACCACCTGCGCATTCTGATTATAACTCGGAAGCTGCGGTCGCGGCTGGCTGTTAGAGGCTTGAGCATCATTTTGATGCTGGCCTCCCTGCCACCTTTGACCGGGAAGCATTTTGATTCCACGAGAAATTAGGATGATTTCTCACATTGGAGTTATACGCATTATTATGAGGAGCAGTGCGGTTTTGATTATTTATAAAATTTACGCTCTCATCCGAAGTTATACCTGACAGCTCAGCGAAGGTCTCTCCAGCAGTGCACTTATTAGCATGATGGTCGGGGTTACCATAACCCTAGCACGAAATGTCCATAAACCAAGCCGGAGGAGGGGCTGATCTGTTCAACATCGTCGTTCCATCCAAAGTATGATGGCTCTCCTCCGCTTGTTTCACCACCGCATTCAGTTCAAATAGACTCCTCTCCCCTCTAGGGCTATTTCTTCCGGCGGTCCAGTATGTGATACGGGAGGCAGTGTCGCGAAGTAGCCTCAATGCCTCGTTAGGAGATAGGTTCATTATTGTGCCTCCAGCTGCTGCGTCGATCATAGCCGTGAAATTATGCCCAATAGCAAAGTAAAATATTTTAACTAAATTCCACGGCTCACAGCCATGCTAGGGGCATCGAAGCTGCAGGTCAGCGAATCTCTCCCACGCCTCAGAAAACGTTTCTTGGTCCAGCTGTTGAAAGGTTGCAATATCCCTACGGTCATTAACAATCTTATCCACCGGATGGAACTTAGCCAAGAACATAGAGGACAGGGCCTCACATGTAGTAGTGGTCCCAGGAACAATAGTATGGAGCCAGGTTTTGGCTTTATCCCTCAGTAAAAATAGGAACAGCCTCAGCTTTACTACGTCATTAGAAATACCGGCATAGCGGAATGTACCGCAAATCTCCGAGGACTCCGCCAGATGGAGCTGCAGATCGTCACTCGGCAAGCCCGAGAACTGAGTATTATTTCGGATCATATTCAGGATGGCGGACTTAATCTCGAAGTGGTTGTTTACGTTGGCCGATCTGAAGCCATGGCAAAAACTTCCCGCAGTAGGGGTTGTGAAATCATGCATTGTCCTAATATGTGGTTGGTCCACCTCTTGACCCTCAACAACCCGTTCACCGTGGCCATTTCCTCGTTGGCCAAGATCCTCCATCCTTTCCTCAGCAACAGGAGCACGGAGGCGAGCTCACCTCACACGTGCAGTTTCAAGCTCACACACAAGATCTTCAACCCTATCACTAGAGTTGGGATTTGTTATACAACACAAAAAATTCTTTCAAAAATACCAAAAACACTTACAAACTTTTTCAAAAGAAAAATACACGCAACTGTTGCACTCCCCGGTAACGGTGCCAAAAACTTGATGCGTAGGCATGTGTACCGATCGTAGTCAAGTAATAAAGTTGAGGAGTTGAATCCCCGGATATCGATCTCTCGAGGAGTTCAAGTAGGGATTGTGATTTCACTATTAAAAAAGTGATTGCAAGTGTTAACGTATACAAAGGTGGTTTTGGTCTGTAGTTTCATAAGTTTAACACTAGTAAACCTATTGCGGGTCACCATCACTTCGTCTCTTTGGTGGATTACTCAAGAGAGTAATATGAAAGATGGATGAGCAAATGAGGGTCCCAATCTTCTCTTCGCCGCCCACGCTTCTAGAAATCACTAGAACGACACTATCTCATCAAGAACACGAAAAACTGAAGTTCAGCAACACAATCATGATCTAAGATATAACAACACATAGACATGTTGAAATACTTAAACTAAATAGTGTTTTTAAGAAACAATCAAACAACCACAAGTTCAAAATAAAGTAACTACAAGAGGAGGGGGAGAAATACAACCAAACGCACGAAGGCTTTCCGAGATTCACGGTCGGAGTCAAGGGTTGTTCGGCCTTGTCCGAGCTTGGTCTACAGATGACGTCCGGTGTCCAGAAGGGCTATCACCTCATTCCAATAACCCGTCTTATTAGTGAATAGTCGATGGGCTAAATCTATCCGGAGAACTCCACGGATGCAACACCACCTTACGAGCTTGAAACGGAGCTTGGAGTTTGGAGAAGAAAATGGTGGTCGGAGATAAATCTATTACAAGTGATGGAGACGTTGCTGACACGGCCGCCATTCATCCCCGTTTGAGAGAGTTCGTCGATTGGGACGATCGCTGCCGCAAGCTCGAGGATGGGATCGACGTCCGCCGCCATTATATAAAAATATATAATTATAAATTAAATAATTATAATTATATATTTTTAATAATATTATTATTTTAGCAATTTTATTTTAAGCATTATTTCTTGTTTTAATTTTCATTTCATGTGTAATCATGGGTGCTTATAACCATCATGTGTTGTTTTAATTATTTCATTTCATGTGCTATGATGTGTGCATATAAACTTCATATTTTGAATTTTGAATTTTGAATTTTGAATTTTGAATTTTGAATGAAGGGAGATGGAGTGGTGTAAGCCTATGTATAGGCCATGATATTTGTCATATGGAATTAGTGAATGATTAAGAGAAAAACCTAACTTATCTTGAGAATCTCCTTCTCCTCTCCTCCTTGGCCGCCCCTCTCTTCCCCCTCTTCCTTGGCAATTTCGGCCACCCTCCTCCCCTCTTTCCCTCCTCTTTTCTCCCCTTAACAACCCTCTCCTACTCCTTTTCCCTAGACAAAATCGCCTCCCATCCTCTTCACCCAAACCGACCATCAACAAGAAAATTTGCCACCCTCATCCTTGAAGAAATTTGGCCAAGACAAGAAGATCTCCCCTTGTGGGTCAACTCCGGTGTGAATCGACGAAGGCAGACGAGTTTCTCTCCAACTGGCGTGACTCCGGCGGAGCCGTTGAAGAACGATCCAAGTAGAGAAATCCGAATCATCCATTCTGATAGCCTAACAAATCCTTTCTACAGATTGTGTGTTTCACTCCCTAGATTAATTCCTGTTGTGGTAGATTCTTGGCGTTGAATTTTGAACAGTTAATTAATCGTGGTTTCTTCGATTGGTTTGTGTTTGTCTTGATTGAATTATTTTTCGAAAAAAAGATTTGGCAAACCATCGTTTTCTTTTGTTTGGAGAGATCTACCATTTTTCGAATCGTATTTTATCTGGTAGATCTCTTTTGGTACAACACCGCTCGTTCGGACCGGGTTGGTCCTTTTAGCCGGAAAGGATATTGGCCTATAGCCATTGTTCGATCCTAAGCGGTTTGGCTACTCGTACGCTAGCATCTAATTGATATTATTGTATAACGTGTGCGCTGCGTTGAACGACTGTGCGGGTATAGGATTGGATCGTTAGATTGGGAAACGTGTTCGTCCGTAGATTTATTTGGTGTCAACGTGCAAGCCTGCATCAATTTGGTATCAGAGCCAGGTTGTGCTAATTTCTTAATTAGTACCATCCTAGGAAAAAAAAATAATAAAAAAATTCTTCATCACGCGGACACGCACTTGAACGTTTCATCGCACAACATATAAATCAATTTTTAAATTTTTGGTCCGCAAACAGCGACCTAAAATTTTCAATTTTTCTCAAAATTCAAAAAATAAAATTCTGGAATTTCCACATCATTTTATTAGTAAGAAATCAAAAAAAATATTTTATTTTTATTAATCCATTATTTTTATTAAATTATTACAAAATTTTAATTTTGGTCTGCAAATAGCGGACTATATTTTTATTTTTCCAGCAACAAAATCAGTAATTTTTTTTTAATAATCTTCAATTTATTTCCTGTAAGAATACAAAAAAAATATTTTTTACCCGAGTTACTAAGTGGGAACAATTCCGTCTTTGCAAATTAAATAGGGCCAGATTCATTTCTCATTGCATGTGCACCAGTTCCTATTGAGTTTTCTCTCCAGTTCTCACTAAAATGGCATATGACATATATGCTACTCAGCTAGACTCATCATATGCTAAGGATATGTCTAAACACACCCCTAGGGCACAACACATTTATCCTACTTATGACGGTTTAAGATGTCCCCACATTATTAGAGATTGGCTTAAGGGATTAGAGCATTATTTTAATGGCCACTTATAGGATGACCACAAAAAGGTTAACTTTGCCCGAGAGCGACTAGTAGGTCAGGCCCAGCTGTTTTGGTTAAACGAAGAGCGTCATGTTGGCAGTTATCGTTACGCTTGGCCGCACATGCGTAGCCTACTCTCGGATCAATTTGATCCCGCCTACCTTCGCTCTGCTAATACTAAGCCTAAGAGTGAGTATAGTTATGGCACTAGATCCCTACCAGCCTTTAAAAATGACAATAAACAAAACATCCAGACCAGGAAACAGATAACTGATGATTTGACTAACCTTAAACATGGGAACAAGTCAGACTCGGATTATATGCGTCTTTTTAAGGATATGATGGTTAGAAGTGGTGTGATGGAGTCGCCAGAGATCACCGTCTCTAGGTTTCGTAAGGGGTTAAACCCCTACATCTAGGGTAAATTACTATGCTATTGGCACACCGATCTAGAGTCCACTTTTACCACGACATTAGAGATTGAGAAGCACCACCTTCCTAGGAATGCCAGATCGAAAAGGTCGTATTAGGACCACCACCCACATTTAGGGAAACCATTCCTAATAGGTCATTTTCTCTGGACTCGATAGATGTTGCCACTAGGGTTATGCCTCTGTAAGCCTCGACATCTAAGCCTCTAGAGGTAGTGACTAGTACCTCTGAGGATTCCGAGGTTGATATAGAATCTCTAGATGATGAAGTTCACAAGCTAGGTGAGAGTATCCCTTTTCGTACGATAGTGCCCGACGAGTCTGATTATTCTGAAAGTGAGGGAATTCCTAGTGATTTAGAAGACGATGTATGGGATGATTACATTCTAATCTGTGAGAGTATTCCATTGCCTATTACTTTCCCTACTAGCGTTGTGTCAGTTCACCCTAGTATTGAGTGCCCTCTCCATGAGACGATCCCCATCGTGTTAGAGCCTACGATCGCACGCACTGAGGTTATATCTGAGTTATCTGAGGAGCCTTTGAGTGCAGATTTTTCCATTGTCATTGTCGACCCAGACTTATAGGATGTTCCAACTTATTGGGAAGACTCAACTTATGTGAAAAGGTTATGTTTGGATGATTTTAGCGCTGCGAACCCGAACAATAACTCTTTGTTGTTATCTCCATTATCTGAAGTTCAATTTGAATTAAATATTTTGTCGTGTTCGATTTCATCCATTACTGAGACCTTTACTGATTCTGAATTAAACGACTTGCTTAGTTTGTTGGAAGAAATTGCAAGCGAGGAAGTGGTATTTTTGAACGATTCTTTGGTTTTACCACCGGATGAGAGTTGCTTGAAATTATCACCGATCGGTGAAAGTTATTCTGATTTGGATTTTATCATGGGTTTGATTTTACCGACCCTTCCTCCTATCTATGAGCCCATATTAGTTGACGATTTAGGACGTGGCATCGGTAGTCATAGATTGAGTTGTTATGACTCGCCCACTCTTTTAGTTCCTACCTTGGCATTGTCTCAGCACTTAGATATTAGTACGTTGAGCGCACTAGTTTTTCGTATGTTCACCGCACCGCATAGACCTGACTATGCGTCACATTTGGCTATTCATTTCTCTGCGTGTCTAGCTACGGTTCTATCTTCGCCCATTTCTGATTCTTTGGTTATTATGCCTCTGGATGTGGTGTCTCCTTCACATACATATATCCCACACCCGGTCGCACGTATTTATCCACCGCCATTTGATGACCTTTTTTTTCCACACGTTAGTGACCATGGTTAGGCCCCATGAGTTTTATTGCTCGCACCTCTTGTCACATCCGGGAGCGTCCAACTCTTTTAGTATTTATGATGAGCGGTTTCCCTTGGCATATCTTCGTGCCACGCGTGAAAATATTAATTTTAAAATTAGGACTGTAAATTTGAAGCCTATGAAAATCATCTTCGATTATAAGGCTTCCATCCCCCCGGACTTAACTCCTTTACCCTCAGTATCTCGGTTAAGTCATGTAGCCCACGGTTTCACTCCTCACGATAGTATGAAACTTAGGCGCACTTTAAGGGAATTAATCACTCAAGTTGCGTCATAATTTTTACTTGCTAGTTTTTCGCCGAAACTCGCACCAGATTATGCTCATCATGATCACATTTTATATAAGCACATTAGTGAGGCGCTAACCACACCATATAAATCTTATCAATTTCATGCTAGCTTACATAAAAGAATGTCTCACTATATGATTGGCGATTTAGTTTTGGTGTGTTTCGTCCCTGAACGGTTTCCTTCGGGTGCTATAGAAAGTTGGCAAGTTGGCAAGTTGGACATTTTTCGGATCTTAAAGAAATTAGGAGAATACGCATCTCATTTGAAGTTTTCCACTGATTGGGGTATTATCCCTATTTTTAATATTTCTAATTTAATGCCATATGTTTCTCCACCACTTGAATTATCTGCCTGTCCGTTGGGGTCCACTTTGTTTTCTTATGGTTTGGGCTGTGAGCTTTTGCCTGGATCACTAACTTCATCGGTCTTCACTGGAGGTATGTTGGTCGTTGATGTAGAAACTTATTTTCCTTTATTGCCTAATGCTTTTCCAAGGTTCCCAGGACCATCTCTTTGCATGACAGGATACTCCAGGTTGCAGTGCTCTCCTTTACATGTGGTGATGTTTGCCACTACTTCATTCAATGGCTTTATCGACCGGCCTCCGATGACTCTTGGTTTCTTGGATCGGAGGTGGCTCGTTTGGATATTGTTCTCCCGCGCTGGTGCATTTAGATCAATTCATCGATGATGAGTACTTTTGAGCCGGGGAGGATTGATGGAGACGTTGCTGACACGGCTGCCATTGATCCCCGTCTGAGAGAGTTCGTCGATTGGGACGATCGCTGCTGCAAGCTCGAGGATGGGATCGACGTCCGCCGCCATTATATAAAAATATATAATTATAAATTAAATAATTATAATTATATATTTTTAATATTTTTATTATTTTAGCAATTTTATTTTAATCATTTATTACATGTTGTAATTTTCATTTCATGTGTAATGATGGGTGCTTATAACCATCATGTGTTATTTTATTTATTTTATTTCATGTGCTATGATGGGTGCATATAACCATCATATTTTCAATTTTGAATTTTGAATGTTGAATGTTGAATTTTTAATTTTGAATGAAGGGAGATGGAGTGGTGTAAGCCTATATATAGGCCATGATATTTGTCATATGGAATTAGTGAATGATTGAAAGAAAAACCTAACTTGTCTTGAGAATCTCCTTCTCCTCTCCTCCTTGGCCGCCCCCTCTCTTCCCCCTCTTCCTTGGCAATTTCAGCCACCCTCCTCCCCTCTTTCCCTCATCTTTTTTGTCCCCTTAACAACCCTCTCCTACTCCTTTTCCCTAGAAAAAACAGCCTCCCATCCTCTTCACCCAAACCAACCATCAACAAGAAATTTTTCCACCCTCATCCTTGAAGAAATTCGGCCAAGGCAAGAAGATCTCCCCTTGAGGGTCAACTCCGGCATGTATCGACGAAGGTGGACGAGTTTCTCTCCAACTGGCGGGACTCCGGCGAAGCCGTTGAAGAACGATCCAAGTAGAGAAATCAGAAACATCCATTACAATAGGGTAACGAATCCTTTCTACCGATTGTGTGTTTCACTCCCTAGATTAATTCCTGTGGTGGTAGAATCTTGGCGTTGAATTTTGAATCGTTAATTAATCGTGGTTTCTTAGATTGGTTTGTGTTTGTCTTGATTGAATTATTTTTCGAAAAAAAGGTTTGGCGAACCATCGTTTTCTTTTGTTGGGAGAGATCTACCATTTTTCGAATTGTATTTTATTTGGTAGATCTCTTTTGGTACAACACCGCTCGTTTGGACCGGGTTGGTCCTTTTAGTCGGAAAGGATATTGGCCTATAGCCATTGCTCGATCCTAAGCAGTTTGGCTAACCGTACGCTAGCATCTAATTGATATTATTGTATAACGTGTGCGCTGCGTTCAATAATTGTACGGGTATAGGATTGGATCGTTAGAGAGGCAAACGTGTTCGTCCGTATATTTATTTGTTGTCAACGTACAAGCCTGCATCAACAAGCTTTTGGAGGGAGAATGGTGGCCGTATCAACTCACCAAGGAGGAGAGGAAAATATCGGATGGAAGTAAGTTTTCCCGCTCAGAGGGGCGGAAATGGTGGGCTGGATCGGACTTTTCTTCCCTTGGAATGATGAAATCTACGTCTTAAATAGAAAAATCAGAAATAATGTGTAAAACCCCAAATCCCAAATTTGGGTTCAGGCTGGGCAACACGGCCTGGGACACGGGCGTGTCACATGCCGTGTCCTGCTCGGTTAAGCAGCTTGTCGAGTGCTCGACGAAATGCGCTTGACGAAGTTCTTGAGAGGGAACACGCCCTGTGACATGGGCATGTCAGAGGGCGTGTCCTCCTCTGGTCGACGAACTTCACTCGAGTAGATGCGCTCGATGAATTCTCGAGAGAAGGCAGCACACGGCCCGTGACACGGGCATATAACATGGTCGTGTACTGCTCTATATACTCGAGTGGGTCTCAAGGGGTGGTCTCGAGTAGGTCTCGAGTATCTCGAGTAAGGCACACGGCCTGTGACACAGGCGTATCACAGGGCGTGTCCTGTCCAATTACTCGAGTGTTCTCTCGAGTAGGTCTCGAGTGGGTCTCGAGGGCTAGACACGGGCGTGTCTGAAGGCACACGGCTTGTGACACGGGCATGTCACATGGTCGTGTCCTGTTCTGGGTAAGTCGGTTCGTGCGCTGCTGAAGGTACACGGCCTGTGACACAGGCGTGTCACAGGCCGTGTCAGCCAAAAATTTGACATTTGTGGACGATTTTTAGCCGTTCATTTCCTTCAGCTGGGATATAATGGCCCAGGCTTCTCCCTGTTGGTTAATAGCCAGAAATGAGAAAGAGATTCTCATTTTAACTTGGCCATTCTCTTTCTAAAAGATCTAGAGGGAAGGGAGAGCAAGGAGGAGGAGAAGAGGGGATCTGGCCGCCAGTGTAGCGTTAGAGTTTTGAGCTAAGGTCCGTGGCCAGATATGTGGAGGCAAGGCCACTGCGGTGCTTTCCAACCGGCTAGATTTCCATGGCTCCAAAGAGGTCGTCGAGGGTAACAATCTTCCTTCTTGGACATATGATGTAACGTCCCGATTCGCGCTAGGCCCCTCGTGTGGGCTTTTGAGTTAGAAGAGCTGATTTGGGCTCAGGGAAGTGCTGGCAGCTAGGCTTACACTTGTGTAGGGTAGGTGACGTCAGCCCAGAGAAGGACACGGCTAGAGATACGGGCGTGTCACTACCCGCGTGTGTCCACCCAGTACTCGAGTCGATGCCTCGAGTTGTTCTAGAGAAGGACACGGGTAGTGACACGGGCGTGTCACTACCCGTGTGTATGAGGACACGGTAGGGACACGGCTTGTCCCTACCCGTATGTGTTCAATCATCGACTCGAGTTACTCCAGAGAAGGACACGGGTAGTGACACGGGCGTGTCCCTACCGATGTGTATGTGGACACAGTAGAGACACGACGTGTCCCTACCCGTGAGTGTCGAGTAGAGCTCGACGAGATGTGTCCCGAGGAGGACACGGGTAGGGACACGAGCGTGTCTCTACCCGTGTGTGTCAAGTGGAACTCGACGAGGCATGACCCGAGTAGGATATGGGTAGAGAAACGGGTGTGTCCCTACCCGTGTGCGTCAAGCAGAACTCGAAGAAGCATGTCCCGAGCAGGACATGGTCAGCAACACGGTCATGTCACTTGGACACGGGTAGAGACACGGGTGTGTCCCTACCCGTGTTTGTGTATCGAAACGACAGTCGAACCGTCGACGACGCTTCGCCCGAGTAGGACACTGGTAAGGACACGGGCGTGTCCCTACCTGTGTCATTTCCACATATAAGGGGGAAATGAAACCCTAGGCATTTTCATTCTTCATTCCAAGCCTTTTCTCTAGAAAAACTACTGGGGAGGAGGAAGAAGGTAGGAGCAAGTCATCATCCCGTGAATAACCATCGCCACCGAGGAGATGAAGATACCGCCGAGAAGAGTGATAAGATCCTTGGCCACAACTGGGGGAAGCACCAGAAATGAGGTGAGCTTCCTCCCCTCTCCCTTGGTGCTAGATATTTAGTTATTTCCAAGGAGAGATCCCTCAAGAGAGTGTAGATGTGAGAGGAGAAGTTTCCTAGGAAAGGTCATGCTAGGACTTGTGTTCTAGGGTTTAGAAGCCTTCAACCTCACTCTCCTTCTATGTGATGATGGATGATGGTTTCGTGAAGAAAAGTGGCCTTTTGAGGCTAAATAAGGGAGGAGGAAGTCTGGAAGTGATTTGGGTAAGAGTGCTTAAGGAAGAAGATGAACCGATGCCGTTCGTTCCGCCTTAAGATGCGTGCAGAAATCTGTGTTCTACATGTAGCAATCTTGTTGGCCATTTTCAAGTGTGATATTTCCGGTACTGGGCTTTCGACTAAACACGAAAGTCGAAGCCCTTGAAAATACCTTTCTAACGAGTGGTTGCACGACTTCAGGCGAAGTCCGTAGCCACAGGAAAGTCTGAATGAAATTTCTGGCTGACAAACTAAGCGTGCAGAACTTTTGTTCTGTACGCAGTGGATTTTAAAGCCGATTTTAAGAGTGTTACTTTCGGATCAGGGTTATGGTCTGAACATGAAAGTTGTAACCCATGGAAATACCATTCCAAAGAGGGTTACACGCCTTCACCGAATTCCTGTAGCTTCAGGAATCTCCGGTCGAATTTGCTGTCCGGAAGGTGTCCTGCACCTAGAATTCAGGGGTTGGTGTAGAAACGGGTTTGGACTCGGTAGAGACAATGTAGCAAATTGACATTGAGGTTGGGTGAACTCTTTTATGTTAACCATCATAGTTCAATGAATGATGAAGTTTTATCAAGGCATCCCACGTAAATGATTTGTGAAGTGAAGCGTACTTAAACAAAATGATTCGGTAGAAATTTGTGAACCAATAAAAATGCGCATCATGTTAACAATGTGTTGAAGTCATTTGGAAATGAAGATTATGATGCTAATTAATGGCCATGTGAATAATTGGTTAACGGAATGAGTTTAGTAGTCCAATGCTAAGAGTGGTGTCTCCCTACGGGTAGCATTGTGAAAGGATGTAAGCGCGGGTGTTTGACCGCACTGGTTTGGACAGTGTTGTGAAGAGTCATAAATGGACGGTTGGGCTTGGTCCTCGGTGTTCATCCCTGAGGTTCCTTTCATGCCACGATAATGTGAATTGGAAAGCGGTGTGAGTCGATACACGGTGTCATAATCCTGGGTTAAGGATAGTGTGGCAGATCTACGGGCTCGCTAGTCGTCACACCGACGGGAGTTGACAGCTAGACCTTGGGCGGTTGGGCTTGGTCCTCGGTGCTCATTTCCCGGGGCTCCATCCGTGTTAAGTGAACTGTTGGGTTTGGTCCTCATGCTTTTTCTGAGGCTCCTTCTGGGTCACAGCATAGGCCAGGTCGGGGCTTAGTTCTCGTTGCACATCAACCCGAGACTCCCACTGAGTCGTAGTACGCATGTGAGCTTCGGTGTTGTGTTCTTAGCGTTGAGGCGTACAGAGGCCTACGCGAGGTAGTGTGGATGCCCGCTTAGTTGTAGAGAAGCCCGCTCTACTGTCACCGTCTTGCCATGACAGTTGGCGCCTGAGAGGTTAGCTACCTGCTCGAAAAGTGAGAACTTCAACTCTGTGTCGACATAGCGATTGCATGTGCGTGATCATGGGTGAGTCATTGCATTGCATACATACCATAACAACACATTGCATAACAAGATCCTCATCGTATATGTTTGTATGGGCACTCATATAGGATGAGTTACTTTATTGCTAAACCGATCCTTAACTTGTAAGTCTGTATGGGCATTCTTATAAGTTAAGTAACTTTCATGTTTTATATTTATATACTTGATGGATTGATATAGCTTGTGTAGAATTGCTAGAGTGGACTACTATTAATCATGTTATACATTTCTTCTGTTACTGCTCACGATATGTGTACTTAATCTATCTACTTGTAATTGCTTATATTGCTATTTATATATTGTACCCTTGTTCCTTTCTCCGCCCGGTGCCGAGGAGTCACCGGGGGAGCGGATGTGAAAGCCACTTAGTCTTTTCGACTAACGGTTGCTACGTCTTCCTTTTTAGGAGGAAACCCTGCAGGTAGAGCAGCCGCAGTCTATGCAGCAAGACAGCCCGGCCAGGACGACAGGGCTTGAAGGGACGTTGTCGTCGCTACCGTCAGTCACCGATGTGAGTTCTGAGAGATTTTGATGTAGCCCTTTGGGCATATTTTAGCTGTACTATGATATTTTAGAAGCTTGTTGTAGCTTCTTTTATTGATGTACTTTTGGACTTATATTAATTATGTGTGAATTGGCTTATGTTATGTTTTGCTTGAGTTGGCATTTGCTTGATATTGGTTATAGCCTGCACGATAGGCATCTTGTGGTACAACTAGCCCATCTGCTAATGTTACCGCATGGTAGCTGTTCTGGGCATAAGACCTCTTTTGTGTCGTGTTTTGTGTTCCAGGATGGGGCGGGGGGAGGGGGGGGGGGGTATTACAAATGGTATCAGCTTGCTATGTGTAACACCCCCTATCCGTCGCATATCATATAGCAGTAGGTCTGGCCGGGGCCCGACTCCATATACCATAGACAGACCGGGTGGTTACTCAATGGAAACCATCTAACCAATCCAACGTCCTACACAGAGTCATTATAGTGGAAGCAATTCTATTAGTTGCAATAACAAGAACCCAGCACTTGCATGAATGTCCACTAAACAACACCAAAAGGAACGAAGTATAAATACACAAGTACTGGCCTTATGGCCTTAAAATTATTTTCCTCAAATTACATGTTTTCCAAACCTCGGCACGCAGGCCGGCCATACATGAATAACAAAAAACACTCAAAATTAGGCCTTCGAGGGCCGGCTCAGCAACTTGTGCTTTAGCCCGCTATTTACCGCTCGGCTCCGTAGCACCTGCAAGCAACAATACACAACATGGTGGCAAACAAAAGCAACGGTCAGCTATGCTGAGCAAATTATAACGATCCCGCCCCCAAACTCGGGGCGGCGATGCTCCTTCCCTGCACTTTATTAGCATAATCAAGTAGTAGAGTAATAACATTACATCACAGGCATAGGAACGCATGGCCACACGCCCCGTGCTCTCAGGGCACATTCTTGGTGATCACGGTCTAAGTCTGCCGACTCACCACCGCCCCTTGGACGGCAATATCTCGTAAGCACTTGGTCTTTCTGGCCACTGCCTAAGACCCTCTATCTATGCCAACGATAAGTGACAAGTAACTTTAGGTCTCTTTAACCGAACGACATAGAGTGGGTACGGTTCCGCCTGACCTGTTGCTCACACCGCAACGTTAATTTAAAACATATGGGCTGGTCAAACTTTCCCGAGTTTACATACATCACATAACCCAGTTATGTTCAAGTTGGCTCCCAGGCACACAAGATTGCAGAACCATGCATCCGCCCAGTTTTTGGGTGCACCTTGGAGTTAATCCCCAAGGCCCCCTATTGCAATCTACCTCGTAGAAAACCCGAAAAACAAACATTCGCACGGAGTCTTCTCCGGCCTTTCATGCAATGCAACATCACCGATCTAGACCAACTTGTCCGGTTAGGCTTCACATATCATGCCTATATCCGTTCTCAATTACGGACTGTACATGCACACAACGGGGACTATTCATGTCTACCCGAAGGAACGCCTCAAACTCGACGCAAACTCGCGAGAGCGGGCTTCCCTATGCAAAAGAAGTAGAGCTTCACATGCTCAAGTAGAGAATCGTTACCCTAGCGGTCTTCCTTGGCGCCATGGAAATGTACGCGGATGAAAAGCACCGCAATCTCCTTGCCTACGTAGATCCAAAGTCGGCTCGGGATTTGGAGCTCCGAAGCTCCGCCGGTGACCCGATCTAGGCTTTTTCTTCCTCCTTTGCTCTCCCATCTCTCTAGACTTAGAAAGAGATCCACTCAAGTGAAATGAGGGTTTCAAAGGCCCAATCCTGGGTATATCCCAGTAGGAACAACCCCTATCCATCGGATCCAAAAATAAGGAAACGAACGGCCACGATCCGGAGCAGAAATGTAAAATCTGGGTCGAACACGGCCTGCGACACGCTCGTGTCTAGGGCCGTGTCCCCCATTCGCCGTCGAAATCGACGCGTCTCGATAAACACACAGGCACCTGACACGCCTGTGTTCGACCTGACACGCCCGTGTCAGCCAGTACACGCCCGTGTTCTCGGGCGTGTTCCTCCGTCAACACATGACCAACACCAACCCGAGACTCACACGGGTCTTGGACACGCCCGTGTCCTTTTTGACACGTCTGTGTCATACCCGAACACGCCTGAGCTCCAGGCCATGTCCACAGTCTCAACACTTCGTCGAGCACAGTTCGTCGACCACCTGACACGGCCTTGGACACTCCCGTGTCCTAGGCCGTGTTACCTGCTCGACGTTCGTCGACCCAAAATTCGTCGATCTCTTGACCAGATTGTCGACATGAGCTTGACACGCCCTGGGACACGCCCGTGTCTCAGGCTGTGTTTGCTGCTCGATGATTGTCAACTCCAAAATTCGTCAACCTCGGCCAAATCGTCGACCCAAACACGACACGCCCTGGGATATGCCTATGTCCCATGCCGTGTGCCCCCTGCCAGATTCCAAATTTGGCCCAAAACACCTCCCGTCGCTCTTTTGAGTTTCGGGGCGTTACAACTCTCTCCCTCTTAAAAGAATTTCATCCTCGAAATTACATAAAGGAAAGAAACAAAAAACTTAAACGGTACCTGAGTGAAACAACTCCGGGTACTCCTCAAGCATGGTTTGCTCTCACTCCCAAGAGAGCTTCTCGCGACCGTAATTATACCAACGGATCTTGACCATCCTGATCTCTTTATTGCGTAGTCGCTTGACCTCCGAGTCCTCAATACGTACTGGCTTGACCTTCGTCGTCAACCCATTGACCACCGGTACTTGATCCACGGCGATCACATACGAAGGCTCTTGCACCGCCTTCCGTAGTACCGATATATAGAATACATCATGTAGACCACTAAGTTCCACTGATAGCTTCAAATGATAAGCTGCTTCTCCAATCCGCTCCAGAACCTCAAACGGTCCAAGGTACCTCGGGCTTAGCTTCTTTAAGCGCCGCACCCGCGAGACACACTTGAACGGCTTGATCTTCAAGTACACCTAGTCGCCAACAGCGAATTTCATGTTCCTGTGCTTGGCATTATAGTACTTAGTCTGGCGGTCCTGAGCGATTAGCAAACTCTCCCGAATGGTCCGCAAAAAAAGTAGTATCTTCCACCTCTTGTCGCTTATACAACTTCGACTCGCCCGTTTCTAATCAAGACAACGACGTGCGATATCTTCTACCATAAAGGGCCTCGAAGGGTGCCATTTGTATGCTTGCCTGGTAGCTATTGTTGTACACGAACTCCACCAAGTATAAGTGGTCCTCCCACTGCTTCCTATATCCAGGACACACATGCAAAGCATGTCTTCCATTGTCCTATTGACCCTCTCAGTCTGACCATCCGTTTGCGGATGAAAGGCTGTGCTGAAACTCAGCTTTGTTCCCAACATCTGTTGCACTAGCCTCCAATCATTGCACGTGAACCGCCCATCACGGTCACTCACGATGCTGCGGGGCAAACCATGAAGCCGCACAATATTGTCCACGTACAGCTTTGCCAATTTCTCAACCGGATCATCCTTCCTATGCAGAATAAAATGCGACACCTTCGTTAGACGATCTACGACCACCCAAATGGCGTCGTTCCCTTTTTGCGACCTCGGCAGCCCGTGCACAAAGTCCATAGTAATGTCGTCAAATTTCCACTCCGGAATAGGCAAGGACTTCAAGAATCCTCCCGGCTTTTGGCACTCCGCCTTCACTAAGGCGCAAGTTTGGCACTTCGCCACGTACAATGCCACATCCTTCTTCAGTCCTGGCCACCAGAACAATTTCTTAACATCGCATAAAATCTTTGTGCTCCCCGGGTGAATAGAGTACTTGGTATGATGCGCCTCGTACAACAAATCCACCCGCAAATTGCCCACGCTTGGGACGTATAGACGACCATCTTTCCAAAGGAATCTGCCCTCAACAACGAATTGGGAATTTGACCCATCCAGAGCTTCACTGTTATACCAATTTTAACACTTCACTGTTATATCGATATCAGTTTTACCAAATTCTATTTATCAGTTATACCAATTCTGGTACCAAATTTTTGTTATACAAATATGTGTTATATCAGTTTTTTGTAGTGTTGTTGCTGTAGTGTTGTTGTTGGAGATGAGTTAACAATTTTTTTTGCAAAAGTGAGCTCAAATCAAATTTCTCAATATTATCAAGCATTAGATTCATGTGGTAAAAAGACTCGATCTGAATTTACCTTAGATGAGTTAACTACTGATCCAGGATTGAGACAACCTGTTAGCTCATATGATGTAAACATATAAGACACAATAAGAAGAAAATACTTACAGAATGGTCCTTATCGATCGATTTTAGAAAAGTTTTCACAGACTCAAATTGGAAATAAAGTTTGTCGTTTCAACAAGATCTGGTTTAACGAGTTTAAAGATTGGTTGGAATACTGTATAGATAAAGATGCTGCATATTGTCTTTATTGTTACATTTTTCCATAGTGAGATTGTGATTATACATTTGTATGTTGAGGTTTCAGATATTGGAAAATAGGACGATTTTAGAGAAAAAGCCTGATTTCTTTAGACACTCTGGATGCAGTCGGGTACTCTTACACCAGTGTTGACAAATACTTGAAGGTCAGGAGAGGCACTCTGGTGGTCATGAAAGGAGAGCGCTCTGGCACTCTCTACACTCTGGTGGTCATATTGAACTTCCGTCCAATTCAAAAGAGCTTCAACACTCGACTGCTTGTCTACACAAAAGATCTCCAAGGCCTCCAACTCCCGAACCAACCGCCCGTCATGGACCGACAACCAATTGGCTTGAGCTGGGGCCCGACGACTCAACGCGTCCGCAACCGCATTGCCTTTATCAGGCACGTAGTGGATCTTAAATGTATAGTCCCCCAGGAACTCCATCCATCTACGCTACTGCATGTTCAGATCTTTCTGATCCAACAAATATTTCAGGCTCTTATGGTCGGTATAGATATCGACCCTTACTCCATACAAGTAGTGTCTCCACAGCTTCAAGGCAAAAATCATGGCCGCTAACTCCAAGTCATGGACCGGATAATTCCTCTCATGCACTTTCAGCTGTCTCGAGCCATACGCGATCACACTCCCTTACTGCAGTAGCATGCAACCCAAACCACTACCCGAAGTATCGCTGTAGATTTCAAAACCTTCGGTCCCACTCGGCGAACTCAGTACAGGCGCCGTGGTCAACCAACACTTCAACTCCTCAAAAGCTCGTGCGCTCTCCGGTGTCCAAACGAACATCTGCTCCTTCCTCGTCAAAGTAGTGAGGGGTAACGCTATCTGCGAGAAGTTCCCCACGAAGCGCCTATAATAGCCGGCAAGCCCCAGAAAGCTCCGGACTTCTGCTACCGTAGAAAGCACAGGCCACTCTCGTATCTCAACAATCTTCGCCGGATTAACCGCAATACCCTCTCCACTCACAATATGACCAAGGAATGCCACTGAGGACAACCAAAACTCGCATTTCGACAACTTGGCGTACAATTGATTCCTCCTCAGCATCTCCAAAACCAAATGAAGATGCCTGAAGTGATCTTCCTCACTCTGCGAGTACACCAAACTGTCGTCGATGAAGACGATCACAAAATGGTCCAAGTACTCCCTGAAAGTCCTGTTCATCAAATCCATGAACACCGACGACGCATTCGTCATCCCAAACGGCATGACCATAAACTCGTAATGCCCGTATCTCATAATGCCCGCTGTCTTAGGGATATCACTCTCCCTTATCTCAGCTGATAGTAACCGGACTTAAGATCCAACTTTGAGTACACCGTCGATCTGACAAACTGATCAAATAGATCATCAATCCTCGGGATCGGGTACTTGTTCTTTTCTGTTAGCTTGTTTAACTCCCGATTGTCAATATAAAGTTTCACGCTCCCGTCCTTCTTCTTTACAAAGAGGACCGATGTGCTCCAAGGAGATGAACTTGGACGCACAAAATCTTGCTCCAACAACTCTTGAAGTTGCAACTTCAGTTCCTCTATCTTCTTAGGCGATAACTGATATGAAGAGTATAACACCGGGTTGGCATCACACCGAACCGCCTTAACCATGTGAAGAGCAGACACCAGCGTCATGCTTGACCCCTATCAAGTCCACAAATGTCATCTCACGACCAGTTCCCAACTTGATTTTTTTGCGATTAAATCAATGTATGCGTGCTACTCCGAGAGCCAATCCATACCAAAGTTTAAGTCGAGCTCCCCTAGCGGTAGTAATGACGCTTGTAAGTCAAAGTCTTGACTCCCAATCCATAACTAAGCACAACAGATTCTATCCGAGCGCATTGAGCACCATTGGACCATAATGCATCCAATTTGTATCTTACCATCGAAGGAGGTACTCTGACGCGCAATATAATTCAAAATAAAGGGATGCGAAGCTCCATAAATGAACGGTGCTCTCGCCGGATAAACGAAAATCAGAACAAAGCTTAGCACAAGTAGTTCTAAGCTAACATGCACAAGAGCGACAAGTATTTAAGGCTAAACTACTATATCTTTAAACCATACCTGTCCTCCCGGCGGCGTTCTTTCTCTCGGACTTTAGGCACCCACGGGCATAATGCCCCGGCTCCCCACAATTGTAACATGCGCCCGGGGTTTGGCCTGTAGTTACCCCTGAAGCACCGAGGAAGGGCTAGACCCAAAGTCCTAGCCTTCTTATACCACCTTCGATATCAATACTTTGAGGTGTTCGGCACTTTGAACGCCGTTTCCTTTGCACCTAATTCCTCAACTGCTCCTGACATAGCTTTCTTAGTCTTCTGAGCACCATTCCGACACTCTCGGGCAAAGTGCCCTTTACTTCCACAAGTATGACAAATGTAAGTAGCTTTGCTAGTCGATGTTGTAGCCCCCTTCTCCAGCATTTAACTGGATGCAGCTCTTATGGGGCTTGTATAGTTCGATACCATGGTCGCTGGCATCGGGTTTGTCTTCCTCAAGTCTACTTCCAAAGATCTAGCCGACTCCACCAAGGCTCGTAATCCCAATAATTTTGGTCCTAGAAGTAGGATTCGCAGCTCGCCACGCAGACCATTATAAAATCTATCGAATATAGCCTACTCGTTGTCCAACTCAAAGCATGGGTAGCGGCTTATTATAAGAAATGCTTGCAAATATTCATCAACTGAGTGCGCTGCTTGCACTAAACGCATGTTCAGCTGCTGCCCCGATGGTCTGCCAAATGTCATCTGCTCCATCACGCCAACCGGCGTTGAAGCCACAACAGGGGCACAGGGTTGTACATTTCTTCCATGCTGTGCATTAGTCACAGCGAACACCGCTTCAATGATCCTTCTTACGGTTTCAGATGAAGGAGGGGTCTCAAACACCTCACCGGGTGTACTATACTCCTCAGAAACCCGACTTTCTGGCAGCCCAGCACGCTTCTGGTCACCTATAGTTGTACAAAACACCGTTAAGCGACCATAGAAAATTGCAAAAAGCAATTATAGGAACTCGCAGGTTCCTCAAACACAGTGTATTTTCATTCCTAAGTGGACATTCATGGGTTCTTTTGCTGTTATAACGATGACGCACACACAGGTGCTCACCAACCCCTAAAAAGAATTCGTCCACGAATTCATTTTTAAGCCCAACCAAAACCAGTAGTCTGATACCAAATTGTAACACCCCCTATCCGTCGCATAGCATATAGCAGTAGGTCCGACCGGGGATCGACGTCATATACCACAGACAGACCGGGTGGTTACTCAATGGAAACCATCCAACCAATTCAACGTCCTACACAGAGTCATTCTTCTAGCGGAAGCAATTTTATTTTTATTAACAAAACCATTGCAATAACAAGAACCCAGCACTTGCATGAATGTCCACTAAACAAAACCAAAAGTAATGAAGTACAAATACACAAGTACTGGCCTTATGGCCTTACAATTGTTTTCCTCAAATTACATGTTTTCCAAACCTCGGCACGCACGCCGGCCATACATGAATAACAAAAAACACTCAAAATTAGGCCTTCGAGGGCTGGCTCAGCAACTTGGGCTTTAGCCCGCTATTTACCGCTCGGCTCCGCAGCACCTGCAAGCAACAATCCAACGCACGGTGGCAAACAAAAGCAACAGTCAGCTATGCTGACCAAATTATAACGATCCCGCCCTCAAACTCGTGGTGGCGATGCTCCCTCCCTGCACTTTATTAGCATAATCAAGCAGTAGAGTAATAACATTACATCATAGGTGCAGGCACACATGGCCACATGCCTCGTGCTCTCAGGGCACATTCTCGGTGATCACGGTCTAAGTCCGCCGACTCAACACCGCCCCTTGGACGACAATATCTCGTGAGCACTTGGTCTTTCTGTTCCTAAGACCCTCTATCTATGCCAATGGTAAGTGCCAAGTAACTTTAGGTCTCTTTAACCGAACGACATAGAGCTGGTACGGTTCCGCCTGACCCGTTGCTCACACCGCAATGTTAATTTAAAACATATGCACAGGTCAAACTTTCCCGAATCCTAAATAGTTTAAATACATCACATAACCAAGTTATGTTCAAGTTGGCTCCCAGGCCCACAAGATGGCAGAACAACGCGTCCGCCCAGTTTTTCGGGTGCACCTTGGAGTTAATCCCCAAGGCTCCATGTTGCAATCTAACTCGTAGAAAACCCGAAAAACAAACATTCGCACGGAGTCTTCTCCGGCCTTTCATGCAATGCAACATCACCGATCCAGACCAACTTGTCCGGGTAGGCTTCACACATAATGCCTATATCCGTTCTCGATTACGGACTCTACATGTACACAATGGGGACTATTCATGTCTACCCAAAGGAATGCCTCAAACTCACCGCAAACTCGCGAGAGCGGGCTTCCCTATGCAAAAGAAGAGAACTTCACATGCTCAAGTAGAGAATTGTTATCCTGGCGGTCTTCCTTGGCGCCATGGAAATGTACGCGGATGAAAATCACCGCAATCTCCTTACCTCCGTAGATCCGAAGTCGGCTCACGATTTGGAGCTCCGAAGCTCCGTCGGTGACCGGATCTAGGCTTCTTCTTCCTCCTTTGCTCTCCCCTCTCTCTAGACTTAGAAAGAGAACCACTCAAGTGAAATTAGGGTTTCAAAGGCCCAATCCCATGTATATCCCAGTAGGAACAACCCCCAGCCATTAGATCCCAAAATAAGGAAACAAACGACCATGATCCGGAGATGAAATGTAAAATCTGGGCCGAACACGGCCTGCGACACGCCCGTATCCAGGGCCGTGTCCCCCATTCGCCGTCGAAATCGACGCGTCTCAATAAAACACACGGGCACCCGATACGCCCGTGTTCGACATGACACGCCTGTGTCAGCCAGAGTACACGCCCGTGTTCTCGGGCGTGTTCCTCCATCACACACAGGACCAACACCAACCGGAGACACACGGGTCTTGGACACGCCCGTGTCCTTTTTAACACTCCCGTATCATACCCGAACACGCCTGGGCTCCAGGCTGTGTCCAAAGTCTCGACACTTCATCTGCACAATTCGTCGAGCACCCGACACGGCATTGGACACGCCCATGCCCTAGGCCGTGTTCCCTGCTCGACGATCGTCGACCCAAAATTCGTCGATCTCTTAACCAGATCGTCGACATGAGCTTGACACCCTGGGACACGCCTGTGTCGCAGGCTGTGTTCGCTGCTCGACGATCGTCGACTCCAAATTCGTCGACCTCGGCCAAATCTTCAACCCAAACACGACACGCCTTGGGACACGTCCGTGTCCCAGGCCGTGTGCCCTCTGCCAGATTCCAAATTTGGCCCAAAACGCCTCTTGTCGATCTTTTGAATTTCGGGGCGTTACACTATGATCCAGAACGAAATAAGTCATTCAACAAGGGTACCACCCCCTTCGATTTGTCAGTTTGAGGACAAACTGACTTAGCGGAAGCATTGGTGTGCCCATACGTAATTCACACCAAGTATGTCCAACTTTGACCTTAAGATTAGCCAACCTGACAATAGATTTGTACTCTACGTGTAGATTCCAGTGCATATTGATCCAGTGGGTGGGCACTCTTGCCCCTTCCGTACCTACTCAGTTCCAACAATCAGAATTGGGACAGACGCTCACAGCCATCCTGGACGCCTTTAACTCGCATCAGACCCCAGTCCAGCAACAGGCTCCGGGCTCAAACTAGTTGAGCACTTTTCGGGCTCCCTCCCCTCCTGCATACCTCGGGACAGAGTCAGCCGTGTGCACAGAAGAATGGCTCGATACGGTGCAGGAGCTTTGGCAGCAATCTGTTGCCCAGCCAACATGGCTGTAACATTGGCAGTGTCCGACCTGGAACTACACGCCAAGAGGTGGTGGAAGTCCCTTATTTGCTCCACCTTTCAAGGGCGAGTTATACGTAGATTAGCTGGAGCAAGTTCTCAGGAGTCTTCTTAGAGCACTTCATTCCCTCGTCTGCTCGAGATGCACTAGAAGAGAGATTTCTACTGCTGAAGCAAGGATCGAAATCGGTTACGGAGTATGAGCGAGAGTTCTAACATCTCGTGAGATTTGCAGACTCATATAATTGGATGATAGAGGTTACGCTACGTGCTTATACAAAGGGCTGTGGGACCCCCTGAGGCGGGACCTTTGGTTTTTAGTGGACTCCAGCTTGGCAGAAATAATCGACATGGCAAAGAGGTTAGAAGCGTTCCACCTGGGAAGTGGTAAGAGGCCTGCTGAGGGCGTGATGGAAGCTGGCCCTACCAACAGAAGGAGACACAACTATGGAGGAGGAAGAGGACATCACAGAGGTGGAGGACGTTTCCACCCGAATTTTAGAGTGGAACACACCGGTTCCAAAGCCGCTAGCATTGCCTCCACTCCACAGCCTCAACAATTTCGGCAACCCGAGGGACGGTATGTTGGTGTGCTACCAATGCAATCAACCGGGCCACATCCGACATTACTGCCCACAGCTATTTGGGAATGCAACTCTTGCTCTCCCTCCGGCAGCTCCTCGAGGGTGGGGACACATGTGTGGTCTGGGACGATGACCACAAGGAGGAAACCCCGGACCGGCTAGGGATCAAGTTTTCGCTCTGGACATGACACAGGAGCAGAACCACCAGGAGGTGATTGCATGTATGTTACAGTTAGTTATCACATTTTCATTGTTAAACATTAAGTTGCTTAAGACGTACTAGATATCTAGCATTGAGGATTGTTATTGGTACTAGGAAAACCGTGGTGGTCGGCGGGAAACCGACATATACATTGTTCGATACTGGTGCCTCGCACTCTTTTGTGTCTTAGTACTTCATTAAAGACGTAGAGAAGTGCAATACTTCAATGGTATTGCTTGACAAGTACGCCTCCCAGACGGCTCTGAGATGACCGCCAACCGCTAAGTGCGAGTGAGTTAGAGATATTCATTGTGGGAAAGGCTTTGATACCCCTGCCACAGTTTTGAGACTGTCAGAATGCGGTCTCATCCTGGGCATGGCGGTGGTTGGATTGGCACTTCGTGTGACTCGAATGCGCAAGAATCGAATTTACAATAAGACATTGGGACAAGGATGTCATCTGCCAAGGTACAAATTTGCATCTCGTCTGTTATTATCTTCGATTCAGGCTGTAAAATCCATATGAAGGGGGAAGAAGTATTCATGATTTGTTTCGAGTTAAAGGAGTTGATGTTGGATATCAAGGATGTGCGGGGTGGTGCGAGATTTCCCTGAGGCATTTCCTGAGAAATTGACAGGATTACCCACGCATAGAGAGGTAGATTTTCAATTTAAGCTAGTACCGGGTGCCAAGCCCTTCTGCAGGACCACTTACCGGATGGCCCCGACGGAACTCGCAGAGTTTAGAGTTCAGTTGCAAGAACTGGTGGAGTAAAGGTTTGTTTTCCCCAGCTCTTCACCTTGGGGAGCCCCTATTCTATTCGTTAAGAAGAAGGATGGTACCTTACGATTATGCATAGACTATCGGGAGCTCAACCGGTTGACGGTACGGAACCCTATTCGCTACCCCGGATCGATGAGTTGTTCGACAATTAGTAGGTGCACATTGTTTTTCCTAACGGATTTACGCTCGGGGTATTACCAATTGAGGATATAAGAGGAGGACATCCAAAAAACGGCTTTCAGTTCAAGGTGCGGACTGTACGAATTCACCATAATGCCGTTTAGGCTCACAAATGCCCCTTCAGCTTTCATGAGTTTGATGAACAAGGTGTTTGAGACTTATCTAGACATCTTTGTCATCGTCTTCATCAATGACATATTGGTACCAAGGACGGAGGAGGAGCATGTCGAACATCTGACCTTGGTACTGAAGAAACTAAAAGTGCAAGCCTTGTTTGCCAAGTTCAGCAAGTGCAAATTCTGGCTTAAGGAGATTTCTTTCTTGGGCCATGTTATCAATGGGGATGGACTAGCTGTGGATCCGGCCAAAGTGCGTGCCGTGAAGGAGTGGGAACCTTGAAGTAAGCGGCCGATGTGCGGAGGGACTTGCCGGGTACTACGCAAGTTCATACAAGGATTCTCAAAGATTGTCCTTCCGCTTGCCGGGTACTACGCAAGTTCATACAAGGATTCTCAAAGATTGTCCTTCCGCTTACTACCTTAACAAAGAAAGGTGTGCTATATAAGTGGACACCCCAGTGTGATGCTGCGTTCCAAGAGCTGAAACATAGACTTACCTCCACCCCCATCTTAGCTCTTCCGTCTAGGAAGGAGGATATCAAGTTTACACCGATGTATCTTATCAAGAGATGAGAGCGGTACTGATGCAGCACGGCGATGTAATTGCCTATGCCTCAAGACAACTAAAGAAGCATGAACTCAATAATTCGGTTCACGATTTGGAATTGGGTGCAGTGGTGTTTGCCCTCAAAGTCTGGAGACACTACCTATATGGAGTTCATTGCGAGATAGTTTCGGACCACAAAAATTTAAAGCATGTTCACACTCAGAAGGAACTTAACTTGTGACAACGGTGGTGGTTAGATTTTTTGTGCAATTATGAGTTCACCTTAAACTACCACCCCGGAAAAGCGAACTCGGTGGCTGATGCATTGAGCAGAAAAGTACCGGACACGAGCTCAGAGTCTCGGTTGATGAGTATGGAGTTAGCTCGAATGCTCGAGGAAATGGAGATTACCTTGGTGTATAAAGTTCCTTCGGAAAATATACAGAGTACTTGGCGACCATGAGCATAGTTTTGTGATATTCGGGACTGAATCTATACGGAGCAAGGAAAAGATGCTGTGCTGGTCCTCGTGATAAAGTCAGTTGAGGGTGGATCCACCAGGAGTATACATTAAAAGACGGCCTCGTTCGTTTTCATGGCCAGCTCTACATTCCCCAGGGTGGTAGATTCAAGAAGATATTTTGAGGGAGGCACATTGCTATCAGTATTCAGTGCATCCC